>OX419338.1:15244214-15284214 GCA_948470475.1 Galaxea fascicularis
TGTCAAGTCGAACTGGCCAATCAGCAATTTACGTTCAGAATCTGAACGTAAATACTCAAATCGTACAAGGACCATTGCAGGCTCTCCTCTCTCTCACCCGCCCCAATCCCCTAGCTTTTGACCGCGCGCCATTAGAAAGCAAGTCTCGGAATACTGTAACCCATACGGAGAGCCTGTTTGCAGGCTAGTTCAACGTTTTAAAATCTAAAAACGCACTCTTAAATTCTACTCTAAATTTTACTGGCAACCAATGAAGATCTATAAGTACCGGGGTAATATGGGCGAACTTAGGAATTAAGCATGTAGCCTGAGCCGCTGCATTAAGAACTTTTTGAAGTCGGTCATACTGATATTGCGGAAGCTTATACAAAAGAGAATTGCAATAATCTAAACGTGATGTAACAAACGCACAAATCAAACACTTTGTAGATTCTGCGGACAGATATTTCATAATTTGCCAAACATTATAAAGCCCCCGAAATGCCTTGCTACACACCTTTCCTATATGAGTGTTCATAGACATATGATTATCAAACCATGCGCCAAGGTTTCTAACATGCTTAAGGGGTTGAATGTCACAGTCACCAACTTTAATTGAAGCTATGGTGACCTTAGATAACTGCTGCCACGAACCGATGACTAAAAATTCTGTCTTTGAATCATCAAACATCAACCTGTGTGAGACTAACCAAGCCCTAACATCAGCTACGCAGTTCCCAAGAGCCTTGAATCTGGACGAAACGACACATACAACTGAGTATCATCAGCGTATCCATGTACTGATGGAAGGTGCTTCTTAACAACCTCAAACAGCTTTGATGCATACAGTAGAAAAAGGACAGGCCACAAACTGCTCTCCTGAGGAATACCATAGTTTTAGTAGAAGGTCCTGGAAGACTGCTGATTAACAATTACACGTTGTACCCTTACAGTCAAATATGATCTAAACCACTTCAGAACGTCATCGCAAATTCCAAAATCTGATTCCAGGATGTTAATCAAGATCTTATGATCGACAGTGTCGAAAGCGGCACTCGAGTCTAAAAGAACTAGAAGAGTTACTTCCTGTTTGTCCATATTGGAGAGTATATCACTCTGAACTTTAAGAAGAGCCGTCTCAGTTGAATGGAACAGACGATAGGATGACTGATGAACTGGAAGTGGAGCATTTTCAGAGCAATGCCGGAAAAGCTGACCCAGAACTGCCTTCTCAGCTGATTTGGAGACCATAGGCAAATCATACTAACCGGCCTGAAGTTCTTATTTACTAGTTCAAGTCCCAGTTTCATTAACAACAGCCTAATTGTAAACACACACCCTTAAGATTTTATCATTCTTGATATTTCATTCATTTAGTGACTCTTGATATTCATAAATTTTGTGAAATGAAGATTAATATCCAGGACGTAACGATGTAGCCTTGTTTAAATTAAGTAAATGGTTGCCTTGGCGTTCTCAACGTACTGAGAAACTCGTGCTCTTTCAAAGGTGTTTTCTGCCGTAAAATTTCCAAAACGAACCTTGTTCATTTAGGGCGCACTGCCACTCACACCTTCCCAGCAGAACTCGCATACTAATCGGTTCCGCTTGCTTCATTAAAATCTAGCTTAGCCACGCGTCCTAACACCTCTTGCGTTCTTTGTTCTCAGTGGAACCATTTTGAGCTAAAGTAAAATTTGATTACTCTCAGACTAGCGATTTCAATTCTGGTATCAGAATTCAGCCTTGAAGATATTTTAAGTTTTGCAAATTTTTGCACGGACAGTTGAACTCAGCTCAATTTCAATTCTTTCAATGGCCGATTTTTATCACCTGGTAACACCTACTTTCTGCATATGAATACTATTTATCTTTGTAGAAACCAATTAACTTAGTTGCCTAGCATAAACAGACCCTGTTCTGCAGGCTTGAGGGAGTTGGCTGTAAGCTTAGACACTCTCTAGTGAGACTAGTCGCAGTTGTGCTATCACTCTCGACGAAGCCAGTTAGGCCTAGGGCAAACGTCGAATCCAACTCGAATATAATTCATCGAACCTATTTATTTTGAAATAGGCGCATGAATGATGCGACGTTTGCTGCAATTAAATTCGACTCAAATTAATCGATTCGACTCTAGCATAGGTTCGAGTTGCCAACTCGGATAATGCGACAGTGGCTCGGCGTGCCGGCAAACGTCGCTCCAAACACGCGCCGAACTCAATTCATAAATCATGCAAATTACAAAATAATTTATTTAAATGTGATAGACTGGGCAAATGCCACAAAAATACATACTCCCCCATCTGCCAAACACTATTTCCCCCCCTGACGAGCATGCGCAGTGCGAAGACAATGTCTCGACCGGAAAGAGCAAGATTTAGAAAGGCCAAACATGCCACTCGGAGTAGTAGCTGTCGTCTTTGATACACTGATCTCAGAGCTGTATGCAATGCCCTTCTTCTCTGCCTATTTTTTGCAATTAATTGCCAAAGTAAGGCGTCGCGAGCACTATGTTCCGGCATCTCGCTTACAACTACTAGCATTAATTAGCAGCGCTTCGGGTGAATAGCACGGGGGCGCGTGCTTATTCCTGTGTTTTAATTAAGCCAACTGGTGAAATAGGTGCGACGTTTGCTACCAAGCTGAAATGAAGTCGACTCTTTGTCGCGCCTATTTAAATGTATTCGACGCGACTTTAGATTCGACGTTTGCCCTAGGCCTTACTCAAGAATAAAGCCCGCGTTAACGACCAAATCCTGCAGTGTGCCTGTTATCTAAAATCTATCTCGTAACATAATTAAAGCAGCTTTCCAACTGTCTGGAACTAGACCCTGTTGAAGGGATAGATCAATCATTTCAGACAGACATTTATTACAAGAAAATTTAATCATCCACCTTTGTTCCGATACTCAAGAATTTTATACTCCCTAAAATAAAAACTACGTTAGGTAGGACACGAGGGAACCGGACCTTGAAGGTGATAACTAATATTAATATAGACTTGTTTTACGAAAGTAGAATTTTCTTTCCCCAAGCAAGAATATTTCTCATCCAGTTGGGACGAATAGTTCGTTGTTTTCAAAAAGATTAGTTTGTCTCTCTAGAGGGAATGTTTCTCGCAAAGAACGAAGGGAAAATATGTGTTGGGTAACAACGTCCTTTTATCGAACGCGGCAATTTAGCAAAACAGATTTTCGAGAAGACACTTCTGTAGTCCTTTTGTAGTAACCTTAAAGTAGGCGAAATAAACACGTACACGAAACTGAAAGCTACTATTCAGTCCTTTTTATTGAACGCGGCAATATAGCAAAACAGATTTTCGAGAAGACACTTCTGAAGGCCTTCTCTAGTAACCTTAAAGGAAGCGAAATGAACACATACACCGAACTAAAAGTTACTATTCGGTCGCTATAAAAGTACATTTAAGCGTATGCCATTTGAGAGAATGTGATGTATTAAGCACGTAAAGCACTTCAACAGCAACGTTTCCGCGTAAATACGTCGCTTCCGATCTAAACTAAATGAAGACACGTGCACTCAGATTTTAACCACGAAGTGGATTTCAAGGAAGAATTTCTTAACGTGCACAGAAAGTACTGGATAAAAGGAAACTGCAACAGACCATGTCGACATCCTGTCGTTTGTTTGGAACGGCTGAGTGTTGCCAACTTAATCAATTTTTTAAATGTATTACTTTTCATTAAAATCAAGGAAAAATGCCTAGTCAATCAATCACTGAATGATTGCTTTCATAGAAAAACACATCATTGCAAAATTTTGTTCTTTTCGCGAATATCTGAGCCAGTAGTGTAGTGCTAGTGAAGTCACACTGGCACAGTTATTACTCAGAAAACCAAATGCATGTACTGGGCCTTCTTTGATTCAAATCGAAAATTTATGCATTTAAAAAGCGGTCAAGTTGATACCACTCAGCCGTTCTATGCAAACTCAGTTGAAGTACAGCTGAGCTTGTTCAGCACAGTTTTTGCGCAAATTGTTTTGTCTTTTCTTTTTAATGGTTGCAGCACACGACATTTTATACTCGAATAAAGGACAATCAAAATAGCTGTTAAAGTTTCCCTCGAGCCACGCACACAAAAATAACGTGGAAAACACCCTAAAGCCGGGTCATTAATCATACAATAACAGACAGGAATTGACGCAAACTGTTTAAGTGTTACACAAAAATTTGGTATTATCAACAGAGTTCACAAATGTAAATTGACCACCGTACAGGGATTCTAAAAGCTGACGTTTCGAGCGTTAGCCCTTCGTCAGAGCGAATCGTCTTCGCCAGAGCGTTCCTCTTTGATCTGGATGGAGAGATTCCTGTTCTGACTTTTTTAGTTAATGGGTCAAGTCTTCAGCTGCGCCAATTCATGCAATAGCTATGTGCCAACAGAACGACAAGATCATTGTTCAATGCTTGAAATGCTGTATTTTATCCTGTGTTCGCCGCGTGCACATTATTGATAGTTGTAGAAACTAAAACAGCTTGATATTTTGCCCATGATTAATCCATGAACATTTAAACCGGCTGGTGACGTGGGAAAATGTTGGCCAGTGTGATTCGTTCAAAGAAAGTTTGCATTTGCCCTATCAACCAGAAAGAACATTCTGAAGCTGCTAATGACGAACTTATTTTACTTAGGAAAGAAAGCCGTTGGTGTAGTTATGGGATCATCTTTCCGTTCATCCTTTGATCATCACAGCACACGTCTTGTTTGTTATGTCCAGAAGAACGATGGAAATGACCGTTGTACGTTGACCATTAACCCACGTATTAATAACACCCATAGAACAGCCTAAAGCTCCACTATTAATAAGAGGCTAATTCACAGGAACTGTTGCGAACTGTTAAGTGTTCTTTCCTGTGTTTTGAAACAGTTCCATTGCCTTTTAAGGTTTGTGACGCTCAAAAAGAAAACACCCATAGAACAGCCTGAGTCGACCATAAAACAGAGGATAATTGACAGGAACTGTTGCGAACTGTTAAAAGTGTTCTTTCCTGTGCTGTGAAACAGTTCTATTGCTTTTTAACGTTTGTGACGCTCAATAAGAAATGTCTGGATTCTATTCAGTGCTAAAAACTATTTAGGCAGCAAAAAGTTCTAGAACAAGGTTCCCCGTTTTCCCGACTTTAGCTTTCCCAAGATGTACGCTGACTAGCCTTATTAATGACGTACACGCCTTTTTCCCATCAGAACGTCTAATTTTGGGGCTGAGGCTTAACGTTGAGATTTGAGCCCGAAACGCTCCTGAAAGACATGGCATTGTTTGCTGTAATGTGGTAACAAGTGGCTTGTTACATGGTTGTGCGGCTACCTCTGATGCTGCGAACAAGTAAAAAAGATGTCGCACCAACAAACGCATGGTACATTTGGCTTTACAAAATGCATTGAACACAGAGGTTCTCAGCGCATCAAAAACAACTGAGCAAAATGCAAAAATAGTGTGTTTGCTTACACGAAAAAAAATTCGTGGTTTTCCTCACAATTTAAACTCGCCTATTTGTTTTGTAATGCTGTGGACCTTTTAAGCAGAAACTGTACAAAACAAACTGTAGGAGGCCCACGATTAATCCTTTGGTTATCAAGACTGATTGTGAAATCGCAATTTTTGCGTCTTACGTGTCCGCGATAAGTGTTCAATCTCCGAAATTTTAACGGTAGACCTCCGCAGTTAATGTAAAGTTAAACGAACACCTGGTGCGTTGGAGAACATAATTAATATTTTGTTTACAGTTTTCCGACTGGGAGGTAAATTAGATTCACGCGCCTAACGTATCTGATAAATAACCTCATCTGGCGAGCCTTAAGCCATATTGTATAGAACGCGGTCTGTGGCTCCACCGAAAACCACAAAACAACCATATTCTAAGGTGAGTTTTCAGTTTCACCCTAGTAAGGGCATTCAGATCAGATTCCATACGAGTCAGCATCCTTTGAATCTAAGAACTAAAACCAGTCGATTAGTGAAAAGCACAAGGCTGTCAAGTAACAGCCGTTGATGGATCTTTTTTGAAGGAAGAAATGCAGATCTTAATTTTGACTCTTTTAATGACTGAGCGTGGCAAACGCTCGAAAAGGAAGGTAAATGAAATGGGTCGTAAAGTATTTCCTTTTGAGTGACCGACGGAACCGGCGGAACAAGCTTCAACCCTTTAAACCGTTATATCAGAATGTATACCGGGTATTCTCAACACTGTTCTTCATACATTGTCTTTGGTAATGACGAAGAGAATTTGTTAAACAATCAAGACCACTGTTTCTTGTTGATCAATTCTCTTTTTCTCACAACCTTTATGTTTGATTGAGAAGTGTTACTCTGAGGAGAAATTAACCATTGGTCACTGTTAGGGGGTTAAAGCGTTAACAAGTTCGCATTCAAGAAAGAAAAAAAGGGAGCTTCAAGACGTTTTCAGAACATTTTTGCTCGCTGTATTTTTACTCCCCCGGCAACTTGGACTCTGTCAAACTCAAGTATATAGTTGTAAAATGTCAAAAAGTAAAGGTTACAGCTATTCTACTTTATCTTTTTATTACTGACATTCGTAGAGGAACAAATGCACCGAGTACTGTGCTATGCCATGGATTACAGCACGTGCTCAGCCAAAAGAAAAGGAGGGAATGTTCCGCACAGAGAATCGACTGGAATAATGGCAGGATTTTTATTATTTATCCTGCCTGTTATGGGGAACTGTTAAGATAAATAATAGTCGTGATGACAGGATGTTTACTTTTGGACGCCGCTTTTATGCTTACACCTTACTTGTCCTTCAAATGAAAAAAGTGGCAGCGCAAAGATTGATGGCAATTGGAGCCACGCGATATTAACTGACCTGCACCTGCAGGCTGGTAGTTTTTTTAATTTATTTAAAGATGATGGTTATTCGAATAAAAATTACGTAAATTACTATATTCCTTCTTCTAAATAGAAAAATCGTTTAACTGGCATCATGCAAGCCTGCAAATAACAGTCGGTCATCGGACAAATGTGGTAAGTTTTAGGTTTTGACCGGCGATAGTTTAGCCTGGTTGGACACTGACCGGGGATTTCTGACCAGATTGTTCTCTTTCCGGCCAAAACTTGACCCTGGCCTTTCAAATGACCTGCTCATGGACAACAATTATTTGCAGGCTTGATCTGCCGTATTTTTTTCTAAACATACCCCCAGCTATAACATCACCAAAATCAAGCGGCCGCTACCTTCAAAGGCCGTGACATTTTGTATCCTGGAGCAATTTCATAACACGCCGATCCAGGAAAAAAACCGGAAGTCGCATGGAAGCGAGGCCTAAGTGCCCTTTTCAGCTAAAAATTATAAAATTTATACGAGCGTGTGGAGCGTTTCGAGTCGGAAAAATGTATTTTGTTCGCAAATTAACCACGTATTTCGATAATTATAAGATCAAAAGTATAACAAGAGCAAATTTAAGGTCTAACAGGCGAATTGGGAAATTCTAACAGCTTAGGGAACAGTTCTTTGAACACGAATAATTATTCACTCGACAGTATAGGCTAAATTTCAGCCGTTCTCTGGTAGCTTACACTCAATTTTGGATTTTTTCGATCAATAAAATGAAAACCACCTTATAATTCACAACAACTTTTAAAAACCAGAGTTTGTTTTTGGTTATGGCCCTTTGGTTGTAGATTGCTTGAACCGAGCAGTTTGTTGGTGGCAGAAATATTTCCAGTCATAACAACTTTTCGAATATCGAAAGGCAGCTCCACTTTATCTATATTAACCTGAATTAATTTTCTCGTGCTACTCAAATATATGTACTTTTCCTTTACACCTGAGGCAGCTCGATAGCAATCGTTAATTCTTCTTAAAGTAGTCGTGTGATAAGCAGTGACAGACTCACAAATTTGACAGTCCGAAACAGTATTTGCGAGACATGTTTACGCGACTTTCTCTTTCGACATTTTCATTCAGATCGTAACACAAATCTGTTTGGTTTTTTTTTGTTTTGTTTTTTTCAGTTCTTATGAATTATAAGACGGTTTCGTTTTATTAATCAATAAGACCCAAAATTGACTGTATTAAGCTACTTGAGAACGGCGGAAATTCAGCTTATACTCAGTGGCGAGGGAATTCTTATTCAAGTTCAGAGAAGTCGCAAGGAAAATCTATCCGCAAAAGTGTTAGAATTAAATCTCTCTTTTAGACGTTAAATTTCCTCTTTTTATACTTTTGATGTTGCAATTATCAAGATTCGTGGTTAATTTGTGAAGGAAATGCATTTTTCCGACACGAAATGCCCCAAACGCTTACATAAACTTCATATTTATTTTAAGCTGGAGAGGGCCCTTAGGCCTCGCTTTCATGTGACTTCCTGTTTTTTCCTGGATCGGCGTATTGGCCGTTCCGAAATTCAAAAGGGAACTGGGGCGAGTTTCAAATTTTGAAGTAATCGATAAATTGACACCATCACATGAAAGATATCATTGAGATTGGTCGTTTGACCACGTTTGATTCTTTTAGGTTGAACAGAGACCAAGTTATGGACTTTGAAACATAGCTCAAAATCCATACAAATGTCTCTAATTTTGTGACAGCGTCCCCCAAAACCATGGGTAATAATGGGGAACTGGCCAGCATGAAATTTAGCCTCCATACTTTAACTTTGGTCCTGTGGATACAGTCATCCTATAAAGACTGCAAAACAGCCATATTTTTGCGTAGGTCAAGATTGTGAGCACTCGTCAATCACAAACGAGTGAAGCTTTATTTGTTTGCATTGACAATAAGTGAATTACAAATACAGACTATCTGCAAAATAGCCTCATTATAATAATAAATAATAATAATAACAACTTTATTTAAGTCTCAAATCGTTCTAGCTGAACAGGCGAGTGCTCTACTAATTGGGGGAGACTGTAAATCAAATAAACTCTAAATTAAATCAAATATTGGTTTTTGAGGAGAGGGGAAAACCGGAGTACCCGGAGAAAAACCTCTCGGAGCAGAGTAGAGAACCAACAAACTCAGCCCACTTATGACGCCGAGTCCGGGAATCGAACCCGGGACACATTGGTGGAAGGCGAGCGCTCTCACCACTGCGCCAACCCTAACTCAATCCAGAGCACATAATTACATCTGCCCTACTTAAGGCTTGGTCGCCAATGATGGCATCGACTGTTAATAATGGCAACGACAGTTTGACGAAAGAATAGGCGCCGGCGCTTCGCGCACTGCAAGGAGCAATAAAAAACCGACTGTTTGCAGTCCACACCATTTATTGAGCAGTGAACCTTTGAAGTCCTACAGGTGAACTCGTATAAGACCCTGTTTCGGAGCACTAAGCAGGAACGACTTGCGTTAATCTGTGACTACGAAGCAGTGTTTTATTCACTAAGCGGGAAGCCAGTTCTTAATAAGGGTACTCCCTGACTCAAAACTGTATTTTCTTGGAAATGCGAGCATCACCGTAGAGTGTGGTGATGGTGTGGTTTCTTACTTATGAAAAACACATTTCAGCACATAGATATATTTATTTATTTCTCTTTTTTCAAGTTTGCAAACTGCGGCACCAAGATTATCGTTCAAGATGACATCAGACTGCCCTGAGAGCAACCTCACATTTCCTATTTATCTCAGTGAACCACTGGGAGTAGCTATTGCCAGGATTGGAGTCCAAATTGTCATCGGCCTCTTTGGCATCACCGGTAACGCCATGGTATGTTTAACAATCATCCGTAAGCCCCGCGTGCTCGGACCAACGACTCAATACATCCTGAGTCTTTCAATTGCAGATCTCGGCGTGCTGTTGTTCAATTTCCCAATTGCCATTTTAAAGCAGCAGGATCCATTCAAATGGTTGTTGGGAGAGGTATTTTGTCTTTACATTGCACCCGCCACAGAAACATTCTTTGCAGCCGCCATTTTTTCCATCACCCTTATCTCGTTCGAGAGATACGTCAATGTCACTCGGACGAAGCTTCACGTTCGTAGTATGCGTTCCCGCAACCGACGACGTCTTCTATTGGTAGCCGTATGGGCAACATCCTTCATCCTAATATCCGTGCCGCTCTACATGTTCCAAGCCTACGACTCGTGTCACAAAGCTTGCTATCTTACTTGGTCACGGCAGCTCTTCTGGTTCTACATGATTTCCCTCAATGTGTTGTTATACATTTTACCTCTCTTAATTATAACATTCAGTTCCTTGAGAATCGCAAGATTGGTCTCTCGAAGAACGAAACTAATCTTGAGAGAGGAATCTTCGCTCAGTACAACCACGTCTACATCTCACAAAATTTTCCACCAGTCCTCAAGTTTAAAAACCATGCTGCGCCAAAAGAGGAAGACATACCGTATTCTTCAGCCTCTGGTGATTTTGTTTGCAGTTACCATGTTCCCTTTCACTGCGTTTCGTATGGCTTTAACCTTCTGGACTGATCTGCCTCATAAGAACTACTACCCCTCAGTTTTCACGCTTGTTGTTATATCGACTGTGATCAATTCTGCGGCAGACCCACTGGTGTACTGCGTTGTGAACAGAGAGTTTCGACAGGAAATCAAGTGCGTTTTACCCGGCAATATCTTTAGAAAGGTTCGCGCGGTTCTTAGAAAAAGGAAAAAAGGTGGATATTCACGAGGAAATTCTGGACTACGGCCATCGCTAATGAAGGATACGAGCCTCTAACTGACTGTTATGATAGAAAAAAACTGATGGCCATATGAAAAAATTTGCTCGAGGACGAGCTTAAAATAATTTTGGAAATGGCCTGTTAAACAAAATGGGTAAAAACGAGAAAATGGAATTTACATTGAGAATTACCCCACCTGATAATGTACGAGTAGATCCCACGATGACAATTTCGTATAATTAAAAAGATGAACTAGCCACGTTGCATTAATTGTCACTTGAGTTCAAAATGGCGGACTGATGCGATCATACGGGACTTTTGCATATGCGTGAAACTAATGCATTCTCTGTAGAAAGGTAACCCAAACTAAGGTATGTTCAAGTTCACACTGCAACCAGGTGGACAATCAGACATGGTTTGATGCTACTCTGGTTTGAAGTTTGATGAATGTAACTTAAAAAGTTACAATTCACGACCCAACGTTTCGACACTCCTGTCTAGTGTCTTCATCAGGGGTGATCTAGTGTTGCAAAAAGGAGCCTTTTATACGCTTACTAATTAACGACCTTTTGTTTTGATGAGGTGTAAATAGGTGTCAGGTAAAAGGCCGCCATCGTCACGGTTTAAAGGAGCGTGGGCGGAGTTGATGTGCCAAGCTTCCAAACAAAGCCGTTGATGGTACCGCCGGTTAGTGGTGATAATTTTGGAATTATCCCACGCTATTGTATGGTTGGTTTGGCAAGCATGTTCCGACAAGGCGGAATTTTCCTTTTTGCAAAGAAAAACTGCTTTTTGATGCTCTTTTAAACGCGTGCCAAGCTGACGCTTGGTCTGTCCGATGTACTCATGATCACAGTCATTGCATGGAATAGAATAAACAGCGTCAGTTCGTTGTTCTTTCAACACAGGATCCTTAGGTTTGGCAAAAATATGACTCAACGTCTGAAAAGGTTTTTGTGCAACTTTGACATTGTGGCTAGACAAAACTCTCTTCATGGGTTCTGTAACACCGCGGATGTACGGGATGACGGCAAAACCTGTAGCCGAAACCTCGTCCCCGGAGGTGTTAGGAGAAGGAGTAACTGGTTTTAAGCAGTTACGAAGGAAAGTGTTTGGGTAGCCATTGACCTTTAGGACGTCAAAAACATATTTTCGCTCTTTGGCCCTAGAATCACATGAAGATGGCAAACAATCAGCCCTCGTGAGCAAAGTTCTGGTTACGGATTTTTTGTGGCAGATGGGGTGGTGGGAGTCAAATGCGAGATATTTGTCGGTATGCGTGGGTTTGCGATAAACACTTGTCTCTAAATTTCCCTGGTGCGCCCTATAGACATTCAAATCGAGAAAAGACAAACGTCTATCATTCCAAAATACCAACTGCTGAGATCGTCGCTGCCGTCGAGGAAGGTATTTCTCGTCTCAACGTCGATCAAAAGCATTTGATAAGAGCTGAAGTTAGTAGCATTCTTAGGCGCGCCAAACCGCCTCCCAAAAACATCAGCAATGATAAAGCAATGATGTTTTCAAGGCGCTCCTAGCTCTTAAGAAAGATCCGGATAGGCTTGTTTTATCTGCTGACAAGGGCAATTGTGTCGTGGTTATGGATAAACAACAATGCGATGAAAAGGCCTCCTCTCTGCTGAGTGACAGGAATACGTATTCTATCTTAAAATCTGATCCTACCAGCAAGACTCAGAGAAAGCTCAACAAAATGTTACTTGATTTGAAAAAAGCTGGAAAGATTAGTGAGTCTACGTACAAAATGTTATACAGTAGTGACGGTCTATGTCCTCGTTTTTATGGCTTGCCTAAAATCCATAAGACGGGAATTCCTTTGAGACCCATTGTCTCTTTTGTTAATTCTCCGACTTATGCGGTTTCGAGTTATCTCGCGAAAATCTTGTCACCTGTTGTTGGGAATACTGATTACACTGTCAAAAATTCCTGTGACTTTGCGGATTTTATAAGAGGTAAAACTCTTGACGCAGGAAACGAGTTGGTTTCTTTCGACGTCGTTTCCCTCTTCACCAAAATTCCGGTTGATCTTGCCATTAGTGTTGCTGAAAAAAGACTCAAACAAGACGCTTCATTGGGACAAAGAACTTCTTTGCCCGTGGAGGATCTTATAGATTTGCTGTCTTTTTGTCTCAACACCACTCAGTTCGCATACAATGGCACCTACTACCAACAGGTTTTTGGTACGGCTATGGGTTCTCCCGTTTCTGCTGTCATTGCCAACATGGTAATGGAAGATGTGGAACAAAGGGCTCTGGTTTCCTCACCGATCCAGCCTTTGTTTTGGAAACGATATGTCGACGATGTCATCTCAGCGGTATCCGGAAATGAAGCGGAGCGCCTTCTTTCACATTTAAATTCAGTTGAGCCGTCTATCCAGTTCACCATTGAGCGTGAGAATGATAGACGTTTGTCTTTTCTCGATTTGAATGTCTATAGGGCGCACCAGGGAAATTTAGAGACAAGTGTTTATCGCAAACCCACGCATACCGACAAGTATCTCGCATTTGACTCCCACCACCCCATCTGCCACAAAAAATCCGTAACCAGAACTTTGCTCACGAGGGCTGATTGTTTGCCATCTTCATGTGATTCTAGGGCCAAAGAGCGAAAATATGCTTTTGACGTCCTAAAGGTCAATGGCTACCCAAACACTTTCCTTCGTAACTGCTTAAAACCAGTTACTCCTTCTCCTAACACCTCCGGGGACGAGGTTTCGGCTACAGGTTTTGCCGTCATCCCGTACATCCGCGGTGTTACAGAACCCATGAAGAGAGTTTTGTCTAGCCACAATGTCAAAGTTGCACAAAAACCTTTTCAGACGTTGAGTCATATTTTTGCCAAGCCTAAGGATCCTGTGTTGAAAGAACAACGAACTGACGCTGTTTATTCTATTCCATGCAATGACTGTGATCATGAGTACATCGGACAGACCAAGCGTCAGCTTGGCACGCGTTTAAAAGAGCATCAAAAAGCAGTTTTTCTTTGCAAAAAGGAAAATTCCGCTTTGTCGGAACATGCTTGCCAAACCAACCATACAATAGCGTGGGATAATTCCAAAATTATCACCACTAACCGGCGGTACCATCAACGGCTTTGTTTGGAAGCTTGGCACATCAACTCCGCCCACGCTCCTTTAAACCGTGACGATGGCGGCCTTTTACCTGACACCTATTTACACCTCATCAAAACAAAAGGTCGTTAATTAGTAAGCGTATAAAAGGCTCCTTTTTGCAACACTAGATCACCCCTGATGAAGACACTAGACAGGAGTGTCGAAACGTTGGGTCGTGAATTGTAACTTTTTAAGTTACATTCATCAAACTTCAAACCAGAGTAGCATCAAACCATGTCTGGTAACCCAAACTGTTTTGCATGCATGTTTACAAAGAGTTAAAGAGAGGCAAAACAGTTTGTGACGTAAAACCAGGACTAATACCCACGTCCCTTCTGACTCGATCGTGGATCAAATGATGCTCTGTTTTAAAGCCTGTAAAAAGTCAAGATTTGGGGGAAAAAGGAAAAAAAAAAGGCCGCAATGCCTTTCGAACAGGTGCAAAGACGCATTTAAGCGAAAAAATATTTTGGGGTTATAGGCACTTTAATTTGTCACAGTTTTCATGTTATTTACTGTGTGACCTGCTTTCTGTGCCACCACTCATGAGAATAATAGCTGAAAATATACTTCACTACAGTGTAAAATTACGCTTTGTTAAGCCCTCTACTGTTGCTGATAATTAATTTGGACTATCTGTAACCAGTCAAGGGAATAAAAGTTTAAAACTATTAAAATCACTTTATGCCAGATACTAAACACAACGTAAAGAGAAAATGTCAGAAAAATTACTTTTCAGGTTTATTTTCTTTCCTGAGAGAAGTGAGGTTGTAAGGACCTTCTGTGAATGTGTGATGAACAGCCTCCAATTATTTATTTTCATACCACACCCTTACAATGTTTTCTACTTTTAAGCCTAGAAAATATGTTTTTCTAGAAACTACATCCCTCAGCCGCAAAGTGTTCCAGTACCAAAATTATCAAAACTTTGAATCATACATGTATCTCAGACATCCACAGTTTCTTAAATTTTATAAACTTCCAATGTGCAGTTCTGGAAAATTTCCATACATCCCCCCATGGAAGGTCAATGGTAATTCCAGGGGGGGGGGGGTAAATTGGAATCTCTGGAGGGGTGGGGGGGGGGGCAGTGGAGATTTTCTGGAACCACACAATAAAATGCACAAAGCCTCAAATGAATTGATCACAATTTACAATGAACTTCAGTCACACTAAAAATACTCACTACACAGTCAGAGCTGACAGTGGCACACAGAGAGTAATCCTTATTCCATACCAGCCCCTCTATGGATCCAGCATGCATTTTCCTGCACCCAAGCCGCTCTCCACTCAGACAATCCCAGAGTACCAAGCGACCGTTCTGTGTTGAGCAAAGACACCACTGTCTCACAGGATTGAGGCTCAAGTATGTCAGTGTGTACCAGCCAGGGATATCCTTAGTGTCCAGTTTGTGCTTCATCTGGAATGTCACCCCATCTCTGATGTATACTGTCCTGTCATCAGCACAGGTGGCTAATATCACCTGTCCATTCGCCATTTCCTTCCAATCAACTGACGTCACAGCTGTGGTGTGGCCTGTCAGAGTTTCAACTCTCTGCCCTGAATAGCACAATACATAAATAATTACTGTTGGCATTTGGAGTTAACATCTCTTTCTGCCCAGATTAAACACTGCTTTGGGTCAAGGATGAGCAAAGTGCAGTAAACTATTGCTATAGGAAAATTAATCACCTGATGAGGAAATTTCACATTAAATTCCATGTGAAAACCTGATATTACATGAACCATGAAGCAATGAGTGCAATATCGGTTTTTCAAGTGAAATTTAATGTGGAATTCACGAGTCAAGTGATAAGTTTTTCTTGAATCATAAAACTTATCAATTTATAAAATGAACACCAAGCTTCCTTTGGCCATTGTTTTATTTGTGATAGACTTCCACTTTTTCTTGAACTCAAACTGTAAGCAGCTTCCAATAAAATATCTCAAGAAGGTCAAATTTCAAATCAAAACAAGGAAAAACGTCTATTTCTTCACTTCAGTTAAGTTTTTGCCTTGCTTTCAAGTCTTAATTCCACTCTGAATACTACACCTCAATGGCCAATCTGATGACAAGAATTCATCTACAGTAGCTAGGTGATTCTACAGTAGATCAAACTGATTGGCAGCAAAAATTTGATCGAGATAGCAAGAAATCTGAGATACAGCAGCTGGCTTTTAGCAATGGAGGATCCGTCCACTGTGGATGCAGTTTGGGAGGGTTGTTAAGGAGAGTAAAAAGTATAGTGTATTGGAATAATAAGACACATACATGTAATTAGACTGTTTACCTTATTAGTCATTAAACCTAATAAAGGGCTAACATTCAAAGCATTAGCTTTTGAATCTCTTTACCTATATGGTGACCAATTTGCCTTTTCTATTCAGTTGATATTACATCCTGTACATGCAGACCCATGGCCAGGATTTTGAATGGGAGGGGTGTCGGACTGCCAGCAGTGGACCACTTGAGCACCTCCTGTGTGAGTTGGTAGGGGTGTCTCTCTTCAGAGCCACAACACAAGGAAAAGTCTTGACCTTCATGATTTTAGTTCTGTTTTTAGTGATGGAATTTTTAAACAGTGTTTCAGTTCTAACTCCAGTATAAGCTTTGGTTTACTAGTGACCATTCATCGGATAGACCACTTGACAGAAACTTCATTTACCATCAATGCTAGCTAATTTGGATGTTAATTTCTCATTTTGATCCATTGGTGCATAATAGGTGGACCTGGGAGACGGACCTCCTCAGCCTGAGGGGGGTGGGGAGGGGTGTACATGTGCCTGTCACACCCCCCTCTCTACGGGCCTGACATGTAAGTCCTTAACTAACAAACATTCTACAGTTAACTGGTACATGTACATTAAGCTCTCTATCGCTTGCTGGTGTCAGGCACTGTGTCCAACTGACTAAAGTATAATTGTCTCTGACTCACAGTCCCACAGTGGTGGTATGGCATCTTTTGAATGACAATCTTTATTGACGAAGCCAACTTCACTAAGACTAGTGATTTACAGAAGGGTCCTCAAATCTCTTCTAATTACATTACGTGGCAATTTCACTAGCTCTTTGTGTAAGTTACAGCTACATGTACCTGTACTGTACTATTAATTTACAGTGTACCCCGGGCTACAATTTTGATCAACTACATGTACAAAAGTCATTTACTGTATTCTATCAGGAGAACATCTCAAAATGGCATGAGATGTTCATGTAGCTTCTACAAGAACCTGATCTATGTCAGCATCTTGCTCAAGAAAACTACCTACAGGAAAATAGAGGTTTTGAGCATTATCTTCAAGGCAAAACATGTGAGCAGTCCATCTCTCCAGACAGCTTGTTATTAAAGCTTGTTATTAAATTTTAAGTGTACACTTAAATCTTTGGCCTAAGTTCAACTTACAGACTCCAGGGGCATACACTGTATGTGGGACAGAGTTTGCTCCTTGTTTTGACTTCTCTGCTCTGAGAGGTTTTTCTCAACATGCTCTGGTTATCCCCTCAATCAAAAACTAACTTTTCCAAATACCAATTCGATCTGGAACACAAGAACACTTTTGAATGAACTCTTCGGAGCTCTTTGGTGATCCATGGGTAAAAAATCACAAAACTAACAATGAAAACAAAAAAGCAAAGATGTATGACAGTTATATATTAGCACTACATTTAACACTCAAAGGAAGCACACTGTAAAAGACAAGAACCAAAGCACTCACCATTGTCAGCTTTCCACACAGCTGCAGTATGATCCTCAGAAGCTGTTGCAATCATGGAACCACAAGGACTCCAACACACACTCCAGATCTCGGCTGCCATCTCCTTGTCTTCCCTCTTGATAACATGAGCTCTAAAATTAAGCAGTTCCTCAGGCTCAGATGAGTTGACCAGTGGAAATTTATAGACACACAAATTTCCGGTTCCTAAGCCAATGGCTAATCTGGTGAAATCATGTGACCATGTCATTGTCATTACACTACCAATGCATATCAAAGCAGTACTTGGATTAGAATCCTCCCAAGGAAGCCACCTTAGAAGTTCACCATCCAAGCATCCAATAAAAGCATAGCCATTGTTCCAAGTCAGACATCTAACTGGTGCTTCATACTTCATCCTGAAGGTGGGACTGCTTTCACCCTTCTTCCAGGCAAAAACATTCCCAGTAAAGTCTCCTGCCAAAATCAGATTTGAATCATTCACTGTTACACCACATCCAGTTACTTCAAGGTACTTGATGGTGTGGCTCACCTCAAGACCTTTTGGAAATCTCTCCTCTGGTTCACGATTCAGTGTGACAAAATGAAGAGACATGATCCCACCCACCCACAACTGTTTTCCTGGTACAGCCCAGTTGAGGTGCATGATGGAATTTGTTGGACCACCATGGATCTCATTGACAAGTTCCCCGTTAACATCCCACCATGATAGAACTCCAGACAGGTATGATGCTGTTAGCAGATGGTCATCATGCCAAAGAACAACCTGTGCAGAACCTGTGGCTTGAAATAAGGATATCACTGAGAGGTCACGTTCACTGAGGAGAAGAAACAGCCCTCCCTGGAATCCCACAGCAAAGACACCATTGTGACACGATGAAATGCACATCAAAGATGACTTGGCATCTCCCAGAGGATCTAAAGTTTGGGATTTCAAAAATGCACCACTTTCTGAATACAAATGAGCCTCACTGAAGGTATTATGATGTCTTTGCAGGAGAGCGATTACTCTTTTCTGGGGCGTGAAAATGGCCATGTCATAGTAGTCTTTCTGTTCTACGTAAGTTGAGCTACTCGGGTTATTCTTCCTGGTTGATCCCTCAGAAGCACAATTGCCATCTGGGCAATTTTTAGGTATTTGAGGAGCCGCCACAATCCACTTTTCTTTTATTCCCCAAGGGTTTTCTTCACATTTAGCGAGATCGTAGACAATCACAACGGAATCTTCTCCGCCGCAGAGTAAAAACTGGTCTCCGAACGAAGACCAATCGGCAAAATGAATTTCTCCGACCCTTGCTTTCGTGTTGAAAAGCACATCCCAGTTAGAATTCCAAAGCTTGATTTCTCCGCTGTAACAAGCAGTTAGCACAGTGTTCAGGCGAGCGTTATGTAGCATAACAGTTATGAGATCGTTGTGAGCTTGAAACGATAGCTTCCTTTGCGTCTTTTCTATGTCCCAGCAAACTACAAGAGCTCCAAGTGGCGTAACATAAGATTTTTGGTCTTCGGGGTTGAGGAAACTTGCTGGGAACCCTGCACATTGTCGAAGAGAACTAACTCCCCAGGAAAAATCCACCGAAAAACCAAAGTTATTCTTCGCAGCAGTACGTTGAATCTGGGACACAGACTCATCCATTTTCCCAAATGGAATCAAATTTTCTGCAGAATCACGCTATTTTCTTTTTTTAATGTGTGTACGCGTCACGAAATGTGATAAAGTACGTGTAATACCGTGTTGCATTGTGGTGTAGCTTCCATGGTTACTATAGCAACAGCAAGCAACAGCGGCAATATTTCCGTCCTCCATCTTTTACATGTAATCTTGAAGAGAACTTAGATCGATTCAAAAATGGTCAAATTACACTTAAAACACGGTGATGAAAGTTTATTCCTTTACGAGACAACTTGTCAAGCCGAGCTGTCGGAGCTTATACCACAGATAATCAGAATTCAAAATGGCAGATTGAAAATAGAGCGTTTGTGCTACGGTAAGTTACATGTAAGTCTTACATCGATCATGGTTTTAAATAAGTGGTGTACACGACAAGCTTTGACAACAGTTTTTTCCTCAAGCACCCAAGGGAGTTAAAAATTGTTTGGAGATAGCGAAAGGTAAAATCGGCCGCAGAATCTAAGAGAAATGAATTCCTCTAGCTAATTGCGGACTACGTACCTATAGTTTACCTGAACACGCAAATTTTTGCTGAGCATTAAAAAGTTAAGCTTACAGTACTTCAAAAGTACAGTCGAATTGTGTTTTGATCGACTTACAATATACTTTAAATGACGTCCGTCGTAACCTTTACCTTCATAAAACTAAAACAGAGGCCCTGGTAATTGTTACTTAAGCTAAATTTAACTGCACAGCTTACATAACATGGACACACTCTTTGTAACTTCCGTTTTCATTTGTTATTTTTAAGAAAACAATAATCATCATCGTGTCAATTTAAGTTTTTGCTTGAAAAATGTACCTTATCCTTCTCTGTTGTTGGGGTTTTTGCTCATACAGTTTGTAGTGGCCGCCGGTTGGCTGACAGTTGGTAGAGTGCCAGACTACTGTACGGGAGGAATGTGGGTTCAAGCCCCAGCCAGACCAACACTCAGGGTCTTTAAATAACTTCCTTTGCAATGACATCTCCAAATGGTTAGACTTTCTAGTCCTCCCAGATAAGGATGATAAACTGGAGGTCCCATCTCACAGCTCTTCACAAATATTGATTCTGTGGGTTAAAGTGGGTGACAGGAAGTAACATGACATGGTCAAATTAGCTTGAAGGGCTTCTGTGCGAATGAGACCACAAAAACAGAAGTCAGGCTAGATGCCTGGTGCTGGAACCTTCACTTAAGACTACAGTATGTTGCACCCAATTCTAACAAAGTGTGGAGTGTTGTACATGTACAGTACTTGCCTTGTGTGTCTTCATTTAATATAATATTTCCTCTTCCATCAAGGTTCAAACTTTGCCAACATTGCAGCCCTGTCAGTTCGCCGTCAGTTCATTACATAAAAGTTGTTGAATTCAACTCAATTGCAATTATATTGCAGAAATGGAAGAGCTTGCAAAGCATGGAATTACCTTCCCACCCAACATGCAGGGCCTGACAGAAGAACAGATCTCTGAACTCAATCTTCATGATGACTGGGAAGACGAGTGTATTCCACAGGGGGGTGTCATAGAGAACAAGGACCCACTTGGGAAAAGGAGTGGAAGAGGTTTCTCTAACGTTATTATTTATAACATTACAAAACAGCATTATGTATAATGTTAAAAGAAAAATACAGCATTGTACCTTTGTCCGTCATTTGATTATTTATATATTGGCATCAGCAACAATGGTAGTAAGTAGTCACTTTAACCAGTCACTTTAGCACTATGTACCAATTGTTACCACAAACTTACAAACAATACTAAAGTGTATAGCTCTGTTCATTTAACTTGTGAATGTTTGCAATGTTACAGCACCTTGTGAGAAAATGGCAGAAGTCCTCAACAGAACTAGACAGGAAGCAAAGGCCAAAATTGCTAAGGTTTGTTCAAACAGTAGCTGCTACACTGTACATGTACATGTAAGCATACAGCTGTACACTATAAATTATTGCAGAACAGTTGTAATTTGCACAGGGTAATTCACCCTGTGATATAAATGCATGTACATGAAAAGTTCTTATTATTTATTTTTTTTTGAAACACTGGAGTTGATACTTGATGCACTTGACTTATCAGCCTTGATACTCAAAACTTTTGAGTATCAAGGATTGAGCATCAAGTTGCAAAGATCAAGTTTCGAGGGACTGTTAGGAATATCCCACTTGTCACTTGTATTTTCTTTGAATACAGACTTGTCTCAAGGACATCAATGTCAGACTAATTCTTGTAAAAACTTCAGTTCATTTGTATTTCCTAAAGTTCCCTACAGCTGTACGTGTATGAATATGTTAACTCTCTGTGCCAGCTGCCGTAGAAAAGAAAGGGGGCTTTACATACATGTACAGTTTTGGAAAGCATATATTACATTGTATCTTACATATAAAGGGAGCTTTTTTCACAATAACTTAACAATGCCAATTTTTACTATTAAAATGCCAAGTGAACTGACACAATCTGCCTATTGATATCAACCAATTATATGTTTTCTTTAATACAAGCTGGACTGATTCAATACAAAGAATGGTATATTTTTGTGTTGTCAATTTGGCTGTCATTCGGTTAGATAGACTAACAATCTAACGTTTACCAGTAACATGCATAGCTTACATTGATTCCTTTCTGATCCCATGAGAGCTTAGTGAAGGCATAGAGCCTGAAAAGAAAGAAAACACTTAAGTAGAGGGGAGAGAAATGGATTCTTTTTCCTAACCCCTTTGAAATTGAATGGCTTGCCAAGAAAGGGGTTTCTATGGCCTGAGAACAGAAGCATAAATTACATGTATAACCTACAGTATGCTTCAGCCTGAAAATTTCCATAATCTTTTGCTCTACTAATTGGCATAGACTGCTTATTGGTGTCAGAAATGACGTTCTTCATTGATTGACATTAATCTGCTATGCAGGCAACATGAATCAAAGTTTCAATAGATTACTTTGTCGTTTTTGAATTGCTCTAACCTAGAATTTGTTTATTGTTGAGTGCATGGTTGTACACCTGCTTGTTACACTGGACAGTGTATACATGTGAAATACAATGTACTCCCTGTTGATTTGAGCAGCATGTTAACTCAATCAAATAATGAACTTGTCATCGGCTGCCGTTGTTTTGGTTAATGCTGTAACACATCAACAGGAACAAGCTGACACAAATATCCCTCTGACATCTGAAGTGGTTAAAGATGCCCTTGATCAAATGCGGGGAGCAGTGATGATTGTTTATCCTATGGGGTTACCTCCACATGACCCAGTAAAACAAGAACTGGAAAACATTGAGGATCTGTCAGGAACTCAGGTGAGGTTTGCTTTAGATGCAACATGGTCAAACCTACTGAATCTGAATGTACAGTACCTTTGGGACTTCTTTGGTCACCTGTTTAAGCATAGCAGACGTGTCCATGAGTGCACTGAGTGATGTGAATGCGTCAGGTTGAGATACGGTGTGTTGTGTTTGTACATTGTATGACTGTGCCCACTTGCATGTGTGGGTGTTCATTGATGGCTGAGTGATGACCGAAACACAGACATTTCCATTTAAGGAAATGCACCTGCAGTCTAAACTAGCCTTACTCTTACTTACAGTACTATTAGAGAGTTAAAGCAACGGCGACGGTAACTTTTTGTTTTTGTTACTGCTTCACGGTTATTCCTATTTTTTTAACTTGAAAAATGCTCGTGAACTATCCAGGGGCTGTAAATTACAATGAACGGCATCAAAGTAAGGAAAAAGAAAGAAAGTTTTGCCTTCACATGCGTTCACGTTCCTTATAAAACCTAAACTTTGGTCATTTCATGTTGTTGTTTTGCAGAGGACAGCAGAGAAATGTACCAAAATGCAGGGGCACCCAACGGATCGTTTCGGTAAATTATCTGTTCGGAAGGCCTTTAATACCCTCTAATTTTCTTAAGAGAATTGTCACCTCGAACTTTCGGGATATGAGAAATTTAATGTTTGTTGTTTTCGGATTGTTAAAAATGTCGTTTTGGGTACCGAAAAAAGGTAGGCTATCATGTTTGGAAAGGCGTTTCGAGAAGCCCTAATAAATTCGAGAATACTCCAGATAGCCTAAAACAGCGTTTTAAAGCATTTGAGAGAAAACGGGCATTGGGTGCCCCTGAAAATGTAAAACGCCCTTTTAGAATGATTGGTTTTGCTCATTAAGCCCATTGTTCTCCTCACCGTTGCCGTCCTCGTGGCGTAAGCTCCCTATTGGCCGTTCCGAAATTCAGTTCGCCGGTACTCCCGTTGATATTAACAACCATTTAAAGATCCTAGGAATATGTTTAGATGACACATTATCTTTTAAAGAACATATAAGTATCATGCTGAAGAAAGTATTTTCTAAGATAGGCGCACTTCGCCGCCTTAAGCGTTTAGTACCGACAAAATACTATGTTGCTTCTTTACAAGAGCTTTGTGTTATCACATTTTGAATACTGCAACTCTTTACTTATGGGTATAGGTAAAACACTTAACAAGAAACTGGAAGATGCGAACTACTATGGTCTACGAACTATAATGAACATCGGGAAAAGTACGATTATGAATCAATTCTTAGGATGGCAGATATGAATACATTGGAACATAGACGCATAGAACAATCTTTGATGACATTTTTTAAATGTTTTAAGGAGAATGGTCCAGGCTATGTAGCTAATTTATTCAAACCCCGAGTTACACCATATAATCTTAGAAGCAATGGTCTAAATGTTGCACAAACTTCATACAACAGTAGATTCCTTCATGACTCATATGCGTACATGATCTCACACATCTGAAACCAGTTGTCATCCGCTGTAAAAAACGCACCTAATGCATCATCCTTTCGGAGACTTTTAACGAAGTTAAATTTCATCGGCTGTCAATGTAGCAATTGCCTTTGACCCGATTTACTTTTATAGATAGAGGTTATTTTTTAATTGAATTAGTTGCTATTCGAAGATATTAGTTTTTCTTTCATATTGTCAAACACTTTTATCATGAGCCTGTGGCTCTGGGGATTGGGAGACCACCCCCTGTATATTTGACATTAAATAAATTATCTTATTTTATCTTATCTAAAAGGGAACTGGGGCGAGTTTCAAATTTTGAAGTAATCGATAAATTGACACCATCACATGAAAGATAACATTGAGATTGGTCGTTTGACCAAGTTTGATTCTTTTAGGTTGAACAGAGACCACGTTATGGACCTTGAAACATAGCTCAAAATCCATACGAATGTCTCTAATTTTGTGACAGCGTCCCCCAAAGCCATGGTTTTTGGGGACGCAGCCTCAAAATTAGAGACGTTTGTATGGATTTTGAGCTATGTTTCAAGGTCCATAACTTGGTCTTTGTTCAACCTAAAAGAATCAAACTTGGTCAAACGACCAATCTCAATGTTATCTTTCATGTGATGGTGTCAATTTATCGATTACTTCAAAATTTGAAACTCGCCCCAGTTCCCTTTTGAATTTCGGAACGGCCAATTATTTTGGAATGCACATACAGTTAGTAACGTCTCTGTATGCTGACTTGTGATATTGATTGATTGGTTCACCTGCTGAACGACCGATTTCTATCAGCTGGTTGGTTGGTTAGATGACTGTTTGGTTGGTTGGCTGGTTGGTCGATTACAATGTAGTTGGCTTACTGCTGGGTTGGTTGGTTGGTTGGTTGGCTATTTCGAGTATAACAGTTTATCTGGAAATTCCTAAGGCCTCCCTTCAAGTGTTAGATGAGAGCACTGCCCAGTTATGGTGGGCTGGCAAGGAGCTCCAACGAGGAAAAAAGCTTCAAGATTACATTGGAAAAAACGAGAAAAGTAAACTCATTTGTAAGTTTCAAAAGGTAAGAATGATAATCACAATCACGCATATACACCGCACACACTGTACACGTGTGTCTGATTTACTGAGCGAGATCCCAATTCTGTTGAAAATACCACTTCTTGACTTCATCAACCGCCACTGAAAGGTGTTTTCATTCCATTCCTTTCACTTGGAATTTACCCTGACAGCCAAGTTTTATAGATATCCAAGGGGACTGTCTTCATACGGTGCCTACATCAATGATCTACCTCTGGTTGTTCCGATACTCGCCCCAGTTTGGTCACAATATCAAGTTACTGCAAAACGAATTGATTTCCAAACTGGGAAAGAAAGGTTTTGTGAAGTTATTCACAAAATTCCATGGTTCGTTGAGTTACCAAAAAATTAATAATGTGATTTTCCGATCAAACGCCCCTCAAAGTAGATCAGTAATTCTTGTCAACATTCGGGTAGTCATGTTCGACTTCTGAGTGTACCCAGCCGGAGAGGTGTTCTAAAAAAAAATTAATATTAAAGATAAATATAGATCTTTATTCATTCCAAAAACAAACGTTCCGGATAACAGTTAAAGTAGAAAGTACTGTCAACATCCAGCCTGAATCAAGCTGGGCCCGGTTGTTCGAAAGCCACACGGGATTAGCGTAAACATGGGTTGCATTTATTAACTTTTGCGTGAAAGTTTCTGTTGCTGCTTTTTGTTTTTCAGGATGGATTTCTACCAATCTAATATTTTGGAGAATGTTAGCGTCGAACAACGTTTGGAGGTGGAGAAAAAAATTCCTTAGTTAATTTTTAACCTTGGATTAGAGTTAATCGGCTTTCAAACAACCGAGCCCTGGTATTTTGCCGATTCCAGACAATTTTCACTAATCGTAAACCACGAAAATCTCTTTGCCATTTTCATGGTGTTATCTAATTTTTTCCTCATTGTTAGTATTCGTTTGTGCCTTCCAGAAAGGGCAAGGACCGCCAGGCAGAGAACCTGTGTTCAGTGAAGAGCAACGGAAACAAATGATGGCCTATGCTTACAGAAAACAAGAGGAACTTAAGGTTAGTGTACCTAGCTACCAATCATACGAGCATCAGACGGTGGAATGAAAGCGTATTGGTGGCACCGATACCGATCTCTTGCTAGTGTCAACCGAAAGTTTACTGTGACATTCGTAATTTTTTCGGAATCTCACCTTCAAGCACCAAGCGCAAAACTGCGTTTGGCTTTCATCATTCAGACTTCCGAAGCGAAACCGAACGATGCCGAATATTACCCCGAAACCACCGCAAAGACACCCTGTGAATAGGCCATTTCCGAGTTCATGTCTGCCTCCTCTTCAAAGCGAGTCTAAGTGCGAAGTTTTTGTTATGAAAATTAGTTTTCATTGATATGTAAAGTACAACTAATTACCATCACAAAAACTTCGCACTTAGACTCGCTTTGAAGAGGAGGCAGACATGAACTCGGAAATGGCCTATTTGGTTCATCTCTTCAATGGAGGATTGTGTTTTTGAGCGTGACAACCACAGTGTTTCACCGCAAAATATCTCTGAAAGTAGAAATTCAAGGTATAAACCACAACATTAGCTAGTTTTCTTTCTCGTTCAGTCACGGCTACCTCTTTAGAAAATGAAGCAACACGATCATCACGCCACCTCGCAACCCACCAAAACAGTATTTTGCGCTTACCTGAACAACGATCTCGTCTACAGTTTGGGTTTCTTCGAAATCAGGTTGTTCGATAGATACATCCCGAAAGACTTCAGACTCCTCAGTGTCGATCAGCCTGCTCGTACTATACTCCACCATTTTTTGTGAGAAACAGATGTAACACATTTCTGGGGGGGGGGGGGGAAGTTTGATTGATGAACTGCCAGAACGTGGTTTGTTGGTTGGCGCTTGAAGGTGAGATTCCGCGCAATTATGAAAATCGCAGTAAATCGGAATAGTTTGGTTATGAAATAATCGAATTTTTGATTACTGCACCTTTCAATGACACGCTAACTGTGAACTTCAAAATCCAAATAACTATTGCGTTTTGCAATGGCTATTCAAATCAATCTAATTACGGCGACAAACAATGGGCCTTATGCTGGCATTTACTATAAATTTTTTCGCGGAGTATCCACGCCTCTATCTTCTGCGAGACCCATTACAACGATGGACGGCAAAATAAAAAAAAAAGAAAGAAAACGATGGTTAAATTTTAAACAGAAGGCATCAGAATGGTAATGAAGATAAACAAGACTGTTCTGGCTCCTCGCTGATTATTTCGTAGACAGCAAATTCAGTCAAAACACGGTCGCATGCAGTGCAGCTTAATTTTAAGGGGCGCCCAACGAGCTAAATCCACCAAAAGCTGTAAAAAGGCTTTTTAAGTATCCCATGGTGTTTGAAGCCTGTTAAAGTGATGTTTCTATTTGTTCTGTTCGGGTTCCTTAACTGAAATTTTAAATGCCCGAAAATTTTAGGGAACAAAAAAATTAATCTTTTTTCGAACTCTCTAGGGAAATATTTGCTTTTTGAAATTGCTAGCTGACGTTTCTGACTGCCTAAAACAGCAAATGTGACCCTTCTGAAAACGTCAGGAGCTATAATTTCAAGTCTATTTCGCAACTGTGAATCTTTTAGGCGACGTTTCAGGTGCGAAAATCTGAGTGCACTCTTAGGCGAACTACCCTCAACCGAACAGATATCTACGGAAACTTGTCGTTGGGTACCCCTGAAGCTTTTATCAACACAGGTAATGATGAGGGATTCCCTTTGAATAAACCGCACTTCAGTTAACAACTGTAGCGCTTTGAAATCGAGTTTGTGTCACTGACAGCGAGTATACATTTTTCGAAGTTACTTTTTTCCACACGAGCTTAGCGCAATTCTTAGGTGTACTCCTCGATATATTTCGTCTTGACAGAAATTGGAAACGGACGATGACGACAGTTACCTTAACTCGGGCTGGGCAGATCCTCAGGCACTAAAAAGACAGTTCCATGGCGTGGGAAACGTGAAGTGGAGGCCTTAAAAGATTAATCTTACTACCAAAGAATGTATACAAAGCGACCAAGGCCAAGCGATTTTTTTATCAAATCGGAAAAGTTTCCGCCTCGTCTTGCATCGTGTGAAAAGTCGACAACCGTTCAAATTCAATCGCGTACACTGCGTCAAGTTTCTAGCTTCTCAAAGATTAAATCAGTAAAAAACGTTTCAGGTGGAGTGGTACAACAGACAGCTGGTAGGAAAAATTCTTTGCTAGGACGCTCGACGTAAAACTCTTAAATTTTATTAACGGCTCACCTTCAAAGTTTTAGGTGGGTATACTTTGATACCTTACACTTTAGACTACTGTACATGTACATGTACTACTGTATATTGTAATTAGAGACCTTAAGGTGGTTTGAAATAGTTTTCATTTTCCTGAGACAAGTTCTACAAATTCTTTTCTAAATTCTGTTTGGTTCATCTTATCACTATGAAATTTGCCACAAAAATAAAAGAAACATCATAGATTCATTACATCATTTATGTCTGAAAACCTGTTACCATGGCAACCATATGACGCATTCAGTTAAGCCCCTAAAATCGAAATCTTTTGTCTTATTCAAACGGGTCGGTAAAATCTTCTCAAACTGCTATTACATGTTACCAGGAATGATCTTCAAAATATTTCAGTTTAAAAATATTCTGCAAGGCAGTTTAAGAATAAAACTACTTTTTGACTATTGCCTTCTTAATTTTTTTCCTACCGACAGAAGATTTTAAAAGTCGGAGTATGTACGAAGCCATTTGATCTTAGTTGTTACCGAAGAAAATAAAAAAAAAAACAATCTTCTGAGCGAAAGCGGAATATAAGCGCCTAAAGTTACGAAACTTCATAAATTTTGAATCGACGAGATTAGCATTTGAGCATGCGCGACACACGCATGCTTTTATTTTTGATAGATATGGCGTGTGTTGCTTACGTGCGCGCGCGCACTCGGCTAAAAACCCTTTCGAGCCTCCTCTACAACAATGATATAGGTAATAATAACTGTTTCTGTTCAGTTAAGTGCCAGCCGTGCTAGTAGGCGCGTGAAGGCAAATGAGTTCCAAAGGAAGCCAAGGAAGTAAGTGTAGTAGAAAGGGGAGAAGACTCTTGAAAATGAACTATTAATTTCTGGTCATAAGTCTTTTTTTCAGTAACAGACACCGAATCCTGTCGAAACTCTTTTTCCGATTGTTTGCTTTTGTGAAGCAGGCAAGATTCTTTCATGCAATTTGCATGCACACTATATAATGCTCGTAAAACGGGGCCATCGAATCAAAGAAAGTGTTTTCCTTCAGCAGTACGTTCAGGACTGAGTTTTTGCTGTGGGTAACTAAGCGCAGTCAAACCTCTCAGCGACAACTGCTCTGAGAGCCTGGAAACAGACTATTGAGTGACGAAGTTATTCACTGACCAGTTGATTGATTGCTTGACCTATCACAAAAGGACAAAATTACTTAACGCTGATTGGCTGAGACTGAGGGCAATTTTGGTAATCATTTTGGCAATCGAACTTTTTTTATGGCCAGGACTTTTCATCGTCGCTGCGCGACTCGGGCAATTTCAGCAACTTGTGAAAACACGCGTGATGATTAATCCTTAATTTTACTCGGCCCCATCTGAATCAAAGATTGTCCACCCATAATCAGCTAAGAGTACCGAGAACGCAATCGTCCCATGACAGAATCGTCATACACCATACACTTCCTGAACATCTTAAGGAAGCTCGAAAGGGTTTTCGTTGATGAAGTGCTTGAAAACGATGAAAGATTACCAAGATGGATATCTAATGGTGTAGCCAAACTATGTCTCCTTTAAACTCTATTGTTGGGCTGTATTTGAAGGGTGTTTGTGACGTCATATCAGTTACCATGGCAACGCCCCAGGTCCACAAAAAGGTTCTCTAATTGTCAGTTTTTGTAAATTATCTGAAAAACTAATTGGGTGACCTATCGTTTCTTCTTTTTTTTTTGTTGGAAAGCTACCTAAATTCTTTATCTTTTCAGGCAGTATGAAAAACATTTAGCTAGTAGAATTTAACCCATTGACTACCGTGCCGGCCAAAACCGGCCGCACAAGACTCCCATGCTTCAAAACATTGCAGCTTTCTCAATCGCACGAATATTGCCTTAACTGTCTGTTGTGAGCACGAAATGGAATGTCCTTTAAATTTGGATATCCAATAAACGGAAGAAACGTAGCGATTTTTACCAAATATGGCCTTTTGAGTTTGGACAAGAAAATGACCGTTTTTAACTTCAAAGAGAAACGACGAAAATGCCCCTTTTTGCCTTTATGTTTTTTTAAAGAAGTCATCGTCGAAAAACCAAACTTCAACCATCATAACAAACTTAAGTCCTTGTTCTAGCTTAGAAATGGCTTTTTTTGTTCATATTCTTCTCCCGAGCGTAGATACAGCCTTTTGTTCCAGAGCATTCGGGCCTTCCCGCCATTTTTAAGTTTCAAGTTTATTTATTTATTTGTGGGATAGTATTACAGAGACAGGCACTGCCCGCAGTTAGCAAAAGCTAGTCGAGGCGCGCATTGCATGCTGGGAAATAACGAGAATTTTTGACAGCGCCCGTTCCTTCCCCCAATTCTTTCACATAGTAGCTCAGCCACTCTCAGCCACTCCGACCTACTGCCTAAAATTCGTGCTTGTGGTGATCTTCAGTGCTTACAAATTCCAAAATATATGGCGATAGGTCGAGAAATTCATCAGTAGTCGAGTCCCAAAGGTACTAATTGTCCGACCGGCCAAATTCCCAGTTCGTCGAGTAACAAGCCAAATTCGACAACAAAGTACATCACCTTGCTCGGTTCTTTGAGAAAGTGGACTCTTAGCTATCGTCATGCTTAATGACACTCATCAGGCAGCCACTACAGATGAAAAATGGCTGTAAACTTAGCAAAAATCGTAAGCAAACCGAACTTGGACCGTTCTTGCAGCTCCACGGATGAAAAATAGCTACGTCAAAATGACGTTTTCAGAAACCTTGAGCCTCCAGTGCCTTAGGACAGCACCACTTTCCATGGTAGTTTCAAATAAAGAGTCACCAAATGCTGCGGATCGTTTATAGGTGGAAAATCACTCTGAAAACGTAAAAACCGCTGGTAGTCAATGGGTTAATATATTTTTTTTTTTAATTTTTATGGCTCACAGAGAATTCTACTCAATAATTTTCCCGAAACTTTTATATTTGAAGTGCCGTCGTGAATGGTACTACCCTGCGAGCAGAGGTCTCTTCGATCTTCCTAGATAAGTCGGGAAGAGGAAAAGACCTCTGCCAACCGCCTCGACTTTTCTTGTTGAGCATGCGTGAAATAAAATGTAACCAAGCCTTTATTAGCCTCGCTTTTATATAAAATTTCAAACTCGCATGCTTCCTTTAACCGATCGAGGCTCTCTGAGTCCACTTTACACGCTTTAATTCCCAGCTTTTCACACGAACCTATCTGATCTGCGATCAGCGAAATTAGCGGAGAGATTACAACTACTATTGGGTCAGTCGGGAACTGTTCCAGACCAGAAGAGAAAGTTCTTTCACAACAACAGGGCAAAGTTGATAGATCATTGATTTGCCATGGCCGGTAGGCAAGCAAACAAACGAATCTTTTCCACACAGAAAATTATTCAAGGCCTTAAACTGGTGTTCTGTGAGCTTAACTATTCCAGTGTTCACTTTTCCCAGTGCTCTGGTCGCTGCTTTGTCAAAGACTTTCTTTGAGAGAGATACGCCAGCCGAGGCATCCGCCATTTTGTGAATTGACTTGCGTAAACAATATACCGCGGGCATCTATTAAGTCAGCAATTCCATCAAGGAGTATGCGCACTGCGGTGAAACGGTAAAAACTGGTTTTAAACCGGACTGACTCATCCAAATCGGTGGATGAGTGGCAAATCAAAGAAAGTCGAGGCGGTTGGCAGAGGTCTCTTCCTGTTCCCGACTTATCTAGGAAGATCGAAGAGACCTCTGCTCGCAGGGTAGAATGGTACGTGCGCGGTGTTTTTAGCTCGAAATTTTGCTCGGTGACCTATCTCTTGATTGTTTGCGTGCACGTACCATTCACCATGGCACTTCAAATATAAAAGTTACGGGAAAAATTATCCAGTAGAATTTTCTGTAAGCCATAAAACGCGTTTTTTTAAATACATTAAATTCTACTCGATAATTTTTTTTCATACTGCCTGAGAAGTTTAAGAATTTAGGGAGCTTTTCAACAAAGAAATATAGACGGTTGGTCACCGAATTAATTTACAAAAACTGACATTTAGAGGACCTTTTTGTGGACCTGGGGTTTGCCATGGTAACTGATATGACGTCACAAGCACCCGTAAAATATAGCTCAACAATAGAGTTCCAAGGAGACATATAGTGTGCCTACACCATTTAATATCCCTCTTTGTAATGTTTCATCGTTTCGCAAACACTACATCAACGAAAAACCCTTTCGAGCCTCCTTAATGAAATGTCTCATCACTGAATCAGAGCCGCACCTGGCCAGACTTGATACAGAGTTTTATTCTACAAACTTTGCGCTAAAAAATAACATCTATTCACATCTTCCTGATTGCTTTTTTGTACAATGTTATGGAAACAGAGCCATGCAAACTAACACATACATGACCAATATATCATCACCGTTAGAAAATCCATTTCGTGAATCTCAAATTGCTCTCGCAGTGTTTCGATCAGCAGTTGTTACTTTTCATCAGTTCTCGCAATAAAACTTACAGGTTTTAAACTCTTAATGCATGTAATACTATTCCAAGGGTGCCCTGACAGGACTCCGGTTATATATCTGCCAATAGCACGTCCCTGTGTTTGGACATTGAGAAGATCTTGGACAACATTTTGCATCTGGATCGCATTTTCGGTCAATAACAGACGTATAGACCGCCTCACGCTTGGCATGTAAAACTATAGTTATATCACTCGTAGTCACTAACTCTTCATAGACCTCACACTTGGTTACAAGGGAGCGGAGGGAATAAAAGAGCTTTCGGTATATTTCCGCTAACATTCTACCGTAATACCATAGAAAGTGCAAAGAAAGAAATCGTTCCTCCAAAACTGTCTACCCCAAACCGAAGTTTATGCTTCCAGATGTCAAACATAATCCAGGATCACATCCCGTTAATCCCTCATCCCGTATCCCGTAGATACTAACCTCATTTCAACTTTCGTTATTTTCGTTGTATTGTAAAACAAACTAACCATTTCGTGCGTGTTTTTGAAGTAAGTGTTTATGCGTGTTTTCGTACACATCGTATGTGCTGTGCGTGTTTTTAAAAAAGGACAGCAAGCCGTGTCTAGCTAAATCAGACTGCCTCTGATTATGAACGATCAATTGCAAACTGCAAAACAAGAGGACCGCACTGTTTCTCTGACTTTGCTGAAGCCATCCATTCTTCGAAAGTCTTCAAAACTCCAGTAGATCTAGAGTTTTAGGCTTAAGACGTATATTGCTTTAAATCAGATTTTATCGCTACTGGTTTGGTGAGGCTTTTCACGATGCGACGAAAATTGTGCGTAAAGTTTGTTTTCGGTCCAGTAATGTTCTGGAGAAACAGAAACATTTGTGATATCTGTGTTTCAGGCCAGCCTGAGTGAACGTAAGAACATGACATACTCTTGTGTACCTTTCAAAATAAACTTATTTTTCAGGCCTGCCTGAAATTAACACATCTGAGATAAATTCGTAGAAACAAAGACAATTCTAATCAGTTCGGTAAGACGGTAAGACTTATTGAAGGTAAAGGTACACCTTATTTAACGTCGGAAGTTCCTTTACTCTCTAGAGAGTATTCTCCCAGGAAGCCGACGGTGCGCTCATTTTACCCCCCTCTTTCCATCAGTGCTCCGTTATAAGGGTATTTAAAGCTACTTAAGCTACACTGAAAGGAAAGAAGTCGAAACAAGGATGTGAGATCTGGGGATCGAACTCGGGACCTTATGCACCAAGGCCGCGCACTAACCATCTGTGCCACCCTTGCTCCTTGAACACGCCTAAATAAGGTCAGTAAGACGTAAAATTAAACAAACCGCTGTAATAGTGTGACACAAAACGTCGTTGACTCTTTCTCTGTCTAAATCAAAGTTGTTGTTTATCTACAATCTCGGTCAATTCAAATGAAAATTTTGAACCTCCCCCCACCCCCCTCCCCCTTCCCCCCATTGCAATGATAAAAAAAAAGGCTCGTTTTGCTTTGAGCGCGAACTCATCATTGATTTGAGGGAAGGGTCATTTCTCGTTTTATTATGTCCAAGATTGCAGATAATCAAATGCTGTTTTACTGATAGCTACTTATTTTTACATCTAAAGCAGAGGCTTTGTTTGATGTACATGTAAATACCAGCCGAACACTGAGTACTGTCTTTGCTGAGTACCAGAACACTGCCGTGACTGTCACATACTGGTGAAGAGATTGGAAACAGCAACGCGTTCTATTGCCTGTGAAATGCACTGTTTGATATTGATCCCACCAGAATGTCATGAGGTGTTTGAGACAGGTACTGGGCATTGCGTTACATTCTCCCTGTACCTTGTGACACAATATCTTACATGACAGCCGGTGGAGAGGATGGGAGTAGTAACGCACCCTGTTGGCATGTGCATTGTTTGTTGTTGATCCCAGTGGAATCGTATTTACTATCCCTGCTTTCACTGGTCGAGATCACCGACGGACTGTCGCAATGGGAAAACTGTTTCCTAATCGATATCTGGTCGTCACTTCCAATGTTTTGACTATTGTAAAAGCGAACTATTTCCGAGAGGTACCCGAGGTCCTCACTGCCTGACTGATTGGCGTCGTTATGGTCAATAATAATGATATCTCCCGGATTCACGTTGATTTCCTTGGTTTCGTCATCACTCCCTTGTATTTCTATTGTGACACTCTTGATTTTGTTTCCTTCCTCCGCTAAGTCACTCGCTTTCCTTTTCATGGCAAATTTTCTCTTCCTTCGATGTTTCTTACATATGTGAAGGGTGATAAGTAACAGGAGCAGGAGCACTGTGCCGCCGGCCACTGAAGACAGGAACACGACCAGGGTCCGGCGTGGGCTGGCTGCAATACGTTAATGAATAAAATTGAACTGAATGACAGACTGAAACAAAAAGGGGAAACGGCTGAGCACCAAGGACCAACTTACCAATGAAGGCTGGACGTCAAGCATTTTCAACAACTTTTAGCACCTTTTGACGAAATGCTGTAGCCGAGTTCGTCTAATTTTTTCGTTATATTCTATTTCAGGTTATAGATTCAGTGTAAAGAATGAAAATAGCTTAATATCTTTCTTTGGTTATTTTGGGGGTTTTGGTTATGAGCAATGGTACTTGAGGTTAACTGGTTTTAATTTGACCTCCGAATCATAAAAATCCCCACGGCATAGGCCCTTTAAATGTACCGCAGTCTCGTGAAACGATTATTTCTTAATAAACCCGGCCATGGTTTAAACTGGAAAATAAAAGAAATCCTCACTCTTGAAAACATTTTATCTAATTCAGTACCATCAGTCGTTTGTTAGTACTAAAGTAATGTGATAGTAAATTGGAAAAAAAATGTCTTCAAGATTTGCAAACCATTAGATTTATGAAAGCTGTATTTCGCTATTTTTCCCACACAGCAGCAGTGATAAACTTGATAAATGGGCCCATTTTTTTTTCAACTTGCTATCCATTCAATCCTTGCCATTCTAAGCCAAAGAGGCTTTCTTCGAGTTTTGCAACGTTTGCCACAAAACTTAAACTTAGTAAAACAAAACTGACATTATTTTTGTGTTTTCTTTGTTCCCAATACCTTTTTCACCATTTCAAAGCGATACATAAAACTGGTAGCTTAGGCCCGGTTCAGACGCCGTACTTCAGCCGAGCCGAATCGAATTCAACGAATAAAGTTCATGTGAAGTACGGCGTCTGAATCAATTGGGAACGGCTGATTTAATTTAGATCGGCTGAGTCAATTAATCCCGCCTGGCTCAGCCGGGAAGAACGGCTGTAGACCGGCTTTGATTCAGACGCCGTACTTCACATGAGCCGAACTAAATGCATAAATTATGTTAACGTATTTTTCAGTATAACGGCGCTTATGATTGGCTGTAAAATGACATTTCATGCGTGAAAAGAGAACTCACAGAAGCATGACGACCGTTGACCGCGTTCTCGAAGTGAAATCCCGAGTGAAATTTTTAACTGTAACATACTAAACCTGGACAGCTCAAAACGGTCTACTCTGTTTTGAAATTCATGTTGTGTATTTGCATTCCAATATGATCGCGATTTCCTTGAACATAAAGCGAGCAAAAACAGATTTGACCGGACAACTTGACCGGCGCTAGCCGGGAAATTATTTCAAGCCCTGAGATGGTTTGCATCATTCTTCTTTTTGCACTGTTTTCTGGCATTTTGAGCCGAAGAAAGGCTCTTGTTTGCAGATCTCGGCGTGCGCCATGTTAACAACTGTATGCTAATTCGTTGACCGAATCTTAATTTCTTCAGTGAATTATTTTCGGCCGAACTAAGTTCGGCGTCTGAATCAATTCTGCCGGGATTAATTATTTAGGTCTGCCTAATCGTTGAATTTGATTCGGCTCGGCTGAAGTAAGGCGTCTGAACCGGGCCTTAGCTCCTTAAATGCACGTTCCCTGTACAAGCAACAACGTTCATTTGGCAGCCGGTAATAGAGTTCTAAAGTGATGACGTCACAAAAATAAAATTTTTGAAATTATGGGATATGATGCCATATTCTTATAGAGCATGCTAAAAGACCTCCTCATCCCAAAAATTAGCTCCGAATTGCAATTCCCGGTAGAGATATAAGGGATCAAAGTTTGATGGCCTTCCATACAAACCCTTCAAAATTTGTTTCTGTTCCTTCACTTTAGAACAGACTCAAAATTAGAGAGATTTGTATGGGGCAGTATCAAATTTCAATCCTTCATATTTCAGCTGGGAATTACAATTAAGAGCAAGTTTTGGCAAGGAACCTTTTTTAAGGATACTCCATTAGAAAATGGCGCCCAATCCCATAATTTCACAGATTTAATTTTTTGTGACGTCACACTTTAGAACTCTATATGGGGATAGGAGGGGTTTTTTTACCCCTTCGGAAAACGAATGTTATAATTCCGGTCTTGCTCCGTTTTGCATCCCACTGACACCTTAAGATACCATGGCCCTCGCCAGAAATTCAACTGTTTACAATTATTAAAAGTGATTTTCAAATTTAAGGTATCGTCAAATGTATTTATCAGCAACAAACATTAACAACCTTTACTTTTAAATAGAAACCATTAGTAAACCGTTCTTTTCTAAGCAAACCCTTCAATTTACTTAAATTTATTGATCGATTACTGAAGGCATTGATTAAATTTCCAAGGAACTGAATATAATTAATTGAATTATTTATCGAACAATTCCCGAGTCAATTTTACTCCTGATGGTTTCTATTTATTTTTGTCGTTATAAGCTTATAAAGGACCTTGAATCGTGGCGAAGGAGAGAGTTGTGTTAAGAGCACTGAGATGTTCTGATGTCTGAAGTTTATTCTCAGAGGATTCAGTACTGCAAAGATCTTTTTCTTTTTTTCTTTTTTTTTTTTTTTTGTGGTTTTGAACAGAAGTTTACAGCGTTTTTCTGAACTTTCATTTTGCTGTTTTTATCGTTATGTAACACTTTCATTACTCGTTTATGTCATCGTGTCTTGATGTCTTTTATCAACTGTCCAGTGAACAACTTAAACTCGTGTTTTTATTAGTGGTATCCTTTATACAAGAATTGAGTTTATCGCTTGGAATGTGCCGTTTTGGGCATAATTATTTATATATACCATATTCTTCTGGCTTTCGCTCAATTGAAAACACTGCTCTATATATCTATCTCGTTGACTTGAGATAAATTGTGTTTGAGATTTGTTGCTATTTTGCAATAATTGCAAATGAGCAAAATCAAAATTCTCAGTGTGACACATCACAGATACAACATGCACAACTAATCTCCACATTGCCACCCTGGCGCGGACGTTATAGTCACGTGGGCGACATATGATGAAGGGTTTCTGATAGAAACACGATAAGCGCACCTTGATTGTGGCAAAACCAACCAGCCCATTCATACACCAGAGTGTCACAAGATTTTGACTGCCAGAACTTTGGTAGGTTACATAAACCTTGAAAGGGAACTTTATTCAACATAAATATCTTACATTCCCTAGAGAGAATTATTCCGCAATCAATTTGGCCACGTGACTATAACGTTAGTGCCCAGATCCTTTATAAGCATACCTTTGATGAACCTGTACGCGAGGTAAAGAGATCTCAGCACGACAAAAAGGCTCCCCTCCTCACCTCCGACTCCTGACTCCTTGGCTTTGGGCGCTTTAGGAGCCTTGGGAGGTAATGTGCCTGTTGGCCTCGTTCTCCTGGTTGTCACCTTAAGAATCCTGTCACGAGTGTGGGTGGTACTCTCAGTCATGTTGCCAGTTACGTTTGACCATGGTGTTCCCCTGGTACTTTGCCTGGATGTTTTTTCGGTCGTTGATAGTTTGACTGTTTTACTTGTTGCTGCTCTACTCGAAGGCTGCGTTGTTGTGGCTTTTGTTCTGTTTCGGTGTTTAGTACTTTTTGATGTCGGAGTTGGAACTATTACTGAATAACACAATTAGGCATCTTTAACTGAATGCGAAATATAAACAAATTTGCTTCCGACTGGACTCACTATTGTTATTTATAGTCAATAATAATAACTGAGCTTAAATTATTACCAATTGTTCAGCTAAATTGAAGCTCTATATTATATCTCTCAGTTATCACGCGCACCATGATTGGTCAATTTTGCGGGCCGTATTTAATTTAAAACTTATAAGGCGCAAATATCTATAATATATAAATATATTCAAATGCGCCATAGTAATAATAATGATGATGATGATGAATAGCAATGACTGATATAGAATAAAAAACTAATGACTAAAATTTCATAGATAGTCTAAGCTAAAAATATAATCTTAAATTCTAAGTGGTACTAAATGCCTTTTTAAAAAGGTGAGTCTTCAACTTTCTCTTAAAGGCGTCAATAGAAATAGATTCCCTAATATATCTCGGCAGAGCATTCCATAAGTTAGGAGCGGCAAACACAAAGGCCCGTTCACCGAGAGTAGCCTTAGGTGTAAGGATAACTAAAGCCCGGTTTACACGACAAGCGTTTTGGCACCGTACCCATTTGAATTTGGCGCGCGTGTCTAAAATTTAAGGCCGGCACCCTTGATTTTTGTCGTGTAAATGGAAATTTTCTGGGCACGAGTGCTCAAAAAAGCCGGTGGGCCGAGACCATGTGGATAGGTAGTCTCGGCCCGCCGGCTTTTTTGAGCACTCGTGCCCAGAAAATTTCCATTTACACGACAAAAATCAAGGGTGCCGGCCTTAAATTTTAGACACGCGCGCCAAATTCAAATGGGTACGGTGCCAAAACGCTTGTCGTGTAAACCGGGCTTAAGTAAGGTACTGTCACTAGAACTTGTTAAGTTATATTTAGATACAGGCCTAGGAGTAATTAAAAACCTTAAATACGAGGAGGAAACAAAAATTTCTCACAACAATCCACATTTCGCCAGTCAGCAACACTCACACTGCTACCACACTTTAGTAATTACATCAGCAGAAAGAAATTTCATAACCAACTCCGGGAAATAACTGATATTTTGCCAGCCAGCACAATACCTCGGGGGAACTGATAAAGTGAGGAACAGATTCGTTTTGTGCCCCCGTACATTGAGCGTAGGTCTCAGTTCGTGAATAAAAAACATCTCATAGACGAGGCAGTCAAATTTATTCGTGCATTTCATTAAGACGCTAAAGTTCTTTGTAAGATCCTTTGGAGCCAAAGAATGTTTGTCGCGAAGATGCTTGCCAATTGATGAGGAAGAGTTTTTGTGACTGCCTCGTCTATGAGATGTTTTTTATTCACGAACTGAGACCTACGCTCAATGTACAATCTGACTCAATTCGTGCTAAAGTGTTTAATTAGCCTTTCATTAGTTTTTCTTTGTATATTTTTATTGTCTATTTACCCCCGAAAAATTTTTACAAATTCATACTTCA
>OX419338.1:15286714-15329214 GCA_948470475.1 Galaxea fascicularis
CACATATAAGCTATGTGGAAAGCATGGGCGAACGCCGGAAGAAGAGCTCTCATCCCCGCGGTTGTTGCGAATTCGCTCGAGACCGCATCTTGATCTCTGGACTGACCAAGCCATCACTTTCATTTTCAAGAGGTACATTTTCCGAAGAGAACGCTAAAGGGTTTTCTGATTTTTCTGTTGACATCTCTTGTCCGCTTCTTAGCAGGTTTGTTCGGTGTTGTGCCACTTGCTACATGACATCTCTTTGAAGATGATGGTTCCATTGAGCTATTGAAATTTACGTAGTTAAACACTCCGTTATTAAAGCTAGTTATCACTGCTGAGCATTTTGCAGTTTCGGAAAGAATAATAACCAAAACACCTTCGAAAATAATCATTTTGACTCTAAAAGATGACCAAGCGCGGGAATAAAGCGCCAAACGAACTGAGACAGACATCCACACACGCAACACTGGTATGTTACGAAATTTCAGTCAACTTCGATCGTTCTAAAGGTCATAAAAATGTGGGTACTTCTCGGTATTTCTTGGCCAAAACTCACTATTATGTCTATATTCTCTGGCGCGATGCCCAAAAATAGAAGACATCAACATACTATGCAAAAAAAGCGAATTTCATGACCTTGTTACGGGTCAATAGTCACATAACACAATCAAAGACAAGAATATTATAACAAGACTGCCCTCTTGAACACTTACAAATCATTATAATTGTGCCAAAGAATTAAGTAATGCACTTTTTATACCTTTTACTACAATACAAATAAGAAGTAGACCGCGGAGAAAACCACGTTATTTCACGCTGAAATCCATGATAACTTCGATGTCGCGTCATGTACGTAGCAAATTGCATCATGGGATACTATTCGATCGTCGTCTGACGTGCGCCGGTAATTCGAGGTCTTACACGTTTTCTCACAATGGCTGAGGTCGCTTTGGATCAACACGGTCAAGACGGCGAAGTCATCATTGACTGCGTTGCAATTTTTTACGAGGAAGGCAAAGAAGGGGAAAATTATCGCATGAAAAATAAGTTTCGATGCCGGTTTGAAGTACAGAAAAACGGCTTGTTAAGTTAAAGGAGAGGATTTGGTTTGTTTGCTTCTTTAGTTACTGGTGCGTGTGAAATAGATCAGATAGTCGAGATAGGTGACTCAAAACTCGCACTAGACGTGCGTTGAAAGGGTTTTGGTTGGTTTGTTTTTACCACCCTTTAGAAAACCGTTTTAAGGTAAGAGAATTGTTATTCACTATAGGACTGTATTAGGGATCACGCCTCACTGCATGCTTTTCGTTTTGTATACTCCTACCAAAAGGTTGAACGAATGAAGTTTACTTTTCAGTGAAAATTTGCGAAAAATTTACGAACTACCAAACTATTTTTTAAAAAAAATGGACATCTTTGAGCATAAATGCCTCAGATAATTAAACGCGCTAGATGGAAGCAACCATAAGTACGCGGAACCGCTTATAAATGGAATTAAAATATGCGGTATCGGTATTTAGTCGATTTGCGACGCGGTATTTCGGTATTTGCCATTTTTTCGTACGGTGTTGCGGTATTGGGTACCCCCCAATGTCCCCCTCTATTACATTTGACTTTGGCTTACATGATGGGGTAGATGTACGGACGGTCATTCGGTCGGTCGGTCGGTCGTACGATGACGTCATAACCCAAATTTCTCGGGTGGACGGGTTACCATCTTAGAGACCTTAAGCAACAGGACGGGAAGAGACGACGGCGAGGGGAAATCGGTGTGAAGTCTGGGGCGAGACCGGCGTCGCGTTCTTCTCGCTCGGAGCATTTAAGCAACATCGCGACGGCAACTTCCCCTCAAAATATGAAAACTAAACAAGCAAAGCAAAAGGCAAACAAAGTAAACAAAGGCAAGAGAAAAGGTTTACGACCAGCGAAATGCTAACTCAGTTGCGACGAGAAGGAGAAGAGACGATAGTCGTTGCATTTGGAATTTATTTCAAAGCAAAGAGCATGTAAAAATTCATGTATGGCCTTTGAAAACATAAAACTTTGTACATCAACGAGAATTTGCTTGAAAGTCACTCATGACTCTGCAACCTTCTTGTCATTGTCCTCTTAAGAGAACTAAACATCCCTTTCAAGATTTCTGACGGTAGAAGACAGCATAGAAAATGTAAACATTGGAGATCTTAGCTTACCGAAACGATTTCTTTGAGCTTGAGGATTTCGCTGCTTCAGGGACGACGTTAATCTCAAAATTTCTCTAAAATACTGTAAAACTCATCAACACCGAAAAGATGCACAAGACGAAAAAGTTTGGCATGGAAAGCGACGTTGTCCGCGCAACGTGAGAACAGTGAAAATGGCGTTGTCGACGTGAGGACGACGGGAGACTGCTGACGTCTTTTTACGTTCTGCGCATGAGTAAACCTGAAAATAAACTTCCGGTACGCCGTCCTCGTCTCTCCCGTCCTGTTGCTTAAGGTCTCTATTTTCTGGGCAATGCTCAGCAGTGCTCCGCTATCATCAGGACTGAAGGATAAATTATTCTACTGTACGGCCTTCTAAATTTGAATTCCCGTGCGCCCGATTAACCTCAGATATATATTAAAAATTTTAGTAACCTCGTTTTCTCAGTCCGTACGGTAAGTTGCGGATCCTCACTTTTTCCAGTTGAATTATGGCCCGCGCCTTCGCGCTTAGACCATAAGCAAATGGGGAAAAACGGCTTGGTTCGTAACTTACAGTACGGACCGAGAAAACGAGGTTAGTAAGAGCTATTTCTTCAGTTATGTGAGTTGCCCGAGTTTAAGAAAAAGAGGAGGAGGAATCTCAGAAACTTACCACAACTGTATATAACATCTAGATACTTGAATGTTCCGGGGCAAGGATCTCCAAACGTTGATTGATCTGCTTTGACAACACATCTCTGTCTGTTGGCACATATTGTGGCCATTTTTAGGAGGACATTGGGCGCCCTGCACTTAAGTGTGGTAATGTTTTCACTTGGGCAGATTGAGGACCCAGGCTCCAAACGTCCATATTTGGCCGAGTAGAAGCGGAGTACGTGATAATTTTCACAGCGTAGGCGCAACTTCTCACCCTGACATGCGTACTTTGACTTTATTGCAGTGGTGCCTGATTTCAAAAAATTAAAAAGAAGAAACATCTTTGTGAAATTGAACCCCAAAAAAGGGTTGTCTTAGCTTACCCTCTATACTTCAGAGGTTGTTTACCATTTACCGAAAAAATCCGGAAATTTCGGTTGGAATGCAAATGACAAGTCTATTTTAGTCTTCCCAAACGAAAAATGTCTTGGGAAAGGAATTTCTTGAAAGGTAGTCCAAAATTTCCAACGGATTTCCAAACGGAAATGTGAGTTTCATTTGCTCATTTCCACCAGTTCTAGGCCTTTAGGCTTGGATCGCTCTGTAAACCTGACCGTTGGGAATGTTTGTGTATTTGGAACACGCGCGTCCCATGGAAATTTTCATTTGGGTGTTTGATGCGTACCATTTACTGCAACCATCGACCAACCAGTTTTCCCATGTAAGTGGTAAGCAGCCTGAGGTACTGAACAATGTGAATGAGCACCCCCCGCCATGAATAAAAAGGAAGTTCAAGGTTCACTTTATAAAGCATGTAATACAGACTTTCGTGTTTGCAAATTGCCTCAGTTGTTTGGTCACAACACACAGGGCATTTCTAAAACAAAGTTTGGGTTTGGCTTAATCGTTGAAACCCATGGAACCCAAAATCTGAGATAAAGCTCAATAAAACTGATATGCATGTTGGCTATGAAAACATGTTGTCTCTCCTTCTAAAGTGACACAGCTGAGCAATCGATTAACAGTCTCGGCCACATCTAGTACCCTGTAAAATACTCTTCCGAACAGCTATTTTGGGAAACAATGCTCAGGTGCTTTAATCCTGAAAGATGAATATGGTGTTTTACTTGCCATCTCGTTTAAAACTGGGTATTGTTTTAGAATGAACCGCATCAGAAAGCATTGCATTCACCAGACGTGAAAGAGAAAGAGAAATAACATGCATGTAACCGAAATCTTTACGACAGGAAAACTTGGTCGTATTGCAACTGACGTGGTAGGCCATACCATATTGCTGAAGTTCCACACCGGGGATTAAGAGAGTAGCGACTGGGGATGAAGGGTATTTTGAAACTGATACTATAGAATAAATGAACACATTATTGGAGCAAAAGCCACTTACAGTGCACTAAAGAAGGGGGCCCCAGGCATTAATCAACAAATCACTGGTCAGTTCTTTAGCCAATCAAAAATGACAACATATCTAAATGGGTGGCGGCCCCAGTTGAGGTCACTGAGCTGTAAAACGATCTAAGTAAGTAAATAACGGTATGGCCGAAAGTGGCAAATCTTAATTCGCGCTTTAACATGATAGACTTTTGGTACAAGGTTAAACCGTTTCTGTTAAATGCACCCTCAAGAACATTATTTTTGACCTGATCACGCCCAAGTAAGAATAAATCGAAATTAGAAGTATGCTTTCAGCGGCTTCAAGTTTAATTCTTAAAACTACCCTTTTATTACTTAAGAAGATATCAATTCTGGGCACCCAAAACCTGTCAAAGATTATCCTGGTCGAGTCACATCAAGAGAAAATGAGGGGACAGAGAGGGAGGCTCAGGGCGTTGGCCGGGATATGTCATGTCCACGAAAGTTATTTTTAGACGAGCGGAAGTCTGTCTTCCGAGACGTCTTGCCTCGCTCTCAGGTTTTTAGCGACACACAAAATCAGCCATTGTTAAAGACAATTTATTTGAAACCTCCTATAATATCATACAAAAGAGGTAAATCTCTTAAAGACATGCTTGTTAGGGCAAAAATATAATCTAAGGCTCTAATGCAAGGCGACCACAGACCGCATGAGGGGTCCGCACAGGCCTGTCACTCATTTCCTCTTTTGCTTTCTCGGAATTTCTTTTTTCTTTTCTGTTGCCCAAAGATGTCGAGGCTTCCTCGGTGTGATCGTCATCCGACTGTTGATCGCTAACATCGCTGTCGCCGTGCCATGAACTGTCGCCTTCGCTATTCGTTTCTGACTCGCGTTCTCCATTTAAAGACCCAGTATTGCCCATTATGCTTCACGCGTCTGTTATTGTTTTTGTTTTCACGGGAGGGAGGGCGCTATTGTTTCGAGTTCTATTCCCGCGGCAAAAATTCGAATCACTTCGAGCCACGAGTCGTGTCAATTTATGTTAAGATCTCTGTGGAAATATTTGGTCATGGACACCTCGGACTCACTTTCCGTGGATTCTGAAGAACACGTGTGCATTGTAAACGCTTATGGGTCGCTTGAACAAGGCGACGAAGCAGTCGAGAATGCAGGAATGACAGGACCATCAGCGGCACCACTGTCGTCTAAAACTCTAAAAGGAACAAAAGCAAATTTAGGAAAAATGCATCAACCCTAAAAACTGTAAGAGAGAGTAAATGACCCATATACACAGATGGCTTACCTCTGCGTGGGCACTGCGTTTCCCGATGAAGGAAGATGCAGAAGAAATTCCGCAAAGACGCTGTTTGTACTTCCTTCGAAGCCAAGTGATACCTTTCTCGCATTCCAAAGTTGAAAGACAGACGATCGAAGTCGAATTTGTCGGACAGACCCCGATTAACGCGGTCTTCCTCGACCAGGATTGGCCATAGTCTGGAGGTTTTCCTTGTAATACCAATCTACTTTACCGAATAACGGCCAAACCTTCGCAAAATATCTTCCCAAACACAAATAGAAATATCCTTCGATAAACTATTTACTCTAAAAGATCACTCAATGTTCGGTTCGCAGCTCAACAAGGCGGATGAAGACAGATTTCAAATCTACACAGCAATCCTACGAATTTTCAACATCACGAAAATGGCCGCCGAGCGAACGCAGCGCGCAGTGCATAATGGGCGATACTGGGTCTTTAATTCACTAATGTCAGCCAGCGAGTCATTCGTGTCCATAGAAATCGTGGAGCTTGTTTCCCAGCTGGAATTATCAGACCAGAAAAACCACTTTCCGCTTTTCTGAAGGTCGTTTTCATCGACAAACGTTAAGTCTACTTTGACCGACATTACATGTAATCTTTCCTTTTCTTTCAAACATCAGGCCTGCATGCGGACGTCTCGGAAGACAGACTTCCGCTCGTCTAAAAATAACTTTCGTGGACATGACATATCTCAAGGGCTGGACCGGGAGCCTCCCTCTCTGTCCCCTCATTTTCTCTTGGTCACATCTGTTTCCTGAAATCGCTGGTGTCTCGCAAGAAAATGATGACTCAAGTTTTAAGCAGGCGATAACACTTTTTTTTTCGCCTAAATAAACTTTATTTAGGCGAAAAAAAAAGTGTTATCGCCTGCTTAAAACTTGAGTCATCATTTCCTTGCGAGACACCAGCGATTTCAGGAAACAGATGTGACCAAGAGAAAATGAGAAAAAAGAACAATTTTATTCAATCTATTTCAAAACCGGGATAGCCTTGCATTTTTACGGCCAAAGTAGATTGGTAAGTTCAATAAACAGCATATACCAAATTTTATACAATAAAAGAGGGTGAGGGTGTCATTTTCAGTATCCCGACACAAAACTTGACTGGATAATTTTGTTGAGTGTGGAACAGATCAGAGTGGTTCCGTGTTTTGCCACCAGCAAGTAGGAGGCCCTACCCCGAGAGCCAGATCCCCGCCTAGCAGGGGAAAACAGAAAAAAACAAACAAACAAAAACACTCAACGTATGGCCACCATCATGAAGGATAACACTCTAGCTTTCTCAAAGTGAAGCGGTTGGTCCTACTTTCGTTGAGTGAAAAAGGGGTTATCGTAAACACGGGTGCCTTAGCATACAAATCTGACTCTAATTGATTGTAACACGAAGCGACGCGGGTTGATGTCCTTTTGAGACGGTTGTCGCGAAAAGCTTCCCGAGAATGGCGGGTTACAGACAACACGAAGCAAAATAAAGAAAAATATTAAGAAAGCCGATTTAAAGAATCAACTGGAAAATGAAAGATCTGGTTTTATTTGAATTTCAGGAACACAATACCTTAAACGTGCATGGACACTGGGGGTAAGCGGCTCTTCAAATCAATTGAGCATTTGATTAATAAATTGATAACGGCGGACCTCCTCTACGAAACACGTGCGATTTAGAACTATTACGAACGTGACATGATACAACGTCTAGAATTTGCCTGTGGACGTTTGCGCTCGTTTGAGTCGTATCACGCATATTATTTTGCGAAAGCTTAGCACTTTTAGCGTTACCGTGCTGGAAAATATTGGTTCGAGAAAGAAAACTGACAAACTATAGCTACGTAGCTTTAACCTGAAGTTGCTTTGCGTTTCTTGTAGTGTAAGCTATAACGTTGAGAATGAAAAAGTCATTTCCATATCGCCTATTGGATTTGTTCTCGTTCACTCTCATAACCCGACAGCCATTAGAAGACAAAATAGTGCCTCCGTCAATCTTTGCCGAATGAAAAAAAGCATAAAGGTAATGTTGAAAAATGAAGAACAATTTCAATAATTTCATGTTTCGTAAGAGGTGTTAACCAACTATTGTACCCGCGCAACTTCAATAAATTCATGTTTGCTTCATTATGAATTCCTTTGCAACTGTGCCTTAGAAAATATTTACTTTCTCGAGAGAAAATCGCTTTTATTAGAAACGTCCACGGAATCTACCATCGCCTTTCCGTGGTGTCACAGTGTACAATCCACCCAGAACAGTTGCGATCAGCTGGTGCGCTGCGGTGTATACTTCAAAGAAAGTTCTGTGCTCTCAAGAACGCTATCAAATTCGTTATCAAGGATTACTTCACGATACATGGCACCTAAATATCATCATTTCAAAGATTCTTGTTGTGCGCTTCTTGTCCTTCTTCTATTTTAAGGCGTTAAATCGTAAAACTATATTAGCATATTATATTACACTAAAAAACGCTTTAGTTTGGCATCAAAGTTCCCGATACTTGGTTGAGACAAGGATTCGTTTCAGAAGATAAAGCAAAATATCTATGAAGAATAAATACACTAAGCGTAGGTTTGACATTCAAGGCGTGAAATAAGTAGTAAAATTAACCCAAATAAGCTTGTGTTTATTTTGAAAAGCTCAAAAGCGTCGACAAATTTGCATATGAATCAAGTTTGGTACAACCAGTGGCGGTTAATTACTCTTTGTCTTTCAGTAAACGAGATTCTTTAGAAGCTGTCTTTCTGAATCAAAGACAAATTATTCTTAATTGAAAGGGTAATTATTTTAAGACGAGAGATTATCTATTGAGGAAACAAAGAAATTTAATTACCAAACTAAGACCTTTCTGTGCGTGTACGTAATACAGCCAAAGTGCATTGTAATGTTCAAATTTCATACAAACTTCAGAAACTAAAGCTCTCTCGCATCGTAAAACAACTTTTCGGGTAAGATACGAAACAAATTTCTCACCATCAATGTTCGTGATATGCCGGCAATTTTTTTCTTTAAGGCGATTGGTTGTTTTGTGGTAATTAAGAGCTGATAACTGATTACCCTAAAGATTTTTAAAAATGGAGATAACACGCATCTCCGCCTTGTCTGGTTAGAAAAAGAAAGAGAATTCATGAAATCGAAACGTAGCGCCGTGGTATTGGTACAATACTTTAGATGTCCTGAGGACTGCCTACAATGTTATTTTTCTAACAACCCGCAGTACTAAAAACAAACACGATCTCTTATTTAAATACATTATTGCACGCGGGCTAACTACCAGGATTAGAGAGAATTAGACTGCTATCACTGTGTTTGCAAAATACTCTTAAAAAGCTAGAAATCTCGTTTCGCTAGCTGCTAATGTACTAGGTCGATAAATCCTTAAAATCTGCGGGCCACATCAATCAAAGCCGGTGTTTTTGATTGTTGCGGGCAATGAGTTTATCATTGAAGGCCAACCTCTAGCCAAATCAAAGTACTCTGGGCTAGAGTTTAATTGCTCGCAGCTTTCATATTGAACGTGTTTCATATGAAGTAATGCAAACTTAATCAAGCTTTCGCCTCAGGGAATCTGCAGTACACAGCGCAAAACACGAATCAGTTTGCGGCGGCCCTCAAACATGTCTCCCATCTTATTGAGTACAGCTCGAATAAATATTTAATTATCTTCTGTGAAAGATAATAAATAAACAAGCCTGCTTAGTTTCAATCTTACGACTATGTTGCGTGTTCTTGTGCGAATTCCAATGCGGAGGCAACTTTCAGACCATCTGAATTCTGGCGCAGGTCCAGATTGTGAAACTTCGCCTGGTTATTATAGGTAGTGTTACGTTCTCTATACAAAATAAATGTGAAATCCAAACAATATTGTCGTCGCTTTAATTCAGCGAGAGAAAATACTCGGTGCTAAAGAATCACACAATGTAAACCTCATTTCTCAGTTATTACATAATCCACATCTGCACCAAATTAATCTAATTTTGCTTCAATTCAGCGAGAGAAAATACTTGGTGCTAAAGAATCACACAATGTAAACCTCATTTCTCAGTTATTACATAATCCACATCTGCACCAAATTAATCTAATTTTGCTGAAAAGAGGGGAAGCTACGTTTTCTTAAAATCCCAGTTAGTTTTCTGAATTCCAAACAAGCTTATCTACGAAATATAAACTTCATATTAAAGACAGATTTACCCTTCAGATTGCCAGATTATGGCTAAATCTACACAAGGCTAAAAACAACACTAAACTCTATGAGTATGTGTTCTCCTCTCCTTCATAAAACAGAACCATCTCTTTCTTTGACGATTTCGAAATTCATAACACAGTGCAGCCAGCAGGCATTCTATCCTTGCTGCAGCATTTGCAAGGAAGGCACTAACAAAATTATTACTTTGCTTAACATACCTGAAAACAACAAACTTGATCCACACGAGAACAAAAGCAGAACACGGGAGAACGAATTGTTGGCGGTCCACATAGCACCTTCTGTGTTGTTTCACCCACCGCTATGTGTTTTAAGCAAAACCAAGAAAACAATATGGCGAGCTTTGTTTTGACACGTGCTTGATGACCACAGTTCGTTCGGAGCCAGCCGCTCTCGTAAAGCAGGTTTGCAAATCACTTATAATGATATCACTCAGTGACTAGCTAGTAGTTGCGGTTCAGAGTAATTATGCAGCGCATGCGCGACGAGCTTTCGAGAGACTTGATTCGTCGACGTCAGTGAGGAGGATGTGAAAATAAGTCGACTTGGGTAATCTCACCGTCACTTGGACTACGCATTTCTGGTTAGTTTGTCTGAAGAAAAGAAATCAGATTTCAGTGAGCTGATTTTATCAATCGATGGAAGTATTCTCGTTGGTCTTGCGTCCTTGAACACACTCTTAAAAAAATGTGCTTGTTCACGATTCTGTAGGTGCTAAACCGTGTATCATCTGTGCGTGATACGGCGGGTGGCTAACAAATACTGGGTACGAAAACAAAACAAATCTGTAGGTTTAATCAGTAGCCTGAGGGCTTCAATGTGACAGATAAGTCTCGGAAAGGAAGTTCTTGGTGGCATAATAAATGATTAAACATTTCCCATTTAGTTTGACGTTTTCTTGTTTCTTCTCCAGTTCTTTTTTAATTTGGGCTCTGGAAAATCCATGCTAATTCGTAGCCTGTTGCTTTTCTGACTTAAAATCTACCAAAACGGAAAAAAAATGTCTCCTCGTGTCTGGTAACACTGACGGCTTCTCAAACTGTTGGTAAGTTACCCTGATAAAACACGCCAGGCCAGGAATCTGGCAAGCATTTGGTTGTGCTGTTTTTCTAATGATACATCTCTAGTAATCGTGGTCAAATACAGAGTCCAAGAAAAAAGCTCCTAAGCCACAAGAATTGTTTTTATAACTACGGGCCTGTTTATCATTCGTTCTCACCTTTTAGTTTGTTGCCGAGGTCTTTCCCGTGTCAGAACTGAAGTGGATAAAATACTGACGGAGCTGTGACAAGAATGATACCCGCCCAAGTTAGAATGTTAAGCCATGCCTAACGTTTCTACTTTTTCTACTCTGTCAAGTGATAAGCAACGTTCAAAAAGTGATACTTGCAGCTGCTGAAATTTCAAACAACTCAGTACCTCACTGAATGAGTCTCACCTTTGCAATTTAAATGTGACTGAAAGACTTCCTGTTTCCTCTTTGCGCTAATCACACCATGTCAGGCTGCTCAGCAGGTGATTATTAAGGTATCTTAATCTTGGTTGGCTAAAATCCCTGGAGTTGAATCGCGGAAGGCGAGTCCCAATTTATTGCGTCGTTCAGTCTCAGTTCAGTTCTTTATTTAGCCAAAACAACTACATGCATAATTAGATACAATAATTGTAGGCTGGCAAGGTACCCCAGAAACCAAAAGGGTGAACCTGGGCTCCCAAGTCACAAAGAAGATAGCAAGAATAGATTACGCGGGGTGGTATACAATTAAACCGTAAGTGAAGACAAAAGTTAGTTAAACACGTGTCCCGATTTTACGTGATTAAACTAATATCTGTTCTCTATTTCAGCGTTTGAACTGGTACATGTAAAGGGTATTTATATTTATTGCTTCAGTGGTTTTGTGCGGGATAACTCACAACTTTTTTTCACAATGGGAGGAAGATGACTAATATTTTAAGTCTATACACTCCCGGCATAGTAAATCGAACCCAATCGAACTAAATTTCAATCGAACTCAATCGAACTCAATCGGTGGATTCGGCAATCGAACGAAATCGAACTCACCGAAAAGAAAAAAAATCAATCGAACCCAATCGAACGTTCGATTTTCGAACTCGTGATTTATGTAAAACAGACGTTGAAAATCCATTACCAGATCTTAGAAGCTCGAGTTACTTCAGCCCTGAGTGTAGCGCACGTGTTTTCGTAAACGAAGAAATTCCGCAGAAATGGTTTCAGACGAGTTGTGGATCGTAAGCTTCAAATGTATGCCAGGAATGCCGCTTTGACGTCAAGGATGGCGAAGTTTTCAAGGTTTTAAAGAAAATAGGCGAGAAAGGCCTCTAACTGCCGTGGACAGTTTATACTAACGGGGTTTGTGTTATTGAATAAATAGTAAAAAAAAAACGCAACAAAAATTTCACCAGAGCCAATCGAACGAAATCCATTTAATTGTGTTGGATTGAGTTCGGTTTCCGAACTCAATCCAACACAATCAGACGGATTGAGTTCGATTGAGTTCGATTTGTTCGATTGAATTCGATTTGTTCGGAAATCGAACTCACTGAAAGTGTAATCTTCGATTTCGTTCGATTGCCGAACTCAATCGAACTCAATCCACGGATTGAGTTCGATTGAGTTCGATTGAATTCGATTTTCGAACGTTCGATTTACTATGCCGGGATACACTGAATACAAATCAACAGGAACACTGAAGAAGCCTGAATATAACTTTCTGTCTAGGTAAGCTGAAAGCCTCTCATTGGGCACTATGGCCACGTGGTAGCGGGCATTACCCCTTAAATCTACCAAATAAAGTTTGAGCCTGAGCATTAGCAGCCAGGGACAGCTGTTTCGGACTTGCTAGGCCTCATCAGCATGGCATAGCTAATACTCAGGCTCAAGTACCTGGGGAAAAATATACATGGCAGCGAAAATAATAAAAACCGGCAGTAATTTGAATGAAGTCCCACGAGTTAAGAAACTTATCTTGTTCGCCTGTTTCAGTCGCAGTGTACTCATGAACGAGAAATTTAAATTGACAAAATAGAAAAGCAATAACTAAACCGTTGCGATCAAGAAGTAACACAATGTGTCTGTTATTTTAAAATCGCAAAGAAGAAATCTGGCCTCCAGGTCTCATTTATTTCAATAATTCAGAGCTTTGACGCATACTATGTAATAGTAAAACTCGTCGAGTTCATTGTTGAATTATATAAGCACGCGAAAATGTTTAAGAACTCGCGAGGAGTGCTCTTGAAGATTCCCAAGTGCTTAAATTACTGAACAGTGAAAAGAAAACAAGTATTTTATTCCTTAACAAAATGTCGCGGAGGTTCGTGCCAGCTTTCATGTCGGAAGTCAGTTTGAATTGTGAAATTGTATAAACAACCCCAAAAGTTTGCTTTCATGTTTAGGAATGCTCAACGTAATTTTAAAAATGGACTGAATCATTCATATTTGTTATTGATTTTACGTCATTTCCTTCATGCATTTCCACTGAAAGATTTGGATGCGCTCGTGACGTAGCCTGCGTGTATTATTTAACAAGTAGATTCCATTTAGCAGTGCGAGGGTACTCTGATTATGCTTCGAGTCGCAGGCGAGTAGCACGCGGCTCATAGCGTCCGGTCGATCGCTGGTCCTCACGCATGGAGAGACGTTTGCACGTGTTTGCTTTTTAGAGCTGATGGAAATGGACTGTGCTTTCGTCGAAAGCGAGTCAAATGTGGTGAGTTTAATTAGCCGCTTGCTTTGGCGTTATGTGTTCTCTGATTTTATGACCTTTCTTAGCTGTGTTATCTAGACTATCAGTGGTAAAAGAATGCAAGTGACTTATTTTGCTTTCCTTTAGTTTATAGGCTGATCCTTGCGATTGCAAGAACACTTGCTCTCGAAGAACATCATCAAAAAAAGTGTTTGTCCCTGCAAAACTGGCAAAGTGTACTGCAATGATTTGAGTACTTAGTTGCGGCGCGAAGAAAAAGTCATGTCAAAGCAAACCGGATTACATTTATCATATTCGGTCATGTACACGTGCACATTGCAGTGGCGAGGTCTAGCGAGGTCTGTACTTTCTGTTTTTGTGAGAAGAATCAAGGACCAACTATGTTACAGTCGCCGCCTGACAGACCAAGAGAATCGTGGGGTAAAAGTGATTATTTTTTTCCAAGCGGGCACGGTAACGAATCCTGCAATCTGATTGATTCTTAGGGCGGTCCGGAATTTCCTATCTCTTCCAACGGTCACGGTAACGCTTTCGTAAGTTTTTGTCCCTGTGTTTGAAAATTGAAACAGTTTTATGTAAACAAATTAAGGCTTTGAAGAGCTAAAACTTGGTACTCAGTATCACCTTTGTGGTTCCATTTGTGTTCGTTTTGTTTTTTGGCTCCATAAAGATGCACAAGGGAACACTGTCTGGGAAACGTTTTATACTCGTTTGTCTTGTCCCTTTACCATTTTTTATTTACTGGACGTTCAGCGCTGTTTTCGGCAGCTTAAATGAGGAAATTGTTCCTTCTTCCCTGACAGAGTCACTGCAAAAGGTGCTGTATGATCCTTTCAAAAGACCGGTCGACGGCAAGGGAGGATGTTTAAACTGGGAGAGTGTATTAATTGGCCGTCGTTTAGCTCTCATTATTGTGAAAGCTGCCATCAGTGATTCTTTTCCCCGTGTTGTGCTGATGATTTTCTTATCGTTTCTCTGTTTCATTCATCATATAGCAAAGCAGCTATTTCGGGATTCTAAAGCCAATGCATTGGAAACGATTTCTCTTCTATCGCTTATCGTATTAGGGATGGTGAACTTGTTCCCGGCCGCGGTTGTCTCATTAGCTGTTTCTTCCATTGGTCGATTTGCTGGTTGGTTAAATGTTTGTTCGTGGATTGAGACAGTGATTCTTGATTTTGGGCCTGCCGCATGCTTGTTGTTGTTGTTGTTTTTTTTTTTCATGAAGCTTGTGAGATGTGGTTTCGAGTGGCAAACTGAAAGCCACTCATTGGGCACTATGGCCAGGTGGTAGCGGGCATCACCCCTCAAATCTACCAAATAAAGTTTGAACCCGAGCATTAGCAGCCATGGACAGCTGTTTCGGCCTTATTGGGCCTCAGTGATGAGGCCTAATAAGGCCGAAACAGCTGTCCATGGCTGCTAATGCTCGGGTTCAAACTTTATTTGGTAGATTTCACTTTTGCACTAAATTGATTTTCAGATTTATCATTTTTCAGTTCTTAGCCCGCACCTCCGGCCCTCATGAGAACCTTGGCAATTGACCAGAGCATGCAATCTAAGATTCGGGTGGTCTTCACTTGGAAACTTGATTCTCAGTCCGTACTGCGCAATCTCATCGCCCTAACATTTAGACTCACTCGATGGAATGCGAATCGATGTTATTCGTTGCGAGCCGCCTACCTTAGCTTTGAGGCATTTTAAATTCCTTTTCCAACAGTTTCTTTGATTTTGCTGAGAAGCTGTTTCGTCTAGTGATATCAGAAAGAACGAAGCAAAAAGCTTTCGCATCAAAAAATCAGATCGGTTGACACGAAACTTTGAATTAACACCATGTAAGTAGCAGCGAAATGCTACATTTTGTGACGTCTCACAGGAATCTAAACAAAATGTAAACAAACTCTAGAGAGTGCGCAGTGCGGGACTGGAAATCGTTTTGAAACAGCACGCAGTCAGCAAAGCATAAAAACAGCTAAGAATCAACCCGGGGAAGTTTTATAAATCCACTTCCTATGTCAAGTTGTCAATGCTGTTTTCTCTGCAAGTACAAGAAATGTAAACAGAAACATGATTCCTCTCTTTAGTTTCTTTCTCTATATTTCTAAAGGGATTAGAGGTCAGTGAGTAACACTTAAGCAACGATATCATTTGTAACGCAGGAGTTCCAATAATTTTCTTTTTTTTTTTTTTTTTTTTTTTTTGGTGTCCTGTTTTTGTCCCTTTCTTTAGTAACTTTCCATTCGTTCACTCACTCACTCCAAAAGATGAAATTTACCTCAGCAACTATTTTAAGTCATTTTCAAAGCCATTTCTATTTCCTTTAATACTATAATCATGATACAGCCTTGCACGAAAACTGTTTGTCAGCCACTAAGACAAAACCAACATCGATTTTAAGTTTTCACGCTGTTCTTTCCAAAATTGAGCCCACTACATGCATTTCCTTGAGTTCCGTTTAGAGCTGGAATTCTGCAAACCTTTGCGACAGAATTTTCAGAAAGTTGATCATATAACAGTATAACGTTTTTACTCCATCAAGGGAGCAGTATGCAGAGCCAAGCTAAGGGACAAAGCGACACTAAAACCACCTCAAGACCCAACTGACCTGTACGTACATAAAATATATCTACACCTGTTAACCAATAGAAGCAACCAAATACCACGGCGAATGCGCCCGCTACTAAAAAATGTACAGGTCCTCCAACCTTTATCTTCGTGTATATGGGAATTGCGGTTTCGGCTCAGTACGTGAAGATGAAAAGATCAGAGGAGAAGGAAACTGCAGGGATTCCCCGATCGAAACGAGCTGATTAAAAAGGTCGATATCCGACGCAAACCACCCCACGCTTGGGTAAATAAAACTAACAATAATACTGGTTTTACGAAATGTAAACAAACGCCAACATGTGGTTTTGGAAGACACAACCGTATACAACCGCCTCTAAATATGTAAGCAAGAATCCTTCTTTGGGTTCTTTCCTAATTTCCAGGCGTTTTGCATGATTCTCGATGTTTTGAATTACGCTCACGGCCTATGGATGCTGATACTAACCATGCCCCTATTCAATGAATGAAACTGAAGGGAAATTCGTTTCAAAAAAACTTACTCGCTCAGGAAAAAAAATAAGGGGGAGAGGTAGAAAGTCGCTAAAAGTGTTTTTTAGTGCCTGAAGTTTCACTGGGGTTTCTTTCCCCAGCGCCGAAAAGGCTGCAAGAGTAGTAGTGGTGCGTTTCACTTTGTCACAGCTGAACTATATAAAACATCGAAAGGGTTGCATATGGCCTTTAAAGAAAAGAGTTCATAATAAAATAACAACCATTTTTTGACTCAGTACCACCTCTTTAACCTTTATCAATTTTGTATTCAACTTGGCCTACTTTGGGTAAATTTCAGTATGGGAAGTAGCTGTATGATAACTTTGAGGCCGAATTTCTTCTAAATGAAGATTTCAACACGTTGGGTTGCATATGGATATGTTTTCTTAAAACGTATAAAGGGCTCATGCAACGTATAAAGGGAATCCGATGTCGAGAAGTAGTATCAAATCCAGAATTTCTGGAACATACATTTTCTCTCTTCAATATTCCTTGCCTTCCCAGGGTCTTTGGGAATTTGAACCTCACGCGTGCATATTAATGACTCTAAGCTTCGCCTCTATGAACAGTGTTAATGTTTCATTTCATTTAAGCATAAATTAAGTAATTGCTGTGAAATGGCGGTCAATTTTTGAAAGTTGAAACAAGATAAGAACTTTTACATCAAGTTAAGAGCAAAAGAACAACGTTAAAAATTACGTACGCAAAAACACGCAAAAAGCACGGGCTAAACGACTGAAGAAAGTTAACGGACAATGAAATTTATCGTCCGCGAGCGTCATCAAAAAACGACACGTATAAGCCTGGCGGATGTCTCGCTCGTTTCAACATTGTTGTGTCAAGTAACTGAATGGGTTTCAGTGTGACTATATCCTTTTATATGTTTTATTCTTTTCGAACGGATCGAAATTGAATAAGATATTTTCAACAAATAAAAGGCGTTCCCACTGGGACACCTTTTCGGCATTTCTTTATGTCGGACAGATTTGCCAATAGAATTCTGTGCGACGTGTGTTTTGAAGTTCAATAGAGGAGGGCCAGAAGCTGGACCCAGAGAACAGTTTGTAAACAATACACGTTACCCAGACTGTTTTAATATCTACAAAGGTGTTTAGTTGTAACGAGTATGGTTACATGAAGTACAAGTCTAGTTCCCGCCTTGCGTGTCACGTGACCCAGCTTGTAGGAAGCCATCTTGAAGTTTTGTTGTTACTGTTCAACTGGAATAAATAAGTTGTGTTTTGCGGACTCTGTGTCTTTCCGCCTGTCGTTACATGGTGTCAGAAGTTTCCCGGATCCACACGTCACGAAAAGGAATGATTTGTGGCAGAAGCTACCGAATTTATGACTGAAACCAGTGTTGAAGATAGCGAAAGTCCGGCTTCAAGTTTGACAACCATGGCGAATTTCCAAATACCTCCTCCTGACATACTCGAGCTAAACGATGGTTCGACAGCGTCCAATTGGCGAACTTGGGTTTCTGCTTGGAATAATTACAGGCTGGCTACGAAGCTAGATAAAGAGGAAGAAGCACGCCAAGTAGCAACACTTTTGGCCGTAATTGGAAAAGAAGCGAACAAGGTGTTTCGTACTTTCACGTGGGCCTCGCCAGACGACGCGAAGAAAATCGTTGCGGTTGTAAGCAAGTTCGAAGAGTATTGCATTCCCAGGGAAAACACTATTTACGAACGTTTTCTTTTCTTTACGCGGGATCAGCGGGAATCTGAAACTGTTGATCAATATTTGACGGAGCTTCGCCAAATTGCAGCAAATTGTGATTTCGAGTCAATCACACCCGATCAGCTTCTCCGGGATCGACTGGTGACAGGTACCAAAACTGCCAAGGTACGTGAAAATTTGCTCAAAGAGAAGAAATTGACCCTTGAGAAAGCTATAGATATCGCGCGTGCCGCCGAGAGTACGGCTGTTCAAATGAAAGTTATGTCTGCTGAGTCTGGATTGAGTGCTGTGAAAGAGAAAGAAAAAGAGCAGTCAGAAAATGTCCCATCTGTCAGCAGTGGCTGGATCAAGGACTGCAGATTCTGTGGTAGGAACCACGAAAGACGTAGCTGCCCTGCCTTTGGCCAGATTTGTGCATATTGTAAAAAAAGGAATCATTTTGTTGTCAAGTGCCCAGCAAAAAGCAAGGTGTCTTCTGTCCAAGAGCGATTTTATTTAAGTGCTGCAGGTGTTGGAAACGGAGGTCGTGAGATGGTTACCCTCACTGTATCAAAAGAGTCTAACCCCCTTTCAGGTCATGATGTAAGCTTCTTGATGGACACGGGGGCTGAATGCAATCTTTTGCCTTTGGATGTGTACAAGAAGGTGACTGGTGATCTGCACTTGAATTTCCTCAATGCACGCGGCAAGTCAATCCTGGTTTTAGCTAATGGAGATGAGCAACCCATCGAGGGCAAAGCCACAGTGTATGTCTCCCGCAAAGGAAACGCACACAAAATTGAAGTCAATGTAGTCAGGGGCCATGGGTATGAGCCCATACTGTCTAAGCAGACAATGCTGGAAATGAACTTGATAAAGATTCTAGACAGTGACCGAGATCCACGCGTCAATGTACTGAAGTCCGACACAGAGCCATTGCTGGAAGAGTATGACGATGTATTTGAAGGCCTTGGAAAGTTGGACGGACAGTACCACATTGTAACAGACGAGTCCATCAGACCTGTAGTGCATCCTCCGCGGCGTTTACCTGTTGCAATGACTGAGCGAGTTCAGCGGAAACTCGAAGAAATGGTAGCTGCTAACATAATCGAACAAGTCGACCATCCTACTGACTGGGTATCCAGTATGCTAGTGGTGACCAAGCCATCCACCGAAGCTGAGGGGGAAACCAAGTTACGCATCTGTTTGGATCCCAGGGATCTGAATCTTGCCATAAAGTGTGAACACTTCCCGATGCCGACAATTGAAGAAATTGCAACTAGGCTGAATGGGGCAAAATTGTTCAGTGTTTTTGATGCCAGTAATGATTTCTGGCAAGTGGAACTTGACGATGAGTCTAGTAATTTAACAACGTTTAACACCCCGTTCGGGCGCTACCGTTGAAAGCGAATGCCATTCGGCATCAATAGTGCACCGGAAGTTTGGCAGCGCAAAATGCGAGAGCACATTGAGGGGCTTAAAGGAGTAGAAGTAATTGCAGATGATTTTGTGATCGTTGGATTTGGCAACACACCTGCTGAGTGGCAGACAGACCATGACCGGAATTTGCGTGCCTTCCTAGACCGTTGCCGTGAGAGAAACCTGAAGTTGAACAAGAAGAAAGCCCGACTGAGACAGCAAGAAGTTCCCTTCATCGGACACATTCTAACCCGTGAGGGACTGAAACCAGATCCACACAAGGTTGAGGCAATTGTGGGGATGCCAGACCCGACTGATGTTCAGTCCTTACGTAGGTTCCTGGGCATGGTGAACTACTTGGCAAAGTTCCTCCCACGTCTATCCGAAGAAACAGAAGTCTTGAGAAAACTCACTGAAAAGGATGCTGAGTGGTGTTGGCTGCAAAGTCATACTGATGCTGTGGCCCATGTCAAGGAAATGATTGTATCTGCACCTGTACTTGCCTACTATGACGTAAATAAGCCAGTGGTCATTCAATGCGATGCTTCCCAAAGTGGACTTGGTGCAGCTCTGCTACAGGAGGAGCGCCCAGTGGCTTACAGCTCTCGTGTGATGACTCAAACGGAACAAAACTATGCGCAGATTGAAAAAGAGCTACTCGCCATAGTTTATGCGTGTGAGAAATTTGATCAGTACATTTTTGGAAGGAGCAATGTAATTGTGCAGTCAGACCACAAGCCGTTGGAAACCATATTCAAGAAGCCAATCCACAGTTCGCCAAAACGCCTCCAACGCATGCGTCTCCACCTACAGAACTATGACATCCAAGTGGTATACAAGAAAGGAGAGACCATGTTCTTGGCTGACACATTAAGTCGCGCTTACTTGGAAAAGGAACCAGTGAGTCAGACCCAGGACAGTGACGTCCGTTCTGTCAGAGAACGACTGTTCGCTTTTGAGTTAGAGCAGATTAAAAATGGTGAAGATCTAAGTGTCTCCCCCACTCGTCTGGAAGAGCTGCGCAAGGAGACTGCTAAGGATGAAGAATTACAGATCCTGTCTGATGTTATTCATGAGGGTTGGCCAGAGACCCTGTCAGAAGCTCACAAATATGACCGGCGTCGGAGGCAAGTAATTGAGCTATATTGGAACAGCCGTGATGAGCTGACCATAGAAGATGAATTGGTATACAAGGGTCATCGCCTTGTGATACCATTTAAAGAGCGTTCTGGTGTTGTAAAGAGCCTGCATGAATCACATATTGGAATAGAAGGAACATTGCGTCGTGCCCGCGACATTGTTTACTGGCCTGGAATCACAGCCCAGCTCAAAGATCACTTGTCAAGGTGTGGAATCTGTAACCGTTATCAGCCCGAACAATGTAAAGAGCCTTTAAAGCCTCATGATGTGCCTAATTTGCCATGGCAGAAAGTTGGTGTTGATCTTTTCGTGCTGGACGGGCAATCATTTTTGATAGCCGTTGATTACTACTCTGGTTATTTTGAAGTGCAAGATATGAATAGCACCACCAGCAACCGTGTTATCACCATTCTAAAGGCGTGGTTTTCCAGGCATGGTATTCCTGTGACTCTCATCAGTGACAATGGGCCCCCCTTCAACAGTGAAGATTTCCAGACCTTCAGTAAGGAATGGGATTTTCACCACGTCACATCAAGCCCTTATCACGCACAAAGTAATGGTCGTGTGGAAAATGCAGTTAAGACTTGCAAGTCATTGCGGACCAAAGCCCGAGCTGATAAGCGTGATCCTCTGCTGGCGTTACTTGAGTGGCGCAACACACCAACTGAGGGTATGAATGCTTCTCCTGTTCAGCTACTATATGGTAGGCGAACACGCACCCGTCTCCCAGTAGCCAAGCAATTGTTAACTCCACAGGTGATAACTGATGTCCCCGAAAAGATCAAGATTAGGAAGCAGAAGCAGAAACACTACTATGATCGTCACTCACATGAACTGCCAAAATTGCTTGACGGTGATGCCATTAGAATGCGATTGCCACGCGAGAAGGAATGGTCACTGGGGCGCGTCATTGGAGAGGAGGGGACCCGTTCCTACTTGGTTGAGGTGAACGGAAAGCATTATCGTCGGAACCGCAAATGGCTCAGAGCAACACCCGAGGAGTTACCGGAGTCAGTGGAGACAAACCTCGACATGACCGATCCAATGGAACTGGTAGAGTCAAGTCCTGCTGAGCCGCCACAGGCAATGATACCATCATCACCAGTGGTTTCTGGGCCTCATACTGAAGGTCGTCCAGTGCGGGACCGCCGCCCCCCAGTGTGGTTAAAAGATTACGAGTGCTGAAATAAGACACTGACTCTGCCTTGTTGCCCTTTTTTTTCAATTTGGCTTTATTATGTACTTGTGCAGGGGCATTTTAATATAGGAGATTTTCTAAGGCAGATTTGAACAATATGTTATTGCTTTTTTTATTATCATTAACGTTCTGTATGCATAAACTAAACTATTAGACTTAGGAAGGGAGATGTAACGAGTATGGTTACATGAAGTACAAGTCTAGTTCCCGCCTTGCGTGTCACGTGACCCAGCTTGTAGGATGCCATCTTGAAGTTTTGTTGTTACTGTTCAACTGGAATAAATAAGTTGTGTTTTGCGGACTCTGTGTCTTTCCGCCTGTCGTTACATTAGTTTGGATGTTAATGTTATGAGCATCAGAATTACTTCTATAAGCAATGAAAGTCTAAGGCTTGTGGGATGTGGCTTGGAGTGACAAGAATACCCACAAATTAATGTGTCTAGGTAAGCTGAAAGCCACTCATTGGGCACTAAGGCCACGTGGTAGCGGGCATTACCCCTTAAATCTAGACTTTTCGAGAATTATCTTATAATCTGTAATATTCCAGAAATATCTTTGATGTGACTCAGCAGTTTCCGCACATGAATAGTAATAATAACTGTAAGTCTCAAATCGTTCTAGTTGAACACGAGTGCTCTACTAATTGGGGAGACTGTAAATCAAATAAACCAAATCAATTATATCAAATCAAATGTTGGTTTTTGAGGAGAGGGGAAACCGGAGTACCCAGAGAAAAACCTCTCGGAGCAGAGTAGAGAACCAACAAACTCAGCCAACTTATGACGCCGAGTCCGGGAATCGAACCCACATTGGTGGAAGGCGAGCACTCTCACCACTGTGCCAACCCTGCTCCCCCATGTAGACCTTGCAATACATTATAAATAATAACAGAACGTTCTCCTCGTACTCGGGAGCTCTTTTCACTTATGTCTTGTTCGCGGACATCTCCTGGTTCTTCCAGCACGTAACAAAAGTACACACACCATTAGCGGAAAGACGTTTTTACTCCGGCTTAATATGACCGTTTTGACCCACTTCAGCGTCGATTAATCAATCTTTAGTTTAGAAAATATACTGAACATGACAACTCTAATTTTCAATGGAGACGTTTATTGAATTCGAATATTCTGAAAAAAAGGAGCCTTCATATTATTTGCTTAATTTTTAACCTTGTGTAAGGGAAACTGGCCACCGTTCATTAATTACAACCTTACTTAACAAAGAGAGAAACAGCAAGTAAGAGGCGTTTACAGTTTGTAGAGCCTGTCAGCAAGCTTTAAGCCTTTTGCTTACGATAAGTCATGAATTCTTTACACTGCCACCTTTAAGTCCGTGTTTTAAACAAGGCTACGGAGAAGTACGTTCCCGCAATACCATATACCGTGCTGTAAATGTATAATGAAGTACTCACAACTAACGACTAAGTCCGAAGATAAAGTCCATAGCATTGCCATTGACAAAAGTTGCCAAGCAGCACAGAGCAGAACTATCTTTCATGCATCCGGTAGGTCTTAGCCTTCATTGCTAGCGATCTGTTTCTGGATAGTCAAGAGTGTGAGTCATCAACAACATCCAACAATGGCAACCAGTCTGAATGCGAAGACGAGTTTTCGCCTCTTTTGATCTTCCTCTCGATTTTCTAGAAAGGCCGCCTACAGACTAGTTTTCACTTCACAAGTTAACACATAGAGGGTAATAAAGATGCCTTAATAATACTGACTTGGCAATCCTTTCCGCTATGTCATCAAGACAATGATAATTGATATTTCGATAGAGGAGGGGATCGTCAGAATCAAGTTCAGGCAAGATGTAATCGCGACAAGAATTTTTCTCAAAAGCATCCGTTACATTTAAGTACGCAATTGCGAAGGTTTCGAAACAACATTTCCAAAACAGTGTATTATATATACATAACTATTCGCCACGACGATCAGAGAACATAAATTAAAGCTACTCTTGACAATGCATTTTAATAAATAAACATGACTTTTTGATTGACTTTGCTTTGAATTTTCCTTTTCTAGCAATACAATGACTTGCTGTTATTTTGCAACATAGTCTACATCCTCCAGACTGCAACCAAGCCGAAAACGGAAGCCAAAGAGAGAAAGCCAACACCAACCACTTTCATGGCTTGGGCTGAGTTAGAAATGGATTCCAGCATGACACTATTGGACGGATCAAATACTGGAATAGCCTTTTTGGGGCCTCCCTTTTCTGGCTGATTGGTTCGTTTTAAATTCCTCTGGGTTTTGGTCCTCTGGGTAGATTCGGTGGTTGATAGCTGGGATATGTTTGCCGTAGCAGAGTGGTTCATCCACGTGCTGTAATTTGTGGTGATGCCTTGGGTGGTGGCAATTTTTGATGTTGGACTCGGGGTTGTCGTTGCCACAGTATTATTGTGCATCGGTTCCACTAAGAAATTGAAAGAAAACTTTCAGTGCAGCTTCTTTACCTTAAACGGATACTATTGCGTGGCTCGGTAAAGCTAAGGATACATGCCCTTTGAGATGCAAGAGATGCGCGCTTTGCATCTTAACAAGTATCTACCCAAACCAATATCTTTTATATTGATCAGGTTGCCGTTGCGGAGTCCCAGGGTCAGGAGTTTTGTTAAAAGAACAGTCTGTTTCCTCTCAGTTTTCCAAAACAAAAAAAACGACTGACTTTAAAGTATTGGCTTGGGAGGACTTAATTAGTTCGACATTGGAGGACAAGCAAAATTGACAGCATTAATTGACAAGCCTTTGATACACTTTACCTAGCTTTTCCTATTGTCCTCACACACAGTTGTTAAGACACATTTCGCTTTTCTTGAAAATAAAAACAGCAACAGGAACAAGAAGAAGTGGAAGAAGAAAGTAGTTTTTAACGAGGAGTTAACGAAGTTACTCTTGAGTTTAAAAATACTCCAGACTTGACACAAATGACAGGCGAACCCCATCATGCCCACAAATCTCAGAGTAATCTTTAAAATGAGGTCCTGTTCTTACACACGTACGCATACACGCATGCATACAATCGTGCCACACTTGCTAGTTCGCCAGAATCGCAATAATGGCTTTCGCGAGGCATTTGCCGCACATGTATTTATTCTTGATGAAAAGGTTTATCACACACATAAAACTGTTCTTACCGCACGCATACACGACATTGAGGAACTTCCTTAAAGCCGGGCATGGATCACCAAATGTTCTGGTTAAAGCTAAGATGTGGCATTGCGTTTGGTTATCGCACCTGAGTTTCAATACTTCTGTCCTGTCAAACTCTACGCACGTCCGAACCGACTCGTTGTCTTCCCTGCATATGGATTCCGTTGCCCCACCATATAGGGCCCTTTGAATCTCAAGGACATTGGATGACTCACAGCTGAGATGCATGTTGTCATTTTCACAGGCATAAGTCGTTTCAAACATCCATACCTCTGCAAAAGAAATTAACATCACTGAAATATAACTGGAGAACAAGAGAGATCTTAGGCCCGGTTCATACGTCGCAGTTCTGCCGTGTCGAATTCAATTCAATTTAGTGCGGCAGAAATGCGACAGCTGATTCATACGTCGAATTTCTGCCGAATTTAATTCATTGAATTGATACAGCCGTGTATGTCGGTCAGCGGGAAAATGTTACAACGGTTACGTAGCTGTCTCATATGGCGAACCAAGATACTCAACGGAGGCTTTTTGTTTTGTAAAAAATTATTGGAATAAGGCAAAGGAGGAGGCTGACAATGCAACAGTATATGCTGCATTGTCTTCAGCAAAAGCATAGGTTAGTAATTCAACTTTTGCTGTTGGTTGTGCTCATTTTGTTCCGTGAAAATGCAACACGAGTTTACCGATCCTGTCTCCGACTGCGCTTTTCTGCGTCGTCTCTGATTTTTTTTCGGCAAGGCCAAATTTTCATTGTCAGACAAAGAATTTTCTTCTCTTGAGTCTAACTATTCCCACCGTGACCCCATCTTAGAAAGCTAGCCTCAGTCTACGCATGCTCACTACATTAACATAATGTACCGGTATGAATTAGATTCGACACGGCAGAAATTCGACGTTTGAATCGGTGTCGCATTTTTGTCGGATAATGCGACAAGACCAGTCGAACGTGCGGCAGAAATGCGGCAGCCGATTCAGACGTCGAATTTCTGCTGAATTGAATTCGTTGAATTGAATTCGACACGGCAGAAATGCGACGTATGAACCGGACCTTAGACAGTAGAATAAATATAGATATAAATTAAGAAGGGGTATAGATTTTGACATATTTGAAAGTGCTGAAATGTCTTTAACATTTATGACCTACGGTTTGAAGAAATAATGAAAAAAATCAGAGAAAATAAATTGTTGAGCTGTGGGTTCAATTCTGAAAGACGAAAGTGTTTCTCATCCAACTAAAGTGAATGTTGACAGGTTAACTAGCAATGTAAGAAAGAACTAAGGGAATTTTTTGTTTTGCAGACCTTTTGGTAAGGAAATCTTTGATAGAGCAATTTCTACGTTGGCTTTTTGGCTCGCCATAAAAGCATGCTTAGGCAGTGCAGAAGGTACTGGTGGCCATCTGTAAGTTTGGAGTAAACATCAACTTTGATGAAACCACCACTCTGGAACTCAGAAAACCGTGAACACTAAAAATTATTTATGGAATGTTTATTGCTCTTCAACCAATCGAATGCGTGATGAAACCGCAAGAAGAAACCACAAACTACAAAAGTGATGGACGTTACAGGTTGCGGCTCAGCCAACTTGTATCTGATTGGTTAACTGCTTTGGTAGCACATCTAAAACTGTTTCTAGTGTTCAAGTTTTCCGAGTTCCACAATAACTAACCAGGGTAACACCTAGAACATACAAAAAAAGAGTGATAATAAGCTAGTTAGAACTTAATGGTTGATTACAACGACTTTTTGTAATCTGTAAAGTTATTTCATGCAGAAAGCCACTGTTGCAAGAGGGCAAAGATGTCATCGCGATATCTCCACCACTGAAAGGGATTAAAAAAAAGGGAGAGTCAAACATTTTATTTTGTCCGTAGCTAAATCTCCATAGCTGCATGCACTCTTTACTCTCATAGCGTAGACCATAAGGCGAAAATTTCGCTTGAAAACTAAATCTAGTGATTTCAATTAAGACCTCTAGAAGTACAACTAGTGAAAAGCGACAAGCGTTTTCTAGCATCAAAACCTTTCCGCACAGCCTCAAACTTGCGGTTGTTTTTAATGATAAGGAATTTGAAATTTTCTCAGGAAACAGCTTAATACAGGAAAATTTTTAAGTAATTAAGCGCGAGATTAATCACCCTTTTCTTGTAGTCTCTGTAGCCCTTGATCGAGGCATCTGTTAAACGTGTTTGATACAGCATCATAGATTAAAATCCGACACCGTTCAACATTTCTTTTGTTCATGTTTTGGATGTGTAAAATTTTGTTCCTTTGACCAGCCTCAACAAAAATGATTGATGCGCGTACGCGCATGGTGACCGCACACTGAGTCGTTTCCATAACCACCGCGTTTGTTCGTTCGTTGGAAAATGGCGGCGAACAACTAGGAAGCAGCGTAAAACAAAGTAAGTAAGTAAAATCTTTATTTAAACTCGGTTAAAAATCTTCAGTTATGCTAAGTATTTTAATTACAATCATTTTGTAAAAATTAAAATGACTACAAAAACTGATTTACAAGATTGCCGAGTGGGAATCGAATGTTTCAAGTGCGCGGTTAATTTCCTTCTTAAACTGCCCAATTGATCTAATTGCCCTAATATTTTCAGGAAGAGAATTCCACAGTAGGGCACCGCTATAGCCAAAGCTACGTTTCAAATAGTCAGTACGCGGCTTGGGTAAGTTTAACTTACGGAAAGAATCACGCAAGTCATAGTCTGTGTGCCGCTCACTGAATAAATCGCGCAAGTACACTGGGGCTAGCCCGTTGAGGGACTTAAACATCATTGTAGCTTTCTGCTTTCTACTTCTTAATGATAGCCGGTCCCACTTTAAAGTTTCAAGAAGCAGGGTTGAGTTTGCCTCATATTTGACTTGCAGAATAACCCTAGCCGCTCGGTTTTGCAATTTTTGCAGTTTCTCACATAGATAAGAAATTGGTGAGGGGAAATATCTTCCTCTATTTCTCGAAATACCACAATGGTAAGCTGATGTGTCCTTGACGGTCAGTTCTCCCAGTACAATATTGTAGAAGTAATCGCTCTCTTGTCGCCTTCGAATCCACCCTCCAGTTTTGCCTCGTTTTCACCCTCCATTCTCAATTTTTTCAGTCAAGCTTGTCACGCATAAAAATACTGCCAAACAACGCTTCAACTATGTTTCCTCGCCACCATATTGAAAACATTCGCACGTGTTGAATGAATGTTTGATATCGTTTGGCCAACACTCAACATACACATACACCCAACATCTGATCCTACCAGCAAGACTCAGAGAAAGCTCAACAAAATGTTGCTTGATTTGAAAAAAGCTGGAAAGATTAGTGAGTCTACGTACAAAATGTTATACAGTAGTGACGGTCTGATGTCCTCGTTTTTATGGCTTGCCTAAAATCCATAAGACGGGAATTCCTTTGAGACCCATTGTCTCTTTTGTTAATTCTCCGACTTATGCGGTTTCGAGTTATCTCGCGAAAATCTTGTCACCTGTTGTTGGGAATACTGATTACACTGTCAAAAATTCCTGTGACTTTGCGGATTTTATAAGAGGTAAAACTCTTGACGCAGGAAACGAGTTGGTTTCTTTCGACGTCATTTCCCTCTTCACCAAAATTCCGGTTGATCTTGCCATTAGTGTTGCTGAAAAAAGACTCAAACAAGACGCTTCATTGGGACAAAGAACTTCTTTGCCCGTGGAGGATCTTATAGATTTGCTGTCTTTTTGTCTCAACACCACTCAGTTCGCATACAATGGCACCTACTACCAACAGGTTTTTGGTACGGCTATGGGTTCTCCCGTTTCTGCTGTCATTGCCAACATGGTAATGGAAGATGTGGAACAAAGGGCTCTGGCTTCCTCACCGATCCAGCCTTTGTTTTGGAAACGATATGTCGACGATGTCATCTCTGCGGTATCCGGAAATGAAGCGGAGCGCCTTCTTTCACATTTAAATTCAGTTGAGCCGTCTATCCAGTTCACCATTGAGCGTGATAATGATAGACGTTTGTCTTTTCTTGATTTGAATGTCTACAGGGCGCACCGGGGAAATTTAGAGACAAGCGTTTATCGCAAACCAACGCATACCGACAAATATCTCGCATTTGACTCCCACCACCCCATCTGCCACAAAAAATCCGTAACCAGAACTTTGCTCACGAGGGCTGATTGTTTGCCATCTTCATGTGATTCTAGGGCCAAAGAGCGGAAATATGTTTTTGACGTCCTAAAGGTCAATGGCTACCCAAACACTTTCCTTCGTAACTGCTTAAAACCAGTTACTCCTTCTCTTAACACCTCCGGGGACGAGGTTTCGGCTACAGGTTTTGCCGTCATCCCGTACATCCGCGGTGTTACAGAACCCATTAAGAGAGTTTTGTCTAGCCACAATGTCAAAGTTGCACAAAAACCTTTTCAGACGTTGAGTCATATTTTTGCCAAACCTAAGGATCCTGTGTTGAAAGAACAACGAACTGACGCTGTTTATTCTATTCCATGCAATGACTGTGATCATGAGTACATCGGACAGACCAAGCGTCAGCTTGCCACGCGTTTAAAAGAGCATCAAAAAGCAGTTTTTCTTTGCAAAAAGGAAAATTCCGCTTTGTCAGAACATGCTTGCCAAACCAACCATACAATAGCGTGGGATAATTCCAAAATTATCACCACTAACCGGCGGTACCATCAACGGCTTTGTTTGGAAGCTTGGCACATCAACTCCGCCCACGCTCCTTTAAACCGTGACCATGGCGGCCTTTTACCTGACACCTATTTACACCTCATCAAAACAAAAGGTCGTTAATTAGTAAGCGTATAAAAGGCTCCTTTTTGCAACACTAGATCACCCCTGATGAAGACACTAGACAGGAGTGTCGAAACGTTGGGTCGTGAATTGTAACTTTTTAAGTTACATTCATCAAATTTCAAACCAGAGTAGCATCAAACCATGTCTGATTGTCCACCTGGTTGCAGTGTGAACTTGAACATACCATACACCCAACATGTTGAGTCATCCAACATTTATCGTTTGGCGGAACCCTCACAGGTAGGACCGTTTTCTCCATTTTCATTTTTTCCTTACGTTTCAAGTCGCAGTGTTTGACAGGGCTCTCATACCTTTTGAGAGAATTCCAAATTCCTCTCTTCTTCACCAATTGTTCTCCCACTCTGAAGCAATCAACAGTAAGCTAGGTCTAATTTTTAAAACTTAAGAGATGCACGTGCTGATGTCCATCTCCTTACGGTACTCAAACAAAGAACAAAACAAGTTTAACATTTGATTACTCTAATCATCCACAAACGTTTTTCTGCTTCAAATAATGCGTTTAATTGGCTTGTGGTATGCAGCCTTCGGCTTAAAGCGATTTTCTCATGTAAAAATGACAAAGCCAACACCGTTCAATAAATTACCACAAGCTTCAACCAACGAGACTCATAATATACTTGGGGATTTGCAACTCTCAAGATCATCTATTAAAACAAGATTTGAATTTGCCATATATATCGAGTGGAGAAAATGAGCTTGGGTAAAAGAACTTTTTTGCACCATAAAATATTCAATCGTTCGTCAACGTTGTTTACGTTTGGTTTGGTTGAAGTGCTACCGCGCTTAAACATCGCAGTTAACGGTCGTCTTTGTTGGGAGCTCTGCTCGGAGTCCTTAGAAAGGTATTTCACTTACCTGCGGTATCCTAGAATTAAACTAATTTTTTTTTTCTCGGTCGTAAGGCGCTGACATTTAAAGACAGGAAAACCCTGCGGCTGTGAAACGGTAGACATGCGTCAAATTTCAATTGCCATCACTTGACGCTGCACATGCATTATGATTTGACACATGATAAATGCCGCGGCTTTTTTCAAAGAAAAACTATTTTCAGCAATTTATAAAAAGCCAGGGTAGACATTAAAAAAAATTAGATATAAAAGAATTAAATCTATGAAGACAAATCAATTGTTTTTGGTCGAGAGATACGATAAAATAAACGAACAAAATTTGACTATGTTAACATCTTACGGACCTACAATTGTAGGTACTTTTGATCGATACCAAGAAGCAAATTTGCTGACGTTAAACGTTAAACCGATGCATTTTGCCTCGTATAATGGTCGGTATGAATATTTACTAATTTCTCAGTCATCACACACAAAAGACGAGATTTGCGAATTCTTAAAGCAAAGTTGTGTAACGCAAATATCCAAACACTCCTCGGCATTTATCGTTGTGGTCGATAAGTTCCATAACCAAGATACACTAAGTTGTTTATCTAATGACAACCTTCATAACATCTTACCTGCCCTATTTGCAAAAAGTCCGGCAAAGGTACTGGTAATAGTTATGAAAAACAACCAGTATGACGAGCGTGAAGTCATCTTTGCAATCAGTCAGTCACTATGTACTTCGTGTGATTATGAACTGACATAAACACATAAACCTTCCTCTGCTTTAACAACTCCCTGTGCAAGGAAACAGAGCTGACACGAAATGACACTGATTCAGATGGGACGTTCGTCGCCTTCTCATTAATTCGCTTCATGTATTTTTCTACTTATGAAAATCAAATTGAAGAGTACAATTAGTTGCTTATGAATTATATATGATAATCGGTGAGGACCTCAAAAATTCATCCACAATTTAAAGATATTTTCGATCTAGACAAAGAAATATAACCCGTTGTTTCGCTAAGAGGATCGCACAAGGTAATCTCGCAGTAACTTGCTTTACACGTCATTGGTTGTTTTTCATTCAGATATCGCGCAAACATCAATTGTCTTGTTTTGTAATTTTTTTTCTACTTTAGCAAATTGACAAGTGCCCAGGGGGGATGCCAAAAACGTCTCAAGGATTTGAGAAAGAAGCAGTAAATTGGACTTCGTAAATGACGCTTTTACCTTTCCGTCGAAATAATCATCTGATATTCCCCACTTTTTGTGTCCGTTAAATAGAATTTCTAGTGCATAATCGACCACTTTTTTGCCGAAGCTGTATGGATGTACCTACCTGTGAATTTAAAAAAATGTGTCTTGAATTTCTAATTTTAATCCTAAATTGCAACGAGATATCAACTTAAACCAAAGATTCTTCCTTTGTACCAGAGTTGAAAACCGAAATACATCCCAAGCATTTCCGGGAAAGCTTCTTAATAATACACCCAGTACAACTTCTTTTAAAACCTAAATCAGTTTGATCATCAATTTGAGCGATTTTAGTGATTAGGAGCCTCCTAAAAATTGCGACTTGTTTTCCCAGCAAACGAGATCCTATAGAGGATATGATATTATAACGTTTTACAGTAAAAAAAAAAAATACAAAAACCTGCTTTTGACGTTATGAATCGTATCAAAAAAATCTGCGAAAGTTTTGGTCTTCTGCTTGGAGGAAGAGGTATTTAATGGGATATTTTCAAAATTGGCTTGCTCTATGGCAGGAGGCAAACTGCATCCGTTCAGTTGTATTATCTCACGAAACTAACTCATAACCCGAACACACAGCTTACAGCTTTGTTCAAACCAGTAAGACTTGACCCGAGCAGGGATGACTTCGACAAATAAGACAATTTCTCATTTTCTCATAATCACGAAAAACGTTTTAATGTGCATCAAAAGAAAATAACCTGCTACTTAATATTAATAACACTTTACAAATTTAAATAAACTGATTCCATGATTAAGGGTAAAAAAGGCCAAAAATTGTTCGTAAACTGGCAATTTTTAAGTACCGTTTCAACTCACTTTTCCGTCTAGAGTGCAGTTGGCAGTAGTCAATATTATAACAGTGAAGAAGTGTTCTTGATAACTATGAAATTGTTGAGATAGTAAAAGCAATAGCTTACGTGAGGCCTCACAATTAGTAGGTGACAGTGACTAAAAATGGAATCCCTAGAATCCCTTTAATGCGGTTACAGCAGTAAAACATAATTTGCACGCGAGACTAAATTTCAAAACGGTCATATCAGCCACTGCTTACTTCAGATTAAATACGTCGTGGGCTCTACTCCCGCACGAGCGCGCTAGCCTGAATTTGTTGCAGGCTTCATTTTTACCACTGCTCAAGTAGTGTTCATAACTGCGATAATCACACACATCTTCATTATAAGAAATATAAATGAAAAGCGGAAGAATTTCAATGTTTTACTTTAAATAAATCATATCTCCTTAGAGGTTTTTGATATGAATTGGCCTTCTTTGAACAAAAGGGGTCCGATAAAATTGAAGAGTATCCAATTAATATTAGTTTTAATACAATTCTTTGTAAACAAAAACCAGCAATTGTCATATCAGGTTGTACTATAAACAGCTCAAGAGTGCCTGTGTTTGTGATTCTCAGGTTTTAGCAAGCGTGTTGTACAAACGTTCTTGATGCTCAACGTATAGATTGTTTTTTCTTTACAATTCGCAGGGTTCTTGATATCTTTCCTAGAAAAACCATTGGCAACTCTTGCTAACTGGATTACATCACAGGACTTGCAGTGAATATTATCACTAATGGTTTCATCGATTTTTTTTGTGACAGAGATTTTTTCAAGCTATGTTCTTGGAGCTACTTTATTTTAGTGCCATTCCCATGTTGTCACTCACATTGACCAATCACGATAAACACATCGTACGACATAGACTCTACCAATTAGTTTTGATAGGGGCCAGTCACGGTATTGGAGATTAGCTCACTCCTGTCATTCTTTCTTGTGTTTTACGATCAGTGGCTTATAGCGATACGAGGGTACAGCGACTCTGAATTCGCAGCAGAATTATGGACAGATTCAGCTTCCCAACAAATGTATATCGTCTCTTTTTGGCTGAGTGTAAAACTTTAAAACACTCAGCCGTACATTTTTGTTTACAACCACAGAAGAGCGTCCTCCAGGGAATACGCCATTTACACAAAGACTTTAAATGCGCGTGCCAATAGTTATTCGCACAAGCGCCTTTATCTGACATCTTTATATTTTAATTGCGTACACCAACGGTTTTCTTCCACAAAGAAGAAGGGCGGTTTTCCCGAAACGTCTGTTTTTGTGACTACTGCGCTTGCGCAGGAGTCACTATTGCCATCGCCTGAGTTTTCCTAATGTCAGCAACGTAAGTAAATAGGGAGCTTAAGCACGCGCGTTTTTGAGACGCGAACGGCAACCGGAAGTGAGCTGTTTTCCCTTTTAACTTGTCTTCACACAACTATATTTATATCGCTAAGTATCTTTTCACTATTAGAGACCCTAAGTTTAAAAGTCTGGTTGAGACCGCTATCCTGGGGTGCGAAATATTCACTTCCGGTTGCCGTCCGCGTCTCAAAAACGCGCGTGCTTAAGCTCCCTAATAACAATAGAATACACTTCGGAACCAATCAACACACACAAATATCCGACTTGTAGTCTCTCTGGAAAACTCCGTATCAAAGATGATTTGCCGAAAGTCTCCGATGACAATTCATCGATCTCTCCGAAGTTGTCTTTGGAATAGAGATGAGTTTTCTAATATTTCACAAAATTACCTCTCACAGATCTAGAGTTCATGATCGTATTTTGTTTGTAAGCGATTAGATGACAGGTTGTGTGAGTATTTTTCAGCTTTCAGGTCGATTTTTGGGGCGAATTTCTATTGTATTCCAACCTGATTTGTGACATGTGATATTAACCGTTGAGCCTCCTCAGAGTATAATTGAGCCCATTTACGGGAAGGTTCTCTAAGGGAAGACATGATTCCCCTCCACACTGTGGGAATACTGAGCTCTTTTACTGGATAAACAAAGCCTTTGGGGAAAATCGAAACCCCACATTATAAGGACAGCAAGGGGCACGTGCTTGTCAACTATTGCACGTACATCTTTCATAGAGCCAAAAAGCTATCATTGCGAAAGCTGTGGTGAATCATTACCAACGTTCCCATGTAATAATCAAAATGATAATTATTGCTGATAACTGTGATGTGTTAGATGCAAATCAAGTAATCATAGTTCAAATGAGCCACAATTACTTTGTACTGACTGACTGCTAGAGAGCTTTGTAAACAATTGAAAATCGACCGATAATTAACTGCACTGGGAAACGTCCATAATTCCTTTAAAAGAAGTTTTCCAAACCAGTATTATTTGGAACTCAACTCCTGCATCATCTACATTTTTGTGTGATAATCAAAATTATAGTGTGATCGCTTTCGCAAACAAACTATTATTAATATTAGAATTCATAACAACGAATGCAACCCACTTTTTGTAGAAATCAATGTTATTGAGCCACTGCATTTTACTGCAGACTTCCAAACTATTCATATACAGGTGAACTACAGTATGCACAACGCTTTAACAGTATCATTCTTTATTCAAAGACGTTGCAGGCCAGTCTACCTGGAAGTAACGTAATAAATTTTTCCTCTCTTTTTCGTCCATGGTAGAAGTCTCAAAACCAGCTGCTAACAGTGCTATAGCCTACAGAAAACAATGAATTCATTGACTATATGTACAATGTTTCCCCTGTACATAATGAAAAGGTCTTTGGATGTCAGTCACACCATATAAAGAAGAGATCAGTCAATCACTAGAGTAGTGTGCTTCTCAAATATTGCAATGAAAAGAAGAGCCCCCCAAAAAGTTCAAAAGTTCATTGTGGACACCTTTTTTGAACACGAATGATATATTGATGGGAAGTAAGACCTAGTGGAGCATACAATATCCACAAGTTGACGTCTGAAGATCAGAAACCATTCTCTCATCAATCAAATCTATCTGAATTGGCCAACATGTAACTGCCAAAGCGAAAGTTACCAACATAAGCAAAGGAGAAAAAGCAGGTTATTGAACTCTTATGAACTGTGTGTAGAGAATTTCATCAATGAAGTAAAAAACAATTGTACATACATTTTCCATAATGTAACAGTATGGAAGCTCACTAATGACATCACAACATTTATTTAAACACAGCAAATTATGGAACTGAAATAAAGCTCAGAGAGGATTTTAAAGCGGAATTCTTAGCGGTGCTTCTCACTCAACCAGTGAAGGAAAAGTATTGGCAAGTGCAACAAGAAACTATAACCATTAACTACTACTGCTGCATCTATTGAACATACATGTTAAATAGTGCTGAAGATTGCTACAAACATAGAAACCTACCTGGTTTTGAGAACAACCATTTTAGTTACTGTCACGGTATATACTGTAATACCTTACAACTATAGTAAGTTCTGTTACGTTAAGTATTTTTAGTTCACTTTGTTGATACTCTATGAGGTAAAGTGAAGATTAATATGAATTGTTCGATAATTCATTTAATATGTTTTCTTTATTGTTACTCGTGGATATACAAATTAAAGAGATGACAACTTCTGTTAAAAACATAAACTTGTAGTATATAATCTTGCCTTGATCTGTTGCATTCTCTTACGCCTGCCTTAGCCTGATAACACCCACATGTACTGATCCAGAACCATTTTTTAAAGAGAAACCTATATTGTGTTAAAAAAAAGCAAAAGCTCTGCAAATTCAAACAATTCCTTACAATTGCATATTAGCATTCATTAACATCTGTCATCACTAACATTCACCATTGTATTTTGAACATATGAATCAACTCTTATCCACACAACCAAATATACAGAGCAAATCTACTTTTCGCATTTTTCATCCTAAACATCTAAGCAGTAGTCACATGCGTTTGCTGGGCGCCTATTTTTAAAACACTTCTTGATATTTATTACAATATTGATCAATCCGATCACTTGTATAATTTTAAGTGTCACGCGTACTAAGAAAAGTTCCATTCATCATGGGTTTCTTTAACGAGATAACTGTATGAGAGACATCTAAGAACTGACATCACTATTGTTCACGAAAAAATCTGCATTCTTAGTTCACATAATCCACAAGCCCTTACAGTACTTTCATAAAGCAAAGAAAACTGGATACGAATACAGTCATTGAGAAAGAGCTGCGACACATTGGCACATTGCTTTCCATAACATTGGGGGACTTTTCAACGCTGCTGCAATTTGTTGCGGGACGCTTCCTTCTCCATCTGTTGGATGATACTCTTTGAGTATTAGTTTCAGCTTGACTGGCAGCGGTCGTTTCTTGGATTTCAGTTTCTGTGATGGTGGTGATGGGGGCTGTGGTAATCTCATTGAAGTACTTAGTTGTACCAGTGGAGTGGGTGTTGTCCAATACAGTCGGCGTTGGAGTGCCTACATGTGGGGCTTTAGAAGGAAGTACATACGTGTTCGGTTAAGATTTCAAACGTCTTAAAGTTTCCTTTTTCCTATCTCCTTTTGCAGAGAACTGTGGTATTGCTGACCGTGCACAAAGTATTCGAATTAGATTACAAGGAAGTATAGGGGGCAAGATATGCAAGTACGAAGATGGGTAGGTAGGTGGGTAACAAGGAAATTTGATATATAAAGAGGGACGGGAGAGACAGTAGACGGATAGATGGGCAGATAAATACTTCGGTAACCCGCATCGCATGTAAAGCGTTGCTGACCCATACAGCCAAACCTTGACCAGCTTGCTACAGGGCTAATTGGGTTGGACTATTACGAACCCCCCCCCCCACCTCTAGTTCACCCCACCCCCTCTCCCTGGATGGGATGCCAGTGAGTCACAGTACTACCCTAACATAGATACCAGCACTTTGTTTGTTCGTTGTTACTATGCCTCGGTAGATCCTAGATTAAAGGGGACAGGAATTCCTTCTCTTTTTTCTCATAATCTGTTTGTCGTTCTTTTTTTCTCTAGTTCCTAAAAATAACAATAATAATTGTAATATTATATATAAGATAAATGTCTTCAACATATGCAACTATGCAGCCTGGTCTGTCTCGTCCAGCTTCGCTATTTGCAGGCCAATCTTTAATCTTTGCTTAATCTGACAATTGATTGATTGATTGATTGATTGATTGATTGATTGATTGACTCATTCATCCATTCATTCATTCATTCATTGAAAACAACATAAATCAAAGGTAATAAAAAATAAACTCACAGTAAATGCAGTCAAAAATTATTACAGTGAGTACTTTGATATTAAGATTTCTGCAGGGCAGTTTGATGACATCTCCATCTGCCAAGTGAATTCTGCAGACTGGTTTGTCGTCACACCTCTTTTGCAGCTCTCTCTTCAGAATGTTTTCATCCCTTTCGGATGCTTCACAGTGGTTAGGGGCATTATTTCCGCAAGAACGTTCATTGTTTTTCTGGAACTTGACATTCTCCAGCCTAACTTTTCCTGGATAGCTTGAGCAGTTGATTTCCGCCATATCACCTTCGCAGACATACACTATAAAATACAAATGGTATTCATGCGCATGCTCGCGTTCTCTTCAAGTTGAGTAAAAATCGCTCAATGATTGATCAGACGTGTTTAGCTCTTTATTCAGTTTATACGGTCAAATAAAAAAGTACCCCTCCCAAAAAATATACAAGTCAGGGATGTTCTAATATCTGCAATCGGCTAAAGTGTACTTTGACAAATATTTAAATATGTTTAATGTTTACGGAAAAAGACGTCTTAAAAATGTTAACATATGGCGATGTTGAACAATAACACGACAAAACCAGAGTGCGAGAGCAAATGAATTTAAGTGTCAAATTTACACTTATGTCCAGAAATGAACGCAATCGCAAGAATAACAAATCACAAATCCAAAGAACAAAATAACAAGAATAACATATCGGCGCGAAAATAACAAATCAGCCCAAAAGTAACAAATCTTTGTCGAGAGAGGGAGGAAGGGGGGGGGGGGGGCACAAATATAACGAAAATAACGAAAATTGCAAAAATATCAAAAACAACGAAAATAACAAATCAGTCCAAAAATAAACAATCTTTCTCGAGAGAGGGAACAAGGGAAGGGGGGGCGCACAAATATAACGAAAATAACAAATCTTGCACAAGTCACACATCTGTTTGGAAAGAAAGAGAAAGATGAGGGGGGCACAAATATAACGAAAATAACGAAAATAACAAATCTTGCACAAGTCACACGTCTGTTTGGAAAGAAAGAGAAAGGTGAAGGGGGGGGGGGGCACAAATATATACCGAATATTGCAGAAATAAGGAAAATAACAAATCATCCCAAAAATAAACAATCTTTGTCGAGAGAGGGAACAAGGGGGGGGGGGAACAAATATAACGAAAATTGCAAAAATAACAAAAATAACGAAAATAACATATCAGTGCAAAAGTAACAAATCTTTGTCCACAATAGGAACAAGGGGGAGGGGGTGGGGGCACAAATGGTTCCAGATGTGAGTCAACACACCAAAGGCGATCAACTGAGTACAACGTCCATCAAATATATTTCCTGCCTCGTTCTTGAAACCGTTGCGAAGTGTGACTTTGTAACAGCAAACGGACCGGATATTTTTCCTGCTTTGTTCTTATAGTCGTCGTGAGGTGCGGTTGTCATTAAGCGAAGATAATCGCAAAAACAAAGCAAATGGTTCTGAATGTGTGGCAACACACCAAAAAACGTTAAACAGTGTGCAACGTCGAACAAATATACATTCCTGCCTCGGTTTTCATTTAGCGAAGACAATGAATGGGATGCAAACATAAAAGAGCGTACCGCTTACCGCTTCCATCATCACAACGCATAGTATCATGTTTTGTATTTACCCCAGATACAACCCATAAAAAGTTTTCCCAGTGGGAACACTAATTACATAGGGATGTGATTCTCGTTCATGGAAGCAAGATAGGCTCCAAACAAGGACAGCGATAATACAACTCCGAGCATAATACATTTAAATAGAGAGCAACGCCGCGAAGTGCCATTATGTAAATAGTTTTACTTTAGCGCGTTCTGACACAAATCCACCTTAAAGGGGCTATGTCACGCTATTTTAGCATATTTTTAAAGCTCAAAATATGTCTTGCGGTCAATTGAGATCCAAAAATAATGGTCTAGTTTTGTTCAGTTTAAGACTGTTATGACACTAAAACTGTTTCATGTCGTCTGATGCTACCAATGCGGCAAGGATGGAAATGGATTGAAACTTGAAAAAGTTGGGCCAACGTTTTCAAGTTTTGATGCTATGTCGACAAAAAACACCAAAAACCTTATTATGGGTTGCTCTCTTTGATAAAATTAATTTGATATCCACCTCATAGTTTATCAGGAACATTGTTTGTATAAATAAGTAACGGTTTTTGGAAAGAATTGATCCAAAACCACAAAATCGTTCGTGACATAGCCCCTTTAAGCGTTATTTATTGAAACAATTCTCGTTAAATAGGTAAGCATCATGTCAATGACACACCTACATAGAGCCGGCGTGATACGTAAAACAAGCCAACCGCCACTAACGATATCCCCTTCAAAAAAAACATTGTTTCAAATCATTTCAACACTCAACTAAAGTTTCCGAACATGTAATTTACATAATTGAAAGCAATTTCTCATTACCGAACGCGCATTACCATTGTTACCAATACGCATCAATGTAGGTGCAATAATTTCCAGTAATCACAGTTCCTAAAAAAGGACGCGCATGTTATATTAGTGGCATCATTCAATTCCAAACGGCAAGGGTGTAACACACTACAGACACTACAGTCTTGACGATGGCAAGTACATACGGTAAAGGAGGTTCTGATTTCAATACACAGTTACGAAAATGTTGGAAAGCGGATTTTTTTTTGGCAATTGGAATGCCCACTGGTGCGTAGTATATCTTATCGTTTTACCAAATAATTTTTTAATGAATCACCTTTTAACAGGAAATAAGTAATGGGCACAATTTTGAACGAACTGTCGTTAAATAACCTTTTAGTGAAAAAAGAAGTCATGAAGAAGTTAAGGCGAACAGATTACTATTATACTTTACTTTACTTTACGTATTTTTAGGACAAATCAGTCCAGAGGAAAGGTGCGAAACAGGCTATATACAGCCCTTAATGAAGCACCAACCCATGAAACACACTGAAATAGAATAGGTCAGCACTAGGGGTGGTCACAGCCAGGGTTCGTTACGTCCCTAGTGGTTCTTTAACGTCCCACAGAATTAATTGTGGAGAGTTGTGAGACGGGACCTCCGGTTTATCGTCCTTATCCGAGAAGACTAGAAAGTCTAACTATTTGCAGATGTCATTGCAAAGGAAGCACTTTCTCCTCAGTTATTTAAAGACCCTGAGTGTTGGTCCGGCCGGGGATTTGAACCCACGACCTCCCGCACGGTAGTCCGGCGCTCTACCAACTGAGCCAACCGGTCGGCGGTATTATCGTTCATGAATCAACAAAATTTATCAGTGAAACTTGACAAATTCGTCAAAATTGGTACAAAAACTATATTCAGCAGTTGCTCGTTCCGGGTTTTCTTTTTCCTGGGTTGTATTTAACCGCTGATGTCTCCACCTATAATTATCTTTGTCACTGGATGAACTAGTTACAAGGTCATCAGACGAATCGGTATGTTAACTTCTTGCGGTTTAATGTGGTTATATGTTGGGCCACTCTTTTTATTACATTGCCTTAGTTCAATGTTCTACACAACAAAAGTTGGTCAGGATCGTAAGCTTGGAAATTCTGTGTTTTAACAACGATAGTGAATAAAGTGTCACTAGTTAGGCTAATGTATCGAACAACGAGTTTGTCAGCAACCCGTGCATCGCTTTAGTTGCTTAGCAGCGGTGGACATATTGATAGGCGTAGTTCGGACGGTAGAAAATGTTTGGCGATTCGATCGACCATAGATTGCTTCAGGCAAATAGTTTCGGGCTCTAGAGGCTTTACCTTCCGTATTATCGGGTGCGATCGTTGAAACTCAAACCATGAGCTCTTCATTTGCCTTTCGTTCTGAGAGCTAGGGTACGCAGTAGCACTCGATGCCATTGCATACAATAAGTTTGTGGTCATTTGAGTTCACTCAGTGCCCCAATTACTTCGTCAAAACGCATTCTGGAACATTTATGGTTGTTTGGTAAGATTGTATAGCAAACATACATATTGCTTGATGAAGCTGTGTTTGAAAGATACTCTTAGCGGGATAGTAACCTTATTCTTGTGGTTCGATCTGCGCACTGATAGCCTTGTTAACCGGAATATAGATTGCGTTTATGAAAAAAAGGTTTTGTTTGGTAAGGTAGTCATATTTAGTATCAATCGCGATTAAGAAATGTTTTTACACGTATAGTCAAAACTAAGATATAATTTTTGGACTTGTTGGGGAGCGAACTTGCATATAGTCTCTTGTGTTGATAGATCTGTGACTTGTGCAAAGATTTGTTATTTTCAGTATTTTTGCAATTTTTGGTATTTTCGTTATATTTGTACCCCCCCCTCCATCCTTCTCTCCAAAGAGATTTGTGATTTGTGCAAAGATTTGTTATTTTCGTTATTTTCGGTATTTTTGCAATATTCGGTATTTGTGCCCCCACCTCCCCCCTTTCTCTTTCATTGCACAAAGATTTGTTAATTTTGCGATAATTTGTCATTTTCGTTATTCTTGCGATTGC
>OX419338.1:15334214-15339214 GCA_948470475.1 Galaxea fascicularis
AAAGAAGATCTGTTGGTTTGGCAATCGTTCCTTTCGGGTTTTAATGGTCGCTCATTTTTTCTGGCTGATCAGTGGACAAATTCCCATCAGCTAGAACTGTATACTGATGCCTCTGGTGCCTTGGGTTACGGTGCTGTCTTTGGTAGACATTGGTGTTATGGCCAATGGCCAGATAGCTTGTGTCATTTCAATATAGCCTTTTTAGAACTTTACCCAATTGTTTTGAGTCTGCATTTTGTGGGGCCATGACATGCAGAATCAAAGGATCCTTTTCTTTACTGATAATGAGGCCTTGGTTCATGTTATCAACAAGCTAGCCTGCAAACAGGCTCTCCGTCTGGGTTATTCCGAGGTTTGCTTTCTAATGGCGCGCGGTCAAAAGCTAGGGGATTGGGGCGGGTGAGAGAGAGGAGAGCCTGCAATGGTCCTTGTACGATTTGAGTATTTACGTTCAGATTCTGAACGTAAATTGCTGATTGGCCAGTTCGACTTGACACATGTCAAATAAGTGAGCAGAGGTATTTCAGTCATTCTCAGCTCAACGAATCTATCTCGTCTTTGAATTTAAAAGCGAATTGATCTGAAGAAAGAGCAATACCTGGCAATTAAGAGTCTCCTTAATGAAAAGGATGTACTAACCGTGTTGACTACAATCATTGGAAAAAGCTTTGTGTTTCAAATTTTCGCTGTGATGAAATCGCTGGACTCCTCGAGAACACCACTGCAGATCAGATGAAAGAAGATGCGAATTCTCTGAGGATTGAAAGCAGTGGAACTCGAAAGCTCAGACGTGTTTGGAAACCTCCCTCAGTTGCCTGATTTTTTACTTGCCTTGGCCGAAGCGGTGTGCCCTCGACCCACGAATCCAGGCGTTCCATAGCGGCAAATACACTTCATTTTTCTTCACAACCAGTTTGTTCGAGAACGCTGCGAGCTCGTCAACGTCTCTACATTTCAAAATACATGTAGTGTCAAACTCTTAACTGGTGCAATAAGCGCGCATAGCTTTGTGTACAATAAAAGCATTTGCGGCTGCTTTCTCCTTTTCTTTATTAGGCAAATTGTAGCTTTATCTTCAGGTGTTCTAATCATCACATCCCCATTCGAAGACTTTCACGCTTGCGGTGTTGTCCGGAAGGTCGTCGATATTGAGATGTGCCAGGAGATTCGAATCGGAAAATTGTGCTCCACTCTGACAAGGTTGATAGTTTTCCTTGCCAAGGAAGATTCAAAAACTACATTTTAAAATCCCTCTCTGGTACAAGATTTGAAAACGTTCACAAAAGACCCCAGAGAGCCTTATTTTGTCCTCATCGAACACTTGCAAATTCTGCAAATTCGTCAACCGATTTGACGCTTTGTGGTTTCCTTCCAGTTTTGCGTCGATATGTTTCGTTGGAGTTCATAACATAACAACTTACGTGTAAACAAGCGGACGTGTCGCAGAAAAGTTGTTTGACAGCTGCCTTGACCCAAAAGGTCATTTCCGGTTCGTTCTGATTGGTTCATTTCACTTTGATAATTTGATAGATCAGTCAAGCGGAAAAGGGGGCAGAACTCAAATCTTACAAAGACCATTGCAGGCTCTCTCTTCCTTGCCCGCCCCAATCCCCGAATACCCAAATGGAGAGCCTGTTTGCAGGCTATCAACAAGCAGTCATGCCGGGATAAGAAGTTGATGTTTTTAGTACGTAGGCTGGTGCTTGTGTGTTTGGAAAAGAATATTTGTTTTAAAGCAAAGCATATCCTGGGTGTGCTCAATATTCTTGCTGATGCCCTTTCTCGGTTAAAATTGCAGACCTTCCAACAACTAGCACCGGCCTCCATGAATCCTCACCCCACAAAGACTCCTCATCATCTCCAGCCTCACAGTTGGCATCAGTGACCTCCTATCTGCTGCATTCTAGCTTGCAACCATCTTCCATTCCCACTTATCGGCGTGCGTGGTCGCTTTTTTATAAGTTTTACACTTCATTTTTTCATTTACCTTTTACTATTCTTCCCATTTCCCCCTCACTGATGGCTCTGTTTATAGCACATATGTTTAATTTGCACTATGCCCCATCCACTGTGATCACATATATTTCTGCCCTGGGATATTCTCATAAGCTGCTAGATTTCCCTGATCCCTCTAAAGTTTTTTATGTTTCCCAGATCCTCAAGGGCTATAAAAAGGTGGGTTTCCGTTTGGATAGCCGCCTCCCTATTACACTTCCTATTTTGGACCGGTTAGTATCGATAGTTCCATTTTTACAGGGGTCAACCTACCAAATTATTCAGTTTCAGGCCATGTGCTCTTTGGCCTTCTATGCCTTTTCAAGTATAGGAGAAATGACTACTGCATTTCATAGTACTGCTAACCCTCCCCTTCAGTTATATCAGCTCACAAAATTAATTTCACCTTCTGGGGAATTGCAGGCCTTTAAACTCACCTTTGGGGATTTCAAGCATAGCTCTAATGCACGCTCCTTTTCTGTGGTTCTTTCTAGGCAGCCAACTTCCACCTGTCCAGTTGTATTGCTGTCCGAGTACTTAACCTTTCGGGGCTTAAGACCAGGGGCTATTTTTGTTTCAGAGGGTGGGTTGCCTTTTTCTAGATCATTTTTCTCCAATCAACTTTTAAGGGCTTGTCACTTGTGTGGCTTAGATCCTTCCCGTTATAAGGGGCATAGTTTCCGAATTGGTGCGGCCTCCTACGCGGCAGATCGGGGGTTGTCTGATGCTCAGATCCGACTGTTAGGGCGCTGGAAGTCCAATGCCTTCCTGCGTTATATCAGAGTCCCCAGTATAACCTCCTAAACTAATAATTGAGCTCTTTGTCCTTGCTGGCAAGGCGGGTCAGTTTGCATGGGCGTCTGCCCCGCTTTGTTGTTAATCTCATTTGTCTTGTTTCCAAGGATTCATCTAGCAAACAGCAATTTTCACCATCTTTTATTTATTTATTTTGCAATTATTGGGGTCATTATATTTACGGCACGGCTGGTCAGTTTGCATGGGCTGCTGTCACACTTTAGTCATCTTGTTTTCTCAAACAAATTTTTACAATCGTTGATTTCTCCTCACTAGTTTTCTGTTTCTCGACTCAGCTTGCATGGGCGGCTTTGTCAGGAGTTCCATTTTCCATTCTTGCTGGTAAGAGTGTAATTCCTGTCTCAGTTTGCATGGGCGGCTTTTTCAGGATTAGCTTTCAATTTTGTTTACTGGTTGCATGATTTGGGTTACCTCCTCCAAGGGCAGTCTTCGTGGCCTGCCTATTACTTGCAAGGGCGGCTGGTACACCACTTAAGAATAGGGGGTTTTCTTTTTCTCGAGCTGCTTAGTCTCAATAGCTTGTTGTATAGCGCGAGATGCATTTTCCCCTTGCTTCTGCTCTTGCCTGGGGTGGGGCAGCAATGCACCTTCGGGGTCATTGCTTTTGGCGTTTTTCTTGGCCCGCACCTTTACTGGGCGAACATATTACAACAGAATTCATTCTTGTTTTCTTTGTTTCAATAAAAGCGGCTATGGACCTATTGTCCATAGCCATATTGCTCCAGCTTAAGTGTGTTGAATTCATCGCCCAGTAAACAGAGCTCAGGCAAGAGCAGCATTTATGGGGGTTTGTTTTGGGCAGAGAGAGGAGGCATAAATAATTATTCTTTATTAGCCTATATTTTCAATAATGGCGTTTACGTGTAGTCTAGGGAATACTATTGGCTCATTCCAACTGCTTTGATGACTTGCGTTGTATTTCAAATTCTCTTTCCACTTTTAAAAGAAGTTAATTGGTTTATAGTTTTACTTTAAAATGTCTTTATCAAGCTTCCATGGGTGTCGTTTGAAGAGAACTGAAATAGGGTTTTTTTTTTCACCACTAGCGTTTATGCCATACCGAAAAAGGAATATGTTTTTCTGTCTTTAATTGTGGCCTTTGATATCATTCTTGCTCAGACTCTGTTTCGTCATCTCAAAGAATGACGCAAAGGAAAGTATTTCGATTTTCTTGTATATTTGAACAGTTTGCTCACTGAGAAGTCTTAGCAACGACAACGGAAGTGGAAACGAAAGCGACATTTCAAAATATGACCTGTGATTTCTGCATCTCTTTCGCGGTTATTCCAATGTGTTTAAATTTGAAAATGCTGAAGAAGCTAAATCAGAGTGAACGGCGTTAAAGTAAGCAAAAGAAAAATGTTACTGTGATGCGCTTACGTTCTCGAGAAATGCAAAAATTTGATCACTGTACCTTGTTGTTTTGCAGAGGACGGCAAATAAACTACCAAAATGTACAACGCATGTGCAAAATGAGTGCTCGTTACTAAACTATAATAAATAATAACCTTCTGGTATTCTCGTTGCCGTTGCTGCCATCGTTCGTTAAAGCTTCCTAATTAAATGAAATGGCCTAAACATGGCAACCAGTAGTAATTGTCGTACTCAGTATAAGTCTAATACCCATGGCTTGATGAAAACATATTTCTCATTTCATGACGAGCGTCAAATTTTAGTCTTTTTCCAGTACCCAGGAAGCATGTCATATATTAAGCTTCAAAATAAATTATCTTCAGTTCGCTATTAATTGAAAACTGATTTCTTAATAGTCTCCCAAGCATCATGACTAAAGGCAAAGCAGTGTTTTGTTTCACAAAGTGATATCGGCATATTGTCATATTAGCATATTGGCATATCTCCAATGCGATGTTAACATAATTGTTACATTTGGCACTTTTTCTTGCTATCATTCACTCGCTCAAGCCCAGAGCAGGCGAGCGATTGTGCTGTGCGAAAAACAGTTACAAATTATATCTGGTTATAAGGTAATTAGCGAATATATTTATTTGCCTTCTTGCAATATTTACATGTTTCGCCTTCATGCTATTGACGAGGAGACCTCATGAAACTACCAGGCGTATACGATAGGCCACCTCCACCTCTCTGTTTTGTAGTATTTTGCGAGATGCATTCACATGAGAAGATGCTCTAGAAAAATCTTGATCCTTACTGAACGCGAAATAAAGAAG
>OX419338.1:15344214-15369214 GCA_948470475.1 Galaxea fascicularis
TTACTTGAAACGTGAACGAGATATTCCCATTAATGCCATGTCAAGTGGCGGAAAAATGGCGTTCAGGTGTAACACCCACTCAAGCTTAAATTTTGTCATTTAGTTTGCGTAAAATAGACCAGTTTTTCAACCACTTATGTGAAATTATTAATACACATTCGTACCCTTCAGAAGATGCAGAGGACCTGATGAATATAGACAAACGTTCAGGCATGACATCAAACATCCAGGAGGGTGCTTATGCTTACCGAAGGTTAACTCAATGTGACTACAGCTTTCTGCCCCTGTGAAGGGTACGGTTTAGTCTAACATTGGGTATACAATTAAAATCAGCCGATTTCGTCGTAAATTAAGCTCACCATACGGCATGCGAGGCTTATTTTCCGTTTTTTCTTCCACTTCATGGTCATCTTGCCTGGACATATCATTCACTCCATTCAGTTTGCGTTACTTGTACATCTGACGAATTCATATGACGTCATCTTTCGTCCTCTCAGAAGTAACGCCTGGGGATAAAGTTTGCTCGCTGGGTTATCGAAAACGTAGATCGAAGGACGAAGCAACCCAAAATTCGAAAAACGAGTAGCCTAGACCTGTTGTCTTCGGGAGCAACTACAGAATACAGGGCCACGTTTCGAAGGACGATGGGCAATTCCATGCAGTAGCAAACACTGAAAATGGGGAGCACATGTCTTGGTGTTTATTGAACTTATAGCTTCTGGCAATTGCAATAAGACACAAGGGGGCTGAACAAAGAATTGACAAAGGCTTGGAATATCATTCACCGTGAACTAATACTCCAATTATCTGAAGATATAGCTCGACTTGTAAATGGAAGCCAATTAGCCTGCCTCTCGGTAAGACGTTAGCTCTCTTATTAAAGACAGTACTTTATTGTTTGTTCAAGTCACGCGAGTGTTTGAGCAAAGTATTATCGTTTTATAGAAAATTCGGGTTTCAACCTCGATGTAAGATCCTGAATAGATTTTCTTATTTGTTTTGTGAGGTATAAAGCTTAATGTTTTGCCGAACGCTCTTGTTTAGAGCCTTTTGATTTATTTGTATTACGTTTAAGTCTTATGTTTTTACACCGAAGTTTAAGGTGCATTGAAATAGTTTTCATTTTCCTAAGACAAGTTCAACAACTGATTTTCTTAATTCTGTTTGGTTTATCTTATAACTATGAAAATTGGCACAGAAATAAAAGAAATATCATAGATTCACAACATATTTATTTCAGAAAACCTGTTACCATAGCAACCATATGACGCATTCAATTGAGCCCCTGAAACCGAGACCTTTGTCTTACTTAAAAAAGAGATCGGTGAAAAGTAAGTAGCCAATTGATCTCAGCTGTTACTGAAGAAATGAAAAAAAATATGCTAAGCGAAAGCGGAAATATAAGCAGGTAAAGTTACGAAACTTCCAAAACTTTGAGTGGACAAGATTAGCATTTGAACATGTGCAACACACGCTTGCTTTTTGGTTTTTGTAAATACTGTATGGCATGTGTTTCGTACATCCGCACACACTCGGCTAAAAACCCTTTGGAGCCTCTTTAAGCCGAAAATTGATAGTGACTGGTATTTGTGCAAACGATACATACACTGTACATGTTAAGTTGTTTTTTCTTTTATGTTTCTTTTGTTATTTTATACAAAAAACGGAATCCATGCCATTAATAACATCATGAATTACCGGTTATTACAGAGCTTCAAAAATATGTTTTCGTTATTTTAATATACATGCTTCAAAATTAGCAACCTAAGTGTTTTTATTATTTTTTATTTTCTTCTCAAATTCAGCTACACTGTACATTCATCACTGAAATTATTCATGAAGGACAGTCTGAAATTGTTTTATGTAGGCAATCTGATGCAAAGTATATCTGACATGAAAGTGGCAAAGTTTGCTTGTAATCAGTGTTTTAACCTTAGCAGAAGATAATTAAAGTGGAGAGTGAACATTGCTATGTGAGAAAAAGAAGTGTTTAGTGCTTAAAAGCTTTGAAAGTTTCAAACATGATTTTGTTGTCACACAAGAGCAAAAGCAAGTCATCAAACTGCAGTTGGTATTCCTACTCCTAGGGCTTAGACATGAAGATAAAGCAGAATTGTATTTCCTTATTAAGTGACATGTAATGTTTGGTTGGGTGACATTCTGTCAAAATCAGGACAGTCATGTTTGGGAGTGAACACAGCCTTTTCCAGAATCAATATGAAGATGGCAGGAGTGTGACATGACAATTGAGGTGACTTGTAAGCAGACTTGAGTGTAAAAAAGACAATTATTATTATTTTTGGAATTGTTCGTAACAACAATTTAAATAGGTAGCACATGTCACCAATAAAAATAAGACTGGGTTCCTGGTCCCCCATGGCATTTTTAAAGCTCTCTTCCCAGAGCTCGCCATGTATTATCCACTCATGAAGGCGGGGGTCTCATGAAGGCACCACCTTCACTCATTGTCGCCAGGCTGAGAGTTAATAACTTACCCTGTCCTCATTGGATTTGCTACTTCATTTATATAAAGTATAAAGTAGTTTCTTGAAACTCTCTAGCACTTATCAAACAAACAAAGTTAACAGGCTAACTTTACAAGATGTAATATTAATAAATCTAACTAATACAAGTGAAGATATATATATTTCATACCCTGTATATATACTTCAAATATAACTAATATGCTCCTGGTAATACTAATAGGTAACTACAGTAATTGAAGCATTTAAATGTGAAAAATGCCTCTGCTCTCTTGGTTCTACAAAAACATTTAATATTTAGTTGTTAAATAAGTAAAATTGCTGCAGGTTGTTCTGAAACAATAAATTGTAATATTAAACAACTTTTACTGTCAACAATGGGTCTTGGTAGTAAATATAACAGAGGAATGGCTTCAAATGTTATAATTTATACTGCCAGAAATTTAAAAACAGGTATAAAGGTTATTGATAGTCACAATAAATACCACAGAGTGATTACATCAGAGCAACTTATTATGCATGGCCACACAGGCCCTCAGTCACACAGACTGATTGCAGCATAATGGCCTTTATATTTGTTATGCATGGCCACACAGGCCCTCAGACACACAGACTGATTACAGCATAACTACCTTTTTATTTTTCATGCATGGCCACAAAGGCCCTCAGTCACACAGACTGATTACAGCATAAGGGCCTTTATACTTGTTATGCATGGCCACAAAGGCCCTCAGCCACACAGGCTGATTACAGCATAACTAACCTTGTAGTTGCTATGCACAGCCACACAGGCCCTTGGGCACCCTGCCTAGTTAAAGCATAACTTACCTTGTAATATACTGTCAAGCCTAGCCACACAGGCCTTCATCTACACAAGCTGATTACAAGATAGGCTTTACATGTATATTAACTCAGGGACAGGCTCTCAAAAGACCCACTCAATCATACATGTACTTCAGCAGTTAGCTCAAAGACAATTTTATGAATGGCTTGACTACAGTCGGGTAGCTTCCGAAATGGCTTAATGATGGCCTCGCGACTGAGCCCACTCCACCCTTCTAAGAAAGGTTTCCTGGCAATATTCTGGTACTAAAGTCTCCCTCTGCTGACACTGATTTGCAAGAACACGCAGTCTTTCCATCTCCACTGCTCTAGCACGGGTAGTTGCAGTGTTGACAGGCTTGAATCTGTCATCATTTAGCAAGACATCTTCATGAAATGCAAAATCAGGATCTCTGCCTTCTCCACCTGCTGATTTTGCTCGCGACAATGCCACAAATAGAGCTCCAGGATTCTTTGCTTCAAATTCATGCTTACCTGGGTGAATCACAACATATTTGAATGCTTCCCCGTCACCCACAGTCATCCCTTGGCACTTGTGGATTGTTGTTCCCCATGCCAGTCTCAATGGAACTTGAAGACACTTGCATCGACATGTACAGTCAGTGCACCGACTTACAGGCACAATTGGCACGACAGTAGGATCTTCATTCATATAAGGTGGACCCTTGTATCCTGAAAACCGCACAAACACGACATCAGGTAGTGGTGCAGGATCATCTGTTGGTCTGCAACCGTCCTGATAGACAATGTCCACTACCGTGCCCACTGCTCCATTGTATAGACCCCACTCAGCCTTTAAGTTTGTTACCAGCATGACTTTGCTATCACGGCAAAGATATAGAAGTGGTAGCAATCCTCCTGCCTTATTGCTGTCAGCCTTCTGTGCATGCCTGCCATTGTCAGTTGCCTTGATCCTTGCTACTGGATGGTTTGGCTTTCTGTTGCACTGGAGAAGCTTAGTCTTATTGCGCTCCCATTCCAGGCGATGTGTTGGAAACACAAACAGACCTTGTTCATCCATCCTTCCTAGAAGTTCTGGACCATAGGTTAAGCGGAGATTGTGCCACTGAAACTGCTGTAGCCAATGGATTTGCTGGCGTGTTGTACTATAAGTTCTCAATGACATCAACACATCTCTCAGCTGTTGCTCAGATTCAGTTTGCCTCACAATCTGTGTTAGCTCCACTGCACTATCAAAAGTTGTCCATACCAAGCGTCCATGATTAGATGGTGCACTACGACAATCTTGAATGTAGACAGGAGTGTCACACACAGGAGGTAGTTGAACGTCATCTCCCATTAACACCACAACAGGAATACCACCCCACAACTCATCTACATTGGCTCCTCTGTTGACTGCATAACGTGCATGGTGTTCCATCCAGCCCATTGTGGTGCGGCCAAACATTGATCGCACGTCGCCAACCAGAACTTTCAAATTTTCACACTTTCTCTGAATTTTCTCTAGTGTAGGACCTGAAGGAACGGTCAACTCATTGCAAGACCTTCCACCAGTTGGGATTCCTAGAAAGCTGTGAACTGTACTCCCTTGAACAAGATACGCAGCATTCCCCGTCGGGGTAATCACCTGTATCGCATTATTGGCTCCAAACACTTGCCGCACTAACCTCTGAAGGCACTTGATAACATACGACTTTCCAGTTCCCGCAGTTCCAGAGACAACTAGTCGCAAAGGCTGGTAATCTTGTCGGTTTTCAACAAAGTTGTAGAGGGTGTGTAAAACCAGACTGACTATGGCTCTCTGATTGTCATTTAGGGACAACAGAGACACCTGTGGCAACTCAAGGTCTTCCGTTTCCATTTGCTGTTCTTCATCTTCTTTGATCCTTTCTTGAAGCCACGTCTTGGGGTCTTTGCCCTCAGGAAGAATAATGCTGGTACTGCGCCAGTCATAGTCTTCTCCGCCATCATCATAATCCAAATCCTTCTGCACACCCTCATATAGCTGGTTCTCCCCTGCATAGACATCCACCCAATCTGGTTGTTGTTCTGCTTCTGCGTCATCGTCATCCTCGTCCCCTTCAAACACCTGTTCTTGTGGATGCTCTGCATAACGCTGTGCCTTAGCAACCTGTGCCTTCACGAATGTTGGACACTTATTAGTCGACATGAAATCTGTAAACCGATCGGTCCATGATTCAGCATCTCCCTTCACTTCTTGGATGTTAAACCAGTTTGGCCAGTGTAGAAGAAGCATTGTTCTACAGTAGTCCTCATTCAATGGCCAGGTTGCGTGTGTAGCACCACCACTTACCACAGGAACCTTCCCATTTTTGGATGCAAAATGGTACCAAGAGCAGTGCTCCTCCCGTGGTCGTGCAAGGTACTTATCCAAAGGGGTGCTGCGAGTTGCAGTGTCACCATCCCTTTCAAGTCGCCTTGACCCTGACATTGATAAGTATGTGAATGAACGGCTACACCGCCAAAGTGCTAGTCCACTCAACTCAAATGACGCCTCAGGTCCACTGATATCTCGTCTTCCCACGGTCTTTATCAGCATTTTAGCGCACATTGACTTGCCAGTCACTTGGTCTGCATCAGTTGCATCAACAGCATTGACCATGTCCTTAAAAAGATCAGCAGTTGCCCCAGTGGGTTCACTATCCTTACAAGCATAGCCACACACATAGTCAATTATGGCTATGATATCATCGGTGCTTGGATTGTCAGGGGAGGAACTTGAAAGAATCAAGCTTACATCCCCATTTGCTCTCCAAGACTGTAATTGATAGCGAGAATGCTGAACCACACGCGGATGGTCACGTGGCATCTCAAGGCGAGGAGCTCCATTATGATCTCCCACAATAACTGGGCTATTCTGCAGCTTTTTTCCCGGGCGAAATTCGCTTCCAAACTCCATCCGACATACACGTTCTCTTGGCTGCAATCCTGGCTCAGGGTGACGAGGGGTCCTCAAGCAGTAATCAGAACAACTGTGCAGACCAACTCGGTTTACTAAAAACAAATGATCTTCCAGTATTGCATCTTGTGTTGCAGCTATTTCCAAAAGCATCTTCACCAGGGGATCTCTATCATGTGATATTGGGTCAGCTGAACCCTCAGGTGGTGGCCAGAGGTCTTTCCTTGGCTGTCCATCTTCATCACTACCAGCTGGGTGCAGTGCCGTCATGGCAAAGTTTTCATCAGCCCACTGCCCAAGTCTTGCAGCATACTCATCTTCGTCACAACCATCCTGACGAGCTTCATGCAACAGCTGGTGTGGCTGTCTGTCATCTCTCCAGCTTAGTTGATGCCAATGAATTTGACCCCGGGACTTGGCAAATTCATAGCGGTACCAATAGTCAGAAATTCCAAACACTGGCTTCAGTACCTTTTCATGGTATGACTGGGTACGTAGGTCAAAGTAGCTCACCACTACGTGAGTGTTCTCTTGAACAGCTTTGAAGCGGGCATTGCTATCTTCAGCAAGGTTGACTTCTTCCCCCGTGGTCTGGAAAATGTACTGTTCCAATAGTCTCCTTAATGGGGGAAAGTAAAACTCTGCACAGCTTCCAGTCATGAAAAATGAAGGCAATCCACGTTTTTCATTGACCATGAACTCCACAAAGGCACGAAGCTCTCTGCATCTTTGATGCCAGTACTGAGCTGTACCACGCAGATTTGCACCAAAATACAAAAGCTTGTTGGTGAATGAAGTATCACCCCTTGATAGTCGCTCTTGCAGGTCTGCTACAGTTATGTGTGGGTCGCCTAGTTGCTGGTCAACAAAGTACCTGCTCTGCTCCAGGGCACGCTTCCTCAAGATCATGTTGTGAACAACAAACTTCCACACTTTGTGCCGAGCAAATCTCCCATCTTGATACCACAGCAAGTGCTCTGCCCAATCATGGAGTGCAGGACATGTAATCGGACGGTTGATGTGGAAATCACCCTTTCCATAAGGAAACAAGCAAGGAAACGCCATAGTGAAAAAATATGGAGTGTTAAACTCAGATGCTGGACTTTTGTCAGTGGTTGGCCACAGTATCACTGGTTGTTCTCTGCCTTCTCGAGCCTGCTCTGACTCAACTTCCCTCGGTTCAGACACAACTTGATTTATGGCTGCTTCGACTTGGGCTTGCACATTCACTCCGGGCTCAGTAAGAATAACTCCAGAGACCGTCGAGTCATCATTATCATCTGTTTCACTAACAACCAATTGCTGTGGAGCTGGGCCTTGGTCATCCATGTGTTCTGTTTCAGAAAACTCCACCGTTCTCAAATTTGGCAACTCACCATCTTCTGGTAAAGTCCATATGCGAGCAACATCAATAACAATGTCACTATAGGCTGGATTGTTGTCCTTCAGCCACCGAAGAGCTCCTTCTACACGATGTCTTCTAACCCGGAAGTGCTTATGGGTATCACCTTTTCCTTGTCTTCTCACACGTATGATGTCCACCTCAGCTGGTAGGCGTGGGAGAATAGTTGCTGGTTCTTGCACAGCCTGAGGGAAAGCAATGCAATGTCCCTTTGAAGCGATGCCTCCATGCTTCAACATGTGTACATGCACAGTGGGTGCCAGTCTCGCTATCAGCATCTGCTCGGCATCCGACATTCCAGACAGCTCTTCAGGTACACACAATGGGTCCATGTTGTTTTCACCAGACCAAACTTTTGGTACTGTCTTGTCTCTCCTGCAACGAGTGCACGTGTCTCCTGTGCCTTTGCCTTCTAAGCGCCGTTCCTTGCACACCTCACAATAACTAAACTTGTAGGTCATTTGCTCCACTTCAAATGCACGTATAGCACAGTATGCGCCATCCTCTACCTCATTTGATCCTGCTGGTGGAGGTGGTGGAAGATCCGCAATAACTCCACGTAACCTTCTCTCTTCCTCTGATACTCTCCTTTGAATTCGGCGCTTTCTTTTTCTCTTGTCATCCTCGGTTTCTACTACACCAGGCTCTGCAAACTCATACTGCACACCAACTGCCCTTGCCCTTGCAATAAGCTGCACATCTTCCAAATGGTCATGGTTATTAACCTGTGGGAGAGGTTGCTGTGTGTCCATGGAGCTGGTTGTTGCTGAAGGTAGGCGATTTTCCACAACAGCATTCTGTCCTTCAGACCCTCCTCCTACAAAAATCGATAGTTTGTGATATGAAATGTTTTTTACTACTTAATTATAAGTTGACTCTTTACTTGCAGTTTCATTCCTCTTTAGTAACAGTACAGTATACTTAGTATAAGTCAATATCTAAGCACTGAACTTAAAATAGACTGCATACAAAATCTACACACAAAGTCATGTACTTTAAGTTCAGTTTACCAACATCAAATATTGTTAATACCTAAAATGTATGCATGTTGGAAGGTACTGCATTATGTACCTGAACGTGCTGGGATTGATGCAAATTGCTATAGGTGCTATGGCTGTTGTTCTTTCATAGCAAAAGAAATTATTTGAGAATTAAAAAAACTAAAGAGACACGAGACTCAATTTCCACATCTCAAAGTTCTATATACAACAATGAAGTTTTGAGAATCAAGTTGTCACCTTCTATTTACATTTGACCAGTGCTGTAAGCAAAAATGCACATGACACAAACTTGTTGTTGTCATGAATCAGTCTATGTAAAGCTGGTGGAATGAGAAAAAGACTAATAGGGAGAAATTTGAAAGTCTGGCTACTCTTGCCCTGACTTCCCTGGCCTAATAAATTATTGTTCAGACCTCTAAATACATTTTATTTAGAGGTCAAATACACTTTGTTTGCTCTAAAATCTGTTTGAATGCTTACTTAAAGAATTAAAAATCCCAACTGTGAAAATGTCGACAGAAAATATATTTTTGCTGGTGTTAACCCCCAGGACAGAACTTTGACTGCTTATGTCCGTGGTGAATGTGAGACAAGATATGATATGTTATAGTGCAAACCAACAGCCTATCCTTGGAAAATCAAAAATAAGCCTTTCCTTGAAGGAATTTGCGATGAGTTTACTTTACCACCTGTTTCAGAAACTGAATTTTGCTTTGAACATTGCTTTCTTCATTTTTAAAATGAAAGCATATTCTCTGAACGACCAACAGGTTCAATTTTCGAATACTCGATTCATTGATGGATCTACAAGGGGTACGCTTGACCTGGTTTGACTGTAAATTGCTTGAAAAATACATTTTTCAATCATTGCTTTTCAATATTTACAAATCCATAAAAATTGATAACAAAATTATAGGACACAATCGGTGATCGCAGTATGAAACTTTCCACATGTTTGTCTCTTCAACTAATGAAATAACCTCAGCTGAGTCATATATCTTATTAACTAAGTGCTAGGGCCGTACTGAGAGAGTATTGGCCCCAGGTCTTGAGAGTATGGACCCACCGCAGCAAGGTCTGTACAAAAAAGACCAAGGGCTGATATTCTCCCAGTACAGTCCCAAGAAAGCTTGGTTAATAATAGATTACATGACTGAACTGAGACAAATTGAACAACGCAGGATCAATCGGGACAATACCCGATCCAATACTCAGAGAGGATCAGATTGGCAATACAGCAATTTTATTGGTTGATTTTAGTTATTGGCCCTCTGACTGCCTAAGTCGTGTAATAAATTCTATTAAAGATTACATGAGAAAAACCTTTAAACAAGGCAGAGAGACTTTTTTGTATTTTAGCACAGCCTCCCATTGTTTTGGAAAATTTATCGCAAAAGTAGAGACTATTATTTTCTTGTCCTTATTGAAAGCATCATGTTACTGTATCACTTTAAAAAACTAGCAACTTAGCTCATTGAGAACCATTTGAAGATTTGACTCTGAAGCTGACTGTTCTGATTTCCCACAATCTTGATTATGGTAAAACAAAATGGCATTGTAAAAATCTCTGATCAATCTCCTAAGAGCCCCTGTGCGTGTATTCAATGTTTTTCAGTTATTAAAATGGAGATTACTGTAGGATCATGAGAGACCAAGACTGAAAAAAAGTAGTCAACATGGAAGTAAACCGTGAGACCTCAGATAGTCTGGCATTTACTTTTAATTAATTATACCAAGATATACATGCCATGAAAACCCAACCAAATTTGACTGCTTAAATTAAGTCAATCAAGCATTTGGCCAGTCTGTTAAGATTTTGTAAAATCAATAATTATTTTAAAGTAAGTCTTTCAATAAATTTAGTATAATTCCCTTTTTAAACTGAAGCTCGCCTCTTTAAAAAGAGTAGTCACCCACTTTCTCTTGTTTTGAGGCATCATTTTACCTTATAAGAAACAGGAGAGATACGGCTCATTCATTTCCAGTCTCTACTTTGTCCCTTGAAATCCAAGATGGCTGCCACCCACCCAATCACATTCTTTGCATTTCACTTTTTTCTTGCTTATATTAATTAAGAGACTGCACTGTCCATAAAGTGACAAGAAATGATTTGCTGAAATCTACACCGACCTGCTACAATGTTAATCTTACAGAAGTATGAAAAGTCTGGCTTTTACTGTGAAAATAAACTGCTTCGGACTGTTGAAATTGAAATTCAGCAGCTAATTATTATTAAAAGATTTCTTTCCTTCAAACTAAGTAACTTGTGGTAAAGTTGGTTTTGATCTCTTTTAACTAAGAGTGATATTACTTAACCTATGAAATATTAATAACTTTATATAATAATAATGATAGTAATAATTTATTACTTATTCGGCACAAATTAGCATATGAATATGATGAAATGTGCCTTACAATAATAGACTTTACAATTCGAAATCTTTTGAATTCTAATTCTTTGCAATTCTCAACTCAATTAATATAATTATTTAACCATTATGGAATGCCACCGATTGATTTTCTGATCATTGATTTCCATCGATTGCGCAGGCCCTGTAATTATCATCGCCTACAATTTACTGTTTTACTCATAGGGGCATGAAGTGTACTTCAAGGTTTCATGCCTTAAAAAGCTCCTTTCATACAAGCTTTTCATGGTTCATGATATTTAATTTTGAATTTATACAGGTGATTCATGGGAATTTCATGCCCTTTGAGATCCAACTTTCACATAATTTCCAAATGCTATTACTGAAAAGAACATTGTCCAGAATTAAATGTATTAATAATTTGGTTGTTGTATTGTTAAATCCATTCATCTCATTTCCTAAAACATGAAAAATCACAATAGGATTTCTGCATAGACCCAGCCACGTATTATAAAATTAATGCATGACTGTCATACTAACCCTGTTCCAAAAATGAATATGTAATTATGTATGGAGCTGTGTGGAAATCTTGACAAAATTTAGGGAAGCACATATTTTCTACTCTCATTTACTAACTGATTCCCTCCTTTTGTGAAATATGGCAAATTTGAAGCATCTATAACCCCGGTAGCCTGCGAGAGCATCCGGTTTTTTCGGCTCAAGTTCCAAGTTTCACCCGCGGAGGGAGAGAAGCGACGACCGGAAATACGTCTGCTGGTCGCAGGCTATAACCCCGGTGATGGGTTGAAAATATTAAACTCAAAACAAAAGCTCGGAAAAAATCATCTTACTTCTAAAATATGTTCACCATCAGCTGATATGTCCCCAGTCCAAATAAAATTCTGATGTGGGGAAAGAACAAAGAACAATACACAGAACAATACCAAGCTCACAGGCTTCATTAGAAGCCACCAACTGACAAAGGCTATCATCCACTTTGTCAGAATTTACCTCTCCCTGCTGCCACTTTGTCTATATTTACACTCAAATGATTATAATTACTGAAATCCCTGACTAAGTGCTATCATTCTCACAAGGACCACCACCTAATACACAAAAACAGGCTTCACGCACATGTACTGTTTAAGGTAAGAATTACTTTTTCCCTTACTGCAATGCATTCATATACAGAGTTTGAGATATATAGTAAATTTTATTCATCTAGTCCATTATGCAGATACTCAACTATAAAACCACAGCCTAACCCTTATTATCACATCCCATAAACTGTATCCTCCTTATGGTGTTGAGGCTCATTGAATATTCATTTCGTTTATCAGTAGCACTGACATCTTGACAGTCATGATGACAATTTCAACATTTCCAAAAATATCTGGCAGGAAAACATAGTGGCCTTACAAATTCTTCATCCCTTCTAGATCTGCAGATACTGTATTTTGTCAATTTAACACCCCCAATGTTTATTTCAAACTTGGCTTGATGAACCTAGCGTTTGTTTGAAGCTGGCATTTAATTGGTGTCTAGCATTTATTAACAAGGTGCAATTTTCTTCACTTTTTAGTTGATTATTACTGTCTGTTCTTTGAGATAAAGAGGTTTATTAGGACAGAACAATAAAAAAATGAGAATAATAATTATTCTCTTTTTTTTCAACCCTACAAACTGCAGTCCCCAAGTCACCAAAAATGATTATTACCAAGCATGAACAAGCAATTACATAGCATGTACATTATGCAAGCAGATGGATTCAACTAAAAAATCTTTTGAGTTCATGAATAGGCAACTTCGCCAACGTCCTTCTTCCACTGCAAGTATAGTGCCTTTTCTGGATCAAACGCTGTGGCCTTGATCAAACGCCCCTGGCGTTTATTTTAAAATTACCAGTTTTCATCCGGGACAACAAGCTTAACAACAATTAACAATATCATTGAATGAGGTTCAGTTTGATTAAGCCCAAATTATTATGCCTGAGGTTTGTGTTATTTGCAGATAACAAATAGCGCGGCCTTGATAATTCTCACTATCATGTAAAAATTGAAATCAATAATATTATTGTTTTATTATGAATACACTTTTAGTCTTCCTTACTTGTAAACAACTTTGTAAGCTTGGGAACAAAAATTTGCAACACAGGCTAAAATTTAAGGTAATTCCTCTGAATTGGATTGTGTATTCTTACTGAGCATAATTTCTTGCATCAGCATTAGTGCATGTTCAAAACACTGCAGGTTTTCTGAAGGACTGATCTCCTAGAAATAAGTAAATGGCAATTTTCTCTCAAACGAGTATGGGAACATGCTTTTTATTTCTCATATTCAAAGAAAATGCAATTCTCCCCGACATATCAAGATTTGAAGAAATTTTTATTGTCCAGTTTTTCATTATTCACAGAAGATCTCCTTTAGGATGATGCTATGGAAACTTCAGTGGCAAAGCACACACACACAAAACACAAGTGATAATCTCTTTCATTAGTTCATTTTTTCTCAACCTTTGAGAGGTTGAATTTCAACTATGATTTGCTTTTGACAAAATAAAACCTATATTCCATTGCTTCTGTCCCGTTTTTGTAAATTATACAGTCTCAGACCACTTTCAGCTATCTACTTATTCTGTCCTAACAATTTACCAATTAAAGTAGGCATAAACTAAGGCCTCAAAGCATGAAAACGGACATGGGGACCCTCTCTTATTATTGCATTTCTCTGATTTTTTTGACATTGATAACCAACTAGCAAAGTTTCAAATAAAATCTATTGCGACTTCTATCTCTGGGAAATGACCTTAATAAAGCCCACTCTAAGACATATTTTTGTTCAACTTTAACTTTTGATTGAATTGTTCTGGTAAAACCTCTACAAGAATTCTTGAAAAGGTTCATCAAAACAAACAAGATTCTCACATGTGTAACACGGTCTGCAAAATGATGTCACCTCTGCACATATAAAACCTACTGTCTGTGGGCATGTTGACACATCTACCAAATGATGATAGTACAAACAACAAGCTACTGTGCATGTTTGTCTTTGTAGCCAATCAAAATTGAGATAGTTTGTGTGCATAAAAACAATTATTATAGTAGAGCAAGGTCTCCACTTTAATAACCCCAAAAAGGTATCTCAATAAAACTGATATTCTAAACTTCCAAAAAACTTAAAAACTTATGTTTGTGAATATTCATCTGATGGCCCAAACACAAACACAATTATCATTGGCTTCTTCAAATGTGATACTGATTTCAGTCTATATAAAGGAATAATATTTTTACCTTCATGTTCACGACTACACTGAACTGAATCCATTTCACACACACCTTCACTGGCACTCTGCAGCTGCTGTTGTCCCTGATCCACTGAAAACAAAATTCATCAGATCAAAAAAAAGAATCACAAACCACACTATACAATGTACATCAACTGTAGCAGTTGAGATCCTGCAGCGACAATAATTGCAATTATTGCAGCTTTCAATAATATTTATTACAAGCTGCATTTATTCCTCTAACAAATGTGTAAAAACTGTAGTGGGTAGGTATATAATATGGGTAGGTATATAAGGAAGACAGTGCCAGCAGTTATCAACTGCATGTGTCCTTGCAGCCAATTAGAATTAAGATAGTGACACCATCAAATGAGTGCATTTTATCAACAATTATTGCAATGGAACAAGGTATCCCCTTAAATCCTAAGAATGCTATTTCAATAGGACTGCAGTCTAAACTACAAAATTATGTCATTAATTTTATGTATAGCTATGTGATAAAAAATATCATTATCCAACACTTATGATGGTGAATATTCAGGACCAGTAATGCAAGAATAATATCATATTCAACAACAAACATAATTACCATTGGCCTCTTCAAAATCTGATAATGACTTCAGTCTACTCTCTAAACAAATGAATGTTTTTATACCTGCATGATCATCCCCAAACACAACTGAATCTCCTCCAACAGGCAACGCGTTTAATGATATCGGGCAGCACATATCTCCACAAGCACAATTTTGCAGCTGCTGTTCTCCCACCACTGAAAACAAAATGTAAGATCAGATCACAACTAGAATAAACCATACTACAACAGTCACATCCTATAACAATAATTATTACAAACTGAGTTTGCCTAACAAATATATAATACCATTATTTGTAGTGAATGAGTGTCGTCCTCACTTGCGTGTATGTATGAAGACATCAACTGCCGCCTTACACTACTGTAAATGTGGTGAATGATGAATTAGACAGGACAACAGGGCAACACTCATTCACAGTTAGTATTTGGTTTGGAATGAGCTGATTTGTCCTGAAATTCCCGTGGCCTGCTCCTGTCTGGCCTTGTAGCTCAGTCGGTGCAGCAACGGTGATCTAATCCGGAGGTCGTGGGTTCAATTCCCACCCAGGTCAGAGATTTTTATCTCTGTCCTTGGGTTAGTTAGTCCCTGATGCTGTTGATCAGCGATGATTTCTAATTCATCATTCAACACATTTATAGTAGTGTAAGGCATTCACTTGATATTTGATATTTATATTATCTGTAGGTACAAAAATAAAATAAGGGAAATAATGCCAGCAGTAATTAGCTGCATCTTTCTACCCAATTAATATTGATATAAAAAAAGGCTGATCTCAATAGAACTGATATTCTTAAAAGTACAAAATTATATCACTATGTATTAAGCTATTAAGAGATATCCAAAAACATCCAAAACTTACATTGGTGAATATTCAAGACCAATTAAGTAATGCGATAATAAATTAAACAACAAAAACACATAATTATCATATTTGGCTTCTTCAAACTTCAGTCTACTCTCTATTAATTTAAAAACAAAGGAATGTTTTTATACCTGCATGATCGTCACCAAACATAACTGAATCTCTTCCAGCAGGCGACGAGTTAAACGATATTCGGCAGCACAAATCTTCACAAGCACATTGCAGCTGCTCTTCTCTCTCAACTGAAAACAAAATTTACAGTGTAATGTCAGATCACAACAAGATGAAACCATACTACAGCAGTTGCCATAGGGATGTAAATTATAGCCAGGAGCAGGGAAAAATACCCAGCTGTCAACCCGAATTTACTGGCTAAGGAAGCTAATAATGGATTCTTCTTAACCAATCTGTGAGCTGATGATTCCAGTCTGTTAAAAATTTTATCTACATCCCTGTTGACATCTCATGACGATTACCGGCACTCCAAACTGAATTCATCTAACAAAAATAATGTATAGAAAACAAAATTGTCTATGGGTATGACATTGGAAAACAGTACTAGCAGTAATAACAGTCATTGCAGTAGTCAGCATAGCATCTGCTAATTCTTAAAACTACAAAATTATGTCATTATAATCATATTTATACCAATGGGATAGAAAATATTAAAAGCTTATGTTGGTAAATTTTCATGACCATAGGTAATGCAACAATAGATTCAACAACAAACACATATTATCTCTGGCTTTTTCAAAATCTGATACCTACTTCAGAGTACTGAATGTTTTTACCTGCATGAGCATTACCAGACATACATGTAACTGAATCTCCAACAACTGGCGACGAGTTTAACAATATTAAGCACACATCGTCACAAGTACATTGCAGCTGCTGTTCTCTCTCCACTAAAAGCAAAATTCAATGACACATCACAAGAAGAAGAAACCATAGTACACTGTACTACAATTGATATCCAATGACAACTGGAAACTGAATTCGTCTAACAAATGTATAAAAACCATTGCCTGTGGGTATAAGTAATACTAGTACAAACAATAAACTTGGTATTGCACGAATTACACGAATGATGTAGAGTTTCGCCCGCGAAGTAAATGCCGCAGGATTTAAATCGGATTTATGCAGCATGATTGACTTTCTTTTAAACAAAAATGTTAAAAAGCCCAGAATAGCCGTAAGTCCATATAAACATGCAAGCTTCTGCAGGCAAACACGAAGGAAAGCCGAAACTCTTCGACACTTGGTAATGTTTAATTTTGACAGCTTGACAAGAGACTACCGGTAATGTTTACTGTCATATTTATTTAAGCTAAAGTTCAACTTACTCACTGCTCCTTCTCTTTCTCTTAGCCCCGAGTTGTACAATTCACACAGTTGTTCAACAACAACAACAACACACTTTATTCAAAATGGCGATCCGTCTAAGCACATGGTCCCCAGCATGCAATGCGCAAGGCTGGAACTAACAAGGGTAGAGATTGGCCTAACCCTACACCTCCCCTCCTAGTACTGAATAATCTATTGAAGTTGAACAACAAGGATAATCAGTCCAATGTCCTGTCCAAAGTCTTAATCTGAAGATAAAAGGCGGAGGCAAAAGTTTACAGCTCTAACAATCAAAGTCTCCTGGAATGCTAATGTTTAAATAAGGCATTACTCAAACAGAAACAGCAATACTAGGATAACTGCCTTCAAAAAAAGTCAAACACTTAGCGTCCACAGTAAACTACAAGTCCAACCGGTTAGGAGGTCTGACTATCCTTCCAGAACGTGTTTGCATCAGTCCTGATTCTCTGCAAACAGGGTGCTTTTGGCTAACATCCGAGGTAACACAGGAAGATGCAGCTGCTGAATGTCCTTCCGAGTCATCAACAGGTTGGTCACTAACAGAACTAGAGCGGGTGTCTTGGTTATCTCCTTTGACAGGGGTAGAGTGGCTTTCAGCTTTGACAAGAGCAGATCTGTTACGACGCACGGTGCCTTTCTCTGTCTCAATGAGGTAAGACCGTGGATGCTGTGTGCGCCCTTGTACTGTCCCTAGTCTATCTTGATCCCTGATCCATACTGATTCTCCAGTTGTCAAATCCGGAAGTTCGTGTACTTGATGCCGGCGGTCGAAGTTATTCTTCTGGTTAGATCTGTAAATTTCTTCCTTCTTAACAACTTCTTCACGCTCTCTGTGTAGATTTCTGGGAACCAAGGTACTAGGAAGTACCGGAAGCTGAGTTCGCAGTCTTCTCCCCATTAACAGCTCGCTAGGTGAGAGGCCATTTTGCAAGGGAGTGGATCTGTAGGTGAGCAGGGCAAGGTAGGGATCTTCATTCTTCTTTAACAGCCCCTTCGCAGTCCTTACAGCCCTTTCAACCTCGCCATTTGACTGAGGGTATCTGGGAGAGCTGGTGATGTGGACAAACCCATAACTGGCAGCGAATTCTTGGAAGGATTCTGCGCTAAAACAAGGCCCATTATCTGAAATCACTATATCTGGTATTCCATGGGTTGCATAAAGCTCTTTGGATGCTGTGATCACACTTTCTGCAGTTTGGGTTTTGAGACGCTTGATTTCAATCCATCTTGAGTAGTAATCAACCGAGATGAGGTAGGTTCGTCCCCCATGCTCAAACAGATCCATGCTTACTCTCTCCCAAGGACGACTGGGAAACGAGGAAGGCATCAACGGTTCCTTAGGTTCTGGTAGTTCCTTGGTACATGTGAAGCATGATTTGATCAAGTCTTCAATCGCTCCTGACAGCCCAGGCCACCAAACTGACATACGAGCTCTGGCACGACATTTGTTAATGCCAAGATGGCCACAATGGATGCAATTTAGCACTTCTAGTCTGAGAGCTCGAGGGATTACAATGCGTTCATCATAGAGGAGGAGGTCATCAATGACTGCCAAGTGGGCTCTGTGTTCCCAGTACGGACGGAGTAAAGGCTGTTGTGGCATGTACAGTGGCCATCCCTCTTGACAATATCGTCTGACTTGTGCACATTCCTCATCACTTTTCTGGGCATTTCTGATCTCCTGCACACGTTGGGCGCTTGCTGGGAGGCTGCCTATTGTGCAACTAGCAAAGGTTTCAACCTCTTCAATAAACTGGATGTCTGAAACTTCTGGGGTGCTTGAAGGGGCACGTGAGAGTGCGTCAGCAGAAATCTGACGTTTTCCTGGGACATGAAGGACTTCTGGGTTGTATCTCATCATCCTGAGACGGAAGCGTAGTATCCTGGGTGGCATCTTGGGGAGGGCGGTTGTCGTCAGAAGGGGTACAAGGGGCTTGTGATCTGTTTCTAAAGTGAAGCTGAGTCCAAGCACATATTCTTCAAGGCGTTCACATGCCCAAATTGAGGCAAGAGCTTCTTTCTCAATCACTGCATAGTTCTTTTCAGCATCGGTGAGGGACCTTGAGATGTAGCAGATAGGACGGCGCTGTCCATTGTCTTGAGTCTGTAGGAGAACTGCTCCAAGACCAGTTGATGAGGCATCTGCGGCAATGAATGTTGGACGACTAGGGTCATAGTGGGCAAGGACTTCAGGTGATACAAGGACCTCTTTAAGTCGCTGAAAGGCCATTTGCTGAGCCTCTCCCCAATACCATGTAGTGTCCTTACGAAGCAGTTGGCGCAAGGGTTCATTTAGGTCAGCCAATCCTGGAATAAACTTTCCCAGCTGGTTCACCATCCCCATGAACCTCTGTAGCTGTGTTGTATTAGATGGAACCGGGAACTGAGCAATGGCTCTTGTCTTGTCTGGATCGGCCTGAACTCCTTCAGCATCAACAATGTGTCCCAGAAACTTGATTCTGCCTTGAGAGAATTCACACTTCTGTTCGTTTAGTGTCAGGCCAGCTTCTTGGAGACGGAACAGAACAGCCCGGACACGTACGTCATGTTCCATTTGACTCCTACCATGGATAAGGATGTCGTCCATCCGGCAGATCACCCCGTCAAGACCCTCCAAGATGGCTGACATGGTCCGTTGGAATATCTCGGGCGCAGAACTGATACCGAAGGGCAATCTATTGAAGCAGTAGCGACCGAAGGGCGTGATGAAGGTGGTTAGTAGCTTTGAATCTTCATCCAAAGGGATTTGCCAGAAACCACTGTTGGCATCTAACTTTGTGAACACTCCACTTTCTCCTAGCATAGCAAGGCTTTCATCAACTGAGCTCATGGGATGAACTTCACGTTTTACGGCCTTGTTCAGAGGCGTTAGGTCTACACAGATCCGTACTCGGCCATTAGCTTTTGGCACAGGAACAATACCAGAGCACCACGCTGTGGGAACAGTGACTGGGGAAATGACGCCTTGTTGTAACATTGAGTCAATCTCAGTCTTCACTTTGGATAGCAACGCATGTGGAATCCTCCGTGGAGTGTAGAGACACACTGGCTTAACTTCTGGATTGAGCTTGATTTCGTATTGGGTTTTCAGTTTTCCCAGGCCTGTGAAGAGTTGAGGGAATTCTTCCTTGAAATTAGCAGGTTGAGTAACCACCTCTCCAATACGAGCAATCAACCCTAGACCAACACAAGCTTTCTTACTGAGGAGGGAGTGCTGCTGATTCTTGAGAACATAGACTGGTTCGGTTATCTTGCAACCTTTATACTCTAACGTGGCGATGAAGGTACCAATGACTGAGAGAATGGTGCCACCTGGACCTCTTAATATTTGATCGGTATTTGATAACTGCTGGTCTTTAAGCCAAAGTTCCTTATCACTGACAATGGAAACTGCTGCTCCGGTATCTAATTTGAAGCATGTTTCATGACCATCCACATTGACAACTGCAGTCCAGAAGTCTACTTTACCATTGTAGACTTCACCAAGGAACGGAACGTCTATTTCCGCGAGATCTGCAACTTCGTTAACGGTCGTTCGCTTCACCGCCTGCTTATTTGAGAGACAAACAGCACGAAAGTGACCTTGTTTATGGCAGTTGTCGCAGGTGACATCTTTTGCTGGGCATAATTCCCGTCTGTGCTGCTGTCGACCGCACCAAATGCATTTTCGCTCGAACTTTGATCGGGTTCCGCTTGTCTTTGTTGATTTCTTGTCATCAGGCTTGTGTTTCTCTACCGAATCAACACCGGACGAGTAGGAAGCTGAACTGGAGACAGAATTCCCTCGAATGAGGTCCCTACTCTGCTTTCTTGCTTCAGACTGACGACTCATTTGTACTGCCTGTTCGAGGGTTAAGTCCTCTTTCGCTTGAAGACGATCTGACAGCGTGTCGTCTAGAACTCCCACCACAATTCGGTCACGAATAAGGCCGTCTTTCAGAGAACCGTACTCACAGTCTTCTGCAAGCCTGTATAAATCTTGAATGAAAGCATCCACTGACTCACCAAGTAACTGGTGTCGTTTGTTAAAACGGGCTCTTTGTACTATCAGATTGCGGCGAACGTCAAAATAACTGTTAAGGGCAGTGCGAACTTCTTCGTACGTAGCTTTGTGTTCGTCGATTCGGAGAGTAGCTAGAATGTCGTCTGCACAGTCCCCCATAGCATACAGTAAGGTACTCACTTGCTCGTGTTCAGGTTTATTCTTGAGTCCGGAAGCGACTCGGTAGCGTTCGAAGCGACGGCTCCATTTCATCCAACACTCTGCTTGTTTTGGTCCGTTCGTGCCATCGAACTTCCCAGGGAGTGGAAGTTGACTCGGCTGTTGTGGATTATCTTCGTTCTCTGGTGTTCCCGAAGGTAACCCTGAGGTTTCTTGGTGTGATATCGCTTCGTTGTCGGGCATTTTAAGGGTCAAGGACCGCTGCCACCATGTACAATTCACACAGTTGTTCAACAACAACAACAACACACTTTATTCAAAATGGCGATCCGTCTAAGCACATGGTCCCCAGCATGCAATGCGCAAGGCTGGAACTAACAAGGGTAGAGATTGGCCTAACCCTACACGAGTTACTTGAGTTACGTTTTCGCCTGTTTTCTCGAGCCCTTTCTCGCTCTCTTTTTCGCTGTTCCTCACTATAATTTCGTCTCTTTACTCGTGATCTTTCTTGTTCTTTCTCCCGTTGCTCGTCGGTACAATTCAGCCTCTTTACTCGTGCCCTCTCCTGTTCTTTCTCCCGCTGTGTGTCACTGATACTCTGCCTGTTTACTCGGGCTCTTTCTTGTTCTTTCTCCCGCTGTTTGTCACTGATACTCCGCCTGTTTACTCGTGCTCTTTCTTGTTCTTTCTCCCGTTGCTCGTCAGTACAATTCAGCCTGTTTACTCGTGCTCTTTCTTGTTCTTTCTCCCGCTGTTTGTCACTGCTACTCCTCCTGTTCACTCGTGCTCTTTCTTGTTCTTTCTCCCGTTGCTCGTCAGTACAATTCAGCCTGTTTACTCGTGCTCTTTCTTGTTCTTTCTCCCGCTGTTTGTCACTGATACGTACTCCGCCTGTTTACTCGTGCTCTTTCTTGTTCTTTCTCCCGTTGCTCGTCAGTACAATTCAGCCTGTTTACTCGTGCTCTTTCTTGTTCTTTCTCCCGCTGTTTGTCACTGCTACTCCTCCTGTTCACTCGTGCTCTTTCTTGTTCTTTCTCCCGTTGCTCGTCAGTACAATTCAGCCTGTTTACTCGTGCTCTTTCTTGTTCTTTCTCCCGCTGTTTGTCACTGATACGTACTCCGCCTGTTTACTCGTGCTCTTTCTTGTTCTTTCTCCCGTTGCTCGTCAGTACAATTCAGCCTGTTTACTCGTGCTCTTTCTTGTTCTTTCTCCCGCTGTTTGTCACTGCTACTCCTCCTGTTCACTCGTGCTCTTTCTTGTTCTTTCTCCCGTTGCTCGTCAGTACAATTCAGCCTGTTTACTCGCGCTCTTTCTTGTTCTTTCTGCCGCTGTTTGTCACTGACACTCCGCCTGTTTACTCGTGCTCTTTCTTGTTCTTTCTCCCGCTGTTCTTCGCTGATATTCCGCCTCTTCGCTCGTACTCTTTGACGCTCAATTTCAAGTTGAACTTCGCTCATTCGTCGCCTGCTTTCTCGTTTTCTCTCTCTCTCTCTCTCTCTCTCTCTCTCTCTCTCTCTCTCTCTCTCTCTCTCTCTCTCTCTCTCTCTCTCTCTCTCTCTCTCTCTCTCTCTCTCTCTCTCTCTCTCTCTCTCTCTCTCTCTCTCTCTTCTTTCTGCGTTTGTCGACATAGTAAATAAATAAAATAAAATATACAACGAATAGACAAAACTCACTTTGTTTTTTCTCTCTTCACAATTTGCCTTTGTTTTGCTACTCAACGAAGTTAGCCGGCAGTTGGTTATGCAATTTCCCGCCACAAAAACGCGGGTTGAGCACTGTGTGTATGCACAAATGATCTGTCCAAGAAAAGTCCATATATGGAACGAGTGCAATGCGGGCTAGCACACCAAAGGGTTAACTGGAGTGTCACATTTGACTTCAGCTTATATCGAGGGGGTGGACGGTCGTACGTACGTACGTACGTACGTACGTACGTATGGACGGGCGTACGGTGACGTCATGACCAAATTTTCTCGGATCGATGGGTTACCATATTTTCTTACCAATGGTGCTCCGCGCGCGCGCGCCTTCGGCGCGCGCGGAGCTCCGCTACAATACTAAAGAAAGGATATAGAGACGAATAGTCGCAAAAGAAACACAACATCTTGCTACAAATAAAAAAGAAACAAATAACCGGGCCCTCGGGCCCGGTAATGCACAAACACTGCAAGATAAAGATTATTATATTACGCGGCTTAAATTCCTATCCTTTCAAAGGTAAGAAGAGAGAGACTGTACTGTCACTGAACGCACTGAAACGAGCCAAACCAAAGCTAGACAAAATGCTTCAGATTGCATGTAAAGGACCACAGTCGCTAAACAGAAACAGCAACGGTCAAAACAAACAGGCCTTTGGTATCAAAATACATAACATGCGACATTCAAGGACATGGCTGTTTCAATCACTATCATCATCGTATTATCCTCTAAACCACCGTGTTGTCCCACTTAAAACAAGCAAGAAGCTAAATCGGTCAATAGAACCGAGGTAAAAGTGGCAAACACGCAAACAGGAGTCGTGTACTTCCAACCCTATTTTACCTTCGTGACTATCGCGCGCGCCTTAGTTCTGGATTTTTAAGAGCTAAACTGTGATTGGCTAAAGACTTTTACGTCACAGAAATCGTTTTGCAGCTCGAGCTCGCAGACGTTACTTTTCGGGCGGAGAGAAACGACAACCGGAAATACGTCTGCGTTCGCAGGCTATTCTAAGCCGGGGTCGTATAATGTTACGTGAGGTGACATAAATTACTTGACAGCTCCGCCCACATGTTAAATCAATGAAAGTTAGGTCACATAATTTTTAATGTAGTTTACTTAAATCGAGGCAATTCCATTCGTTAGTTATAGAACTCGAACATGACAAGAAGCCATCGAGAAACAAACAAAGTAGCTTCATGAGCAGAATCGACTGAATAATTAACTTATTTTGTGCGTGTCGATCGATCGATCAATTCGCATGTGACAACAAGAAACCTACGATTATTGAGCTATTTTGTGTAAACAAAATCGCTCTATGTCAGCATGAAGCTCAAGAAATTCTTCCTTGGTCGGGTGGTTCTGCCTTGAACCAATGAAATAAAGGTTTTTTTTAGATGGCATTGTTTCAGCCAGCGGCCAATCTAATTCCCTGTTTTAAAGTGTTTTTGAAAGCATGTGGTCAGTGATGGTCAGCACTGAGACTAAGTTACACATGCGTGTTGATTACGCTCAAGGGAACATCAGCGTGGAATGTCACGCGTCATCCATCTCCTTTGCGTGATTTATTTATTACTATCACGCCATGGGGTACCACCATTATGGTAGTCTTTCCGGAGAAAAGGGTTTGTATATTTAACGCATGCGTGAATGACAACGATAGGCGTGAGATACTGGAGTCAGATTAGAATGAAGAATGAGTTGTGCTGTTTCGATGGATGATGAAGGTAGTAAGGTGGGGACGAAAGTATTTGAAGTTTACGGCCGCGGCTTGTTGGTTATAACAACCGTGTGTTTAGTCTCCTTCGCAGACGCTCTTTTGGTTCGTCACGCCATCTTTCCTCTCCAATGACCGTCTGCTGAAACGAGCAGCTCATTCCTTTCCCATTGTTAGCAAATATCAGCCGGAGTTTTTCATCTCTCCCGATGAAAACGAAAGTAGAACTATGTTAGTGGCACTCGACCACTTCTGAGGAGAATTTTTAAGGGTTAAAAACAATGAAATTTAGTTTTTGAGAATTAAAACGTCGAGTTATTCAAACAACCCGTGGTGTAACC
>OX419338.1:15374214-15376714 GCA_948470475.1 Galaxea fascicularis
ATCGGAGCTAATCGGAATAGAAAATTCGTCGAAACAAGCTATAGCAGCGCTGATTAAAAGACGTTCTGCTTTTACTGGTTTTTAATTACTCTTCAAAACGTTATAAAGAAACTCAAGAAAGTGAGCGAGAAAAGGCTAAAGATAACATAATTGGTCTCCTCCCCGATACTTTGGCACAAGTTGTTTGTCCGCTAGCCAGGATTTTGAATAGGGGGAGGGCGTCGGACCGCTCGAACGCCTCTGGCGCGAAATTTTGTACGGTGGTCTCTTTAGAGCCATACAAAACAGTTCCTAGTGGTTAGAGCATCCGACCGGTGTTACGGAGGTTGTAGGTTCGATTCCTGCCTGGGACTCTGATTTCTTTTCAGTTGTCCTTTCGCCCGTTGCCAAGCGACTAGCATTTTAGCACATATTAATACTTCAATCTACGCCAGCTAGTTTTAAATTCTTGATTGGTCCATCGGTTTATACTAGAATATAGGTGGAGCCAGGAGGCAAACTTCCGCAGCTCGTTTGGGGTGGGGGGATACACCGTCGCACCGTTGTCCCGTCGATTATGGACAATAATCATAATCAGTGGCAAAGACGTACTGTGCACACAAACAAAGCCCTGATCGATTGTATGCGTTAGGTTAAAGCCTACTACAAGCTTACTACAGTAAGCCCAGTGACAGGGACATATGATTAAAAGCTCATGGGATGCATCCAAAAAGGAAACTACTAATCAGGAAAAACGATAGTAAGGAAGTAAAGCCAGCACTACCTAAAAGTAGCTGCAAACAAATTAAACATCGTCTGTTACCTGCACGAGCAGGTAGAAGTTTCACTTTATTGTCCGTAATGATGGATCTTTACTTATGCCACACACCTCAAGATGTCTCGTAATGTCTCGTTCGCATTTTGCGAGAGATGAACATTCAGATTGACCACGGGGCATTCCTGGCTAATACCGGAAGTAGAATTACTGATATACATCTATGCCATCAATTAAATTTCTAGTAACTCGCTGAAGTCGATTTATACGAAATAAAAGCCAAATTTCTACAAGCAAGCTGCAGAGCCTTACCTCACGAGAAAATCCATAAACACTGAGTGGTCACTGTGTAAATATCCAGGACAAACGGCAAGTGTCAGCTGAAAACCATTCTTACTTCAAAAGCCTTTCAGCGGCGAGGAATGCATGTAGTTATTGGAACTATGCTGATTATCAAGGTTAAAGTCCTGTTGATATGATTCATTTGTATGTTGATACCTTTTGGACTTGAACACTAGCAATTGTTTTTCAGGGTACAATATCTGTTCCGTTTCCTTGATAGCCTGCAGCGTATTAAATAGCACACACAGAATATTCCGTAGAAGGGTCATCAAATGACCTTCATTTTTTAGTTTTATTCAGAAAAGCTCTAATAGCTTCTTGGAGAAATTTAGAAAGTCGTTTTGAAGGCTGTTGGATTTGAAATGATCTATTCGACTAATTTCATGAATAAAAATTGTATTTTTTGCGAATTTTCGAACTTTTCTAAATTTCTTAATATGTAAAGCGCTTGGGGATTCCTTAATACCATTTCTTGAAATAATTCACTCAAAGGGTTGTTTGGGTGATATTAGCAAAAATCCGATTTTTTGGAACTGATTTGAGATTATCGATATATTCCGACATTGGCTCTTAAAGCTCACAAAAATGACGCCATAAAATAGTCAAAACAAGGCGAACAAAGTACTTTTCTTCTTTTTTGGGTGGTGTCGAAGAGTACCCACTTTGGGGTTTTACCATTTTGTTTTGTTGTGGAATATTTCGGTTTGTTGAGGTTGAAATGTCAACGATACATGTTAGAAAATTTGTGACTTAGCCAGAGCACATAACCGGTTGTGATGTTGGATTTAAAAGTGAGACACTGGGACTGTTAACCTATAGTTTAGAGATTTACACCATTTGTATTGAAATGTAATCGGATGTAATTAAACTGTGATGAAGTAAAATCGTTTATGCTCTGGTTATGTAGTCCCTTGATCCAACGTGGCAAAGCCGATGATAAATCGAAAATGTACGTTAGTACATGTTTGAATGGTGGCTGTGGCTCTGCAGCAAAACAGTAAAAACTATAATCACAATGCAGAAGTCCTTACTAGAGTCCTGGCTCGAGTCCTGGCATTGATTTTATTTTATCGTTAAATGCCATACAATAAAAAAAGAACTGTGGAGCTCCGCTTTTAGGTTTGCCTAAATATATACATATTATAGGTAATCACATGATTTTTCTCGTGCAATTTGGAATAAATAAGCACCAGTAAATTTTTTCAAAGACCAACAAAATAGACGTATTCGGCTAACGTGTTTACATCTTTGTTGCCACCCAATTCAGATCATGTGATGATTCATTTGGCAGGTAACCATTGTGCAATTTGTCACACACAACTGATCGCATGGAAGTATGAACAAACAGAACAATTGTAACCTCCCAAATGAATCATCACATGATCTGAATTGGGTGGCAACAAG
>OX419338.1:15386714-15421714 GCA_948470475.1 Galaxea fascicularis
TTTTTTATCCCTATTCTAGTACAAAAAACAGGACGAAGCGTGAATCGCGCGTTTAGTTTTAATGTATAGATATCCGAACGCTGGGCTCCGACAGGGTTGCCGACTAGGCCTGTTCAAAGGCTACTCCGCTATCATTTCTATTTCCCCCTAACCTTCTTTTCGGTTTATAAGCTGACGAGTTTTTCGCGGTAGACTTCTCTTTTCCGGTTGTAATGTTCTTCTGTAAATGTACAGTGTCACAGTATGTCGCAAGACTCGCTAGGGGGTTCTGAGTTGCGTTTCATTGGTTGGCTGCATGGCCGAGCTGACAACCGCTTCAGTGAGGTGCGTAAACTGTAAATTTTTTACGAGGTCGAAAACTCAAGGTCTATTTTTGCGTACACGGTATGTAGATTTATCGGATTTTGATTAAACTTGGCAAAAATATTCGCCAGATATTAGCGCACCAAAGTTTGCGAGGCTTTTACTAAAATCGAAACATTTTTCCGGCGACGTTCCAGCCAGTAACAACAATCAGAAAATCTTCTATTGCTCAAATTCAAAAGGGATTTTCTAAGCAACTGATCGAAATACCGAAAAAGGCTGAGTGATATAGTTCAGTCTGTTGGGATGTCCGCGATAACGCAAAGGCTGGTAATTCGGTTACGGAAAGTACGGTTAGTTTAGCGCCTTAAGGCTTGCGCATGCCTACCAAAACAAAATGGTAAAATGTATTGATATTTTCGGATTTTACAGTTTATAAGCTTTACAATGATATATATTTTACTGTGGTTTTCTTGAAAGTAGCGCGCCCAAAAATATTTTCCCGGAAGGCAAAACTATGTGTAGGTTTAACTTAAATAACTATACAAGGGAGCAGATGAAAAATAAGTAGTCTTTAGATTGAATACAGACATATGACTACTTCAGAAACGCTACTCGTGAGTCTTTGCATTTCGTGTGCCAATGGGAGTGGCAATATACCACAAGTTTACCATCTTCTCAGTTGAGTGGTGTTTATGCGCTTTTGAACGACTAATATCATGATTATAAATTAACCATTAATTTCTGTGTTAACGTTTAACCAAGGATTGCGTCCTCTGCGACCGTCAGTCGGTCCCAGACAAAAATTAAGGCTTATTTTCTATTCTGCAGATGTAGTGGCCGATAACCAGCGTGTGCAAAGTGCGTTAAAGAAAAACAAGGACAGTGTGGCTCGACGTGATAACGAGAATGAAGACCGCCAGCGTGATGACAGTGTCGAAGAGATCAAGGAACCTGCCCCAAAAAAGTCTAGAGGTAGGCTATATTCCACCACAAAAAACTATTCTTCACTAATTAACTCATATTAAGAAGGGACTTATAAGCAGAAACTAAAAGAATCTGTTCTTGTGCACAACTTTTGCATAATTGCTACATGTGAGCTCGTATTTCCGAAGACATTGTTAAAAAAGAGATTGCGTAAGAGTTACCACGGGTTTAAAATCGTGAAAGTGTACGTACTGAAAGATAAACAACAGGCAAAAGAGCGTTAATTTTTCCGCTTTTCATCGCGCGCAAAATGGCATGACTTCACGTAAGAGTAGTGCGCTCAAATAAAGGGCATGCATATTGCTCCCGTCATCGGTTTCAAAAACCTATTTAATTTATATGGGAGAAACACATCCACAGCCAATTTTTTTTAAAAGAATGTAAGACGGCGGCTATTTTTGAAAAAGAAAAACATTTTCCTACAGATGTTCAATCGGAACAAAAGTTGGGTCATACTGCAGAGTTTGAGTTGAAAGCTATTGAAACTGTTAGGGCCCAGTCCCCTTAAACACTCTGCAGTTTGGTTTGGCTATTTATAAACCTCTGTATTGTCGCAAATGTCGCATATCATGGTTTTGGCCGTAGAAAATCGTATTTGAAGAGTACTAAAGAGTTTAAAAGTCGGGTCCTTCTTAGGTCCTTAACCCCTCAAGACTGTAGCAAGCCACCACCACTAATTTAATGTCATTCTGTTTCTAAGGACTAATTACAGGCCTCAACCTTAGTGGCATCCACGAAAGGTATGAGGGTGTCCTGGACATCTTGGCGAAGGAAAAGTGCTTCCTTGCTAAGGCAATGAGGGAATATGGTGTGCCTAGGAACACTTTAAGAGACTACATAGCAATATGTGAGTTAAAGATAATTGATCCTGACAAGTACAAAACAGTTGTACAGCAGGAATTGGGAAAAAGCCGCAAAGTGTCGGTTAAATGTATTGAAAAGAGTTGTCGGTTGGCCTTAAAAGAGTATCGGGCTCAAGCTAATAAGATGAAAGGAGAAGGAAAACTACTGCCTTTCTACGCCGAAGAGGATTTTTACAAGACAAAAGATTAGTTAAGATTAGCTTAAAACCAGTAGTTTCTTGTGTTCTTTACCACATAGCAGTTTAGATCAAATAAGCTGTTACATTTGCTTTTGGTTTCGTTAATGTTAGACTGGTTAAGTACGATGTTTACGTCAAACGGAAAAGGGCTGCTTAGCCGCTTCGCGTACATTCGTCCACTATATTGTGATAATTTGCGTTACAATGTTAATTTAAAAAGCACTTTTTCTGCCGACATTTTTTCCCAATATTTTCCGTAAAAAGTCAACACGAGGCAATGATTAATGTTGAAAAGAAAATAATATGATAGCACACGACTGATGCATCACAACAAAAAATCCCAGTCACGTTTTCCATCATCGTGAAACCTAATCCTCTTTACGTTAAAGACAACGGAGAACAATATTGTCACGTGGTCATGCCCGTTGTTTGTCGCTTGCCCTAGACGTCTGCTTAACCTCTTTAATATATATATTTAGGCAAACCTAAAAGCGGAGCTCCACAGTTCTTTTTTTATTGTATGGCATTTACCGACAAAATAAAATCAATGCCAGGACTCGAGCCAGGACTCTAGTACGTAAGGACTTCTGCATTGTGATTATAGTTTTTACTGTTTTGCTGCAGAGCCACAGCCACCATTCAAACATGTGCTAACGTACATTTTCGATTTATCATCGGCTTTGCCACGTTGGATCAAGGGACTACATAACCAGAGCATAAACGATTTTACTTCATCACAGTTTAATTACATCCGATTAAATTTCAACACAAATGGTGTAAATCTCTAAACTATAGGTTAACAGTCCCAGTGTCTCACTTTTAAATCCAACATCACAACCGGTTATGTGCTTTGGCTAAGTCACAAATTTTCTAACATGTATCGTTGACATTTTAACCTCAACAAACCGAAATATTCCACAACTACCCAAAAAAGAAGAAAAGTACTTTGCTCGCCTTGTTTTGACTATTTTATGGCGTCATTTTTTGTGAGCTATAAAGACGATAGAAAGGTGCCGTCTGTGTCCTTTGTACAATAGCACCAAAAAACATTAACCGAAAAAGACTTTAACTTAACTTTTCGTTGTGAAAAGTGGCTGCGGCACAATAAGCCATGAATCAACTCAGGTGATCAACTACAAATGGTTGAGAATGGTTTTATTCTTGACTTCGATCAACTACAAATATTGCAAACTACAAACGTTGACTACGAGTCGTGGGCGGTAATATTTTTTACATCACTGTTAATGATAACATCTGATTGGCAATGACAACAGACAAACAAATCGGTTTCAGAAAAACATTTGTCAATAAACATTGAATTAAAGACGAAGTTTTTACTGCAATTAGCCCATTAAGTCTACGATTTTTTAACTTACAACGAGAATTGCTGTGAAGGACAACATATTGCTGGCATTTCGACTGCTAAAGCTGTTAAAAATCGTGTTTACTTCTGGCAAGGAGTTGTCGCTCTTTGCGAGAGTTTTCCAAATGCCAATCCGGCTCTTGTTCCTAACAAAGCGGAGCCGAGGATTTAAACCGTCCGAACTTCGTTTGGCTTTTCTTCAACCAATTTTGAGCCCAAAAATGAGCGACAGCAGGGAAAACGAAGACTTTTAGGATCCACTAATGAAATATTGAATAGAAAACATTTGGAAAAAACACGAGCATTTTTTAGTCCAAACCATATTTGAGATAAAAGCGTGAAAACAACAAAACGTAAGAAAACAAAAAACCGATACGAATGTTTCTTCGGCGTTTTGGCGTTTCTTGGAAAAATAAGACAAGCAACAAACATAACTCGTGAGCAACCTAGGCAAATCGCTAGTCCGAGTGTTCTTGACATAAGTCTCCGTATAAAAGACAAAACAGGAATACTAAACCTACGGATGCGGACAGTTTAGGTCAGTCAACAATCACTCCGAACGCAGAGCTGACATAATAGCCGTCATTTCACACAAAATCATTGCTTTGCTAAGAATTGCGGCGAGGGACAACATATTGCTGGCATTTCCAATGCTGCAACTGTTAAAAATCGCGTTTACTTTTGGCATGGAGTTGTTGTTCTTTCGGCGAGAGTTTTCCAAATGTCAAACTTACCAAGCAGGGCCGAGGTTATAAACCGTCCGGACTTCGCTTGGCTTTTCTTCAACAAATTTTGTGCCCTAAAATGAGCGACAGCAGGAAAAAACGAAACGTTTTAGGATCCAAGATGAAATATTGGATAGAAAACATTTGGAAAAAACAAGAGTCCAAACCAATTTGAGATAGAAGCGTGAAAATAACAAAACGTAAGAAAAGAAACCGATGCGAGTGTCTCTTCGACGTTTCTCGTAGAAATCGGAAAACATAAGTCAAGTAACAAACCGAGACAAATTGCTATTCAATTTTCTTGGCATAAATGTCCATATAAAAGACAAAACAGGAGTACTAACCTGCGCACAATTTAAGTCAGTCAACAATCACTCCGAACGCAGAGCTTAAGCAGAAGCGGTCATTTCACACAAAAGTAAGTCTTATTACGTCTCATGCCTATCAAGGAAGCTTGTTCAATTAAGGATTTTAGCGGCAAAACCGTCCAGTTTAATACACAGCAAAGTCCGAAGACAGCGTATAATTACTGAAACCTTGCCAGACCACACGATCTTTTCTCTTCATGAAAGCTTCTGCAGGCAAACACGAGGAAAAGCTGAAACTTCCTGACACTTGGTAATGTTTTTACAGCTTGACAAGAGACGCTCTCTTTTTCGCTGTTCCTCACTATAATTTCGTCTCTTTTCTCGGGCTTTTTGTTGTTTTTTCTCCCGTTGCTCGTCAGTACGATTCAGCCTGTTCACTCGAGCCCTTTCTTGTTCTCTCTCTCGTTGCTCGACAATACAATTCAGCCGGTTTGCTCGTGCTTTTTCTCCCGCTGTTTGTCACTGATACTCTGCCTGTTTACTCGTGCCCTTTCTTGTTCTTTCTCCCGCTGTTTGTCACTGATATTCCGCCAACGAATAGACAAAACTGACTTTGTTTTAAAACTGTCTTCAAAAAATTTCCCGCCACAAAAACGCGGGTTGAGAACTGCGTGTATGGCCAAATGATCTTTCCAAAAACAGTCCATATGGAAGCGCGCCTACATGCGAGCTTGCACACGAGAGGGTTAACTGGAGTATCACATTTGACTTTGGCTTACATGATGGGGTGGACGTACGTACGGTCGGTCGGACGGTCGGACGGTCGGTCGTACGATGACGTCATAACCAAAATTTCTCGGATGGATGGGTTACCATATTTTCTTATCAATGGTGCTCCGCGCGCGCGCGCCTTCGGCGCGCGCGGAGCTCCGCTATTAAAGGTGATAAAAATATTGGAAATAACAATAAAATTGAAAACTGTTCGGTGAAATGTGGGAACACCTTCAAATAGATAATAATTGATGACGTAATAATCTTCTCAGGTTTAGACCAGTTTTTCTGTAAAATATTGCGGGCTGGCATTATTAACTACTTTCAGTTTAGAGGGGGCCCTGCATATGGTGGAAGTTTCAAACGGGCTAGGTCACTTGGCATATGTTTAGACGGAAAATACGTAAATCTTTCCTTGGGAAACTTTTTTTTTTCTTTTCCCCTCTTAGATCCTGTTTACTAACAAATTAACTGTCACATCCAGTGACATGTTTGGTGTGTGGCAAATTTCAAATATTGTTTCCATTCTAAAACAACTTCTTAGGATGACCTAGCACCGTTAATTTCAGTTCATATGTAGCCCAACTGAAAAGTATCATTATTGTCCATCTGATCACGTTGATTTGTAACGACTTCAAGGAAATGATCTCTTAGAAAGAAGTAAAGAACTTCTTTTTTCGTATATCTAAATTTCATGCTGAAAGTAATAGGATTTATGGCCCAGTTCTAAGTTCCAAATTAAAGGACTAGGCACCTTCCAACTTTCAAACAACAGGATGTTCAGTTTTCAAAAAGCAGTTGTAGGTTATGAAGTAATTCACCAGTAATTCAGAAGTAATTCAGCATGTTCTTATTGTTTATGCCTTTCCTAAGCATGATGACCATCAGATTGCTACGAGAAATTATAAGCAATAAGTATGCACTAAGATCGATAGTACATTATCTCATTGTTTGTGTGTCTAAGTTTGCTGAAGAGTAAAAAATAAAAGAAAGTGAGAGATTGTTTTTTTCTATTTTATTTTGTTAATTTTCCACTGTTAGTTAAGTTTGCTGAAGAGTAAAAAATAAACGAAAATGAGAGGTTGTTGTTTCTATTTTATTTTGTTAATTTTTCGGGAGGCAGGGTGGCCGAGTGGTTAGGGGCGCTGGATTTCAATGCGTGTTCTGGCCACTAGCTGGTGTTGTTCTGGGTAAGTACCTGGTTCAACTCCTCGGTCACCCTTGTAAAATGGCCAACCGGTTTGCCTCCCGCCGGTTGGGATTCTTATCATGTTAAGTTTATTTGAATTATTTGTTTCTAGGGATTTAAGTGGAGTGCCTGTAAACTAGCTTCATAGCTAAGCGCACTTCCACTATAAACAGTGTATTTATTATTATTTTATTGTTATTTTATTTTCACAAGAAAAATTAAAAGCGGGATTCATCCACAACAGCGTTAATCAATTGCTGTGGGCCATTGGGTTTCTCTCGCGTTTTCTTTCCCCATAAACGACCGTTACTCGGTGAGGTATCCCTGATGGGCACTAACGATATACTGTCAACCTTGTATGGTGTTGGTGTGTATTCGCCGAATTGTATGAGCCTGTACATATCCACCGAAACATCTGTCGGCCGACCGAAATATCGGTCGATATATTGTTTGATGTATCGACCGATATGTCGACCGATACTAGATACTATCTACCGATATATCGACTGATACTATCGACCGATGTATCGACCAATCTATCGGTAGATATATCGACCGATACTAGAACATTTATCTACCGGTCGCGTGTCGGTCGAGTATCGGTCAAGTATCGGTCAAGTATCGGTAAACCGCCAAGTATTTCGACCGATAGGATTATCGGTCGATACATCGGTCGATACTCGACCGTTATATCGACCTATACTCGATCGAGTATCGACCGAAGTATCGGTCGATATATCGGTCGAGGCCCCCCATAAGATACATGATCCGTTTTCTGTGGTATCTTTGCTGAGTGAGCGGCAAATCAGATTTCCTTAGTAATTGATTGAGTATCTAATCATATGCATATGAGATGTCTCGTAGCGCTTAAATTTTGAGCCAAGTTAAAAACGCTGTCTACGCCCTTGGGGCGAAGACAAATTAATAAACAGCGCAATATAACGACTGGTAGCCATTTCCAAGACAAAATATAGTACGCCGATAGACAAATGGTAAAATGTCCATAAACAATGGTTTCCCGTGTCGGTGGATACTAAGCGAAAAAGAAATGCCGAGTCATTGAGGATAAGTGACTTTCTTACCGCAATAATACATGACATTCAGGTAGGGTACGATGGTGCGACAATGATCACCCATCGTAGTCGCGTTGACACTGATCATACACGAGACTTTCTCATCACAAAGGCCCTTTGCCATCACCGTTTTGTTCACTGGGTCACAAGTTTCCGCACTGTTGAAGCTGGCTTTGTCTCCACGACTGCATATAACCTCTTGATTGCGCAAGTATCTCGCGTTAATAATCTTGATAACTTTTGGCTCGCACACAATTGACATGGTATCGTTTTGGCAGGTATACTTGGTTTTAAGGGCGTTCACCTGATGTTTTGCTCCTAAAAGCCAATGAAAAGGCATGTTGAGTTATTCGTGATCATTTCCAGGGAAGAACTTCAATTAAATCAGTAAAACGATTAATAGCACCATACTTTTGATTAGGAATAATCTTCTACTCTGCACTGAAGAAGCTACAAGCGTGAAAGCGCATGACTTCAGCTATGATAAGAGGTACTCAACAGTGAATGTGACACTAAGAGAATAAATATAACTATTAAATCTGCAGCGATATTAAAAACGAACGGCGTTTCGATGACTTCGTCAACAGTATCGTCGAAACGTCATTCGTTTTTAACATCGCTAATGTTCCTTCCTAAATAATTAACAAAAAAACGTATTTTATTTTAAATCTTTCCTTGTCTTAATTGTCGTATGGATACAAAGTTCTCTAACACGCTGAGACTAAGGGTATTTTGATTCAATGACCGGGTTTTACCAGAGGTTTAACGGACACGTTTTGACTCGGTGGCCGAAACTTCTCCTTCTACGGTAGATAAAGTATTTTGACTCAACAGCCGAATACTGATTGGCTCATGGGACTTATCTTCACGGTCTGCCGAGCAAGATATCAATTTTCGAACATCAACGATGGACCATACGAGTAACAAACAATCCACGAGACGTCATACCAACAAACAACCACCCAGTATACATGACCCAACATATATACCATATTTTCATATACATATTTATACCATGCCATAGAAAATACAGCCTTTCAGAATGCAAGAAAATCGTTGTATATTGGTCGGTATTCCACCGAACCTTTCCATCGTGCACCGCATCGTTTATATAATGCCACGTATTTTCTATGACATGGTATGAAGTAGTTATGCAAGGCTTCGTCGTGGCATACCATAAAATATCCCACTCGTCACTTGTATTGAACCGCCGACCGGTTGGCTCAGTGGTAGAGCACCGGACTGCTGTGCGGACCAACACTCAGGGTCTTTAAATAACTGAGGAGGAAATGCTACCTTTGTAATGACATCTGCAAATGGTTAGACTTTCTAGTCTTCTCGGATAAGGACGATAAAACCGGAGGTCCCGTCTCACAGTACTGGTGTGGGACGTTAAAGAACCCACACACTGATCGGAAAGAGTAGGGGACGTAGTCCCCGGTGTGATGGTCTATAGACCATATTCATAAATGGCGGCCAAGAAATTATTATTTTGTCTTTGTGCTAATCATCCTCACTAGCCTCGTTAGCACGAATAAAATTCAAAAGAATTTTTGCTCCAAAGTGAGGCTAGTGAGGATGATTAGCAAAAAGACAAAAGAATAATTTCTCGGCCGCCATTTATGAATACGGTTTATAACTTATTCTGTTCTGGGGGCACCTGTGTTGATCCTACTATTCATTCAAATAAGATTGTAAACTGCGTGGCTGCAATTTGCGCCTAAAAGCAGTCTGGCAAAGTCCCCCAAAAAGTGTTGTAAAGCGCTTTGAGCCCTTTGGATAAAAAGCGCTATATAAATCCTCATCATTATCATTTGCATACACACTCGCCGAAAGGCTTGTGTGTCTACGAAGAAATACAAATGACTCGTGGGATGTTCCACGCCTTATACACCTCGAAAGTATTGCATAACTAATATATAACATGTAACCCAGTATGCTTTACCAACACATAACTAAGTGGCATGCTACTAGTCTGTGAAACAGAATATTCGGAGATTTTCGCGCTACTGCATGTACTGAATAATTTCTCGATCGCTACAGATCGCCAGCAATTAGTCTCTCCAAAAATAATAAGAAGCACATACAGATAAAAGAATTACGAAGACACAATAACAAGCAGCATGTGGCAATAACCGTTCATATGAAATTGCATTTAATATGACAAAATTGAAAGAAGAAGTGATTGAGATACAAAATAAAGATAGAGAAAGCACACCATTAGCAATAAAATCTAACACCTACAAAATCATTTTCAAATAGCTTTTTTTTTTTAACCAAGGGTGTATTGAATTTTGGCATAAAATCAACGATAAAATATCCCGGGGATTTCTTTTTCAGGCACGTGTGGATTACACCAGGTGTTAATTCTTGCCGAAATACGTAAATAAAGAGATAACCTCGTCTCTAGTCTCTTTGGCCGCTGGTTTATTTTCATGTTCCATATATCACCAGATCGCGGATATTTACCACAACAAAAATGCATTTGGCGACGTAACGAAGGATAAAATTAGTTATTACTTTCAAATCATAATCGAGCCTATTTAATTGCAATTCACTTGCCACGCAAAGACGGCTCTAGCGTTGAAAGGGTCGATCTAGATCATCCTCTGCATATTAAGCCTTGCTTTATGTAAACTCTCGGCCGCTCTTTATAATTAAAAATAACTTTTGGAGCCAAACGTTAGGAGTTTGATTCAAGTTTTGCTCATTGTTGCCTTGAGTTTGGCTAAAGGCAACAATGATTGCCTCCACCAGTAGCTCAGAGTTATGATTTTGTTCACAACATGGAGGGAATTATTGTATCAATGACCATATCGAAGGACCTCTGCTGGAAAATGAAAGTTTCTATTAAGAACGAAATTTAAAATACAAGATTACTTTTTTGAGATCTACATTATGTTGTCAATTTCCTCTCCCAATCAATGTCCTCTCCTTACTTTTTTATTGCTGGCCGGAATTACAACCTTTTTTCAACCTCACTGAAAATGAACGTTCAAAGGAAATGCCACATTTGTAATCAGTACCGAAAGACACACATAACCCGAAGATTGATATAACGGCCTACCAGCTTAACAGCAAAACCAGATATTTCATCCGCAATCTATGTTACGAAACTGAGCTTAAAGAGAGGTTTTAAGAAGAGAACTGGCTTGAACTCTTGCAAATCGAATTCTCAGGGATTCTGCCACCTGTACAGCTTCTTCCGTAACATCTAGGCAAATATGTTGCAATAGAAGTCGTCAACGTTCTTTTATTAAAATACTGCTACATAGTCATTTGTTTTTAGTTGAAAGTTAACAACAGCCAAGGGCGTTTAGTTTTTCTGTTTTAGCAGTGATAATGATCATTTGGAAATATTTCACCCATTCGGAAAAACGAAACGGAAGCTTTCTTCCTGTGAGAATACAATATCTTGTCACAACATGAAAGGCTTCGGTGGATGGCACAACCATTGCAAACACAAAATGTGATTGCATCAGCAAAAAGCTTCTTTATGTTTATCTTACGACAAATGGAACTAATCGCTCTATTTTCAGATCAAATTGTTTTGGCAAAGACTAAACAAAAGCGTTTATCTCTTGAAGTGAAATTAAAATTAAAATTAAAAATTTCGAGGGCAAGTGATCAGAAACAAGATAAATCATAACTGCTTTTTACATCTTTGATAATGATCATGTTCATATTCCCTTCAAGAATGTTGAAAATTGCTGTGCCTTAGACAACAATATTGTTTTACGCCATATTGCCGAAGTGAATAAGTAATGATAATAGGACTTCGTGTCGTCCAATTCGGTCTGTAATCATACCAGTGATAACAAAATCGGCCACGACCGTGCATCGGGAGTCCAATTTGTTTATCACGAGTATGATTACATCCTTCTTACTACCAATTAATCATGAAAATTACAATGTTCGGGAAAGGAAGAAGGAACTCGTCTGATTTGTTGGCGTAAACAAAATCACTACTATTTTCTAAAATACTGTCATTGTACAAGAGAGAACAATTCTCCATTTTCAAGAAAGCCCCAATTCAGAAGTCTGTACACTGGTACTATGGTGATTGAAACTAAAGTTATGATTGGTTGATTTAAAATACCACTTTAATGTGATTGGCTTATTGAAGTGTCCGATAACAAACTGTCCGATAACAAACTGTCCAATAACAACTTGGCAAGTGAATTTGTGGAAAACAGGAGTTTTTTAAACCACTCACAATCGAGGAAATTTTTTATGATTAATTGAAATGTCTCATTCCGTCCTCATTACACTACGTAGACTTATCTCAAATACTTCTAATTAAAATAAGAATAACATTGTTAAAATGTGTTGAAAATTGCTATGCCTTAGACACAAATAATGTTTTACAATATATTGTCGAAGTGAAACGAAAATGAATAAATGGAAATGTCTCACTCCATCCTCATTACACTACGTAGACTTTTCTCAAATACTTTTTCTTTTGGAAATAAATATCTCCTGAATGTTGATTTGCTCAAATTTTAGAAAGAAAACATGAAATTGTAGTTCATCTTTAAATTCTCTCACCAAACTCTAGGACACGATTTGCCACAAATTTAACCAGGCGTCCTTACAATAACTACAGCGTCTAAGCAGAAGGAAACTAGAAGTTATCTAACTTACGGCCCTCCTAGTAGGTTTGCCAAGGCTCGACCCCCGTAGTGTTAAGAGAGGACATGCCATCACAAGCATTTAACAGCAACAGCAACGTACAGTAGAAAACGTGTATCTCTGAAATTATTATGGTGAGAGACCACCCATAGGAAAATTTCATTTAGAGAGGTTTTCAGACACCACAAAATACTCTTTAAAGGATAATAACTTGATACATAGAACTCTCCACGTTAGATTTCAACCACTCTATTGCACCGTCACATGAGTCAAATAATAGATGACGACTCCTATTGTTTATAAAAAACAAGACACATGCCAATATATTATTAAATTAAATCGTAAGAAAGGTTAAAAAAGGAAGACGTTACCATTCTGAAGCAAAGAGAACTCCTCTAGAGATATCAACAAAACCATTCCCTGTAGAAGAGTAAATAGATTCAAGCGATGCATATTTCCTGACAATTTTTTGCGAAATAAACTGCGAGTTTAAAACCGCCTTGATGCACTATCACAACAGGACCTCAAGTGCGTAGTGCTATCACTTTAAAAACGCTTTAATGAAAACTGTGCTTAGACCTGAGCTTTCGCTCCAATGATATTTCTTTCCCCTAAAAGAATTAAACTCATTTAGGTGACTGTATGAGGATGTTAATAATAGATGTCAAACAGCTTTATTTTGTACATCTTCACGTTGAAACCTGTAATAGGCCTACAGCTGTAACCGGATTCAATTCAAATCTTTTCATTTAGTTCTGATGCTGATACATATGTTTCCCTTTTTTTATTCCTTTCGTTTTTGCTCGAATTTGCTCACCTTATCTTACGGGACAGCAAAACCATATTTTCCCCAATTCTTACCTCTAATTCACCTCTTCCGAAGCACCCTCGATGGAGAGCTTGAAATGCGACGAGATGTCATACACTTTTACCTAACAATTTGCTAATGATGTTACGGTAATGTGTTTTAGAGACTCTCACAGATTCGTACAGGAACATTTTTTATAAGAACAAAAAGAGCTTTGCTTTTTTTATCTCTAAGCGAATCTCTAGTTGAAATGTTTATTTGCGACAAATTACTACTTAAAAACTTGTATAGCGCATGCTTCATGACAGAATGATCGCCGATGCGCTCTACATGAATTAAAATACCAATAAAATTGTCAATTCCTGTGAGCTAAAAATATGTTTATTTAAATAATAGGTTTTAAGTTGACTTTTAAGATTGTTAGCTGTGGTAGCTTTCCTGATGGAAGAGGGAAGTGAGTTTCAAACATGGGGAATTGCCATAGCAAACGAACGGTCACCAAGTGTGGAGTAAGACTTACGTAAAGGAAAGTTTAGAAGTAATTCGTTGCCAGATCGCAAAGAGTAATTTGCGCCAGTCTTAATGGAAATGAGATCAGCTATGTAGGAAGGAGCTAAGCCACTTATGGCCTTGTACGTTAAAAGTGCTATTTTGAACCTGATCCTGTAGGTTATGGGAAGCCAATGAAGTTTCATCAATAATGGGGTGATTTGACAGAATTTACGTTCCCCATAAACTAATCTGGTGGCCGAATTATCGAACCTTTGAAGCTTAGCTGACTGGTAGTCGGGTAGACCATACAATAAGCTACTGCAATAATCAATTCTGCATTTGACAAAAGAGTGCGCTAATGTCGCTGCCGCTTTCTGCGTTAAATACTTTCTTATGCGTTTTATATGGTGTAACTGGAAGAACGAATGATGCACAGCAAAGAGGTCACGTGCTGGGACATATCGAATGTATCATTGAACCAAGTGCCCGGATTCGTAACAGATCTGGACTTGGTTATCAAATGATTTCCCACTCGTACGCTAGTTACATTGACTTTAGCTAATTGCTGACGAGTTCCGATCACAATAAATTCATTTCCAAGTACGAACACCCGAAAAAAATGGCTCTTGGGAAATTACGTCGCTCACAACGTGAACTTTGTTGGTCACCTTCCTTCGTTGAGAAACCATTTTAGAAAATGTGCACCTTTCATGAATTTATTTGAGAACGAGAGCAATTATTTGTATAGGAAATCGCACGACCTCGAGTACAATTCGGGATTAATAGGTACGATGCGATTTCTTTTTTTATAGTACATTCGACAAAATTACGAACTTACGCACCGTTGTCATGGAAACTTAATAGGTACTCCCACGGAGTACTATTTGAGCTTAATTGTACTGCTTTCGACCAATTAGAATTGAGTTATTTTGTTGAGTGTACTATAAGATGTGGGAACCAAGTTTTGCTCTGAGAAATATTGTGTTGACATCAAGTCTAGACAAGTCGACTGGAAGAATGGAATTCACATGAAGGACAAGGCTTGAACTGGTATAACAAGAGCCTCACTTAACATTTAAACATCTCGTTTTGAAAGAGAAAGCTAAGAACAACATTGCCGTCAAAGGCGTTACACATGGCCAAATTATTCCTTCTCTCTGACTAAGAAGGAAGAAGCATCGCTGTTTCTTTAGGACATATTTCGCCTCAAGGATATCCAACTAGCATACTTATAAAATATACGGTATGATCAAGGCCGAGGGATGCATGTCGGGTCAAGGCAAAGGAGGACGTTTCCCCGGTGTGCTTTGCGCGCCTAATCAAAGTATATTATCAAATCGTTTTGTCACGTGTCCTGTACATTCTCGCATTCGAGTGGACAGATCTTCGACGCGGTGGAGATCGTCGATGGAAATTGTGCTCCTTTTTCTACCTCCGACTTACTTTAGATCCATTGCATCGACTCCAGCGTGAAATTTGAGTATTCCTTTTGTGGAGTAGCTTCACTAAACCTGATAACCGTGCTCGGACACGTAACTTTCCCATCCGATCTTCGCTCAAGACGGCTAGGTAAAATGGCGTTGGAAGGCCTACAGGACTCCTGTTCGTATGTTTGCCGCTTCTATCTCTGTTCTATTGACCGATTTAGCTTCTTGCTCGTTTTAAGTGGGGCAGCACGGTGGTTTAGAGGATATCATGATGATGATAGTGATTGAAACAGCCATGTGCTTAAATGTCGCATGTCATGTATTTTGATAGCAAAGGTCATTTCTGGGTTTAAATTCTGCATTTATCGCCTGTTTGTTTTGACCCTTGTTGTTTCTGTTTAGCGACTGTGGCCCTTTATATGCCATCTGAAGCATTTTGTCTAGCTTAGGTTTGGCTCGTTTCAGTGCGTTCAGTGACAGTACAGACTCTCTCTTGTTATCAAGGATAGGAATTCAAGCCGAGTAACATGATAATCTTTATCTTGCAGTGTTTGTACATTACTGGGCCCGGTTATTTGGTTTTGTGGCAAGACTTTCTGTTTCTTTTGCGACTATTCGTCTCGTTATCCTTTCTTTAGTATTGTAGCTTCTTAGAGAGCTATGCAACACGTGAAATTGAGCGCTAAAATCCGCTCTAATTACGGCTGTGTCTTTGTCCTCGTTTCGCTCCGCTCTGTAACTGCGGTTATAGTATTTTCCTCCTTTTGTTTATGCCAGTGGTTAAACAACAGTGTGGTGAAAATACATGTGCTTTTTGAATAGCGGCATCGCCGATCTCGGAATAATTTCCTTCACAAACTCACAGATATCTAGATTCAAATCGTGCCGCGAGTAAAAAAATGGCGTCTATTTTAAGCACAAATTCGAATCGCCGTATCTCTCTTTAACCTGGAGACCTTAGGAGACCTAAGCGTTTAAAGAAAGTTGAGTGACTAAACTTAGCATAAAGACAAGTTTTGTCGCAAGGTCTTGCCGTAAATTGGATCAATAGGCCGAAACGTCAGCCGACCAATCATCCTAAATTCACAATAAAAGAGCTTATGACCCATGTAATATATGTTCGTGAAATGATTATGGGGCATCTTCCCGACCAAAATACCTCTTTTCCAGCCAAAATAACGATCAAACGTTCAATTAATCCAAACTTCAAAAGGTATTTTAGCAACGGTTCTTGGAGCCAAGATTCTCACCCGAGAAAATAAGGCAGCTTCACGGCCGCCATTTTCATTTTTACTAACAAACATTCAAAACAGACCAAGCTCGCAAGGCACGCCGGTGAAACGTCCTCCTTTGGTTTAGGCATAGTCTGCCTGGCTGCGCATGGGGTCTCGAACACGGCCCTGAGGCTCCCAAAGCGAACAACGAAAGACGATGAACGGTTTTTTCTTACCGTGTGAATTAAAGGCTTCTATATTTGCTTTCAATTTGCACTTCTTTCCCGCATGGAGCAATAGATGTAGCTCAGTAGCAACAAAGCATTTACCGACTTAATGCCAAGATATATGTGTTACGTGCTGGAATAACCAAGAGATGTCCGCAAACAAGACATACGTGAAAAGAGCTCCCGAGCACGATATAAGGCACGCAACAAAAGTGTGACAACGAGCAGTTACCCTTTTAACTATTGTTTATTTGGTTATATACTGTTACAGTTAGTTAGGTTAAAGATTAAATTATCAATAAGCAGTTCGTAAAGTAGGCTTACTGTCTTTCATGGCCATACAGGTACTGACTTGATTAACTTTGAACTCCAAATTCCACTTACTAGAGACAACAATGCTTGACTTTCTTGATTCACTGGATCCTTTCCACTCACTGGCTTTTCTGTGCACACAAGCTCGTACGGTGGACTTCATAATTAACTTTGAACTCTTTATCTTCTTCTCTTTTATCTCTCCGGATATAGCAGCGTCAAAGGTTATAGCTTCACCATAGTTATAGCAGTTGATTATATAGCTTCGTCACAGTATAACATCCATAGCATAAGTTCAATCACAGCCGGCCACGAGGGTAAGCCCTTGGGCAAGAAAGTTTTTTTTATATTACTTACAAGCCTGCTTTTACACTTTTTCTTCAAGTATCTAGAACGTTCTGTTACTATTTATAGTGTATTACAAGGTCTACTATTTGTGGAAACTGCTGAGTCACATCAAAGATATTTCTGGAATATTACGGATTGTAAAATAATTCTAGAAAAGTCTAGAATTGCATGACAGAAAACTAAAAGTAATTCTGATCCTCATAACATATGACAAAAATTTCAGATTGCTTGAAGCGGGGCGTAATGTGTCCTTCACTAACAAAATAATATGCGAAAGCGAGAAGCAGGAACTGTCTCTTCGCTCGAAAGTGAGGATGAAACGTAACTACGCTAATGCTAAGTGCCATGAACTACCCTCGCTCGGGAAAACAAATTATTAAGAATTTTTGTCTAAAAAATGAGGTTAGTTGGGCTATTTTGAATATGAACAAAACAATAATTTAAAGGCGGCCATTTTTGCATAGAGTCTATAGTTTGATCAGATTCAAATTAAAGCTACTGAGCAGTACTTTTCCAGGGTGATTTTAATAACGTTTCATAGGAAAACCACGAAATTCAAGTTGCTAAGGATACAAAATGAAAACTTGCGAAGAAAGCCTGAAACATTTTCATTGCAAGTGACCGAAACTGTCCAAATTATGTTGTGACTCTTCTATCGTCGTTTACACCTTTCCCATCACAAATGTAACACAATCAGAAAACTAGAGGTACTCTTATTGATATTGGGAAAGCCAAAGAAGAAGCGGTTTGGAAGTACTAATAACAACTAGTTAATTTATAAGATCATCGCTGGTGAAAGTAGAGTAGAATTTCATTGACAATTACAGAAGAATTTGAGTTAGATCCATTTGTGTATTAAGTTTTCCAGTTCACTTAGTTCCGTCTAGATCTACCCTTTCCAAGTAATGTAGATCTAACCACTTTTATCCGAGGGTCATCTTCGGCTTAAAACACCTTAACAGATTTTTTAGTTTTTCGTCAGCAAAGAGATCAAGTAGGCAGACGCGTTCAACTCAATGATTCAGTCATTAGTGCTACTGACGCTGTTCCTTCCCAGGGAATATGGGAGTACAGGCAGTCTCCTTCAGGTTGATATTCCATAAGGACTTCTAATAGTTCAAATATGGACCACCATTTCCATCATGCAACTGGCTCTAACAACGGGGTTTCTTCGCTCCTATGATTCCAACAACATATGCAGCGGAAGATCCCCAGATAGAGACCAAGAAAATGAGGAAACAAACACATTAAGCGGCAGACCTGAGAAATTACCGAAATCACGACAAACAACAAGCATGCAGCAGGCCCAAAACCAAGAATCACTGTCTCAATCCACGAACAAACATTTAACCAACCAGCAAATGGACCAATGGAAGAAACAGCCAATGAGACAACCGCGGCAGGGAATAGGTTCACCATCCCTAATACGATAAGCGATAGAAGAGAAATCGTTTCCAGTGCATTGGCTTTAGAATCCCGAAATGGCTGCTTTACTATATGATGAAGCAAGAAGAGAAACGATAAGAAAATCATCAGCACAACACGGGGAAAAGGATCACTGATGGCAGCTTTCACAATAATGAGAGCTAAACGACGGCCAATTAATACACTCTCCCAGTTTAAACAACCTCCCTTGCCGTCGACCGGTCTTTTGAAAGGATCATACAGCACCTTTTGCAGTGACTCTGTCAGGGAAGAGGGAACAATTCCCTCATTTAAGCTGCCGAAAACAGCGCTGAACGTCCAGTAAATCAAAAATGGTAAAGGGAAAAGACAAGCGAGTATAAAGCGTTTCCCAGACAGTGTTCCCTTGTGCATCTTTATGGAGCCAAAAAACAAAACGAACGCAAATGGAACCACAAAGGTGATAACAAATGCGATACAAACGTATTGCCACCATTGTAGGCACACCACATTACCATCATAAAACAGTCGCCACGCAGGGCCAATGGGAACACATCGAAGCAGATCAAAACTTACAGATCCAAGAACCGCGTATCCCAGTAGCAACACTTGCATTACACCTGCAAGATAGGGACCTCCATGCGGTCTGCTAACCAGACGCATTTTATTAAGTCCAAAGTGAAACCCACACAGCAGGAGAATCACAATGAGAGTACCAAAAACATGGAACGTCGAAAAGAGATACTTGGTTACGACATTAAGGCCGGAAAATGGACATATAAACCCAGAGGAGAAGGCAACTTTCTGCTGAAAATTAAACAGTCCCATAACAAGGTCAACAAAATACGTTTTAAGAATAGATTCGGAAAGAGACGAGGAAACACGGAGTAGATGCCCTGCCTGGTAGAAGTAGAACACAATCTTGAGATATCCCCTGTCGAAGTCTGATTGTTGGGTGTCTGCCAGTTTAGGTGCCTTAAACCAAAAGGTTAGTCCCTTTATCCATGATAGGACAGGTGGTTTAAACGTCAAGTACATCGCCGTTATGATAAGATACGATACTGCAAAAGGCCAAAACCAATAGTCATGGCATTGTCCAACAGGTCGGCAGCGAGCAGAGTAAAGTGTTTCAGTGAAACCAGTCTTGCATCGTCCACATAATACACCAAAACGGTTTCCTTGGCAATCATTGTAACCTAATGACTCTTGGCGTTCGTTTGGACTACAGTATCCAATTGGGCAGATAGCAAACTTCAAAGTTGGTGGATTTTTGGACACCTCAAATCCCCAAAAATTTGGAAGGGCAACGATGTTCTTGCTACAATTTGCTCCATACGGACAACTGAGACAGCGGAAGCCAGGCGTAAGATAAGTGCCACGCATTTGCCCGCGTTGCAAACTGTAGAGACCTCCAGAGCAAGGCAAACAGCTATATTCCAGACCAGTCACTCTTACCTTACAGGAAAAGTCTCTCGTTCTGGTAGTTATTGTATTTGAAAAGTTTAGAAATTGCATTTCGCTCCCAGTTGGACAATAAAGAACGGTGAGGTTTTTGTTACCAAAATCAACTCGTCCTCCTTTTCCAATGGTAACCAGAGAATTTCCAGCTTTGCTGTGCTTAGCGTTTAAAGTGGCATTTTTAACAACTAGTGGTCCTCCACTCTCTGAATGAATAAAAGAGGACTTTGAGAAGATCGTCCTGTCCCCTTTTACCTCTGTTTCAGATTGTAGAAATAAGCTGTCGCGAATAATAACGCTTGTGGACCCGTCCTCTGCGTAAATACTTCCACCAACGGCTGATGCAAAATTGTCCTCAAATGAGCAATTCCGAAATAAAGTTTTTCCGTTTTCCAATAACACTGCACCACCTATCCTTGCAACATTGTTACGAAATTCTGTATCCTTAAAAAGGGTCTCACTATTATAACGCCAATGTGGAAATTTTTTCTCGGCGTCTTCCTTAATGCAGCCTGGATCTACCAGTTCATCCAAAGGCATCGAAAGAAGAAGAGCTCCCCCAGGCATGTTCGGTGATGAGTTGTTCAGAAACACAGATTTTTCAAACACAATGCGTGACTTATTTTGTGACTGAAGATACATACCTCCTCCAACACTATGGATACTTCTGCAATTCTTAACTGTTACCTTTGACATAATCACCTGCTCAAAATATATCGAAAGGAGCGCACCACCACCAGGAGCAAACAGAGCATAGTTATCAGTAAAAGTCACGTTGTATATTGTTAGAAAATTGCCTAGTACATCATCCAGGTGGACTGCGCCACCGCCGTTACTTGAATTATTATTTGCAAAATATGAGTCATTGATTGTCACATTCTGCCCTATTGATCCACCACTGATGTAAATTGCACCTCCAGGGGCAGTAGCACGATTATTCACGAAACTGCAATTTTCTATTATTGTAAAGCCAGATAAGCGCGTAAGAGGATCCTTAGGATTTTCCAAATACATTGCCCCTCCTGGACCTTGAGCGGTGTTATCCTCAAAATAAGTATTTCTTACTGTTATGTTACGTTGCATTGTAAGGCTAATGTAAATAGCACCTCCTGGTGCTAACGTAGTCCCACTGACAAAACGCGAACTCTGGATAGTTATGAACTTGCGTTGAGAATCTGCGACCACGGAATCAATTACTGAAATAGCTCCACCTGGGCCGTAGGCACTACTATTTATAAAATTGGTATTTCGCATTGTTACGTTATACCCGACCCAATTATCAATAAAAATTGATCCCCCGTATTCAAACGAGAAACTATTTAGAAAACTTGAGTCCTCAATCGTAAGAGCATTTTCCTCACTAACCACGTAATCCTTTTCTTTCTTCTTTCTCTTCTTTGTGGGTAAATAAGGATTTTGGCCGGTTGCTACAGCGCCGTTTGACCCATTATGCCAATTCGAACTTGTTGAATTCAATGGTAAGTCTGACATCCTTAAACCTAAAAGCGGATTGATGTTCCAGACTGGTGTAGGTTGGTCGCCTTCCTGAGTAACATTCTCTAAGCTTGGCGAGGAACTCGGCCCTCGAATGGAAACAGCTCCTCCACTTCCCGCCTTGGTATGCTTAAAGAGGCATCTGCCAATTTTTACTACGGATCTTGAACACTCCAAGTGAATAGCCCCACCTGCGTGAGTGCTATTCGTGTTCTCAAAAGATGAGTTGAGTATGCTGACGTTGGCAAATTCGCTGGCCGTGAGCGACAATGCACCGCCGTTCCCGTTCACAACACCATATCCAAAAAATGCTGCATTATAAGCCTGGAAGGACAGGGATGTTCCAGTGATGCGAAAGGCCCTTCCCTTGGAAGCTGTGAAATTGACTCCATTGATAAACGTAGTGACAGTGCGGCTGTTTACATTGAATTCTGAGCAATCTTCAGAGGAGCACGAGTGATTGTTTCTCTGGACAACAATATCGCTCAACGACATGTTGAGTTGGCAATTCTGCAACCTTACATAAACCAGACCTTTCCAACTAAACTGGTTGTTCGACAAAGTAACATTACCTATGGTAAGCTCGCAATTACATAATTGACTCGACTGCCTGATACTGTCTACATTTATCGCCTCTCCGTCGTCTTTTTGCACAGAGACATAATTTTCTCTGAAAGTTGTGTTCAGGACTTCCACGCCAAAAAATCGAATCTGTTTTCCGTTTGCTGTACTGGCCACATAAATAGAGAGACCACTAGTCTTTCTCCAGAACAGAGAATTCCAAATTCGGATTCTTGAGTAAGGCTTCTCCGCCACTGTAAACTCGAGTCGCTGCCGGCGCCCAGTAAACTTGCAGCCATCTATTATAGCTGATGAATCTCGAAAAGTGACAATAGTATCGTTAAAGAACAATTCTAATAAAGTAATCTCCAAGTTGCTGATTGATCCATCAAAAACTAGACTGGTTCCGTTTGAGCATCGAATCTGAGGCGTTGAACCATATCCTTTGAACAACAAACTCTTATTAATGACAATACCTGGATGTTGTGATGTCATATTCTCACAGATGTATGGGTCCCTGTCGGTATTAGTACCATCGAGGTGGATGTGATCTCCTGGTGAAGCCATTATGATTGCACGTGATATTGTTTTGCAAGGACTAGCCAGTTCACATGACCGTTTGTCGTCACCCACCGCGCGTGAAACGTATATGTGAGCTTCTTCAGTCACACGTCCTGCTGAGAAAAATGAGATCGTTTGATTACCTGGATAAACAAATAGCATGGTCATTTGGAAACTTCACTTTAATCACGTGATTATAGCCAAACTAATTCGTTTCTCACCATACTTCAATAGCCTACAACCTCAGTATAAAGTTAGTTATGCTTAAGGAAGCAGGTCTGGCAGTTCAGCTTTGGAACTTCATTAAATACGGAAAGCGTGTTAAGTTAACTCCATTTAACTAGCTTCGAGATCACTGAAGTTTCATATTAAAATCAGCAACATTCAGAGTTTACTACGCTCAGGTCAAATGTTTTACAACTGAAACTACAATCTTGGACAAAACTACTTGAGAAAACTGGCCTCTTCGCGCCCAAAAATCGTTCACGAAAACCTCTGGCTTAACAGTATTACTATAGTAACTTCCCCCTCCCCCTCCCCCTATTCAATGTTGAATTTAGGAAGCCGCAATTCTTAAGCAAACGTTTAGGAGCCACAAACAACAGTGAATTGGGGGGGAGGGGGTGGTGAAACTGGGTTGTTAGTGTTCTCACAAAAAGAGACCTTGGAGCTCAATTTTCTCAACAGTTTCGTCCAAGATATGTGTACGGGACCTTTTGGGAATTTCCTTTGTAGCGTACGAGTTCGAAGGACTAAGAAGCTGATTTTAGTCACCCATCTGGGCCTGTTATAAGATAGAGCTGTGTTGGTTTAATATTTTTATTTCGTGGAAACATATTGATCCTAAGAGGAGATCCCCAAGTTTATGAAATTTCAGTAAATGGCGTGTGCCGGTCGGTATACGAGAAAAACGGCTATTTTGCAAAGCCAGATTTCTGTCACTTCTGGCATGTGGTCCTTATGCTGGGCAAGGCGTTAGGTCATTTGTCTTAATAAAGACATTACTGATAAATGTAAAACGTAACTAATGAGTGTGCGATGGCAAATGTTTCTCTCCAGTGGCCACATCCCGCGGGAACGGCCGCTCCAAATCCCGGCAACACATGTTTCATTAAGCGGCTTTATTAGCAGATATCTAAGCATCCCATTCGGTATATGACGGTTAACTTAGCAAAAGACAAAACATGAATTGATAAAACAACGATTAACAGACAATTTTAACGGTTAACAACAGATGCTAAGCAAGACAATAGACTATCACTTCTCTTTAGTGAAAAACCACTGTGAACCGTTGTTAATCGTTGAAATGCCAATACTTCGTCCTGTTAATCGTCCCAAATCCAAGTATCTAACCCTATTAATCATTGTGTGGATCCAAAAATGACATATTTGGTTTTCCTGTGAGGCGATAGCAGCATTTAGTCCACTGCAACACACGATTCACACTCGCGAGACATGTGTCACGCACGGAATACATTGTGACAAGAAAACTATGTAATTACGTGACTTACAGCGCGAAGCGCGCTACCGTTTCCACCAGACAAAGATTTTTGACACTTTTTTGATTGAGGGGCGGAGTTTTTCAGACAGTTTGAAATTTACGCGCGAACGAGACTCAAGATTAGCGCGTCGTTCTTATAGCACCATAAATGAATTTTCAAGAAATTCGTAAGTATAAGTAAAAGAATGAACTAGTATGTCTGAAGCCTTTGCAAGCTTGGTAATTCAATTTCAAATAACAAATCTATACTTTCTGTCCACAGCAAACATACAGTTACGTGTAAACGCGAATGGCAGCTTATACGATAATGGAAGAGCACTCCCTTCTCTAGTTCGAGAGCGAATACTAGATTTGAACCACCCAGGTTCAAGGTGATCGTTCGGGTTTGACAGTAGATATCGCGGCGCCAGCAAAGCTTCTTTCCAATGAGCGAGGATCAAGCTTATGTTCAGTATCCCTTGCAGAGGATGATATTTTTTCAATCTTTCTTTTTCTTGCCAGGCACAACGGTTGAACAACAGGTGAATCTAGCTCACTGACTCTAAGAATTATTATCTACTGAACTAGCACGAACAAACATCTCTTGAAAATTATCTGTGTCGTCCTCGTTTAGATTCACAAAATCGCCATCTTCGTCCTTGTATCGAACACGCAGAGTGCTGGACGTGTGATGTCGCAAGCTACCGCAGGTTCGTCTGATATTTTCCACAAGTGAAGAAAACGAATAGTTTAGAACTATGCCATTGACAACGTCTGCTTCAACGTAAAACTTGACAAATTTATCCCTGCCGTATTTGTGAAATTGTTGTTTATTTGTTTATTCCGTGCTAAGACATATCATTGCTCCGCCAACATACTCCTCGTGCTCTTACATCCGGGCTCATTTTCTAGCACAAAGCATACCATATTAAGTAGCAACATTACACCTCTCCCCTCTTTGGAGTAATTTCTCGTATGTCGCTAATAAACAATTACGAATCAAATGCTGTAAATCAAATGTATCAATATAAACAAAACTAAATGCAGTTCACTAGACAAAAACAGTTCAGAGTCCTTAAAGCTTAACAAAGTTTTGCGTTACACTATCAGTCACAAATGTAATCATCAAACTTGACTGGGCGTGTTCGCATACGCTGCGGGTAGCGTCTTGGCGGTGCCGCATCGGACTGCATCGGTGCTGCAACATCAGCGGAGTCTTCTCGCTGCATCGGCGTTGTGACATCAGCGGAGTCTTCTCGCTTCTCAGTAATAGTATTGTCTTCCTTCGCAGCTGCGGGCACATTTTTGAAAAATGAAGAGTTTCTTGTAATGGAGACGCCATCATCATCTTCGGCCGTTATCATGGATCCCTTCTTCTCTACAACAGTGTGCGGTCTTGGGTCATAAGGTGTGTCACTTTTCTTCTTCGAGTCATCTCTCTTGACCAGTACCGTGTCGCCTTCTTTCACAGTAGACGGCTTTATATACCGCTTGTTGTCTGCGTGCTTCTTCATCTTTGCTTTCGCAGCACGATCGCACTCTCGGATTTCAGGATCTGAGCAGGGTATCGTCACTTCAGGTAGCTTTGTCTTCATCGGCCTGCCAAACAGTGCTGTTGCTGGAGCAACCCTGGTTGTACTGTGGGGTGTAGCGCGGTAGTTTCTTAGTAGCTTGTTTAACTCTTGCTTGTAATTCTTGCACTCTAGTTTTGCTGTCTTGATGACTTTCTTCACAGTACGAACGAATCTTTCGACTTCTCCATTCGCTCTTGGCCATTTTGGGGTTACCTTGCGATGCTTGAAGCCAAGGTCATCTGCAAATGACGCAAAGTCCTTGCTGTTGAAAGGGGGACCGTTGTCCGATTTCACTACATCTGGAACTCCAAATTCTGAGAAGACCTTGTCTAGCTTTGGTATTACTGTTGCTGCGGAGGTCGACTTTACTATTTCTACCACTGGGTACCTTGAGTAGTCATCAGTTATTAGAAGGAGGTACTCCTTGTTCGGGATTTCAGCAAAGTCTACGCTAACTTCCTTCCACGGGGCTGCTGGGAGTGGTGACATCAGCAGGGGCTCTCTCTTGCATTCAGGAGTAGTAACCAAACATGCATCACATGATTTCACCTTGCTTTCCACCAGCTTGTCAATGTTAGGGAACCAAACTTTCTCGCGCAATAATGATTTAGTTTTCACTAGGCCTTGGTGCCCTTCATGTGCGAGGTTGACTACATGATCTTGCAGACTCTTCGGGATGACTATGCGGGTTCCACGTAAAATGAGGTTGCCAGATGCGCTCACAGTAAGCTCATCCTTCACTTTTTCTAGGAGGTGAAACTCTGCGGTGTCGACACAGGGACGTTTCGCCACGTAGTGCCAGTTACCTTTCTCGATAGCCTCTGCTACGGCTCGAAGGGTTTCGTCACTCTGAGTGGCTGCCTCAATGTCTTGTGTCTTTAAGGCTTTGGGGGTTGAAGTAGTTGCAACGTAGCTGATGTACTCCTCTGCAACTTTCTGCTGTTGACTCGTCTCGGCTGCATGCTTTTTCGGATGCCTCGACAGGTAGTCTGCAGGGTTTGCTTCTCCTTTCTGATACTTGACTGTAATCTGGTATGGTTGAAGTCTTAACGCCCACCTTTCGATTCTTGCAGGAGGCTTGGAAGTCGGGTTGCCGTAGATGGATACTAGGGGTTTGTGGTCGGTGTAAATCGTAACGGGCTTCCCATAGATGTACAGGTACAGGTGTTCACAAGCCCAAACTATTGCGAGGGCTTCTCGCTCCGTCTGGCTGTATCGTTGTTCCGTTGCTGTCAGAGAGCGGCTTGCATAGGTGATAACGTGCCTTTCCTCGTTTTTCGGATCCACTTGCGAGAGGATGGCTGCTAAACCGACTGGACTGGCGTCAACTGAGATCTCCGTTTCCTTCTCTGGGTCGAAGTAGGCGGTGACGGGTGCGCTTACTAGTGCTTCTTTCAGCTGGCTAACAGCATTGTCGTGTTCTGCTGTCCAACACCACGGTTGGTCATTGTGGGTAAGCCTTCGTAGGGGCTCCGTCTTGGTGGCATAGTCCGGGATGAACCTTGAACAGTAATTTGTCATTCCCAGCAGGCTGCGCACCTCTGACGCTGTCGATGGTGTCTGAAGATTGACCACGTCTTCAACTTTCTTTGGATCTGGCGATATGCCGTCTTTAGAGAACACGTAACCAAAGAATTCCAGCTTGTCTTTGCTGTACTCACACTTGCTCTTGTTGAGAGTCAGGCCTTTCTCTCTCAACCGCCGGAATACTGCTTCCAGGTTCTGGTTGTGTTCCTCGTGTGTCTTGCCAAATACCAAGATGTCATCACTGATGTTGATCGCGCCTTCAATGCCATCCAGCGTTTCACGAATCACGTTCTGGAATATTTCAGCGGCGCTTGATATCCCAAAGTTGAGACGCTTGTAACGCATAAGACCCATATGACTGCTGAAGGTGGTGATATACCTGGATTCGGGTGCTAACTCGAGTTGATTGTAACCTTGATTGAGGTCTAATTTACTGAATACTCTCGCTCCGTTTAAGTCTCCAATCATCTCTTTCACAGTTGGGGTGACATGACGCTCGCGTTTGATCGCCTTGTTCGCCTGGCGCATGTCTACACATACGCGTACCTTGCCTGGAGACTTTGGTTTCGGTGCAACCACAATTGGGGACACCCAGGGTGTAGGGCCATCAATACGTTCTATCACGCCTAGCTCTTCGTCGCGTCGTAGCTGTTCCTCTAACTGCTTGCGAACATGGAAAGGGACTCTTCTGTGCGGCTGCGCAACGGGCGGTATGTCCTCATCGATATGCAGCTTGATCTGATAGTTCTTAAGCTTGCCTAAACCGTGAAACAAGTCGTCATATTCCTCTACCAGATCTGCTGGAGCTTTGGCTTCAGGCTTTGACGGTACGTTTTTCACCTGCTGAACCGTTTGAAGAAGGTTAAGCTGTTGCGATGTCTTCCAGCTGAGTAGAGAGCCACCGGATCCTTCCACAACGTAGAGCCTGTCGTTAAGCTTCTTTGTCTTCGACTCGAATGTGGTACTAAATTTTCCTAGAATGCGAAGGGGAACCGTTGATTGGTAGCCATAAATCTTCACACTGCTCGGTTCAAGCTTGGGACGATTGGGTAGCCTGTGATATTCTTTCTCATCCAGAATATTGATACTTGCTCCAGAGTCGGCCATAACTGTTACTGGCGTGTCGTGCACCTTGATCGTGAAGAGAGGCTGATCCTTCAAGGATTGTGTGCTCAGAGAGAAGGTATAGACTTCATCTTCGTCACTCGATTCTTCCTCACTCACTTTGTTTACTGTGGGATGGCGTGTGTTTCTGCTTTCTCCCTTTCCTTTAGACCTGCATACGGCTTCGAAATGATTTAACTTGCCACAGCATCGGCAGGTTACTTGATATGCGGGACAGGACGTTTTTCCTCCAGGATGGGGGTAATCTTGGCCACAATTTCGGCACTTTGAGCTTGACTTCCGGTTTTCGTGAGCATTGTTGCGTGACTTCCAGGGACGTGACTCCTTGTTCAGTGGACGTCGGCCATCTTGGTTTGAATTTGCATTATTATGCCGATTCCTTGGGTTTCGTTTGTCACGGCTTGTAGACAACTTATTGACAGATTGCTTATCTTCGATGTTAGCGGCCTGGGTTTTCGAGAGCTCCATGGCCTTACCAGCGTCTAACAGTTGTGTCAGAGTGTACGACGGGTTTTCAAGGGCTTTTGTACGCAGCTTGTGAGAACTACAGCTTTGGACTATTTGGGTCTTGATTTCACGATCTACGTCAGCAAACTCACAGGTGACTGCTAATTGTCTAAGTCTGGTGTGAAAGACTGAAATGCTCTCATTGTGTTCTTGCTTTGCTTGACGGAAAACATAGATTTCGTATTCACGATTTTGCTTCGGAGTGAAGTAATTTGTCAGCGCTTGTACGGCCTTGTCGAACGGATCTTCTCCTTCTCCTGCTGTAGTGTTTGGTAGCGTGTCGAAAATCTCGTACGTAGCTTCACCAGCGTAATGGAGTAACAGAGCTCGTTGTCTGTTCTTGTCTGTCACGTTCATTGCAACTAGCAGGTTTCTGAATCTTGAGAGCCATTTCTTCCATCTTGCAGCTTGCGTGCTTGTTTCGGATACGTCAAACTCGGGGAACGTAGGTAGCGCTTTGGCCATGTTTCACGCGTTTGCGGTGTGATTGTCGTGTAGAATCATCCGCTGTTTGAGTCCGAGAATCCTCGTCGCCAATGTGAAATTGTTGTTTATTTGTTTATTCCGTGCTAAGACATATCATTGCTCCGCCAACATACTCCTCGTGCTCTTACATCCGGGCTCATTTTCTAGCACAAAGCATACCATATTAGGTAGCAACATTACAGTATTCAACTTTCACTTGGAACTTCATGCTGCGTGCCGACAAACAAACGAACTAAAAAGTATTTCGCCACATATCAATCACAATGTCTAGACTGTCTCCGCCCACTTTGATGTTGGGGCTCTTTTCTAAAGTGTCAAAAAAGTGTCAGAAATTCATCAAAAATCTTGGTCTGGTGGAAACGGTAGCGCGCTTCACGCTGTAAACGTCCTTCGGTGTAAATCCCAAAAACATCAATTTGCTGTAGCCTGTTTGGCACTAACAAATGTGCATTTTACACCTAACTACTGAAACAGTTTGTATCTTTTACTTTGGTGAAATGGTGACGAACATAGCGTCATCGATGGCCTCGATACCTTTCGCAAGCCAAGAAAGTTGTATCAGTTTTGCTATTGGGTATGCTCAAACTCAGTTTCTAGGCCAACAGTGTATATTGCAGCCACTGTTAAGTACACGTTTCCACCACCTTCACAGCTTCCATTCCCTTACCGAGTGCTGAAAATGCAATGTTCAACTGCCTTTGTGCGTCGGTTTAGCCCGTATTAATGATGCTACTCTCCATTGTTACTTTAACAGCAGAGAACCATCAAGGCAAATGCTTTCTAGGAGTCTCAAAAAATACGCATAGTTTCTCTAAATAACACATAACTTCTTGTCTAATCAACTGGAGTTTTTAAGGACCACATGTTCCAATAATCAATGACAAAAGCAGCTTACTGGAGTGCGTGCGTCACACGTTTTCCACAACTTCACTGTTATACAATCTTGGACAAAACTACTTGAGAAAACTGGCCTCTTCGCGCCCAAAAATCGTTCACGAAAACCTCTGGCTCAACAGTATTACTATAGTAACTTCCCCCTCCCCCTCCCCCTATTCAATGTTGAATTTAGGAAGCCGCAATTCTTAAGCAAACGTTTAGGAGCCACAAACAACAGTGAATTGGGGGGGAGGGGGTGGTGAAACTGGGTTGTTAGTGTTCTCACAAAAAGAGACCTTGGAGTTCAATTTTCTCAACAGTTTTGTCCAAGATTGTAGCAACGCAAAAGAAAATGAGAATGACACAAAATAGAAGAAGCATACAAAACCATCGAGTTCTTCAGGATATTATAGGAAAATATTCACCTATATCCACTCAGGTATCTCAAAAGCTAAATACCGGGCGTAAACTAAAAAGGGAACAGCTAAAAATGAAAGTCTTAAGAAATGAAAGCACGAGGGTTTTATGTGAGATTCATGCTAGCAATTAAATACTCAACCCTCTGAAATCGCTTCAGTATCACCTCTAGAGCAAAAGAAGGACAAGACACCACAGGCAAGGTAATTTAACTTTTGTTCAGCATTGCCTGTTGGTCTATACATCGTTTCATTAGACACCGGTTTGTTAAAAAAGTTGCTAATGTTCGCGCCGATCATGCTTTAGTACCGCTTCAAGTTCATTTATTTCCACACACAACAATAAAAATATAAACTTCATTAGAAGACATAAGAAAATGTAAAGGTTTGTGAAATAAAACCCATTGAGTTAAATAGTGTTCACCACTACTCTAGTAATCAATACTACTAGATATCATTGATAAAATTTACTGTTCGCAGCCAGTTCCAACAAACCCATCATTCACCTAGAGACTGTGTCTCTGGACACTACCAGGTGTGGCTGTATAAAGTTTACAAACAGCTGTCTTTCACAGTTCCACAGAGGCTCTGTTCTCATTTGGATGTTTTCTTTCAATGTGGAAAGCGAGCAGAGCACAAAGCAGGTTTTTCGTTTCGTTGAGTTTTAAAACGCAATTCTGTGTTCCACTGCTCTTTTTGGAACTACAACCCTGGCCAGAACTCTTGGGACATAAAGGCAATAACCCATAAAAATGACGTATTTTCCCTCTCCCCCTTCCCCCGATGCAATGTTGACGTCAGGCATTCAAAGTCATTTTCGGTAGACTCAACATTGCTTGGGGGAAGGGGGGACAAAAGAAATAGTTTGCTAAAACAACATTGCAAACCTTTTTTTAAGTGGTGGATTCAGAGTTTATTTAACGAGGTGCATTTTCTCTCTTAATTTTCATAACTGTCCCATGATGTTTTGGCCAGGGTTGTAGATAGTTTTGCCGAGTAATAGGTTCAAATGCTTATGAATTTCGTGATAGTTTGTACGGTATGTTGCACTGAGAGGAGTGACTTTTTCTCCATCAAAACTCCTTACATACCTTTTTTCAGTTCTGAACTCAGAAAATGTCCACCTATTACTGTCTTTATAACAGCCACCGTGTTTCCCATTCCCATTTTTGTGACTTTTATTCCAATCCCAGTGGCCCAAATCTCATTTTGCCAGCCTAAAAACAGGAAAAACCCAGTTCTCATCTTACACCTTCAGGACCCTCTTTAAATGATCAGCCGAGCTGAAATATGACATCTGTATTTTAGCCAAACTGCTGGATTAGAAAGTGTGTGATCTGAGCTGAGCACTACAAGATCACCAAATCATCCAAACGTGAAATTGCACAATCAAAATTACGAGCATAAAAACGGCCTGAACGGCCAAATGTTTCAAACAAATTAAGACTAACGAAACATATAAAGAGCAGGAGATAAATAGGCCGTTTCGGGGTTGCGTAGGAAACTGAGGCGAGTTTCAATTTTGAAGTAATCGATAAATTGACACCATCACATGAAAGATATCTTTGAGATTGGTCTTTTAAAGAAGTTATTTATATTTTTCAGAAAACTGAATAATACTCGCAGCCTCAAAATTAGAGACGTTTGTATGGATTTAGAACGATGCTTTAATGTCCATAACTTGGTCTCTGTTCAACCTAAAAGAATCAAACTTGGTCAAACGACCAAGCTCAACGGTATCTTTCAAATGCTGGTGTCAATTTATCGATTACTTCAAATTTGAAACGCCCCAGTTCCCTGCGCAACTCCAAAACGGCCTATTTGTCTGGGATAAACGGAACAGATAGATTTGAAGACGATTGCCGTTACAATTGTTAAATTTCACTATTCAAAACCTTGAAATGCTACGTAAGTGTGATGCTTCTCTTTTAGAGCTTTCAGTAATGTTTCCTTTAAACTAAACGAATCAAAACCATCATGATACCCGCGAGTGGCGTATAATTCATTTTCCGAGTTAAGTGGATCGAGGCTCCTTTGATTTCACAGGTAACCTTGGCTTCCCTCGCTTATTCTACGATATCTTTTTCTGACATTCTGTAAACTTTCTATGTGTCGTCGGCCAACCAATCTAGCAAACGCTCTAAGCACACATAACTTTAAGCGCGAAGATAACACGGTTTCTTTGTCTACCCAGTAACTTTGAAGTGTCAAAATTGCATTTCACGGTAACGCAATCTTAACGCAATCTCGTGACGGTAGCAGGTAGACGAGCTTAGTGATCGATATTTAACTAGTTTTGATTGTGCTAGGTTGAAGTTTGGGATTGAAAGATATTATAAGTTCACTACGCTCACGGCAATTGGTTTGAAACTGAAACTAGTCTGTTAAGAGCTGAGCCAGCAGTAACGTTCTGTCACCAAGTAACGTTTTTTTTTTTTTCAGTACTCCTCGGTACGTTACAGCAACGAGATACTCGCTGATCCGTCAAACAAGACAGCCGATCAACGGTATAAGTAAAGTGAAACAACGCACTTTAATTCAGGCCTTCAACTGGTTCCTGTTACAGCATCTACTGATTAGCAACACTCACTCACTTCTCTTGAACTCCGCTCTCTTATATACAATCGAAACCCTACATTCCTCGGTACGTTACAGAAACGAGATACTCGCTGATCCGTCATACAAGACAGCCGATCAACGGTATAAGTAAAGTGAAACAACGCACTTTAATTCAGGCCTTCAACTGGTTCCTGTTACAGCATCTACTGATTAGCAACACTCACTCACTTCTCTTGAACTCCGCTCTCTTATATACAATCGAAACCCTACATTCCACGGTACGTTACAGAAACGAGATACTCGCTGATCCGTCAAACAAGACAGCCGATCAACAGTATAAGTAAAGTGAAACAACGCACTTTAATTCAGGCCTTCAACTGGTTCCTGTTACAGCATCTACTGATTAGCAACACTCACTCACTTCTCTTGAACTCTGCTCTCTTATATACAATCGAAACCCTACATTACATCATCATCCAGAACATTCTAAATGACAAATATTCTATAAATATCTGAAGATCGTCAGACCTATAAATTATCAAGGTAAAACGGAAGGTTCCAGGATGTTCTTATGAGGAAGCAGTTATCAGACAATGCAATGTTCGTACATCTAGAAAATTCGACTGTTGTCACGCAATATCGTTACACCAGCGGTCTGAGACCATTTATAGAGTAAGTGCTGGAAAGTTCTGTGACATTGCTGTACGTAAGGGTGTATATAAAATGTTGCTGCATTAAGATCGTGGAAAACCGTTATTGAAAGCATGCTTTTCAGGCTGTGATATGATGATACTGACAGTGATAGCTGTTGCACAGTGTTGATGCCGATGTTAATGAACAAGGATGTGAAATCCACTATGTTGTTATGAGACTTGTGAGACTGAGCCGTGGCTTCAAAAAGAAGTGACGTTAGTAGAAATGACAATGATGTTAAGTCACGTAGGCTGAATGTAAAGTGAAAAATTATCAATTCCGTTATGATACTATAAATAAAACATTTACCTAAACCCACTGAACTATCCAAAAATCTACCCAAATACTGGACGTAAAATTAAAAGACAAGCGCTGCAAGTGGCCTTATCAACAAATGAAAGCATGTGACTTTCTTGTGACGAATATTTTGTATAGATTCACGCCATCATGACATACAGGAGCAAGTAACAGCCGTAACTTTGCGTCTGAGCAAAGAATTGCAATCGTCTGATCACGATAAAGGTACCCACATGTTCTTCCGCTTTCATAACGCTTACATATGCATTCAACGTGGTCTGTCCTGATTTTACAATACCCAATTGCTTTTACAAGTATTTTTTGTTAAGGATTACGAAACAATACCATAAATGAAACCTCACCAATAATAATGAAGAGGCAGAAAATCCAGTAGAAGGAGACAGAAACTCTCTGTCGATGACTTTTGAATCCCATTTTGCTTTTGCTGATCGAAACATTTAAATAACAAAACAACACCGGAAGCCGGTGAGGTGATAAATGCTATGTAACCCAGCCTTCATGAACATACTCTACTTTTAGCACCGGTGTAACAATGTGACGGAAAGATAAAAAAAATACTATCACAGGCTGGAAAATAACTATTTTGAGGAAACTAACCACACGGAAAGCCAAACTACAACGAATTGCTAAAATACTTGAGACACTGTAGGTCATTTGGCCTATGATGATGTTTCCATGATCTTCCGCTTTCCCCTCCCCCTCTTATCACAGAGCAGTGCAAACTTGGATGAACAACTTTG
>OX419338.1:15426714-15446714 GCA_948470475.1 Galaxea fascicularis
TATACATAAATGATTTCAGTAAAAGGTCTAATATATTTGACTTCCATCTCTTCGCAGATGATGCTAACCTGTTTTATGAAGCTAAAAATCTTTCGGGTCTTGAAACCACTGTAAATTGTGAATTGACAAATGTTTACATCTGGGCCCGGTTGTTCGAAAGCCGATTAACACTAATCCAAGATTAAAAATAAATCAAGGAGGTTATTTCTCTATTCCCAAATGTTGTTCAATGCTGATACTCTGCAAAAGTTTAGATTAGGGAAAGTCAATCCTGAGAAACAAAAAGCAGCGGAAACAACTTTCATCCAAAAGTTAAAAACTGCAACCAAAGTTTACGCTAATCCTGGATTAGGTTAATCGGCTTTTGAACAACCGGGCCCTGGCTTTGTGCCAATAGATTGTCGCTTAACATAGATAAATCAATTTATGTTTTGTTTCATCCTCCACAAAGAAATATTCAAAGATTTAGTTTTTCTTTAAGTCTTAATAATCATCAGCTTAAAAGAGAGTACTGTATTAAATATTTGGGGCTCATGATTGATTCTAACCTAAGTTGGAAAAACCAAGTTGCTTGTGTTCTGAAAAAGGTTAGAAGAGGAATTGGCATTCTCAGTAAAATTCGTCATTATATTACTAAAGACATTTTGAAAAACTTATATTATACACTCATTTATCCTTTTTTAATTTATGGATTAATTGCTTGGGGTAATGCCAGTATAACACTACCCTTCAACCAATCTATATTCTGCAACAAAAAGAAGGTTGTTCGAGTTATTACATTTTCAAGTTTTGATCATCACTCCAACCCCCTGTTTAAGTTACTAGGTGTAATTATATTCCCTGATCTTGTTAAGTACCATATTGGAGTATTTATGTATAAATATCATAATCAGTTACTACCATCTGTTTTCAATTCCTTCTTTACTAAAGTAGACCAGGTCCATGGTTATAATACACGGCATGCTTCTAAATTGTCTTATTATCTTCCTAAGGTACGAACAAACTATGGAAAATTCAATATTCGTTTTCAAGGCCCCAGGATATGGAATTCTATAGATGAAGATCTCAAAAGCTCCTCCCTTTCCTCATTTAAATTTAATCTGAAAGAACATCCCATTAACAATTATTAATGAAATTTGAGAATGACTTCATAACACTCCTGACCAGTGTTTTTAGGCAAATAGGTGTAGGTTAATGCAATCGTATATTTATTTAATGTTAATCTCCTTATTTTCTTTTGTTGTATTTAATGTGTCTGTGTGTGTTTACTTTGATTAGCTACCGACTTCAAATTGTAATATATACATAATTAACTGGCAGTCTGGCATTAATAACTATTTCAGGTTATTTCAGGTTGTCAGTTACCCTTATTTTTTTAAGATTATTTATTATGTGTGTCACTGTAATTTAATCTAATTTATTCTAAATAAAGGATGAATAAAGCTGTTGTTGTCTAGGAGGCCAGATGCAAATATCTTGTGACAAAAATCAGTCCGGCTACGACTGAGCATTAGACTTAGTCTTGGCACATGGCTTGTTTGTCTTGTCGACCAAAAGAGCAAGGAAGGAACAAAATGCAGATGAACAAAGGACTCAGGGCTAAATGCGTCCCAGTTAGGGCGTCCCGTTTTTATATTAGACGCATTTAACGTCTGAGAAGTTAAAGTCGTCTGTCTTATTTGTCGTTTTTATACTAGACGTTAAAGTCCTCTGGAGAGGACTTAACCGTTTCGAGTTTAAAAACGGCCATTCACATGAAAATGAGTTAAATTTGCGTGTGAATGAAAGTTGATTTGCATATGAAAGGGTGACCACTACTGAAGACTCGCTTTGAAAAAGAGGCCTGAAGCAATTCGGAAATGGCCTATTATTAGCTCTGAGGGCCTGCTTTGAAGTAATATGCGAAGAATTATACTTTGTTATTACCTCTCAGCGGTCAGTGTAAGTAATGTACGCAGAAATGATCTGAGTAAGCGCTTACAAAAGACAAGTACGAGCTAAAGTAACCGCGGCTCAGGATCTAACGGAATGCGCTTTGATTAGAAAAAAATTATATTGTCAATGGATCATTATTTATCCTTTAGAAAAAGCAAAGGGGGCTATTTGGGCAGCGGTGAAAGAGTGGAATGGAAGGACTTGTTTGACACTTCGACCAAGAAACAAAAAAGACAATGATTACGTCTTCTTCACAAGTGATGGCAATAAGATGGGGTAAGAAGAGAAGAACATGTAGCATCGTAGTAAACATCTCAGTATTAGCACCATTACGCAGAGTCTCTCACTAGATATAGAATGATCAATTAACCACATTAACTCCACTTGGTCAAACGCAATGAGGTAAAATCGTCATGAAAAAAATTTATAATCCTAAGTTTGTGGAAAGGACTCCCTTTGGTCAGTCAGTGGGGAGATCATTTTATTCCACCCACTTTTCTTTCCCACTCAGGTGCGCTTCATGGGTCGGAAGACGAAGAGGACGTCAGAATATTTATCTTGCCAGTGGATGCTGGACTAAAGGAATTGTTGTGCACGAAATTGGTAAATATACGATAACTGTTTTTCATATACACAGTGTCAAATGTTTCTTTTTTTTTTTTTTATTATTTTATTTTTTATTAACACACAAGGAAGATACAGTAATCACGGCTATACATACAACAAAGCCGTATACTAGTACAGTGTAAAACTAAGATACAAAAGTGCGACACAATAGAATTTACTAATTGAACTTACGATTCAACGATTAAACACAAAAAAGAAAGGATGAAAGAAATATAAATTTAACTGAAAGTGAAAAACAAAAAAAACAAAAAAGAAACAAAAAAAAAACAAAAAAAAAAGAACGCGTTAGATGAAATTCTTCCATTTCTTGTTAAACTCTTTAAGCTGTTTATTTTTAAGAGCAATTTGTCTAAGGGTATCAATTTTGTTACTTAAGAAAGGGGGGAATCTGTCAAAAGTTACGGTAGTGTTGTCTTGAAAACAGCAAAAAATTAAGTATTTGGCGACGAGTGTGACGTAGTTTAAGACGTCTTTAGAATGAGTATCATTGTACCAACCATATATTACATTACATTCATTTAGTTCGAAAGTTTGGAAGGTCCTTTCACACCACCATTGTTGAAAAGCGATCCAAAACGCAGAGGCTATATTACATTGGAAGAGCATGTGTGGAAGGGTTTCAGGTTCAGTCTGACATACCCGACAACTCTCGGAGTCGGACAGCCTTGCTCGAAACAAGGAACGTCTTGTTGGGAGTATGTTGTGTACGATTTTGAGCTGAAACATTTGCAATTTAACCTCCTGCGTTATGAGAAAAGGCAACATATAAACATTTGTTAAGCTTTCTTTAGTAAAGCCATAACCTAAAATTTTAGTTTCAGATGTGGGTGGTTGAAAGAAATGATCAAGGATGGCCGCATAAGCAGAACGAGTAGTAATGTTCATATTCGAGAAATCTGACGAACTGATCTGACTATGGTTGGGGAAATCTGTGGATTTAAGTTTTCGTCTCCAACTAGCAGGAATAGAATTTATCAGCCCATAATATGTGGTAAAGGGAATATGTAGCCGCAATTTTTGCTGAAATTTTTGGAGGGAAAGAAAGGTGCTATCAACGTCAAGCAGGTCTTGCAGGCGTATGACTCCATTTTGGTACCACTGTTTGAAAAAAATTGTGTTCTTGTTTATTAATATGCTACTATTGTTCCAAATAATTTCGTTCTGAATCTGTGTATTATCATCGCTGAAATCTGATCTGTAATCTTGCCAGTATTTCAGAACTGAGCGATAAAAAGGAGGTAGGTTGTGTAACTGAATTAACTTTATGTCATAATGGCAGTGAGATAGAAAGGTAAGACCCCCCAGGTCTCCGAGCAAGTGTTCTGGTATAGCTTTCCATCCTGCGTCAGAATTTTGTTGTATCCTTTGAATCCATGAGATTTTAAGGGCGATTTCCATTATGCCAAAGTCGATCATCTTAAGACCACCATTGACTTTTTCACCTATGATTGTGCTTTTTTTAATTTTTGGAGGCTTGCCTTCCCAAATAAAATTAAAAATTAATTTGTTAGCTTCGTCAATAACATGAGGTGGTACATAGAGGTTAGAAGCGTTAAAAATCAGTTTCGACAGCGCTAAAGTTTTCACGATGTTAATCCTTCCGATTAGAGTAAGTTTTCTGCGTTTCCAGGCATTCAAAACTTTTTCCATATTACGTAACTTGTCGTCGAAATTTAATTTGTCCGCTTCGGGCATGTTGTATGAGAAGAAAACGCCTAGTGCGCAAACGGGATCTTGTGGATAACTGAAATTGAAGGGAGTGTCTTGTCTGTCTTTCCAAAGGCCTAGCCATAAAGCTTCAGTTTTAGACGTGTTGATTTGTAAACCGGAAATAGAAGCGAATTTTCCTAGCATATTTAGTAAATGTGTTATTGAATCTAGGTCACGTACAAAAACAGTCGTATCGTCTGCATACATAGATATTTTGATTTCCTTTTCTCCGATTGTGATTCCTTTAATAAGGTTATCAAGTTTGATGGATCTAGCAAGAAGTTCAAGGCCAATGACAAACAGTAAACCAGATAGTGGGCAGCCTTGTCTCACACCACGGTTTATGGGAAAAAAGCATGAAGCATGCCCGTTATTTAAAACGCAGCTGGTAATGTCGGCATGAAGAGTTTTAAACCATTGTAAGAAATTAGGACCAAAATTTAAGTGGGTAAGGACTTTTTTTAAGTAGCGCCATTCAATGGTGTCGAAAGCTTTGCGAAAGTCAAGGAAGATAGCTACTCCTGGGAGGTTTTCATTGTAGGTGTAGAACATTAAGTCTTGTATTAGTCTAATGTTTTCACCGATATAGCGCCCCTTTACATAACCTGATTGATCAGCATTTATTAATTTGGGAAGAACTTTTTCAAGGCGTTTGGCTAAAACTTTGGTGAGAATTTTATAATCTACATTTAGCAGTGAAATAGGTCTAAGATTTTCTAAAATTGTTTTATCCTTATTCTTTTTTGGGATGAGGGAAATAATTCCGCGCCTTTGTGAAATTGAGAGGGAGCCTTTATGAAAAGCGTAATTGAAACTGTCAACAATTGAGGTTTTCAGCTCAGGCCAAAAATATCTTAAAAATTCTACAGTCAGTCCGTCAGTGCCGGGAGTTTTATTTGCGGAGAAATCTTTAAGGGCATTTAACGCTTCTATTTCTGTAATAAGTCCTTCGCATAAATTTTGCTCATCCTCGTTCAAGGTGGGGACGGCACTTGAGTTAAAGAAAACGTCGTTGTCGCAGGCACTTTGTGCGGAAGATACTTGCGATTTATAAAGGTTTTCATAGAATATTTTTTGTTCTTCTAAGATGTCAGATTGATTTGTTGTGTACGAGCCGTCACTTAGCTTTAACTTAGTGACAACTTTTCTTGAGTAGTTTCTTTTTTCGAGACCATAAAAGTATTTACTGTTGCGTTCGCCTTGTTCGTGCCATCTGGCTCGGCTTCTAAGAATCGTTCCGTGCGTTTTGTAAGCCATTATCTTGTTTAGACGTGCTTTGGTTGAGTCCAGCTCATATATGATTGTTTTATTGTTTCTGTTTTTTTCCGCTTTCGCGAGTAGGTCATTAATTCTATTTTGAAGGAACTTCTCTTCGTCACGTCTTTCTCGAGCTTTATTTTTGGAATATTTAACGGTGAAGCCTCTGATTTCCATTTTAATAAGGTCCCAACGTAGGCCTAGATCTTCAACGGTCTGATATTTGCTTTTAAATTGAGGGAGGTTTTCACGTAACTGCGAAACGTATTGATTATCTTCGAGAAGGGAATAATTGAATTTCCAAAATCCTGGTCCTTTTTTTTGTTTAGATTCTTCAGAGATGAGATTAAGTTGCACAGCGGAATGATCAGTATTGGGTGCAAAAACAATTTGACAACCTGAAATAAGACTATTTAGTTCGTTAGAGATTAGAAAGTAATCCAGCCGACACTGGACCTTAAAAGATTTGTCTCTCCAAGTGAATTGACACGCGTCAGGATTTAGCGAGCGCCATATGTCGCAAAGATCGTACAATTCGCAGAGCTTTTTAATTTCATTTATCACTGGAAGTTTTCGTGTGACAGTATTTCCTCCCTTTTTGTCGGACTGTGTTAGTGCACAGTTGAAATCACCACCAATAATTATATTCTCATGAGGGAATTCTTGAAGTTGATTTTGCAGATCATTAAAAAAAAGTACTTGTTGATTAACATCGTTAGGCGAGTATACGTTAACTAATGCTGTGTTTACACTTGAGCGTTTTACCGAGGTATTGGAGTTTACTTACCTAGGTAAATATTTTGCCTGTGTAAACGCCAACTGATACCATGGTAAACGCCGCCCGAGACAATAGAAAGTTAACCAAGGTAAAAGTTCGATTAACCATCTGATCAGGCATGGTTAAGGTCGGTAACCGAGGTCGAGATGACAGATATATCGGCTTGCGGTCGCATAGTATTTCACATTCCGTGGTTTCTAGATTACGTCAGTCTCATTCGATCACGTTTTCGCAATTCATTTTCACGTTTGTTTTTTGTCTACCCTCGAGTCATGGCGAAAAACAAAGACATTACACCTCACGACGACGAACAATTTGAGAGGTAAAGTTAACATCATTGCATTGCTAATTTGTTCTTCTTATTATAATTTCTTTCTTGTGGCAATTTCAGTTGATTCTCTGTATTTATTCTCCATCTCGTTATTTCGCCACGTATTCGCCATTCGGCTACGTGCTACAACACCCGTTACAACACCAGTACAATCAACCATTTCTGCCACAGATCCCTCATCCGTGCTATGGCTCAACTATGAGGTCTTCGTTGCAGATGATGGCACCGCCGTTTGCTCCTTCCCCTGCCCATGCGGCTCGGACTTCCCAGTTTTCGGATCCGCCTCCGACAACAAATCAAGATAGTGGAGCGCAAAGGAGAAAAAATCGGTGGAACAATTTTAAGCAAAATCAATCGCTTTCGCATCGACTTCTTGAGGTGCTGCAAAACTAACAGCCGCTGAAATCTTGAAACTTGAGTTTGCAGCTCAAGAACAAGAAAATGAAACGCGAGAACTACAAGAGCCACAGCTTCTTTTACAAACGCGGACATTTTATGTATGCATTTTATGTATGCAGGTCCACATCAGCTCATAGCTGCCGATGCAACTATTACTTTATTGGTAATTTTTGTAATCCCAACCTGCTCTATCAAATAAAGTATTGATTGATTGATTGATTGATTGATTGATTGATTGATTGATTGATTGATTGATTTAGAATTTGCTGCCAATTCGATTTGACCGTTATCGTGATTGATGACAGGTTCACCTCGGTTATTCGAGCCAGTATAAACACTGTACAAATGTACCTCGGTTTAGTCAGTAAATGACTACCTCGGTAAATGCCCAAGTGTAAATACAGCATAAAATGAAATGCATGTCTTCAGTTATTAATTTGGCTATAATAAACCTGCCATTTTTATCTTGAGAAATTTTCTCAATTTTATAATCGAGTTTGGGATTTAAAAGAATCATAACACCTTTGCTGTGTGTGGTTCCATGATTGAACAACACCCCACCTCCCCATTCCGCTTCCCACATATTTGCTGTTTCTTTTGAACTGTATGTTTCTTGAAGGAAAATCAGGTCTTTGTTCTGATTATGCAGCCATCTAAAGAGTGCACGCCGCTTAACTGATTTGTTAAGACCTCTGACATTGACGGTGAGACATTTTAAATTGAAGGCGTTGAATAATTAGATGTACGGCGATTTCAACAGAACACAGTGAATGAAGATTTGACAACTTTCTCCCAGTGGAGTTCAACAATTCAGAGACAAAGATTGGCGAAAAAGATCCCTTAGGGAAACCATTGGAATAATTTGCGTACGATTTGAAAAAATAGAAGACGATTGCTAAAGTGGGAAACGTATTTAAAACAAGAAAAATAAAGAAAATCAAAATAAAAAAGGCTCTTATGGTCTTAACGCAATTTAGTAAATGTTTGTGCGTATTAGACATGTAGCGCTAATTTTTTCTGTTTCGGAGCTCCTCATATGTGTAAATGCTTTAGAACGAAGTAGGAAATGAAGTGGATTAGACAAATGATCTATCATCAAGAGTTTGTGATTTACTCACTTATATTACGTAGCGGCTGGTTCTTGTTCCGGTGTAGCGGTGAGTGACGTTTCTCCATCACGGTCAGTTGGCTCTTCGTTTGAATCGTTATCAAGCCAACGGTTTGGAATATTGAAGTGTAGATATTGCCTTCCATTAACGACCAGCTTGTCACCAATTACAACAGCTTTATTTCTCGGATCTAAACTTCTGGCCTTTTTCATGGCAGGTATCAAGATTTTCTTTTTGATCTCCTGGACTCGTTTTGGCAAATCTTCCCCGATGCTTATGTTAGAATCTTTGAGGTTGCGACGCATTTTCCACACCTTGTCGCGATCGCTTCGACAAGTAAACCGAGCGATAATCGGTCTTGGCCGCCCACGGCTTTGTTTACCGAGACGGTGCACTCCACAAAACTGGAATTGATTTACTTCTTCACGTTTAATCTTGAGGTCGTTGGTGAGTATCTTCCGTACAAGACCAGTGCAGTTTTCATCGTGGGTTTCCGGAACTTTGTAAAAGATCATGTTCCAGCGTCGGCTGTATATTTCTTGTCTAATCAGTTCGTCAACCTGAATGGCTTGTTGTTGCTCGCATTCTGCTATGCGGTCGAAGGCTTCTGCTTGATCGTTCTGTGTGAATTCAATTGAATCTAACAGGTCACTCGTTGTTTTCTTTAATTTCTGTATCATCGAGTTTGCATTCGCAAGTTGAGTTTCTAGTGACGTTATGCGTGCTTCTCTTTCAACCGCTTGTTGTTCAATCAGCGAGATTCTTTTAAGTAGCTCAGCAATGGCGGCTTGTTCTTCGATGTCTTCAGAAGCAGAACTACTTACTCGGAGGCGCTTCTTCTCAGTTTTCTCCGTATTGCTTTGGTCAGTGGGCATTTCAAACTTTGCGAGTATAGCCACTTCGAAAAAAAGAAAGATTTTGTACAAATTGGCTTTGTGTAACTGGAAATTTTGCGGAGCTCCGAAACACACGTGTGTTCAGTTCCGATGCATCATGTCACCCCCAAATGTTTCATTGAGAACATAATGACATGTCATTGATTTTAAAAAAAATTGAATATGAAAATAGAGTCTAAAAATGCTAAGACCACACGTTTAACTTCAATTTACATCTCATTTTCCCTGTATAGTAGTTCAGTTTGTTATTTTTGTAACGATTATTAAGACAAGGAAAGACCAAATAAGTACCAGTTTTGGCTGTATAATTAAGAAAATTAAACGACTGAACTTATATGCTTCTTTACTGTATTTAGTAATGATATGAATCAAGGGAAAGGATTTCATGACGTCGCCCCAAAATGGTAGCCGAAACAACACTAATCAGTTTTACAGTGACTGTCTCAGTCAATTTAAGACTTTGCCGGGTCCGGAAAAAAGAACCGTTTTATTTTTCTTTCCGTAGGGCATGCTGTCGGTTTTTATCATGAACAGTCTCGTCCTGACCGAGACAGATTTGTCAGCATAATCTTCAAAAATATCAAAAAGGGTATGTACTGTCCTTTAAACTTTTAAGAGGAAACGAGTTTAAAATTTTTCAAGGGATGCTAGACTTTGCGCAACACGTAAGACACGTGTTTTAAAAGCAGGGCTGGAGTGTTACAAAAAAATAATAGTAATATGGAGTTTTGTTGGTGCCAAGATCATGAACGTCTCTAGCCTGACTAGACTGAAAGAGGCTGGTCCAAAAGCCAAAACACGCTAACAACGACAAACAGCACAACTGTGCTCGATAACAAATAATGGGTAACCAATGAGGCTCGAGGAGAGCCAAGTGTTTGTCCAGTTTTAACTTTCAAGCAGACCATGACCAAGACTTCAGGAAGAGGCAAATTTAACCACCCACACCACAGCTAGTTATGTCTCTTTAAAAACAGGCACGATGCCCACAACAAAAGTCTACTACACATTACCAAACATTAGTGCAAACAAACTAAGTCAATATTTAACAATTATTCGCCAAACGCGAATTGAAATATTGTCGAATATTCACTAAGCCTGACGCGAATACTTGTTGTTAGTATAGTTTCAAAGCTAAACAAAACAGAAATCGGTAGTCAACATATTTTATTTTCGGTGTAAAGGACACACGCACCTGTGGGACGCCCACCATTCTGTTTTGCTTTATATCGATCGCCTCAGTAGTGTTTCATGCAAGCAACTGCTCAACCAACAAGATTGCTGGAACTTTGTCTAGCTCCGAAATTATTATACCAATATAGATTAATTACCTTTACAACACTCGCGTTATTTACCGCGATCCTCATACAATCTCGGTAACTTCACCAAAATAAAAACTTGAATTTAGTCAACTTTCAAAGTTCTTCTACCTTATCTTACCTTTGTTCTTATCCGTCTATAATGAACCAAAATGCTTTATCACAGGTGAGGAGCATAACTTTAGAAAGTTTCCCGTATCAATGATCAATTCTCTTGGATGCGGGTACGATTATGGGAGCATAATGCACTACGGTCCCAGGGATTTCAGCAAGAACGGAAAACCGACAATTGTGCCGAAGAGAAAAGGGGTATGTTGAAGCTGCGGCGTTTGTTGACGCTTTCATTATCGTAGTACTAATCGCCAATAGCTTTCAACTGCTGTTAGTTTGCCTTCTTGCTAATATATACGTCAAACACTGGAGTAGTGTAGTTTACCTAATCCTTCAAGGGGCTTCTATCAACTAACTGGTCAATTGCATTATGCATATCGGTCGCTCAGATCTTAGTGAACCAAGCCGTACGAGCCAAGACTGCCTTCAAACCAGTTATTAGGGAGTTTAAGATTCTACGACGGCGACGGCAACGAAAACGTCATTTCAAAATACAACTTCTCGTTTGTGTAACTCTTTCGCGATTATTCCAATTTGTTTAACCTGAAAAATGCTGGCGAGCTGTCCAGGGTCTAAATTACTACGAACGATGTTAAAGCAAAGAAAGAGAAAGAAAAACTTGTCGCCATACACCCACGTTCTCGAGAAAACCCCAAATTTGGTCATTTCACGTTATTGTTTCGCAGAGGACGGCAAAGAAATGTACCAAACGAGTTACACAAACGAGAAGTTGTATTTTGAAATGACGTTTTCGTTGCCGTCGCCGTCGTAAATCTTAAACTCCCTATTATACCAATACCGCTAAACAGTTTCACAAGTAATCAGTTTTGATTACAAACTGCGTGTGACGCAGGCAGAAGCCTAGAAAACGTCTGGATATTATTATGGTCTAGCCCTCAAAATTTTACCTCAAACCAGATATTATCGACCAAAAGCACTACAAAGTTTCATAAGTAATATTTTAGACAATCCTTTAGAAGGTGAGGAATGAAATAGCGACTGATGACTTGGCAATTTCATTGACTTCGCCTCTAAGCTCAGTAACGTTTCTCAAAGCATTGATTGTTTTAGAGGATGCCTAGCATTAAAAATCTTGATACTTTTCAGTTAGGACAATAAATCCCATTGAAATGCTTTCCTTTTCCAGGCGAGACTAGGCCAACGAAGAGGTCTAAGTACTAACGATGCCAGGCAGGCAAATAGACTTTACTGGTGCAGAAAAAGTAAGTGCACGGATATTGCCAAATGACAAATGTCACGTGATTAATATGTGTACGACAATCGGTGGCCGAAGTTAAATAGTTTAACACCGACGACGGCAACGCCAGCACAAACTCAGTTCACAAAGTGATAGGTTTAATGAACAAAAAGAACGGCTTTGAACGCAATTCTGCGTTTCGTGAACATGGCCGTGCATTTGTCATTCTCTACATTAACTTCAACGGCGTTTCTACCAACTCAAGTTGAACGCGAACAACCGCGAATGGGTTACAAATGCCTTGAAATGAAGTTTTCGTTGACACAATTCAGCCATAGTATCCCAATCTGTAGCACAGCCGTCGTAGTCATATCATCGTTCGTCCCCATATGATTTATGATTCTGTTGTCGTGCCGTTCACAACTTTCGTGTTTCGTGCACTAAGGTAGCAACGTCTTGGCCAAGTGGTTTGCCGCTCTCCTATTCGGCAAAACACAGCAGTATTTGGGATAAATACCCTCTGCAGTATGTCACAGATGTTAGTTTATTGGCCATTAATTGCGTGTAGTTTACAGCCAAAAAGTTGTATTTTTTGTTGGTGTAAAATGTAATGCAATGTTTTCCTATTTCTTTTTTAGAATGCTAAACTTCAATCGTGAGGCTTCAAGAACAAGAAGAAGAAGTTACAGGCTAAAAAAATAGTGAACCATAAAAATAAGGGCAGTTTTAGTTAAGTGGTGGAATCAAATAAAGCAGCACAAATTGAAAAGGCTCGTTTTTTCAGTTTAAATGTAAAGGTATTCACATGCAACGGCGACATTAACATACAGCATTTCCTGGGGAGTGGATTGTAACTTCTTTTCAGAGTTCAGTCATTGCCACTTTGAACAGTTTCTCCTTTGTCAGAGTTCAGAAGGAATGCTAGCAAAACTATTGAGTCTACTAAAAACTATCGTGTTTCCCATCGGACAAATTTCCGTTGTGGAATGTATATACCGGCGAGTCGTGAGAGGTTTGGAGCAGTGCTCTCCTCCCATCCCCCGCTCCGAGCCCCTCGCGATCGAACAGAACTTGGTCTGTTGCCTGTTTTAATATCTGTTCACGTAGACCTCATCCTGTCATGTCTAGTCTCTACTAGCTATAAATCCTGTTACGGTTTTAGCAAAAAGAATAAAACGCTAGGGAAGAGGAACATTTTCCGGAGATCTTTTTAATGATCTTCATTTATAACCGTTTCGACAGCTTTCAATTTTACTATACTTGATTGCTAAACTAACTAATTAATTTTCTTTACTACATTGTTAGTTTTGAGTCAAAATTGCATGTTCCGAGAGCGTTTTCATTACTTACTACAAAGGAAAGCACAATAATATCTAGTAAACGGCAAAGCCGTAGAGCATTTATACCAAATCTCATTTGGATTCATTTACTCCGTGCTACTGTTGTTAGGATCATTCCAAACATCCTTTTCACAAGAATTACTTTCCTGGTCTAAAGATTACCCCAAGTTCGTAATCGATTTGGACAAATGTACTCATATTCTCTCCGTGATATTTTTAAGGAGTGCGCCCTCTAGACAAACTTCGTTCCGCAGGCGAACATTAGTCGTTTGTGGAAAAATATCGTTACACAGCAGGGCTAGCTCCATAACACGACGCTGCAGTGTCTTTGGCAGTCCAAACGCGAGAAAAGTATATGGTCTGAAACCTAATTTCTAAGTTGTTTGGGTCTCTATACTACTTCTTTGACATTTTACACTAATTTTACAAAGATGTGTGAGATGGGAGATGTGAGATGTTTTTTCCCCACTAAAGGAAAAGGGGACACTTTGAAATAAGGCGTACTTATGAACTGTGAATGCTCGGACTGAAATGACAAGGAGAGAATAACTGCTTTGAAAGGAGAAATACTTGCAATAGAAATTGTTACAGTCAAGGCATCCTGATGATCTGCAAGAAAGGAAATCGGGATGCCTCAGCTGTACGACATTAAATCATGGTGATGCACATGTTCGCACCAACCCCGGCCCATATTTAGACCTTCCTCTCGTTGGTTGAGTACTTCATACCACAACACGAATGTGGAGGTCCGTTTGACGCACGTTACAACGGTCAAACTTATGGCTCGTGCTCGATCGCCGTCATAAGTTTGAAAATCAAACCAAATCTACCGCTTTTTTTCTTTTTTTTGAGCTTATACTGCTTAACGGTTTAAAAGTAATTCCTCAACAGCTGACAGTTATGACAACGTGAACATTGCTCTGTTATGATGGTCTTTTCATTTTTAAGACAAAACTGTGGGCTCCATTTCCGCCGCTCACTAAGGTTCGGACGAACTCCCCAGAGCGGAGACTTATCAAGGGGTGAGTGCGGGCTCAACAAAGTTTACGGTCGTTAAGTTTTTTGTGAAGGCAAATTTTAAAGTTTTAGAAATTACTGCAAATTTCTTGGGTGCAGGGCTGGTCAGCGAGGGAAGACATTTGTTGACAATATTGGTGCGACAAAGGTCGTATTTTCAACAATGTGGCATACAAAGCACCCTTATTAAGAATAAGGGATTAGTTACTTGCTATTCGTGTCGTGTTACGGAAACTAACTAACTTATTCTTCAAGTCGCTTTTTCTTGAGACTGTCTCTACTACCAGTGTATCAGGCTACCAGCCATATGCTACTATCCGTTATTCATAGGCTAATACTTTAACTCACAGTCTAAATTCTTTTATCCAAAGAGCGGAACAGGATTTATATACTTCCATTGCATACACATGATTCAAAACCGTTCGCCGGATCCAAATTGTCAATTATTTGCATCTGAAGACATTGTTATGACAGCTGCTGTTGACTTAAAGCATCCTAGTTAAGAGATTTTCATTTAACTTCCTTCCAACAAACTGGAGACATTTTCCTGTAGAATAGGACTCAGTCCAATGCAGCCCTTCCTCTGATCAGCACTTTATGTTTTCCTGTTCTATGATACGCCTTGTCTCACTTTGTCTTCACCTCCGATATTTCTTCGCTTTGTTCCGTCAGCTTTTCGTTATTGTCCTTTGTGACTCTCGTCTATGATTTCTTATGAGTTAGCCTTGCTTGCTTGTCGTAAAGCGTTGTTAGTCTTTAATAGAGCAGTAAATGTCGTTCATTAGAGATTAAGCACGCGTACCTCCCGCTCTCCGATGTCTTTAAACTGTTATCTCAGTGCTTTTCTTTAAATATTGTTCAAACTCATTTTCCAAACAACGATCGAGGCAGCCCCAGAATTTTGTCCGTCAAAGAAAATTCCGAGACTTTCTTTGGTTGGAGATCATCAAAGTTATCTTTGGTGTTTTCTACCTCTGAAGTAAGTAAAGTAAACAAAACACCGTCAGTTATGCGGCTGTCATAAAGCGTATTACGTAAAACCTTATAGGCAAAGAAGAGAAAAGACAAAAGAAAGATCAGGTGAAACAAAAAGCAAAACGAAATAGTCCTCCACCCCCAACATCCTTTGAAGAATTCTAGTACAATAGCACTTCAGGAACAACCAAGAAACCTTTGACTTTGAAATATCAGAATAAGCAAGGCACTTCTGTTCCGGCCTGTCACTGTTTCTTCCACCACATTCTTAAGGCGGGTGTCGAGAATGGCTGATTACATATTTGTCCAAGTTCGTTGGTCTGCATTAGACTGAGTTCTCAGACTACTGGAGAAAATAATTACTCCTTAAACCGCAAGCTAAGTTTATTTTCACTTAAATAATTATAATCGCACCACTATGATATCAGATCACAGACATTTGCTTTCGGAGAACTGAATCTCACTTTTCTTGCAAATTTTAACTACACAGCGGTAGAACCATCGCCTGAGGGTACCACCATGTACACGTGTTTATTTTTGCTCTTTCTTTCTCTCCTATCAGAATTAGCCACAGTGCAGTGTCTCAGGTGGAGGTCAGGTACTGCTGACGAATAGGTTCCTTTAGCTACAATACTATAAAGATCGTCATCTGAACTATCCATCGGCATATCCGGGGGCGGAGGTGGAAAAGATTGCAAATATGAAAGGCTCTGGTTGTTATTACCAAGCTGCCTCTCAGAATAACGCAAGCTGGTATTATTAGGGCATGCATCTGGCAAGGTATCCAGGGGAGAGAGTAGCTCTCCCATGCTAGGAGCACGTAGCGTACCTTTACTAGCATTTCGCTTGTGGGTAGCGGTTGTTTCAGAAGAAACGCTCCCGCGCTGAAGAAGATCCCCTGGTATGTTGTCGCGCTCCGAGCCTGACATCCAAGTGCTTGACCCCTTCTTCTCAATCGTGGCCTCTTCAGGCTTTTGCCAGAGGTCTTCTGGTTTTTTGAAATTTGGATTTGTTCTTATGTTAGGAACAAATGTATTAAATGTTTCCTCCTCGCCCCAATTTCTGGTCGCTTTTCCGGTTTCTCGATGGCTCGAATAAGGTGTTTGGGCTCCAAGATTTTTCTCCTCCCCCAATGACGTATTTTTGAAATCCGACAATTTCGTCAGAGGCGTCTGTTTTGCACGAAGATGAGGCAAAGAGGTCTCTGGGGCTGACCCGAATTTCATCTCTCCAGACACAGCAGAGAGTGTGTTGCTGTGGTAGTCAGTAGTCGCAGGTGAGTTGACGTGTTTGCCACATGGCCCATGCTGGGGACTTTTAGAGGGAGAGAGCTGTCTCGCGATCCCAACTTGAGTTTGAGGTCTCTTGCCACTTGTAGAAGGATACCGATTTAACACGGAACCATTCGGAATTGACCTCGATGGAGAATGTTGTTGATGGCCATTGTTGGTAATTTCAGAGGCTCCATTTACTAAAGATAGTGTTGCACCCCCTCCTTGCGGCAACTGAAGATGATTCCGAACAGGCGAATGACAGAATTGGTCATTTCCAGTCGTGGACCTTTCTCTAGGTAGAGTCTTAGCAGGCGACTTATTTTGTGAGAAGTAATCAGAATGTGCCCCCTGACGTTGTTGATGGGACACGTTTCCAGCGCTTAGGTGTCGTGGGATTCGAACTGTTTCATACGAGTCAGTTAGTCCTTGGTTCGGCTTCCTTTCATGACTGTGAGACACATTTCCAGTGCTATTAGCTCTTGTGCGCCGCGATGTCCCAGTTCGGGGCTCACTCTGGGTACGTACCCTAGCGGGTGTTGACGGAAGACTGGAAACTCCATCATTCACCGGAGAAATGACTTGAGGCTGATTAGTTATGATAGGTGGTTTATTTTTGTTTCCTCCATTAAACATAGGATTGATATGAATACTGGCAGCGCCGACCTTGTTTGCAGTACCATTTTCCATTCCCGTGCACCTGTTCAAAAGCAATTTTGGAAAGAATAAAATATAACTAAGGAGGCTTACATATATGTGTAACTACACTTGTAGACTTTAGATACACAAATAAAGTTGAAGTTGCGCTAAGTATAACAGTAAACGAAACTTCATGGTAAACTCAACTCTTAAAGTTCGACAGTCTTTTCTACAATCTTTGGCTCAAAAATACGACTTAAGTAACTTGTCTTTAAACCCACCGACCTCACCCCTAATTCACTGTTGAATTTGGGAAGCCGCCATTGCTAGAGAAACTATTACCAATCGCAAAAAGCTTTAAATCGGCGGGAGGGGGATCCTAAAACTCAGTTTATTACTCTTCACTAGGAGAAGAAAAGTTTTATCTATACTTTTTGGTTAGATAATAAATGTAACCCTCAGACCACCATCGGAACCAAATTTGGCGATGCTTGAAATTGCACATACGAGAATTGGTGCGTTTTACATCATGGTAAAAATTACAATTGGCTAGATCTATTATCTGCCTTATAGTCGTAGTTTATTCATAATGACATACAAGACACTCAAAAACACATTGAGAGCAAAAACCATCGTAACGGAGTCGACGTCTCCGCAGCATACTTTTAAAACCATGCGATACGATGTGATTGAGGACGATCTCAATGGTTTCGGGCTCATTTCCAAGGCTAGATTGCTCGTAGGTAAAGGGTTTGTTCGGTTTTGATGGTTGAAGTGTAACATCACCGAGGCTATTGACAGAGAATTTCATCCTCGGTCACTGAGGATGAAGTTCTCTGTCAATGGCCTGTCTTACCTTTCAATGTTGAACTCCTTTTTGACCAGGTTATTAACATCATAAGCGGTAAATACAACTTCGGGACCTTTACGTGGCAGCGACCCGTCAGGAGCCTCCTCACCATCGGCTTCCTTCTCATCCTTTCCTGGAACTACGCCGTTTTGATTGGACTTTTTTGTTTCTTTGGGTAGAGCTATGTATCGTTTCGGTTTGTGCATGATGTCAAGCTTGAGGAATTCTTTCTTCTTGCCAACAGTCAGAAAGTAGGACACCACTGCAACCATAACCAGAGCCGCTCCCAACGCACTCAATATAAAAACCGTCACGTAGGCTGCTTTATTTTCTGCAGAAGCAAGGAAGTCATTATTTTGTACTGAACCATGTATCCATCAGGTGGTTTAAGACGTTGGCCCATCCCTTACGGGACTAATGAAACAAAATATTTCTTCGAGTTATTTTTTAGAAGTTCGGAATTCTGGTATTAGAGTTGACGCTTACGTCGAATTGTCATACATTGTGTTCTGATGTATTGATCATTTGAACAACTAAGCCTTGGGCTGCGAAGTGTCTCTAGTCAAAGTTGAAGGCTAACGCCGCAACCCTTAGGCCGTTAGCTTCTCCCATAAGTCCACTATTGATAAAAATGTTTTTCCTGAAATCGAGATTTTCGATTAGCCAATAATTTCTTAAGACAGTTATAGGTCACCACTAAAGTACAGTGTAGTATGACCTGCCAAAGAAAACAAGAACGAAAAAAGGCGAGTCACTTTCGAGTCTTACCGAGCATTTGAAATTATAGGTTTTCTGACGTTGCACAAGAGAGACTTTCACAGATACATCGACTTGTGGTTTCAACCTAAACTACAAAGATTAATCAACCTATGCTGTATAGAAGATCAAAAGCGGTCGTGTTTGCTACACAAACGCACCTTTCATGTGAAGAAACCAAAGATACAGCGACCCAGCCATTCCCATCACGGCTGTTTGACTTTCCTGCGCCATGATCACGGGTGAGCCATTGGCAACTCCTCTCGGGGTAGGTCCAAGACTTGATTGATTACCATCATCTCTTCCGTTACCTTCGCCAGGGGTGGTGTGAGTGTGTTGTTTTTCGGTGACAGGTTCTGTGTTATTAGGTAATGTGACGTTGGTCCCGTTCATGACACCTGCGGACGTGGTTAAAGTCTTAATGATTTTGTCTTGTTCAGTGGTGACTAACGTTGACGTTGTCACCGCAAGAGGAGTCCCCGAACTTACCGTCCTCAGTTTCCTTGTCGTTTTCTGACGGCGTTTATCAGTCGTTTGGCGCCCAGAAACCGTAGACGCCGTAGTAGGCGTTCCGTGTTTTGAGCGTATATCAGTTGTGGTTAATTCTTTTGTTATTTTGGTAGAAGTACTCTTAAGTGTGCGTTTGGGAGTTGTCCTACTTGAAGACGATGGTGCAGTAGAGTGTTTGGTTACCTTAGGTGTCTTAGTCGTGGGTGCTGTCTTCTTTCTGAAAGTGCTGTTTGCAGTGCGAGTAGTTTTTCGTTTGGTCAAAGTGGTTTCTCTTTTACGTGCTGTTGTGACTCTGGGCGTCTTTGGTGTTTTACCTGTGCCTGCTGTTGGTGAGGTGTTAAACTCAGTGCTGTCGGGAGTGTGAGGTGTGGTTCTAATTTTGTCTTTTTCCTCTAAAGACAGAAAAGGAAAGAAAATAGAATAAGAATAAGTGATTACAGAGGAAGAAGAGTGCTCGGAAACGTACGGCTCATAAAGTGAGGAATGAATGGCCGTTAAACCATTAAGAGGCTAACTGCTCTCCTCTTTGGTGCTGCAAAGCCATCGGAGAATATCTCCTATACCTCTAGATGGTAACAAATAATAACATTGGGGAATACCCCACCGTTGGATCTTACGCCTCTCGTTGACGTAAAAGCTCTTAATTTCCTTGAGCCACACCAACCTAAAGGAATAGACCTTAAAGATGCCTCTAGACACGGGACTAGTAAGAAAATTACCACTCCTAGCCACTGAAACCTTTAACCACCGTTTTAGTATGTCTAGGTTGGTGAGACATCTACAGCTGCCATTGAGGGACAAAACAGCACGCTGGCATAGACCAAGAGCGACTGCCTTCAAATGGAAAGTTCAAAGTTCAAACCATCCTCCCATACACCCTGAAACGGGTGGTATAAAATAAGGGCACCGAGACGGGAAAAGGAGCTATAGAGAGTTTAAGAGTTTGAATAGTGGCTGGCCTGTGTGAGCGTA
>OX419338.1:15454214-15471714 GCA_948470475.1 Galaxea fascicularis
ATAATTGGGAAATGCCTGGTCTCAGGCTAACCACTTACACGCGTGTATCGCTGTCTGCGTAGGGGAGATAAAACGGCGGGAACGGGCACCAACGGGAAGTGCGAAGGCCTCGCTTCCCTTTCAAGTATAGCTGCGACGCAGACTACGAACATCCAGTTTTATGATTCAACACATTGTAACCGCTTGTCCAGGTGTAGTCATGTGCACTATATTCCTCGCACGCCAGCAAGAATATAATTTCGTGTTTTCAGGAAAAATGGAAGATTTTCTATTTTTTCTGAACTGTATTGAGTAAATTAAGCTGTGTTATGAATGTGTTGAGTAATAAAATCATCATGCTACTCATTCCTGTGGAATATTCCCTGATTTTAACTCGGCCCACGGCCTTACTGGCAAGTGTTATAAAGAGATAATACATTACCTACCACAAGCATAGATTATTTTAAGGATCTTGTAGATGCCTCTACAGTCATTCCCAAAATAAGTCTCGGTCACCGTCACTATACACTTTCTTTTCTTGTCACACAAGTCCATGATAGTTTTTGTCACGTTCTTCTCTACACACGTGCGTTCGTCGTTTGTATCATTCGCTTTAATCACTGACAAGTCAATGCCATTTTCTCTATACGGACATAAAGTTCGTCCCGTTACTCGGCGCCCATAGGTAGCAGAATAGATGACCATCACAAGAGACGAGTTTTTACACTTAAAACTGACGCTCTTTCCCTGGCATATGACCTTTGAATCCACACTGCCCACTTGTTCCACACCTCGAATCTCTAAAAAGAAATAAACGGAATCATGGTGAATTGAAAGTGGTAAGAGCTACACCTTTTTAAAACCTCTCATTTCAGTCGTTCTACTTAGGGTGCAGCTCCATTGTTTTAAGGCTAGGCTCCATTGTTTTGTTGTTTGTCCATTGGTTCCCCAGTAATATCCAATAGGATTAGCTTGTACATGGAAGTCTAGAAATTTGCAGAGAGCTCGCTGTCGAGCTCGCACGGTAAACGGCGGAAGGCCCGTGCGTAATAAAACACTTCCGGTTTTCTTCATTTTCTTCTGGTTTACGAACAAAACCTATAATAATCGAGCTTGTTACTTCTAGTTTTAACAAAGTATTTGAGTTCCTTCTAGTTGTCATTTTCTTTTATAGTTTGAATATGTAGCAAAATTGCAGTATGTCCAAATTTCCCCTAAACAAGAGACAGAGCACATTGCAGAAAAGAGCACTATTTGACAGTAAATTCTCGTAATTTGGGTTTTTACATTGCTGTCCTAATTCTGCGCTTTATCGCCGTTTACCTTCCCTAAAAGGCATTCTTTAACTGATGTTTTTGAAAAAGCTATTCCCGGAAATTAATTAGCTGGGTCCATGTTCCCTGAACATAATAGTAGGTTCATGTTATGATCTTTGAGACCCTTAGAGAAACATAGGTTTTTAGTCGGAAACTATCATTCATAATTCATTGATAAAGGCAAAGCGATCTTTCGGGTATGTTCTAAAAAATACTGAAAGATGAACCCGTTCTGGGGAAGATTTGAAAATGGTTTTCTGTAAATAGTAAATGATGGAAATTGTTGATTTCTCACCTAATCAATCTCGTTCTGCTCAGTGAGAATTTCGTGAAAACTTCTCAAGCTTTCTGCTTATTAGATATCCTGGAGAGTAGGACTTTGAAAGTGAATTGACATATTAAAGAACGTCGGCGCAAAAAATTCACATCTTTTCTGGTGCGGATCAAAGTCTGAGATCGTCAGTTCGGTAGTATCGTAATGAAAGTTCGGAAAACACCAAAACCAGTGGTTAATTCTTTTTTATTATTTTTTTTTCCTTAATTCACACGATACAAATAAAAAGTACCGAGAACTGTCAATTCGCACGATTCAAAGACTATTTGGAGTACCACAAACTCTTCAGTTACACAAAAATACCTCAAATGTCGCTCACGCAACGTCGATTAATTTGCCACAACGCGCGTACAGAAAAAAATAGTCATGAATATTTTTACATTGATTCTAATTAAAAACCACACGAGAATTTGAACAGATGAGTCAATTCCTCAGTGACACATTAAAGTGTTTACAAATTCAGCCTAATTGTTTGAGTTTCTTCAGGAATAATTTCCCTTGTTAGGCCATCACTCTAAGTGTTAATGAAAACAGTGCGACGAAGGGCAATTATCGCTAACAACACCACGGAGATAGCAACAGACGATCATTTTGAATTTTTGCGTGTTTTGTTGAATTCTCTCCTCTATTTGTAATTCATGGTAACTTGCACCCTGGGTAAGTCAGCTCTTCGGGGTTCCGGGTAATTTCTATGGAGTATTTTCAATTCAGACAAAACTGTGGTTACAAATGTATTCCGAAACGCAAACGTTTGTTTCCCATTTAAATCGACAATCAACGCGCTTCTGGTTTTCGACGGCGCTCCTTTACGCTTCGCCTATTCTTGTCTTTCCTTGCTTAAGACTTACGACCGTTTCGCATCTAAAAGTTTTGAATTCAAATATACATCTCACTTGGCGATGTAGAACTCGCCACAATTTATACTTTGCGGTCGAAAAGAAAAAAAATGAAACAAAATTTACGCTACCCACTAAGAGTAACTGAAACCATTATTTGCTTCTGAATAAGCTTTCGTAAAATTTCAAACTGTGCAAAACGCAATACTATTAAGAGAGACCAGGCTCTGACCCCACCATCGTTTCTGTGAGTGATACATAGCACTAACTGAGATGATAACAGGCGTAAAGCTATACGATTGTTTTGCCTTGTATTTCTTCGTTTGCTTCAATTGTCAAAGAAAGCAAGAGGTGTTTTGAGCGTTTGACCGAAAGAAACAGCGGGCGCTGAAGTAAAATTGTCCCGTCACCTCCACAACCACAGACAACCCATACGGCTTAGAGGGGATAACACATATGAAAGTTAAAATATACTAGACTTACCGCCATTATTGACTGTGATGGTCAACTTTAGTAATAGGATCACAAGACTAACCTGTGAAGAAGAAAATGCAGAAGGCAGATGCGGAATTCATGCACGAAAAATGTGTTGCATTTGACATCAGATGCATTAGGCAGATTAGGTAAAATTGTGCTTAAAACTTACCTTCGTGAGAACCGTCAGCGAGTTGAAAAGTCCCATTGTGGTCGCTTTGGAGCTTGACTGAAACTCGCCGTACGATCTGTGTTACTGCAAGTTTTCTCCACTAACGGGCAAGTTATCGCTCGATGCCATACATCTTCACGATCGAGTGTTAAACCTGGCAAGATTGTTGTTCAGTGAAATTGACTTGCCCGTCCGGGAACGCTTAGTTTATGGGGATTTTCATGAATTTTAATGCGCTTTTAGGAGGCAGAGCTGTCGGATGGCATCGCCAGTCATCAAATTAAACATCGTCCAAATTTCAGTGGCTAATCTGTGAACAGTAAATGGCATGGCCTCCCTGGTAAGTCATGCAAATCTCCATGCAATGTGATGGTCGAGCTGATTCGAGAGACAACTTGAAAGTGGGAAAAACTGCCTACTTGTGCGGGGTATACCGGGGATATTTTTGGTTTTCTATACCCGAAATTAATTTAATCGTTGCGCCACCTGTCATGTTTAACACCTGCTGGCCTGATATGGAAAATGGGCTGCCAAATAATCCGAGTCATAATTACAGCTCTGTGTTGTCAAATATAAACAGCACAGAAAATCCAATGGAACTGCACAAAGAACAAAGACAATCAAAGTACTCGATACACCGGGCCAAGTTTTCAAATTTACATTCCAAGAAGGATTCTTGGTAGCGTTGCCCAATGAAATAACAGTGGCTGTAAAACAATTTGCGCGTAGACTTTTCAATCGCAAATTTTGTGATTTATATAAAGAAAACGAAACAAAGAGGACCACGAGTGAACTCTCTATAATTCAGAGTGAGCGTTGACTAAATTTAAAAAAAAACCAATCATAATAATAACAATAATAATAATAACATACAAAATGTCTACAATGGTAAATAACTTGCCATTCTCAGACTTTAGAAGTGTTTTGAGGGCTACGTTTTGACAAATATAATAGACAAGGACTATACGAGCGTATACACCGCTTCAAGACATCGTAGTTGCATTGGAAGCTTCCAGTTAATGCTTTGAATGATCGAGGTGTCTCGATGTTTGCAAAATCAAAGTACACTGAGGTCTACATAATTCTTTGTTCAATAAAGACGTTTTCGTATTTGTCGAGGGAAAGGGCATTCTAAGTTGTTATTTTACTAAACCCTCTACGATAACTCTGCTTTTTCAATAGAACTTGCCGCTCTCGTGTTTCCCCAGTTGAATTTCTTATTCAGAAATCTTCACGTAATCTATTATTAATCAACCTACTTGGTAAAAAAAAAACAGCTGAAAAATATTTGCCTTTCCCCCCCCCCCCCCTCCCCTCCTCCCCTCCCTAAAATGACTCTTTTGGAATGTTCTGCTATAGTGCATTCTTGTTCTACATTTCACTTAATATCACTTACGTTGCCGGTGAAAAGCATTTGATAAAAAGGACCTCGACTCAGATTGAAAGGATCATGTAATTCCATTATATTTCGAGCCACTTAAATGAAGCCAATTATAAAAACATAGAAATTAGGCAGTAAATATTCATACTTAAAAAATAATCAAACATCATCATTGGAAATTCAGTCTTGTTATTTTTCATGCCAATAGTCGATAGCTGAAACCACATTTTACATCAGAATACTTGTAACGCAACATGCCGGCATATTGGTGACAGTTAAGCTGCTGTATTAAATCAATCTCTATGGTTCCGTGGGGAGGCAAAATTAGACCCTCCTTACGTTGTATACTGGAATTCAAAGCCAAAATACCTCTAAATGTTGAAATCCTCACTCTCCACCTATGCGAATAAGCATTGTAAAATAGCCCCCTAAAGAACATAGCCCCAGGTGAGTTTTGAAATTAAACTATATACCTACGTTGTTTTTTTGTTTTTTATTTTTAAAGTCCAAGGGTCTTTCTTTGTTTGCGTGCTTTTTTTTTGTTTTTGAGGTCTTCGGATCGTTAATCAGAGGAATCTTTTTTCACCCTTGTTAAAGTGAGCGAACAATAAATTTAGTAAGACAAAAATTTAAATCTAAACAACAGAATAACTTGAGAAGCGTTCCATTATTGAGTAAAACACTCTTAGAGAGTAAGAAGTGTCATACCTGCATTTAAGCAAATAAGCACCACCCTACAAGTGATTCGGACGGTATGATATATATTTTTTTTAAAGTATTAAAACGATTGGTAAAGCTCGGCTGTTCGACTCAGCTGTAATCCACCATGGCTTACAAACAAAAAATGCCTAGGAACGCCCTTGTATGCTAATGATCAAAGTCATATTTTGAACTATGAATTATAGATGTAAAGAATCAAAGGTTTTGGCAACGGTGCCTATATCAACCAAGAATCTCATTTTTATCATACTTTAGTAAAAGACGTTTTCTTAATTAAAACCTTGAAATACGGTTGCTTTGCGCAAGCAGATTTCATGAAATGTTACTCCGTATTGTCGTACCGGGTCAAGATATAGGCTGCCTAAGATGTTAATTGTTGTTTTCTTAATAGTTGGTTCAGGTGTCTCCTGCAGAAAGAAAACCCTGTCTGCTAGGTGTGGACGTGATCTCCGGACATAAAAGTTCGTTAATATTAATTGTTTCGTGTAACTTGCATCGATTATTTGCTAGGCGTTGTTTCTTAATCGTATACTGTTTTTCAAGACGTATATAAATATTTTCTTATAAAAGTAAAGGAAGGTGGGCCTATTTTAGTAGATAAAGGAATAAATTGATGGCTGCACCATACATTTGCAAAAGAAGCGAAAGAAAAGTCACGTGACACCTGTAACTTGAGCACACTGCAGTATTTATGACCTAATGAAGTGTCTCTGCTGCCGCGCTCACACAGACACCAACCAGCCTTCGGGGGCATTTTCAGTTCAGCTGCTTCTTAGCATGTTTCTAGGGTATTGTTTGGCGACATTAAACTCAGCAACAATCCGTGCAGCTGCCAAGTTCCACCGTCTTTTCCAGCCGAAGGGAGATGGGTTATGTTCTTGTCCTTAGCTTTGGACAAAGAGTAAACACTGAAAGTGGGTCCCGACTCTAATCGACCCCACGAAGCTCACTAGATCAACCGGGCGTTTCAGCCACAGATTCTGTGAGCCATGGTGCTCACAGAGTCTCGTTCAGAAGAAATACAAAGCCTTGAGAAACGTGTTTCCCATGTCCAACTTCAATTTCTTAATGTCAAATATGGAGTGTGAACCTGATGTGAGAGTGGGAAGGGGTGTCACGCCACCACGGCATTCCTTACCCCCCCCCCCCCCCCCCACTAGTCATTCTGTTCATTCTTTACTCAAGGAGCGCTTTCCATTTGAATGGAAAAACTGGTGAGAATTTCCCGCCAAATGGAACAGTACAACCGTTTACGCGCTTTTCAATGGTGTGGAAAAACCGGTGGCAATTTTCAGAGAAATGGAACAGTACAGGTTTCTCCGGGTTTGGGAGCAACAAACCGCGCATTTTCATGAAGGAGCACTGTTCTAGTGTGATGAGGCAAATGGTTCAGAGATATTCCGGTCATTTCGGTAAAAACGAGAAAAGAGTAATACATCTGGAGGTATTCCTTTTTTTTTCCGAGAAATTTCCAGTGGGAAGGTCTGTTCCATTTCTTTTCCCACCGGAACGACCGGTGTTTCCGTGCAAAAGGAAAGCACTCAAGGTTTTCTTCACAGATAACTACGTTTTATATTATTTGGCGGAGCTTTAGGACTGGATAAGGCCCGTTTCAAACGCCGTGCTAAAGTCGTGCCGAACTAAACAGGGGCACCCAACGAGCAAACTAAGCCAAAAGACCTTTGAGGGATATTTCTAGGCTCGTTGTAATGTTTAAAGACTGTTTAAAGAGTTGTTTTAATCAGCTAGAAAAATTTGATCTGTTCGGATTTCTTAGCTGAAAATTGAAGTTCCCGAAAATTTTAGGGAATGAAATCTTCATTTCAGAAATTGCTAGCTGAACGTTACCTTCGAAGAACTTCTCGAACTTCTTCTATTTGCTCATCCGAAAATCCCAGGCGACCTTTTTAAGAGCCAAAAATTGCAAAAATATCACTTCCGAAAATCTAAGGGACCATTTTCTCCTGGATTTCCCTGGTTGCGAATCTTTTAGGTGATGTTTAAGTTAAGAAATCAGTAGCTTTTTGGCAATACATTATCCGAAAGCCTTAGAACGAGTAGACTCTTCCGAACAGATATTTCATCGAAGTTTCTCGTTGGGTGCCCCTGAATAAATTCAATTTGGCTCGACTGTAGCACGACATTGGCACGACTTGGTTTCAAACGTCGAGCTCAATTAAGTCGAGTTAAAAGCTGTTGCTGTAAACATGCGTTGAACCATAACAAACCGGTTTTGCTAACTTTTAAAATGTATTTATATTTTATCAATTTAGTTCGGCACGGCAATAGCACGCCGTTTGAAACCATGCCGTGCCAAAGTTGGGTAGCACGACAGAGCTTGCCGTGCTACACGGCAGAGTCGAACTTAATTCTTAACTGGTTTCAAACGCCGTGCTACAGCCGTGCCAAAGTCGAACTTAAATAACGAATTTAGTTCGGCACGACTTTAGCACGGCGTTTGAAACGGGCCTAAGATAATTTCGGGCATAGTTCTCGGCCTACGGCAGCGTGCATTCTCACAGCATAATAATTCATTTTCGAGCAAAACACAGACAAGAGGTGATACAAAACGAATCACAAAACAGTTGACGGAAAAAATTGTAGGAACTTCATGAAACAGATCAAAATCAGCGCAATACCTTTGTTGAAATTCACTCGCATCATCTCCCTCAGCTGCATGATAATGTATGTTAATTTATTTCTCGGGTGTGGCTTTTTGGCAAGTTCACAAAACAAAATGAGCCGGTATAGTTGAACACAAAATTTTAGTACGATTTAACTACACAGGAAGTGCCACATGGTATGCTACCAAAAATTCGAGCAGAATTCTGCTACCCAAGAAAAAATTTGAGAGAGATATGAAGTGCAATTTTTACGAGCACAGTCAGCAGGTATAATACGCCAATTAATAAACAAAGTTTATTCGAACCTACTGCGTACGTGCGGTAGCCTTATTCTCGATTGTCGTTCATCTAGCTTAAAATTTATCATGTTACACATGATAAGACATTCCGGAAAGTAGAATGCGACAGCTACCACAATCCCCACACAACACGGGGGGCTACATCGGTAACGACTTTATGCATAAATTTCCGAGAGGAAGGAATTGTATCACTTTATTCAACCAAACAGCACAAAAAATTCTTGACCAGTTGCCAGTTGGTTATTATACAGTCCATAAGCACCAGTTAAAGAGATTATTTTTGGCGGCCGTTTTTTTATATTTACCCGTACTATCCTTTTATAGAAGTGCCGCAATCTCCTTTTATTTATATTATGGAAGACAATCGGTAAACCGAGTCCGAAGAAAAGGCACCGCTGTCTGTTTTACAAATGATAGAAGCTTTTATACTTTTTTAAGGCGTAAACTAATTAATTTTAACAACAGGATAGTTTGTGGGATAAGTGAAAGTCCGCCGAAGAGCTAAAATCTTCAGTGGTACGTATTTCACGCGGAGGCGCAGTCAGAGGTCACTGAATTTTGCCATATAGTACTAATTTTCCACTGTTTTACCTACTGTTTAGCTTTTAACCTTTCGAGTTTCGCGATTTTACAGTCAACTACTTAAGAAACACCCCAACAAAGGATTTTTTTCACGAAATGTCTTTTCATTCTTACTGTTTCTTTAAAGGTTGTAAAATGAATACCATTACTAATCAGTCTTTACACTAAGAACGTGTACTCTTTTTTTATAAGTATATTGTTTTTCCGCTCCAGGCTAAATATTCTTATTTTGCTGCCGATTTTAGGCTGAAAATATTCTTCTCTATATTCTTAGATTAGAGCCAGACTACAGCCAAAAAAACCTGGTATAACACACCTTTTCTACGAGTTTTCTACGGTTTAATTAAAAACATATAGTTGTATTGTATTTACAAATTTGCACCACACAAAATTATATTCTTTTTCAAACCTTATCCTCGAGTTTATTCTTAAAATATTCTTAAAATTTCGCAAATTTCAGCCTCCATATTCTTATATGTATTTCTTATAAAAAGAAAAGAGTGAATGCCTTTGAGTTGAGTTAAATGTTAAGAAAGTAAGGCATGTGTGTTGCAGCAGAGTTCGATTCTGTTGGGCCAATTAATTTCCAATGCCGAACCTCTCAGGGAACAATCAACACTGCAGATATCATTTATTGAAGATTTTCTTCTACATCATTGATCATTATTTTAATCCTAGACTACAGTTTTGAGATTACTAAATTCCCTTTAACAAGAACGATGATACCTAAGCAAGAAAAATGGTGCATAAATTATGACTACTAGCCAGGCAACATCACAGAAAAAATCAATCACTCGCATTTCCTCGCACGACCGGTATGGCAAAAAAGAATGGAATAAATTTCGTACCTTTTAAACACGCTGCAGTTAAAAAATTTACTTATAAAAAGGATTCTCCGACTTAGGTCAATTTATCAGTGATGAATAAATTGAAAACATCTCTTCATTGCTCAAGAAAGTAGGACACAAAAATCCATCAAATCATGAACCTTTCCGGCGTTGTTTTTAGTTGCTACAATCACGGTCACATTTAGTTGTAACACATCTCACCCAACCTACTCCTCTCCCCCCTCCAATGTTGATGTTCCCGATAAATGTTGATTTCACAGCTTTTCTGTAAGTCTGTAAATCGACATTGAAGACGGAAGAGGGGAGAAAAGGGAACTAGCGTTTCAAGAATTGTCACCGCGACTGTAGGTAAAGACCCGGGTAAAGGTACTCACAACATCCCGATAAAGTGACTTCATATCTACCAAAACTCTCTTTGACCGAGACCACAACTCAAACATCACATCTTGTCTTGCCTCGAACGACACAAGTTTGACCATTTCACCAGTAATGGGCCAAAGTATCTTACAGTCATTTTAAAAGTCTCGTTCATAGGCCATCGTAGTTTCATCAAAAATACAACACAAACAGCGGTGATGAACATGGTGAGGCCACTCATTCAAATAGAAAAAAACGTAACGTTTACATACTTTTCGTGTGCTAAGCAAGATACATTTTCAAAAGTAACTGTCACAGCTTGTGACAACCACTTACATAAAATCATTATTGGTAAAATCGTTTTGCTTAATATCTTTTCCTGACCCCCTAATGATTTTATATAAATGGTTATATGAAGCTGTGACTGTTACTTTTTAAAATGTATGTTGCTTTACACCCGAAACGCTAATCAACAATTATTCACCGAAGTGGATGTGAATAGTACTTTGCTAATCACCTCCGAGTTAACCGATCAGAACGCGCGAAAAGCACTATTCACTTGTGTGGTATATATTAACCATTGATAATCGTAGATAGATGTCCACTTGTGCCTTAAACTGATTGTTCTGTAAACTTTTCACTAGTTATTGTTTTAACATGTCAAAAAAACTTTATTTGTTCTTACTTTCCGCCAGACGTTCATCTTGAACACATTATGTTCGAGGCCTAACTAACACGAGCTTTATAGTTACCATTACTCTTTCTTTTCTTTTTTTTCTATTTTCTTTCCCTGATTATTATTTTTTTTCCATCTCTAACTTCTATATCGTCTGTGGTGTTGCAGGTAAAAACAAAAAATAAGTAAAATTACGCAGCGAAAACAAGTTATTCATAAAGACGAAAATAATTCACGGGGAAAATGCCATATGTCTTTAGATGTCTGAGATTCTGTGCTTAATTTGCGATCATTTACATCTGGTCGCCGTGAAATTGATTTTTATTCAACACGTTTTTGTTTGTCGCCCAACTTTCAATCAAACCAGAACATTTGAGTGCGTGTCGGTTCTTTTTCTTGACACTTATCGGTTTAACAAGTGAGGTTCAACTCACAACGAAGCTCTCTCGCATTTTCATTTTGTCTTATTTCGAATCAAAAGACAAAAACTCCGTGCTACTTACAGCTATCCGCATCTTTAACTTTTAACGACACTATTCCTCGCAAATCCTCTCTCACAAACTGGGTGCGATATTCGTTGCATAACTTGTAGGTACACACATCTGTTTTTGATTTGTTCCGCGCTGTTCGCGAGGTCCTCGCTTTTACTTAAGACGATTTCCTCCTCTTAGACCCTTTGCCCTTTTCGTGTCTTTTTCAATAGCAGACTGAAGGACGACGAAGTAATTGCTCCCATTAATTTTTAAAACGACATTGCAAATAACGTCCGTGCCGCACTTGGGGTGAATCAAGTATATATGAGCCAGTGAGATTTTGACACTTTGGATTTCCGAACAGAAAAAAGTGTAAAATATATTACTTAAGGCCAAAGAATCGCGAACCTCAAGGATAATCTCCTGTTTATGTATGTACATACAAATTACAATGTAAATGATCTCTGGGTAAAATAAGAGAAACAACATTGCAGTCCTGCTTAAAGAAATTCCCGCAAAATCTTTCCGCTCTCCAATGTTATGGTTATATACCGCACAATCACAATATCTTACGGTTGTTTACAGGTCTTCTGTGGAGAGAGATCGTATGTTAATGCGCCACTGGCAACCGCTATCAGGCCACGCATGAATGCGAGAGACAGAACTAAATGAAATCAGAAATAGAGATACGCCACCAAACCGGGGACTATATCCCCCACCATTTTTGAACAGTGTGGGCTCTTTAACTTTAACGTGCGATGCACAGTTACATTAAGGCTCAATCATGTCAGAAGGCAGAAAAATCGGGCATCCAGCACAAGGCTTGTTTTGGAGAGAACTCGTACAGAGGACCAAGTTGTTTAATACAAAATGACTTAGCTTAATTTAAACTGGGTCCATTGGTAACTAGTAGTGACTGGTTTCGAGCCTCAGAGAATTAACATGTCGGGCTGCTTAACAGCACAGGAAGTCATGTGATTAGAAAAACAATAATAAGTCAACCTCTCACGCTCAGATTTTTTCCCTTTTGTGAAAATGAAGGGACCATGTCAATTTACAGTAAATCAAAGGCTATGATTCATTCGATGGAATTATGTGCACGTTAAGGTCTTGTCGCCGCACCCCTTCCTTTCCAGTTCGCGATTCCATTTCTTACTGGACACGTCTTGTATAACATGGTGCGCCATAATTTTGGTTTTGGAGTGTAACAATCTTTGAAATAAAAATTTCCCATAGAAGTCGACCTTTGTTTTCTTAGTACTACAGAAGCTTTTTTATATACAACCAATATTAGGTTGTGATTGGTGTTCACCACAGCAACGGTAACGCATGGCGTCTCAATTTAAAAAGTGTCCATGTCGATTATAGACTATCGAAATCCAGTCAAATTTTTCATAGTGATACAATAAAAAACCCGCGTACAAGAACCTATGTTTTTCAATTTCAGGCTGATGTCGTTCTAAAATATTGGGTACTAAGTTAAAAATCAGCCCCAAGCTGTTCTTGACATGTCTTCAAATTCTGTCTGAAAATCATACACTGTATTGCACAACTGACACTGCTTTATTCAGTTCAGTTCAGTTCAGTTTTATTTATGTAATCAGACATGACACTTTACATAACAACACACTACCCACAAATAGCAGAGCTAGTCTCGGCGGGTAGTTGGGGGACGCTAAAACATATAAACTAAAATTCGGCTCAACATCAAAAAATAAATATACAAGAAATCAGAAATCAAATGTTAAATCAATAAAGCACAAATGACAGTATTTAATTGACTCCATCCTCTCAAGTCAAGGGACTGGTCATTACTTACAAGGGAGTTGCTGGAACAGATAAATGAGAAGTAGTATCTTTAGAATAGGTGCTTGAACTAAGTAACCAACACAGCAACATATAAATTTCCCTAAGAAATATGCCGGTACCCAGTATTTCCATACATATAAGAACCAGTTGAATTTATCAGGCTGAATTGGTTCTTATGTATATGATGTTCTTTTTACCAAATTCCAGCCTGGAGGTTCTTAGGCCCTGTTTACAAGCAGGGGAGGTAACTTTAGTGCTAGGGGTTACCCTGGCAGGCGGGTCAAAGATAGCCCGGGTTTACAAGCAAACTTTCACCTACAGGTAGGGTTACCCTATCACCCGGGACAACTTAATCGCAAACAAAATGGCCGACAAGAGAAGAGCTCTGCTAAGAACTTCGATTCTCCTATCTGTATTGCTTGTTATTGCTGTTTTTCGAGTGTTATGGAATGCTGTAATGTTGCCTTCTTATTTCTAGACAACGAGAACAAGTTGCTATGTTACGCGCGACCATGGAATACAATACATCATTCGCTCGAATGAACATGTGAAACGGGAGAGTGATTCGACGAAGAGGTTTACGAAGAAAACGTGGCCGTACAGATCAGTGGTGGAGAGAGTTATTCGAGGAAAGGATGCTTACCTACCTTGAATTAGAAATGTTATGTGTTTCTGAGAGAAAAGGAAGATTACAACGCCTTGAGCGTCGCGTTGCACTTGGTCCGCCATGATGGCCGAGTTATGGCAGCAAGGGTTATCCTGGCACTAGGGTAACCCTAGCGCTCAGCTAGGGTTACATACTGCTCGGTTAATACTAGCTGCCTTGTAAACATGTCGATTAAAAAAAAAGAAGAAAAAGAAATGTGGGAGTGCTGGGGTAACCCGTCTGCTAGGGTAACTCTAGCACTAGGGTTACCCCATCTGCTTGAAAACAGGGCCTTAATCCACTTGTTCTTTTATGCGGGCTTTTACTGTACTTCGAGGACGTAAACCACTCAACCAACATTACATGTGGGCCAGCTTAGGGGAAAATCTGTACGAGTGTTTTCTAGCAAATCATAAATAAATTGTTACGGCCTGATTTTGTTCCGTTCTGTATTTTTCTTCGATTTCTCGAAGAAAAGTTAAACTTCACACTTCGTCTTATCTGTTCAACTAACTGTCAAGGTAGCACATCTTTTTTACATATGTGTTGAGCCTCCCAGGCAATTTTAAGGTGTTTAACGCCACTACGTTATTTACATTGTACTCAGCGGTTGTCAGGGCCGCGCGCGCGCGTCTGTCGGCGTCTGTTCCATGTGCTCGCTATTGATTCGAGTTGTTGTTATTAAACCTTCGAGTTAACGCAGTGTTCCTTCCTTATTGGCGTGGTGGCAGTGGTTAACCCACGCCTCGAATTCCCTAATACAAGTGTGGACTTCGGATCCTGCGACATCTACTCCATAACAAGGTGACAAATCCATTATTTCAGGTGAGCGATTTGTGAACTTCCCGACATGGCCGCCTCGCCTCGAGCACCCAAACAGTGGCAACTAACAAAGATCGAGACTATTACGTCGTACGAAAGTTGGCGCCAGAACTTGATCTATGTTCTTTCTCTCGACAAGAACTTTGTCCCCTTTCTTGATGCAACCTGGCAGAAACAAACGACCGCCAATCCACGTAGGGGCCTCACCGACGATGGCACTGCGGTTCCTGAAGCTCAGCGACTCACTGCCGCCCAAAAGAACGCCCATCTGGATCTACTACTCGGCCAAATAGCCAACTTCTGTCCTGTAATCTCTAGGAATTCTATCGTTAAACACTCAACTTCCCTGAACGACATATGGCAAAAAATCCGTCAACATTATGGTTTCCAGTCCAAAGGAGTGCACTTTCTTGACTTGGCTGGTATACACCTACAGCCAGATGAGAGACCCGAGGACCTGTTTCAGCGTCTTATGGCTTTCTTTGAGGATAACCTCCTTTCTGTTCGTGGTGGCTTAACACACCATGGAGATCAGGTAACTGCCGATGAAGACCTCTCCACCACACTAGAGAACACCGTCGTTGTCCTCTGGCTCCAGTTGATACATCCAGGCTTACCTCTCTTAGTGAAACAAAAATACGGTTCTGAATTACGCAACGCCCTCATAGTCTTATGTTCCCAGCTGCGTTCCTTACACGATGGCGGCGCCATAGTCCGTGTTGATCCTGCCCCTGGTTTTTGTGCACTTGCCACCGACCCAATCCTCCTCTCCCACAGCATTACCTTGGAGATCGGCAGGGTCAAGGATCTCAACAAGAATCCTGTCGCGGAACGTGCCATTGAGGAGCTCAGTTTAGAGCTCCTAAACTTGTCCCCTGAGGGAGGACCTGTGTCTGACGTCACTCTGGCACTAGCAACGGCAAGTACAAACTCCCGCATCCGGCGTGATGGCCTTCCGGCGCGGGAGGTCTGGACTCAGCGCGACCAGCTAACTGGTGAACAGCTACCTATAGTTGACAGACAACTCATCCTTAGTCAGCATTACTCCCGCCGATAGAATCACGCACCCAGTGCAAAGTCTAAGGCTCGTGGCCCTACCAACCTAACCACAGCTGCCGTCTCTGTCGGCGACTTAGTCTTCTTGAAAGGTGACAAAGACAAATCGAAAGCCCGTGAGAAGTACCTTGTGGTCAGCATTAGTGAGGACCTTTCTTGTGAGCTCCGGAAGTTCACCACCTCCCAGTTTCGCAGTAAACTTTATGTGGTGCCTATGTCTGAATGTTATCCAGTGGCCTCGACAGTTTTGGCTCAGTCTCCGCAGGGCCCCATTCGTGGCCTTCACAAGCCCTCCCCATTTGACTCTGATGATGACGCCGACCCTGTTATTCTACCACCAAGACACTCCACTGCCCCTGCACCTTCTCTGGTGGTTACTCAGCCTCCCGCCTCTGAACAACGCACAGTTCTGCAACCTGCGCATGATGTGGTCCCTGTTCAGGAACTTCCTCCAGTACCTGCAGCCATTGTCCCACCACCCTGCACTCCCGCCTCTTCGCCAGACTGCTCGGTTCTTTCAGGTGCTCCACTTGAGTCTGCTGCTGTCGTTCCTCCTAGGAGGTCTGGCCGCCAACGGCGTGCCCCTTTTTGGCAAAATCAGGACTGGGACTTAAACTAGTGTATTAGGCTTTTGCGTTTTTCCTGGTAACACTAATCCGCGTCCTTTTACCTTACATTAGTAATTTTCTACTACTCGCTGCACTTAGAAGGACACACCTAAGGGACCAGAGACTGCAACCGTTGTGCTTGTATCAGTTTAGTTTCAGGTTCGCTTTCTGTGTTGTTGTTCTAGTTTATGTTTCTTTATTTAGTTGTTTATATTGCATGCATATACAATTTACTTCTGTGCCATGGTGCTAGAGAGAGAGTTAGAAGGCAACCACGCCGCTACGTTATTTACATTGTACTCAGCGGTTGTCAGCGCCGCGCACGCGCGTCTGTCGGCGTCTGTTCCATGTGCTCGCTATTGATTCGAGTTGTTGTTATTAAACCCTCGAGTTAACGCAATGTTCCTTCCTTATTGGCGTAAGTTAAACGAGAGCACAATTAACGGGTTGACACAAAGCTCCTACTTTGCATAAATCGAAATATTTTGAAAAATGTTGAGACTACACTGTATTCAAGGGAATGGCAACCTGTTCGAGTAAAGGGGGAAGTTTCTAAAGAAACTGTGGTGCTGTGTCGGTGGGGAAGTAGTACACAAAGATTTTGGTATTATCAACAGAGTTGATAAATGTAAATTGACCACCGTACAGGGATTCTAAAAGCTGACGAAGGGCTAGCGCTCGAAACGTCAGCTTTTAGAATCCCTGTACGGTGGTCAATTTACATTTATCAACTCTGTTGATAATACCAAAATCTTTGTGTTCGAGTAAAGGTTCTTTAACGCTAACGCGCGTTTTAGGCCTCTAAATTATTTCTGGTCTCCTATGCAAAGTATTATCTAACGCTGAACAATTTGAAAAATTAAAAAATCTGTGCAAATCCATTCAATAATAAACATTCATCACAGGTAAGTACAGGTGAAGAAGATCAAAAGCAGAGGAAATAAAAAGCCTTTTTCAGAACGTGAATCTAATGGCGACTGAAATTGTAGCAAGACACAGCCGTCGGATCGAAGATCACAACATAAGCGAGAGTCAAAACCGGAGCAGTTTCTTTAACAGATTTCAATTCCAGAGAAAACTCCGTTGAGTTATTTTGTAAACATTTCGATAAATGCAAATTACAAGATTTGTGAGTAGTTCACTGTGCTTTCATTTTAGCAGTTCAGTTCTGAATTTAAATGTCATACCATCGCAGTCACCTAGAGCGATACTCATCATTACGTCACCTATTGTCATTAATGTGCCAACCAGAGGTTTATTGGCTCTCGAAACAAAGGATTCTTTTGTTCTGTGGTTGGCAAAATTTAAATATCAAAAGACTTGTTTGTAAACAGTGAATATCGCCAGAGACGTCAAAGAAAACGTGTCAAGTTTTACTTTAATTTTTAAAAAGATCTTGAAGAAAAATGCAAAACTGAACAAAATCTGTGTGTAAACGTTTATTTACGATTTACTAGAAAACGCTCCAACCTATTTCGCCCCTAAGTG
>OX419338.1:15476714-15551714 GCA_948470475.1 Galaxea fascicularis
GGATTGATTGATTGATTGATTGATTGATTGATTGATTGATTGATTGATTGATTGATTGATTGATTGATTAATCGATCGATCGATCGATCGATTGACGGACAGATGTGTGAAGTAACCCATGCATTGCGTATGATAATGCATGAGTCCGTAATTTCCCATGATGTGCGTAAGAAAGAAAAAAATATAGCTTTGATCTCATAACCTTCAAATGTAATCTCATTTTCTTAAAATGTATAATCCCTAAACTCATCGAAAACTCAGCCTGTTTTTACTTCACCTTGTTTCAAGTCTTTTTATCTCTATTTTGACAACATGAACAACTATTCACAGCAGTAAACATACTTCATCCATAACACGCGAGGGTTAACTAACCGGCTGTGTCCATTTAGATCCCTCGATCCAACATCCTTAGGGTTGAAGGTCCTGACGATCGATCCATTTTGCAGACTTTTGATAGGTGGTGGATCGTCACTATTCCAGCTATGTCCGTGCATCATGTAATCTGGAGGGGATACCTTCACTGGCCCTACTACGAATGGATCAATTTCAACCTTTCCTTTTGAGTCGTTGGTTCCATATCCGCTTAGGTTTGGGTCGGCTCTGACGTGGTGGTGCTGTTTGCTCTCGCGGTGGCAGTAAACAAGGTAAACACCCACGATAACAGCAAGGCCGAGAGCACAAGCGGCAGTGGAGATAAACACTGTGATGTAATCCGATGCGTGATCTATAATCAGAATTGCATTGATTGGTGAACATTAGAAGATCGCCTACTCCGGCGCTTCAGAGTGTCTTATTCTCCCAAAAGTTTAGGAAAGCTGTGTCTGGATTTAAGCACTGCTCATCAAAAGCCTCTTAAAAGGTCTTGATGTCTTTTCGACCAATTAAAAATTTCGTCAACTAAGGATTAAAGGTTGGTAAACGCGTTTGAAGCCACTTCACTGGTCAACGTTTATAGAAGTAATCTGGACAAAAGCAGGTATTCATTGAGCCATCCAAAAATTCAAAATTAAACAAAGAATGGTATGACTAGCTAAATGACTTTTTAAGCCACATAATCCTTACAGCAGTTTTCAACTGAGTGTCGTAAAACTAAAGACCAATGCAATTACTGTCCGCAATTAGTTTGTTTAATGCTAAATACCTCGACACTAAAGGAAAGTCCTACCACAACAACAACAACAACAACTACTACTACTACTACTACTACTACTACTACTACTACCGCCAATCATAACATAAAGAAACAGTGCAACGAGCCAATCAGAATTCAAAGCAATTACATGTAGTTGGCGCTAAGCGCGGGAAAAACCGCGAGCAAGTCGCGATTGATATTGACTTCGCTTGTCAATGGTTGAGAAAGGGGCGCGAGCCGGTTTTGCTGGCAAATCAGAGAGCGAAGAATTGAAAATCAAAAGCAAACGCAGGTACCATTCGACACTCAAATGAAAACCACTCTAACGACGCTTATTAAGATTCATAAAGAGCACGCACAAATGCAAGCTACATTAGATACTATCCAAGCAAAGACGATCATAGACGAGTTCATTCTACACGACTTCAACTCAAAACCCCGCTGAATACGATTACTGCCCACAGTCATAAAAGATCGCAGAGATTGTTGAACTGTGCCGAATTAAAAAAGATGTGTGATTAACGACTTCTTGTCTCACAGAGAACAATCGAGTTTCGTTTTTGGTAGGATTGAGCAAAGCATATAGCAGATCATGCCTTTTCTAGGCTAGAGCTCTAGAGACTCAACCCAAGACAGTTTTATCTGTTATCCATAATAATGAGCCAGTCGAATGAACAAGAGAGGTATTAAAGGGAACCTCACTGTCGTGGTCTACGAAGCAACAATATGGATACCTTGCATGAACAAAAACCAAACAAATAAAGCGCCAGCAACACCTATAGACCCACTTGCAGACTTGGCGGTTGAGCCGGCCTGCTCCACTTTCAGCGTGTCTACGGATTTAGTGCTGCCTGAATCCTTTGGCTCAGTGCGGGTTGTGTGGACCATCGGAGGCTCCTGGGTGACAGCTGTCGACTGAGTCAGTAGTAAGGTACTAGAAGAATTGGATGTTATGTTATCTGTTGGAATAACTGTTGTCGTTGACAGGTTGACCGTTGAGGTGGCCGGCAACGATGTGCTTGATGAAGTGCTCCTTTCAGTGGTTGCTGTGCTTGATGATGTAGGGAACTCGCTTGGTTTTGATCTTCGTTTCAGCAGTTCTTTAAAAGATATTGAGGAGATTAGGATTTTGAAACATCTATCCAAAAATAATATTTTCGGAGCGAGAGGATTATTAGTCCACTGATTACAATACAGATTTTTCTGAAACATTCAGATTCTGTCTTGCTATGAACCTCTCGTCAACGATGTCTTCGGGGGGGGGGGGTTAAGAGCGGCGTAAACAGTTTCCTATCATACGTGACCTTAAGGTTGCCCAAAAAGGTTCGATCAGCATTTCAAACCAACATATTTTACATTCACGTACAAGTGACTAATCGTCTATTTGTTCAAGCATTCTACGAGCATCCATAGCGACGAGAATAACTCAGTTTTGAAAGGTACGGCTGAAGGCAAGGTGTGAGAACCAAAAATAGGAATTCAGAGACACTGTAAGATCACACTGTGATAGTTTAGGCGGTACTGAGCTCGAGGACGAGCGTGTTCTATTTGTTTCTCTGCATATTGATTTTCAAACAACATACTAGTAAATTAAAGTCTACCACTAATCGCAAAGTTACTCATATCTTAAGTATCAGCCTGACAAATTAAAATGAACAGGATCATATATGCCTTTACGAGTGGGGAAGGAAATAAAATGGTCTTCATAGGTAAACCATCTGGACTACAGTAAAGCAAGTAATGAACATAAACAGTCAATACACTATGGATAGTATGTCCTCTGGATTGTTATATGGGGACATGGTTTTTCACGCTTTATTCGCATGGTACGTAATAACTGCCAAAAATAGTTTTTCGGATCAGCCTTAAAGCAAACTTACCACACGCGTAAACCAAGTTGAGGTACAAATGTTTGCCAGGGCATGGATCCCTAAACAATGCACTGTTCACCTTCACCTTGCACCTGCTTTTCTTTTGACACATCGTTTTAAAGAGGAAAGTGACGTTAACCTCGCCACAGTTGTAATTGTAGTCTTGCTTGTCGCCAGGGTATGGGCATATTACGTGACCGGGTTCTGTTCTCCCGTAGAATGCTGAGTAAATCACCAGACCAGTGCTTCCGTTTGCGCACTGCAGTTTCAGGCGCTCTCCTTGACAAATAACTATGGTTTCTGGGATTGAATCATAACTGGGAATGTCTTGCGCTAAAAAAAAGTAATCAAAGGGGCTATGACCCACTGAACTCACAAAATGAGTTTCAAACTGTTCTTGATTCCTTTGATAGGAAATAAAAAACGAGAAGAGTGGCACTTGTGTTGCATTTTACGCATGATACACCTTTGTTGCTTTGATCAAAACAACTAGTCTTCTGTGATATCTGTTGCGTTTTTGCCATACAAAATTACCAAAATCAAGTTCCTCATCTTCTGTATATCTTTCGTTAGTCTTCCATAATATCTTGTCGACATTTGTTTTGTTTTGTTTGTTGTTGTTGTTGTTGTTGTTGTTGTTGTTGTTTTGTTTTATTTATCTGGCTGCTATCATGATTGTAGGCGTTTACAAGAACAGAGGAGCGAAGGATCGAGCGACGGTGTGAAATAAACCTCACACCTACAACTCGGAAATTGCAAATAACCATTTTTAATGTTTAAGAACAAGAAAACATGTACCGTGTTTCTATCGAGTTATAGAAACACGAAAGGAAGTTTGAGAGAGCGAGAAATGCTGTGGTAACATGAGCCGCAGGCGAGTGTTTCCACAGGTTTTTCGAGTTCTCCCAAACTTTCACGAGTGTCTCTATAACTCGATAGAAACACGGAGAGCATGTTTTCTATTTCTTTTAGAAAACACCGCGACGAAAAAAAGGAAAATAACTTGTTAACTTAGATTATCAAAATGTAAATTATCTTTGCTCGCGTTATTATTACGTCAACAGCTCGTGCTAGTTCTGTGTTTCTATCGAGTTATAGAAACACGATTTCTAACCAATCAGCGCGCGTATTTTCTTAGGACTGTTTTCTAAATAATAACAGAAAATCACGAAACATTTTGGAAGTCTTGCGCGTCAATGGATATTTAGTCTTCTAAAATTTAAGACCCCGTTCCAATTTTCTCGATCTGCGTTAGAATGAACACGTGTTTTAATGGACAGAAAATGCAGTTCCTATGTGCAAGTTCTTTGCGTAATGACTAGATACTATTGTTATTGAAATATATCTTAAGGTTCTACACAAACTCAGTTATCAATTTTACACTTTTCTCTACGACAAAAAAAAGCGCTGAATTGTTTTGGAGCTTCTGTTTTCACTGATTCCCTGCCATAAGGCTATATATTTTCTTTGATTTCATTTACCCTTTTTAAAATGTTCAGTGTGTTTAAAGAGAAAACGCGGCTAATCAATCACAAGAAAGTCTTTAACCCAGAACATGTGCAAAGTGTTGTGGTAGAAAACATACTTCTCTGTACGACGTCCTGTTTAGTCGCAAAAAAATACTGTTCAAATGGGAACGTTTTTTGACATTTTTAACATAGAAAAACAATCTCTAAAATTCATTGTCTCAGTATTTGATTTACATTCGGAAGAAATGTTTGGCGCCATATGCTATACAACAAACATTTGGAGGTCATTGTAAGCTGTAAAACAAAAAACAATACTTCTTATGACAAACTTCTGAAAACCACTTCCTCTTTGCCCTCTTGCAATATTAAACCCCTAGCACAACATGTCGCCAACGAAGTAAGGAAGTTGTTCTATCGAAAGAAGATCCTTCATCCATTGTCTTTAGTTTTTAGCTGGGCTATTTTAAGAAGATTGAATCAAAACAAAGGATATCTACCAAAGCCGTGCAAAGCGGGAGGCACAGACCAACCGCTGTTGACTGAAATTGAGGAAAATGAATGTTATAGAGAACGCCGAAGTGTAAAAACAAAGTCGTTCTTCTGATAACGTCGAAGGCCATTTTTGAAATGTTCAAAGCGTTTAAAAGGCAAGGATCTTTCGCCGGAGTTTAAGGAGCCAATCACTGAAAGAGCGAAAAGTGGCATTGACCGCCGGTTAAGTGGGTCGGTGTGTTTTGAATGATTTACAATGGCTTCAAATTTTAATGTAGTTGAAATAGGTAACACAAAACATCTCACTGTTTACCAACTTTTAAAATTCATGGCAAGTTCATTAGCAATTTTTCCAGAAAGCTCTTGCCCGTTAAGTTCTTCAGATGCCTTATATTATCCAAGGGGCCGTGTTTATTAAAGCAATAGCATTTAATTTGGAGTAAACTCGAGATGAACAAAGCCAAATGCAAACACTAAATTGAAACATATCTGAGACACTTATGAATTCGCGCTGTGGTTTTTCACTTAGTTTAAGGGCAATCGTATTGGTTGTGACAAACGAATGTAAATGTCGTCGCAGCAAGGTGCCTTTACAATCGGGAGCAAATTGATCCTCCTTTCGAACAGAAAATAGGAATATTTTGGCCATAACTGTCATCAAAGAAAAACATTTTCACGGACGACCTATGCAGTTTTAAAATTGTTGTAGGTTTTGCTTTCTTTTCGGAATTTCTTTCAGCGATCTTTCCTCAATGCGGTTGACTCATTATACTTCGTAGTTACTTCGTAAACAAACGAGATTAAACTGGAGGGGAAATCTTTTCAGCTTAAATTAAACGTTTTTATTCACGCTAATAAGCGGCAAACCTTGATATACAGCTCAAATTCTATTGCTTAACACCCTGAAACCAGCCACCGCCGTGAGCCTTAATTTTCTAAGATACTAGAATGAGCATTGTTTGCCGTTTAAAAGAGTTTTTTGGGATTAGCGCTCCAAGGGGAAAGGAGTAATTATTCATCCGTGGCACAAGTCTTTCAGTCATTGTGCTAATGTTTGTTTAGGGGCACATGTTTCAGTGAATATTCAGTGCCTTTTGTACTTCCTGATGATTTCCATTGAATATTTTTGTAGCAGCGAAAAAGTTCTTCCAAAGTGTACAAGAAACAGAAATGCTTTCTTCTTCTCAAACATTCTTTTTTTTTTTTTAGACCCAATGCACAAGCCCAAGACAAGTGTAAAAGATGTATTATTACACGAAACCTGTAAACAAAAAAGTTTAGAATACGAAGAGGAAAAATAGTTTGACAAACTGTCAAAAATTGCTGCAACAGTTACCTTCAGCAAAGCGTCCAACCTTGACAAGAAGGAGAGAAACAACCTGTAAGCAATAAAACACACAATACGCAGTCGTCAGCCATTCATATTCAACTTTAAAGAAGTCCAATGCTAACTACACGAAAATAAATGTTTTACTTGCCAGTTTCAAAACAACCGTCTTGTGCAATGCCGCCAAGGTCATTTCAAAGCCATGTAAAAATATCTTAGGGCTCGGTTTGTTTCCTTTGACTTTAGTTGGCCCTAAGGAGGAACAGAGAAGATGTAAAATTTATCCACGAGGGTTACGAAACCCCAAGTTATTTTTTCAATTTCTTCACGGATGCTTTTGCCCCGGGGGTTTTCTAAGATTTGCGCTTACCACACCACCTGTCTCCGATGCAGACAATAACTGTGGGGCACGCGTCAGAATGTTAATCAACAAACTTTCAACTAAAGCAAAATGAAAACAAAGTACTTCGAAGAAAGGAACTTGGAATGAAACATCCAAAAGCTGACGATGCGAGGCCTCCGTAATTTGGCACAGGTTGTTCAATTATGACGCCGGTGGGGTGTTTTGGTAAAAGTTATCGCGAGAATCGGTGCGTAAATCCTGCCCGACGACTTCAATTTGGTTACATTTACAAGTCTGCTCAGAGTTAAGCGGATTAATCGTCTGGGATAAAGTCATTTTCCAATCCCGCAGCTCAATTTTCTAGATTACAAATAACCGAGAAAACTGGTGCTAGTATTATACAGACTGCGCCCGGTAAGCAAACAAAAGATTTCTTCCCAGCCATTAAAAATCAGCTACTTCTTACCCTGCCGTGGGACCAGAACGTCTGTTTGTTGAAGATACAACCTGGACTAATTCACCCAAGATGGACGTACAGACCACAAAACTCTCGCGCGATCAGAAACAATGTAATCGTTGTTTGAAAACTGTTGATGTCAATCGCGGCAATTTACACCTTTGTACACTCTTTCTTCCGATGTTAGCTTTGTCGGGTTTTTTTCTCCCCCACAGTTTTCTTATTAAACGCTGACAAGTCAGCGAGTTATCAAATTGTCAGATCCTGGCATGAGCATTCATTTTGGGCACATTTATAGACAGAAATGGTTCCCTGACACGAATACCTCGACAGCTCAAAGAGACTGCATGTTTAGATTGCCTTATCTGACTGACGGTATACCTCATTATAAGCCCAGTGTTTGATTTCCTATCTCCGGCCTTCATTAATATTGAACTATCATAGTATGAGATATATTGTCAGATTTACCGATGATAAGCTCAATTTTGGTGTGGAATAACCTAGAACAACACTTTCAATTTTTAACTGTTCCTCGCCAAAATATACAGGCCAACAAGCAGAAAAATGGAAACAATAAATGGTCTTTCAAATATATTTGCAAGAAGAATACCAACAATAGACCCTTCTCCAAAATGGCGGCCGAACATTCAAATAAGTTAAAATTAAAAACGTGTAGCACTAGAAAGAACACCTTTTGTTTAGTAACCCTGCAAAGTTTGTGCTTATCAGGTGTAATATCAGCTGAGAAAATTTAAGTTCAAATATGAAACATTTACATACGTTTTAATGACTGGGGGTATACGCCATACCCCTAGTCATACAAACGTCTGTAAATTTGTCAAATTTCAACTTACATTTTCTCAGCTGATATAACACCTGATTTGCTGAAACTTGGCAGAGTTATCAGTTTTTCATTCAGTTCAAATTTTAACTCATTCAAATCCATTGCCGCAATTTTGGAGAAGGGTCTATTAAGTGTAATGTTTTGCAACCTTGTTTTTCTCAGACACAAAGCTATTGTGAATTGTTTTGAAATTTTAAGCACAACTAATCATGGTGTGTTATTCCAGAACACCATTACAAGTCTTTATAACTCGGCACGATCTCTGGAGTTTTTCAGACTGTACCTTGTGACACTCGGTTTCTAAATGTTATAAATTTATACAAGTGTCACAACCCCGTAATAGTGAAATAAAGGTTAGACGCCTGCAAACAGATACTCCAACACCTAAATGAAATTACGATTAACCAGGCCCTAAAATGAGCCGAGATCAGATCCAAGTTATCTCAGCTCTACCAAGTAAAATAATGAACATGTAAAATAGAAAGATCGAAAGTTAAGAATTGTTGTGACTGCTCCGATCAGACAGCTTTCAGGGCTTTCATAGTCAAAACACCACTGGCTCGATTTAGTTTACGGACTTCCCATCGAACTTTCTGCAAAGGTCCGTTTTAACGTCTTCTTTTCTATAAAGGAAGCGAACGTCACGGCAACTACCTACTTCATCTAATTTTTTTTTTTGATCATTCAAATGCAACCCATTGAATTCATTTTACGCCGTTTATTATGCTACACATGAAGTACAAATTTCGAGTCTTTGGATTATAGCACTAAAAGCCCTAAAGCGAAATAGTCAATGTTAGCGCTAAATAAATGTATCTTATTACTTATTATTATATTATATTTATTATTACAGTATTAAATTTCTGCTATTCTACTGTAAGATTCAAAGCTTCACTTGCCTATGATATTCCTTATGGTGCTGTACAAGTAACAGACGGTAGTACAGAAAACACCCGCGTATAAGGCTAAAATTTCATTTTAAGCCCCCTCCACATAAAAACCTGTTAAGGCTAAAATTTTAAGATTGGTTCTTATCAGTGGAGTTGCTCAGTGCAAAGGTGTATAGGTAGAAACTGCTAAATAAAGATCATCATCTGATTATATTTATGACTGTGAGTTTGTTTGAGTATATATCTTGTTTAGGAAATACCTGCACTGTATTGCCTTTAGGCATTATGGTACAAATGATTTATGTTGTCTGGTGGTGTTTCAAAACATTTTTTTACAATACAATCCCTTCTTTAGACTCCTTAAAATTCAACTCCACCCCCACCTTAATCGATACGCCAGCACATTGATTAGTCATTGGTTAGACAAAAATACACCAATTTTGTTGTTTTAGATGAGTACCGTAGCAACCAACACCCACAAACTCGACTTCCAATAAGCAGACATAAATATCTAATATTATTAATTCTCAACCTCGGATAATGCAATTTTAGCTTTTTTATTGGTTCAATAGATCTCGGTTACCAGCCATTATACCTGCGTTTGACCTTATATGGAAATGAATGCGTCAAAGGTTGCTCGGGATAAAATTTTTCACATCACTTTCTGGTCGTTTCTCACACTTAAATAAAATTTAGCAAATTCGAAGGTCGAGAATTTAATGAAACAATTATTACATTCGCGCATGTTGGATATGAGATTGGTTTTAGCCAACTCATATCCAACGCGCGCGCACTCATGGAATAGTTGTTAAATATTATTGGCAATAATTATTGATATCCGGCCTCACTGATTAGTCAAAATATGTCAACTTTTTTCTTGTTTTCGGTAAGACGCAACTCCTACTCACTCAGTTTCTAAAAACCACAAATAAATAGCAATGACAGCAATGACGTTATCGACATCGATGGATAATTGATAATAATCGATACCCCACCATACTGATTACTCATTGGTGTCATTGACGACACTGAATGGCCATGGCTAAATGACCTGTCAGATTTGGAAATGAAATCACCAGCCCATTTAACCGTGGAATAAATAAAAGGAATTACAGTAACAACGAAATGATTTCTAGATCACATAGGCCTTGCTCTAAATATAAAGTATGGGTAAAAATAGAAAAAATAGATTACAGCGCTAGAAAAGGAATTGGTTGCCCAGACGCTTACCACCGAGCATACCAAACAAAGGAATTACAGGAAAGGCAGTAACATTCAGCGAACAAAAAGACCATCGTACTGAGCCATTATCTAAATGTTTTAGCGGCGATTCAAATGCACAGTGATCTCCTCACATTCAACAAAAGCATTTAAAGGCGGAAAATCAGACTTGGTCATTTTTTTTTACAAGTTTAAATTCTAATCCTCAGAGATTCGTTTCACTAAAAACTAGTTTGGGAAAAGTACCTGTATTCATGAGACTGTTTGCTACAGCGACAATTTTTAGTTACGAAGCTGCTCATGATGGAAGTCATGCACTGTGTTGAATGAACTGCATTTCTGGTTATCCATAACTAAAGTCTAACTAGCGTTCCATATCACCACGTTATTCAATGAACTCAAGCAAGAAGTACATGATCAAAATACAAAAACAAGTTCTCTTTGTCCTCAGGGCATATCCAGAGCATATCTAAGGTTCCCTATGCATTTTGCGTTTGTAACGACCTACACAGCAGCCAATAGATCACTGCCATAATTTCAGTAGCTGAAAGAGCATTTGGCGGAATTCCAAAAATAGTTATTGGAAGGGCAGTACGATGAATAAGCAAAAAATAAATATTGACATCAGTGAGCAATAGATGAATAACCAGGAGTCCACAAAAATGTTTTGCTACTGATAAGTTATTTGTTAATGCCAACGTTGAATGGCTGATCGATAAAATGATTAGATTTAGTCCCTGTACGCACCCAAAATTACTTATCCCAGTAATCGAAGCTGACTTTATGCTTGCGGGTGATTGACCCAATGCGGCTTTAAGTTTGTATCTAGAGTGATCCATCGATTAAATGCCGTCTTGAAGGTCTAATTGCCGCTATTAAATTTGATTAAAGTAAGCTACGCTAATGATAAAGGTAATTAGATTATTAAATTAAAACAAGAAAGAAGATAAAAGATAAATATAATTAAGTTACTGAATGAACAAAAATGTGAGAGATCAGGCCGAATTTACGTCTGAGGGGAGGGGAGGGGAGGAAAATTGAAAAGCTGGAATAAAATTAAGCTCACCTGTACGAAGGCCACAAACTATCAAAACTCAAATCCCAAAGAAACGAAGAATTTGCCCGGGGACCTGCGAGCAGTGCCTCAGAGGAAAATTTGTAAAAGCATTTTAAAATGTTTAAGAGGGTGAAACATTCTCCCTGAGTTGCACTTTCCACTGACCACAAATGTCCCTCGAAAGAATGCTCAGTATGAATGAATAAATCAGTAAAAACTTAAACGTTTCTTCCATGGAATACTGATTTGAATATGAGAAGGATTATTATAAGTGAAGTCTTTTAAGAGGATCATGCGACAATATTAATCTTCTACCTTTGCGTTTAATTGACAGTTGTGCAACGCCGGTCTTAATCAGAGGACTGTGCGATACCTGCCTTGTCGCTGTACGGGCCACCATACTCTACTCGCTTCTATAAAAAGAAAGCTGCTTTACCTTACCTTTCTTTGCCTCAATCAATCGGCGGTACAAAGGTTTGATATCAATGCTCTATCTTTGGAAGATGACATGCCACGGTTTAAACAATGACTTTTAACATCAACCGATTAAATATATGTCATATTTTCAATGGTCAGTGATTGGGCAAAATTTGCCATCACGAATGGGGCACACGGTTCTTTGCTAACGTCATTGCTTGCATTTTAACTTAGCTGCTAAGCTGAAGACTTTTCATGCAAAAACTTCCATGTCAGTTTTTTCTTTGATTCAAGATCCATTCCAGAAAGAACATTTCCATATGCTAAATGTGACAGCTGTTTTCAATTTATCTCCATTCTTTATTCGACTAGGTCATATTCATTTTTGTGAATTTATGATATTCAGTAATTTATGATAATTCAAACTAACATGATGAGCCAGCAGCAGCTTCAGCAAGCAATTTACACTAGTGGATCTCTAGAGTGGCTTTGATGCCAAAAATGACTTAGAAAGTTCAAGAACGACGAAAGACTTGGCTAGAAAATCGCGAGGGAACGTTGTGGTCAACCTTAGTTTATATCTAAAATCATGGACGGACACTTAATTATTCTTGAATATCACTTGCTCGACTACGCTCACGGTGACACCAAGCTTATTTCCTCAATAAATCTTATTTCTTTCGGAGTTTACCTCTTAAAAGATGCTTTTCTCATGTGGACTTTGTTTCTAAAATCGCTGAACAAAATGGTCGATCTGCTGACAACTACGATCTACTGAAAACATATCGTACAAATTCTTCCATGGCCATAATCTGGTCTCTTTGTGCACAAAAAATGCAAACCGGTAGTCTGTAAACAATTTGCTGATGTAGCCGGCAACTGCAACCAACGCAGAAAACCGTAGTATCTGCACACGGCCAGTAACTGTTGTAAGCCATTAACCACTCTGTGTGTTACGACGTGATAACCTTTGTGCGCTCTAATTTACCCTAAGATTTCACTTTTGACTCTGTTGAAAGTCAAGCTAGGCGAAAGAACTGGAGTTAACTAAATAAAGCATATTTCACTGGTGCTAAAGGGTATATAGTATGCCTTTGTTCACCACAGTATTCTAAAAGTTACACTGTTTTAATATATTTCCTCAACCTGCATTTAAAACATTAGACAAAATTGAATGCGTGCATGAACATTAACAATCCAACATTTGCAACACGCGATTTTGAAATTAAAGTGTGAAACACTGAAAATCAATTGATAAAACATCTGAAGTTCCACGATATCACACTACTGTCACCTGAAATAGCTAAACTAAGACCGCTTCACGTGAACTGTTTGTCAGTTGATGGGTTACCTATGTTGCCCATGTTAAGATAACCATCGTTGGATAAAGGTACAACCAAACATTTCGTTACCATTTAAAAAATATTTTTATATTAAAGTGGCTAAATTAATGCCTTTAAAGCTGAACCAAGAACCCGAACCCGAAAATCGACGCAGGGAAATGTGCCGTAAAAAAGTCTGCATGTTTTTGTCTGCTTGAGTTTTTTTTTCGAACAAGCTGCGTCCAAAATTTCCAGCCTTGTTTACCCATGACATAGGCAGTGGACTGTGACTGCAGGGATATACATGATACATCGTCTGTGACTCGCTGAAAGATTTAACAGGAAAAAGTTTCATTTCCATGACAACGTTTAAAAATTGATTAACATCGCAAAGCTTGTAATTTTGCGATATTCCAGTTTATCTTTAAGTGTAACTGTGTAAACTGAACTATGGGCAAGCACGTATGCTAGTTTGTTTGCACTATTCACCATTTCATCAATAGAACAATTTTTCTACACCATACGCCCTCTAAATACTAAACCAAACTTGGAACTAGGTCTGTAGGAAAGATATCTCAGATACTTCAGTCTAGATGAAACGATCTTTTGGTGGTCCTTTGACGTTCAATTTTTAACTTCTTTTTGCAAGTGCATCTCTTCGTAGCGGAATGTTTCAAAAAATGCAGAAGAACTATCCGCCGGAAAAAGCCGGTATACGCAGTCCAAAGAAGGAGTGATAACTGAACGATAAGGGCAATCAGTTAATGAAAGATCTACATTAAGATGATGGCCACTTTTGCCATTTTTCTACAAAAATCTTCCGACACATCATTAATTGTTTTAGGCCTGTAACTAAACACACCTTTTTTTACCAAAGCCGTGGTAAACGGCAGGAAGATAAAAATGTGGTAGCGATAGACGCAAAAAGACAACAAAAAACTGCCATTTCCGTGGGCGGATTGATCTTTAATTAAACCGCGATCTGGAACCGGTGATACAGGAACACCAGTTATCTCAAAGAATGCTTAAAATGCTGTTTATAAAAAAAATTAAGTTACTCTCAGAGGTGAGAATTAGTGTTTGTAAGTAGTAGAATATTAAAACTTATTTAAGCGCTGAAATATAAAAAGACGACAAAACTGCTTAATTGGACCGCGTATATATGGTCAAGTCTCACATAAGACATTGAATTAAATAAGTGGAACAGGCCCGAAAAGAAGGGCAAACCTTTTTTCCAACCAACCATCACTACTGGTGAAACACTAGACACTGCTTTCGAGAAGTGTACCAAGGGATGGTGTACCATGGGATGATTTACAGTATTTCACCGGTGAACCCCAAAACCTTTGAATATTACTTCAATATACTGAATTTACCCAAGCTTGGTATTCAGGTGATGGCCCGATTTTCATACACGTCTTGCATCTTAAATGATTGAGGCTGAACCTTAAAAATGCTCCACACTTGTATACAAGAATTAAAACCACGCGGTTGAAAAAGACGCCGCCTTCAGTCACAACATACATTTCAGCCTAGATCAACGTTCGCTTTCCACAGTGTCGTCTTATCAATACCGGTTACGTTTTTCTCCACCTGCAAAAATTATCATCGAATAAACTAAAGCCGCAAACGTTTATAGGGGTCAGCCTTACAGGGCAAGGTAAGAGTTATGGTTAGTATTTAATGAACTGTCCACGCCTATTTAGAGCCATTATCCCACCGTGGCAACATTAAGAGATTGCATGCCATTGTGATAGTTGCAGTGAACACTTCGATCGAAGAAAAAATTACGTTTGCAGGCCCTCTGCCAGAACGATATTTTACCCTAAACTTGATAAATGAATGTATTTATAGATAAATTTGACAGTTGGAAAAGAATAGAAGATAGCCACGGTATGTGCCAAAGATCCGCTATCTGTTTAGATTATCATGAAGTGTTGTTTACAATAATCGTTTAGAATTAAGGACCCAGACAGAGGGACAGGGAGAAACGAGGAGAGAAATACACGCAATTAAAAATAATACAGAAAGGAATGTTTACGATTACATTCTTCAGGAAACGATAAAAGCAAACGAAATTTAACAGGCGTTAATCATGTTTAGGTCTAACAGTATTGCAGCATCGACTGATGATTTGCAAACATGTACCTTTAAGAGAGATAGTAACTACTGACATTTATCACAGTTTCATGACATCTAAACTCAAACATAATCAATAAATGAATAAGCTTACAGGTTCGCAACCTGCGACAAAATTTACTCAGACAAAAAATAAAACAAAACTGAAGACAAAAAAAATGTGACCACGATATACATCTAAAACGAAAAAAAATTGCGTTTCCTTTGGGCGGCTTTATCTCTACCCCATATTTAACTTTGTATAATGCCAGCGCGATAAAGACTCCTTATCTCGCGCGAATTAGTAAAATTTTCTTTGTACAAACAGCTTAATATAGCCGCTTTCGGTGAGTATTATGAAAGCAAATATATTCAAAGAAATCATCACTTTACATATCCAGTAATCTGATCAAACTTTTAATCAAGCGGATACTGAGGAAAATACATAAACAAACAACAACTAGAGACGAGGCCTATCTAGTGATGTTATCATAAACAAAGAAGTGCACTTTCCCCCAGGCGGCGGCTTCATTTTTACTCCGGCGATATCTTGTAGCCTTGCAGAACGCAAACCAGAAGAAAGAGCCGCTGTTATCTGCATCTATAGGGTTAATTACTATAAGGTATAGTTTACAATAATCGTTTATTTTATCTATCAGAGGTCAATAGAGTGTGAAACCTTGAAAAGAAAACCAGAGCAATTCAAGTGTTCCTCATAATTGTAAGTTAGACCAACTGTGTCACAATATGTCGATTTAACGAACAGTTCAGGTCTGGGAGAAAAAGAAACTGTTCAATTTGATGCAGTTAGACTGTACTGTTGCTATGGAAGAAGAAATGTATTCCAAATATCGAAACCAAACTTCTAGTGAAAGCTAACAAGCTAACACGGAAATAGTCACTCCTACCCCGAACCAAAAACAGAATACACTTTTGTTAAAAATACGCACGTTCATCCAAGAATCAGTGCATCGCTTCCAAGCTTCCTTTGACGAACAAACTTCTTATTTCTCCAGTTACATTTGTAGGTTAACATTTTTTTCATAGAATGATACACAGCTACAAACGATGAGTTTCGGTACAATTCGTCCCAACGGAGAAAGAAAACTGAGAACGGGAGAATGGTTATTAAAGGGATGCTCTTCAGAGCTTCTTTGAGTGAAGGAATTAACTAAATGTTCAAGATAATGAAGATCCATCACTGTTCTCTATTAAAGAGTGATACCATTGGATAAAAAAAAAACGTCGAGAGAGGTAACGGCTCACTGACGAGGATTACAAGTGTTGTTTCTCACGGCACCAAAGATCTTCAGTTACCCATTCGCCAGGAAAAAGAAGAGCTGTTGGTTTCTTTGGTAGCCTTATCTTCACCTCCATATTTATCTCGAATTGCGGCCTAGTTTCCTTGAGTGGTTTGCGATAAAATGACTCTGTTTGCAATAACAGTTTAACATAAGTTTAGAACGTATCAAGGAAAACCAATCAAGCCTTGGTTGAGACTCAGAGGCAAAATAAGTAGTCCTACATGTACCATGTGTCAGTTTTAAGTCTTCAGTAGTTCGGATCTAAAAAGAAACAGATTTCTGGTTATGAGCCTAATTTACAGCTAGTGTTAACGAGCTGAATGCTCCACATATGCACAAGAAACGGTCCTTCGAAGTATTTTGATTGAACTATCGGCTTTTAAACGTCGTTCTTGGGCCTTTCTCGACTTGATTATCTTAACGTGCATGTGGCATATGTGCAGTCCTTTTGTTGTGTGGATTGACATTGACTCGAATTTACACAGAAAGATAATAGCGAGGAACAGATTTTTCGTGATTGTTGATGGCCGTGTCCATGGCAGCATAAGTACATAATTGAGATTACGGTAGTTCTCAATTTTCTGTCATTTAGTAAAAAGCATAAATGTATATATCATTGTTTTGCTTTGCCTTGTGTATTTACGTTACGTCATTCAGTTCAACCAAACATTAAAAAATTGTCTACTATTTTTTTAGATAACACTACAGGACTGATGAAATCCTATAAATATCAGGATAACCATGCAAAAATTACTCCATGTAAAATGAAGAACCTAGTATACAATCAAACTTCAATCTTCAATTAAATCTGGCCACCGAGACAAGGTCCATACTGTCGAAGTGGAGTAGTTATAAGTGAGACGTCCGGATCTCACTCAACGACGTTACTGTGGAAAGATCTTTATGCTGAATGTGTCGGGGTTCAAATGTTTCAGTTCAAGTGCTGGAGACAGATACCGAAATAAACAGTTCTGGACGCTTTTTTCCTTCGGTTTCCCAAAGTTTTCGATAATGTTGTAATTTAACTCAATTCTCAGCTGTGTGGCGCAAGCATCAGCAAGTGCTTCTTACAATCGTAAAACTTAACTAGATTAAACTGCCCTCTCTCGTTTTAGAGCGCTTTGATTCAGTGTTCACGCATGAATAGCCAGGCGAGAATGTACACAGCTTGTTGTCGACAATTTTAAGTACACACAAACCATAATGAATTGCTCTGTCATGCCGGGATGAAATAGATTTTAAGGAAGACTACGATAATCCTACTAGGCCTTCATAAAGCAAGGTACAAGCTTAGTTAAATAGCATCCTGGCCCCTCCTTTTAATTTTATCCGATAAATGTCCCAACAAAGACATTTTGGACATTCGCAGCCACACTTTCTCTTCACCCCTGCTTCTACTGTCTGTCGTCGATAACATTTTCAGGTAACCCTAAATAAACTCCCGAAAATATGAATTTCAACGGCCTGTAGCACACTTTCAAGACTGGGATAGGTTGCACTTGCAAACGTTACGTACAGCAAGGAATTCAGTGAACAGATTTTACTTACCGTGATCAGTCGCAGTTGTCCGTCTATAACACACCTTCGACCCTTCGTAGAACTAATCGTCATATGCTCACGTCCAATGTTTACATTAATCTTTTCTCAATATAATTTGCTGTAACTCGAGAACATTAATGTTCGCTGGCAATTTGGCAACATTTGGCCTTGACGCTGGCATCAACGTAATGTGTTTTTGCAGATGAGGAATGTCAACGCACAAAACAAATGTCTATCCCAACCATTCTCTTAGAGGAACGAGAAGCAATATTACTAATAGCTAAATTAGTGTTCTGGGTCAGAAGCATTGTTAAAATAACGACTTCCACTAAAACTTCTGATCGGCTAACTGATAAGAAATGTGACATATCCCGGATATCAGCTTCAAATGGTCATAACGTCTCTCCTTTTTGGGACACAAGCCTATGCAATATAAAATATATATATTCGCATAAAGACAAAAAATATATATAATTTATATATCTCTTAGTCGATCATCGGTAAACATTTACTGGAATGGTTCATCAAAAAAGAATCTTTAAAAATAATGCTGATTCTCTTTAACCTTTTCCCCTTCACATTGTGAAAACATGCTGCTGTACTCGTATGAGCTCTGCACAAAGAATCAATTTCTTAATCCAGATACAGATAACTAGAAAAAAATGTTTGGAGCTTCACGTGCTGGGCATTTGAACGATGTCACTATAACGTTAAATCCCAAAACTGCTTGCCGTAATCATGACCTAATCACAAAGGCCTGGGTTGGTATTCAAATCAGAGGTCTCTTAGCCACGTGCACCCCCAGTTCTCAGTTACAGGTCGCCAAAATGCCTTAACACAATTGTTCTGTTTTGCAGCGTCACAGCACAGTTGCGCGGTTGAGTTACAAAGGATTTAGGAACTTTCCCTTCGCCCAGGGCACGCCCTTAAAGAGAAGGAAAAGATATTGGTAACAAGGTTCCCCTGGAATTAATTTCCTTTGGTGGGTGTTGTTTGCGTTTGTGACAAAGTGCATGGAGCCCTCCTTTGCTTGAATAACAAGGAACGTAGAGGATATAGAAAAGAAAAATAACAAAAATAACAAAAACCACGGCAAGACAGTTTGAAGAAGTTGCAATAAGATTAAGATGCAACTTTGCAAGGCGTCAATTTAACTTTTATGCTGTGGCCCGTATTTTCGTCACTTTCTCAGAAAATTGATTCAGAAAAAAATAAATGTTTGCATACATGCATGGTTTGGGGGTACGCTGTCACAAAATTAGAGCCATTTGTATGGATTTTGAGCTATGTTTCAAGGTCCATAACTTGGTCTCTGTTCAACCTAAAAGAATCAAACTTGGTCAAACGACCAACCTCAATGTTATCTTTCATGTGATAGTGTCAATTTATCGATTACTTCAAAATTTGCAACTCGCCCCAGTCCCCTTTTGAATTTTGGAACGGCCAATTGCCACTGCTGGAGCCCTCCTCCGCAGCGGACATGAGATGAGGAGGCGCCAGTAGTGTATTTCGTTTATTGTAAATCAGTTAAAGCCACGAGAATTTTTATTCAGACCCCAGCACAGAATTTTACCTAACGACCATAGGGTTGTTATAAACATCATCACATTGTTTCGATGTAACGGTAATGGACTGTAAATTCCTTATTTACTGTAACATGATAGAATTTCACTGTTACTCTTTCAACGAAAAGACAGGGAAAATATCAGTAAAGACTTATTTTGCATTCTCTACGTAACGTTTCTCAATTTCTCCCGTAACATGACCAAAGAAACGACGGAATTTGATCTTCACTCTTTATAACCTTACAGATTATAACTGTAAATTAGAATTCATCGGGCCATGAAGAATTATGGATTTTAGAAGCGAGGTATGAGCAAGCGAAAACACCAATTTTCCGAGAAAACTATTCGCGCGCCAGCACGCCTTTTTCCTTTTTTTGGAAGCCACGAAGTTCAACTATTTAGGTAATTGAAAGCAAAAAGAGCCTATTTTTGGTGCAACAGACCAGGACAACGAGAACATTCGTAATGGCTAGCATTAAGCTGAAGATGTAACAAACATACTCGGAAAACTGCACAACACAACACAACGAACGTTTTATATTTGAAGGAGAAGGAATATGTGCTTTCAGCGAGCAACTCAGAACCCAAAACAAGGTCCATGTTATTTTTTTTGTCGTGAATATCACGTAAATTTGGCTAAATATGCTTGTCTTCCCTTCAACCTCTCCCTCTTTAAGTCAGAGTTTATTTTAACATACACAAAACGTGTGAAGTTTCCGATTCACGTGTAAGAAGACTCCTTAAATTTTGACAAAAAAAAAACACGACAAATTTTCCCACAAAATGCTTTGCTAGTTGGATGGATCGATTTCGAATCATGGACTTTTGGGAGGAAAACAGTTTAAGCGGAAAGCTAGTTCCATAATTCTTAAAGGTATTGACTCTAATTTTCTGTCAACCGTTGTGAATTGTCGGAGAAATGGCCTCAGCTAAAGCAGGTGTCGGTGAGCAAGAATCTCAGCTGCTGTCAGCGGCCGGGCATCTTCGGAGATTCGTCGTATGGGTGGCTGCAAGAGGCTTTCGCGTGTTAACGTGACACGTGGCTCTTTGGTCGTGACTGTGTCACGCAATTTGGTTAGACGAAGTTCGAGTTCTGGAGGTCGTTGCCTCGATGAATTCTCAAATGCTCCCTTATTCCCTGTGGAGTCTTCATCGATATCAGGAACAACTTGTGCGGGTTCACTAATTGTAGTTGACAAATACCTGCCAAGAAATAGGTAAAAGTAGTAAATTAAGCTCGTACAGGATGTTCGGTTGACTTGTGTGAGGTGGGGGAGAGAAGGGGGTGGGGGGGGAGAGGGGAGGGTGAAACTTGTACATCCAATGCAGCTGTTATTTCACTTGTCACACAACACTCTCCCCCATGCGTGAATGGACAAGGGAAACATGCGTGACCTCACAACATAACCCTACCTGACATTAGGTTCAAGGGGTCACGAAACCCATGCCATGAAGAAACCCTTACAATAACTTAACCACCCACACCTGGGAAAGGGTGAGACGCCATGGCATTCATGACACCCATACGTGAAGAGAACCTGGAAGTATCTTGAGTGAGACCTATTCTAATGCACAAATGGTGTGCTGTGTGCTACATTGCACAACAAGGCCTGAGTAAGGCTTTTGTTACTCACCATGCTGTCATGGTGTTTCTCAAGAAATCCAGCACACCAGATGCAGTGAGTCTCTTCTGAGGGTCCAACATCAACAGCAGTCCAATCAAGGATTTGGTGTTATCTGACACGCGGCCATCACTACAAGAAATATCCAAAGGAAAAATTTGGTCACAACAAATACTCTCTCAAGGCTGTCAATCACTTAGGAAATGAGTGAAGATATGGAAAATGTAACCAAAGGTTCCAGGTACTGTGTTGTAATACGTACATACATACATACATACATTCATACATACACTTTATTTCAGCACGATAATGGTTAAAGCTAGTGCTTCTGGGGTCATGCATATTGTCACTTAGTGGTACAGGTAGTCTGTCATTATAGGCATTATGCATCAGCTTGAACAGTTTGATCTTATAAATGTAAGCTAAGGAATGCCATTTGGCTATCTTAAGTGCATCTTCGTTAGAAGTGTCATGCCCTAAGTCATAGATTAACTTTGCGGCTCGGCCATGGAGTTTATCAATTGACCTAAATAGCTCAGGGCCGGTTGTTCGAAAGGCGATTAACGCTAATCCAAGATTAAAAATTAATCAAGGAGGTTATTTGTCTATCCTCAAACGTTGTTCAATGCTGATATTCTGCAAAAGTTTAGATTAGGGGAAGTCAATCCTGAAAAACAAAGAGCAGCGGAAACAACTTTCATCCAAAGGTGAAAAACTGCAACCAAAGTTTACGCTAATCCTGGATTATGTTAATCGGCTTTTGAACAACTGGGCCCTGAATGATAATCAATGTTATTCTATTAAAAAAAGCCAAAGCTCAAACTTAAAATATCCAGAAAAAATACATTGGCCTCTTTGGGAGTTTTGCATCTTGGTTGCTGAGGGTTTAAGACCCCAAAGGTAGTAATGCTTTATATACATGTATAAGTGAGATGCCAAAGAATCTCAGTGACTTGGGAGCATCTCATGTTTCCCAGTTACAAAAGGAAACTTGTTGGAGTGGTCTTAACTTGCAACCAGATGGTAGACAATACACAAGTACTGTGCAGTTGGTAGCCTGTTCCAGGCTCTCAGATAGTAGAGGTGGGCGAAGAAGACTGAGCGAGCAAAAAAATTCAGCAGGGACTGCCCCTCCATTTTTCACCTCGCTCTGCTGGTACTATCGCGCCCCGTTTACAATCTGAACACCTGGAACAGGCTATGCAGTTGGAATATTGTCCACCTTCAGTATGCAAATTACCTTCAAATGTGTTACAGATGTTCAAACTTAGGAGTGCCATGTAACGTAATGGTTGAAATGCAAAAAAAACAGGTGAGAAAGAGGTGAGCCCTCCTACAGGTTCACCTCAGCAACATTGTACAAAACTGCATGTTTTTATGGCTTGATAAAGGTACCAGAATAGGAGGCTTTAACTACACAACATATGGTCAATGAACTGGTTTTCAGAGGTGTTTCATGGAGACATACTTTGGCAGCAGAAACTCTGCAGTTTTGATTTTCCTGAACAGTTCATGAGGTATGCTGTCATAGAATGGAAATTGACCATACAACATGGTGTACAGCACAACACCAAGGGCCCACATGTCACTGGCCTTCCCTGAATATGGAGCTCCTGCAGAAACAAACAAAAATTATAAGTTAGGAGATTGACCACATACACTATCTTGTTATAAGTACAATAGCTGACCATTTCCCACACCTGAATCTTTTCCTCAAACGGCCAAGTAATGAGCCTCAAATAGGACCAGCACCTAAACTGCACAGTTGTACTTTACCAATCAAAGAAATATAAGGATTTGTATGGAGAAAGCAGTTTTTCTCAAAATTCAAAAATTAAATATTTAGGTGGTGTTCGGTTCCTCTCCTTTTCCCCCTTGATTGATGAGAGGGAAAAGAAGAGGAACCAAAAACCAGCTAAATCTTAATTGACCTGGAAAACATACCAGAGACAAAGAAACACAAGACTGAAGCAAGGTAAGCTATTTTTTTATTTTAAATCCTACATATTTTCTTGAATTTGGAGAAAAAACCATTTTCTCCATACAAATCCTTATATTTCTACTCTTGCATAATATGGTACAGTACAGATATTCATATATATATTCATATATATATATATTGGGCTACCTGTGGAGTCAGAGGCTAGATTGATTGCTTCTGTACACTTGTTTGTAGTAACCTTTCTGAGCATCAAAAAAATTCTATGGTAGGATCGTATATACAGCAGTTATTGGGCAGAACTTTTTTTTAAAAAAAGACTTGAAGAAAAAAAGGGCTTGTATATAAGGAAGCATGACAGAGGGAATAGCAAGTTATAAATCAAGGAATTCATCAACCTCTAGATCAAAGAGGAGACTAGCCCATCATTATAACTAAAGAATCTTGCCCACTCTTGTTGACTTTTAATATTAATTAACCAGTAATTTATTTACAAGAACTTTATGGAACTTGTCTCTGTAGTTGCTGGCTAAAATAACTATAACTGGCTGCTGATAACTTATGACAGCCCTACTCAAAGGCCAAGAAACTATAGATACTACTCTATCTGCGAGAGTTTGAAATTGGTGTTTGAGAACATGCTGTCATGGGAAGTCTTAATTGATTGATACACCTGTATATTACCGTTTCAAAGTAAACGAATGTTTAAAAAGAGGAAGAACTCACCACTCAAGACATCAGGACTGATATATGCTGGACTTCCTCTTTGGTCTTTCAATAAATCATTGTCTCTTATAAGGTGCTTCCCCAAGCAAAAATTGGTAATGGTTATTCTTTTGGTCCTGAAAAAAAGGTTAAATTTGGCACTTGTATTAAAAAAAAATTCAAATTTTCAACCTCACAGATTTGATTTCCTACATTCTGGGGAAAAGTAGCCAGCACAAAGTGGTCTGACAGATGGCAGAAATGCGCTGGCTACTGGCTCCTAATGCCAACCCTATTTTATATCACATAAACTTGAAAAAATAAACAAACGAACAAAACAAAATGAAAGTTAATTATGTCTGCAGTCAAAGCTATTGACAATACACGATACCTCCATTACCTTCTATTCAGTACAATGTTTCCAAGTTTTAAGTCTCTGTGAACAATGTTCCTCTAAAACGGAAAAAAATAAAAAAAAGATCTAAATCTCAGAAGTATAAACCCCCGCAACTATGCAAAAAAACAAAAAAAACCTGAGAGCTACCCCAGGGCATACATGTAGATAGTAAAGGGGGTTAACTGCTGATTAAAAATATTACTGATTCCACCCACTCCCATCAGACTATCATGAATAATTAATGAAGCCATCAAGCATCATCCTTGTTATGCAAATTAGTGTGTCTACAGATTTCCAAATTATGTGATAATTTTAAGCCAGAAACCTAATCCTGGTTTGTTCACTTGAGAAAATCATCAATGAATAACTGAAGCATGGGACTTTAGTTAAAACTGATACTGCTAAAATCTCATGGGAGTTGAATGATTCCCATTCAGGTCTGGCTGAGAGGTGGCTGGTGAATTTCAAATGCAGACAAATGTACCCTTAAAAAACACAGAAAACTTCCTGCTTTAAGGTTAAACAGGAAAAAGTGATACCCCACATTGTTTCATATTAACAGGCCTGATGCCTATCTTTTCACGCAAACACATCAAAATCAGTCTACACTTTACCTTCAAGAAAAGGGCAAAATCTATACTCATGGGGTTGTACATTTACCGAAATGCCTTAATTTTGACCCTCCATTATGAAAGACAAACAAAGGCTTATGCATGCCCACTCAACCATTCTAAATTCCTAGCATGTCAGGTGCCCCCATGCAAGGACCCTAGCCTATCAGATGGGTGTCAAGGATTACAGTATTAAAGTCAGTTGATTCATCAGTTAACGAGCTTTAAACCATTAATTGACCTGTCAATTTTATCAGCTGTGGAATTTTCCATTCAAAGATTCACCTAGACATCCTCATGTGACTTTCACTGGTTGAAGAAATACATCAGCTCGTTCAACCAGACAACAATTGAGTAATCAGATTTTCAAGTGACGGGGTTAGAGAACATTTAATGCAAATGAAAGGTTAAGAAAGCTTCCTCAATGTAAATAGATTCAATACAACCCACGTCTTTGAACCACAGGAACACAATCAGCCTTAACGATGCTTTGCCGTAACGTGGGAGTAAACTTGTTTCAAGGAAACTCGCACAGATTTCCTAGTTTCAAGTACGTGATTAACGTATATCGCGTGCCCACGCAAGTGAATTTTCAGACAAAATTCTAAGTACTAAGGAAGGTCTTTGACACTTCGTCGTCATCCGTTGTAAACAAAGGAACTAGTATAGAAGATATCCTTTTCGACTGGCTTTAAGAGGAAATTCCCTGAGTAAAAAAAATTATTTAAATCTTCAAAACTGACAACCCACGCGATCGAAAGGATTATTTGTTTGAAATTACAAGTGCAGTGGGGACGAGAAGTGCGAAGATCTAAAATCTTCAACTCAATAATCCGAAATCTTTAACTTTGATAGCGAATTGGGGAAAGAGTCGTCTCAAAGAAGCTTCAAAGGCGAATCAACCTTGTGAACTTGAGACCACCCAGAAACCAATGACAATCCGAGTTATTTCAGTATAAGAAATTTCACAAGAGTAAACCATTGAGTTTTCAATAATTACTGTAAACACGACCACAAACCCAAATTTGTCCGATGTTTTGTACCTTTTAAGGCCTTACCTTGTGCAAGCACTCTACCACTCTAACGATGTCGTGAAATATTATAATTGTCTCTCTTTCGGACAAGCGCTTCTCCCTTATCACGTAATGTTGGAGGTTAATCAAATCTGCAGTATCCGTACTAAAGTCGTGTGCGCAAAGACAATCCAAAACTAAACAAAGGCGATGTCGAATACGATACTGTCTTGAAACAGCACTTTGTTGAGAGCGGTGAATTGCTGCTGCAGTATTAGAGTCTTTATCGGGTGGAATTTCTTCGTAGTATTCGTCTTTAAAAAGTCCGTGATGGTGTACAACGCCATCTTGATCGTGCAAGAGAGAGAGAAGCGAATACTCGGTGTGTAAGAGCATCTTCCCTTGTTTATCGTCTTGGCTCTCACGACCCGGATCCGCTAAGGTGAGGATTTTGATCGAATAAAAGTCATCTGTACCGTCTTTTTTGGCTAAACACTGAACGATGCTTCGTACAGGTGAATTGCCTAATCTCGGTCCGAGTAAATACGGACCCGCGCGTTTCAGAGATCCACGATTCGAAGCTCTAATCAGGGCCCTTCGCGAACTCAGCGATAGACTGGGGTTCGAGGATGATGATTCTCCTGTCTCAAGGCAAGACGCCTTTCGTTTTACTCCTGTTATTCCACTGCTGCTAGAGCGCATTTTCAACAAGGAACTTCGCGGAACAAAGACAAGTTAACTTTGCGCTGAAACAGAAATAAATTGAATGTCTACATCGGAAGTGGTTTCATTCAAAAAATTTGTTTGGAAATTAGTCCCTCCCGGCCAAAGAAATTCACCTAAGCCTGGAACGACAGAATTGGGCAAATTAGCTTCGCTGTCGTAATTCCTTCCGCGACTTTAGAGGTGAAATTTGACAGACATTCTTGATCAATTTCATAAGAAAAAAAAGTTTTCCGCAAGTTTTTTATTACGTGAAAAAAGTGCCGTGGCTTTTGATCATGTTTCCTGAAATGGTTTGTTGCCATGGTGAGGGACGCCAACACATGGCATACCAAAACAATCAAAATGGCGGAGGTACTCCTGCAAACTTCAGATTCCCGAGGTAACTGTCACATTGTGTTAGGAAAGTAATCCATAACTTCAGAATGGTTTCCGTACGAGCTAACAGGAGCTGTTTAACGATAACATGAAAACGAAGTTGCCTAAAATCAAATTTCGTTGATTTATTGTTTGTTTAAAATTAGAATACAGAGATCAAAATTACAAAACGAATTAACAAAAAAGTAATTAAGTTCATATAACTTATAAAGTGAAACGGGATACAAAGCATTCTTCTTCCCAACAAAGATGTGATCATACGAAATAGTGCCAACCCTTATCGCTAAAATTCCGGGAGCAGTTATCCCTTATCTCCAAGATTACCAAGACTGTTATAAATCCCCAAAACTACTTACCTTTGAAATTCGACATCTGACCAATCTTGCTTCAATTTGGACCAATAAATGACCCGTTACTGTTCGTTACCGGTCGCCAGTAATGCAAATCCTTGGCAAAAGTGACCAAACATGTGACAATTGAGAAATCAAAGCTATTTTTTTGTTATCCTTAAAACTATCTTAGTTATCCCTTATCCCTAAAATTATTTTGCCAGTTATCCGTTATCCTTAAAACCCCTGACAGGGCCTCAATAGTTAGCTCATAAAACACACAAATCATTAGTCTGTTGCAAACTGGATTCGAATGTAACTGTTCTTTTGGGAGAGTTTTCTTGGATAACAAAAAATGTACATAGTGTTTTAACAAGTACTTAGAACTTAGTTAACATCTACGTTATTAATGATATTAACTTACAGCTGTAGTTAACATCAGTGTCATCGCTCAATTGTTCAGTTGAAGATATAACTGACCTAATAATACACTTGAAAAAATTACTCGATTGTGATTGGCTGAGAGCAGTGCAGTTTAAGTGTAACACCAGTGCAGAAAGTGTAACACCAGTGCAAAAAAGTGTAACACCAGTGCAAATTACAACGAAGATTTCCGAAGTTAAAACCAAGACTCGAAGACTTCCGAAGACCAACCGATGTATTTCGAAGACCACCGAATATCGTGCGAAACCTTCCGAAGATTTCCGAAGATCGGCGAACACTTCCGAAGATCACCCGAATGCTTCCGACGATTTCCGACGATCACCTGAACACTTCCGACGATTTCCGACGATCACCCCAATACTTCCGAAGGTTACCGAAGATTACCCGAACACTGCCGAAGATTTCCAAAGATTACCCGAACACTCCCTGTGATCTCCGGATATTTTCGAAGCTTCTCCAAGTTTCGGAAGATCGAGGGCAATGCCTTCTACGTACCTCAGTAGTCAATGTATGGGCTGAAGCTTTATAAGTAGTCTATTTTTTCAAGTGTATTATTAATAAGTAATCACATGATTTTTCTCGTGCAATTTGGAATAAATAAGCACTTGTAAATTTTTTCAAAGACCACAAATTGCACTCGCCCTACGGGCTCATGCAATTTTGTTGGTCTTTGAAAAAATTTACTTGTGCTTATTTATTCCAAATTGCACTCGGAATCATGTGATTATCTATACTTAGCGCCTCAGAAACTGTGTCATACCCACTATAATATAGTGGGTATGACACAGTCTAACCTGACTCAGTACCACACATATTATGTGTGGTACTGAGTCAGGTTAGAAATTCAGTCTTTCTGTCTAATTGATAACGCAAAAGCTCATTGCACTAAAACCTGCTCTAATCCCAGTCTGTCATGGCAAAACTTCTTCATAATTACTGTCATATTGTGTCATGAGGTCGTATCAGTAATAAGTGTGACATGAAAGAGTTATTGGACTAGGTACATGCATTTGTTTGATTTATCAGGCATTGACACACCTCTTGTGAACCCAGTTATAAGGCCATACTACGCAGATGGGTTTGGAAGCAAATCAATTGGGGAACCCGAATGGAGACCCCACCCAAGAAATGCACTTTCTGTACCAGGAAGACTTGACAATTCAGTGAGGTAAGTAGAACTTAACACCTTCAGTATCAGTAATCTGTACTGTTTGCTCATTTCAGTTCAGTTCAGTTTTGGTATGATTAGTTTCTCAATTACATGCCCTGGCTGGATTGAAGAATAAAGGAATGGACAACGTCTAGCATGCATCCATCCAATTCAGGATGCATGTGGATAGTTGGGAGAGCATGAAGGTAGCATAAGAGATGCTCAAGGTGCAGCCGAGAGCTCCTCTATAAGCTACCTAAGTGGCCTCTCCCAACTATCCAAGTGCATCTCGAATTGGATGGATGTACCGGCTAGACATTGTCCATTGCTTTTATTACATAGCAAGACATTTTTCAGGCTGAAAAGTTCCTTTTTCTATACTGATCAAAGTGCAAATTCTCTTAACTGTGAGGGTACAAACTAAAAATAGAATGACTTCAAAAACATATTTATACTTTTACATGCTTACATCTGTGAGTGACAAAACAAGTGGATCAAAATACCATACATAAGCTGTCAAAGTTTATTCATTCAAAATGATGCAGGCTTTAAAATGTCTTGGATCTTACAAGTCATTTTGAAGGGCTCAACGAAGAGATGATGACACATTCTGAGTCATGCAGTCGCTGAAAATGGAGTCGAAATTACACGACAATTTGAAATTCACCCTTGATCGTAAAAACACATCAGTTAGTGTTTTTCTTGATCTTGTTTGATTGTTTATCTTCGAGTATTTTTTCTTAATCCTGCTCGGGTAAATTGTGAAGTGGTAGTTTATTCACTGGTAGCACTTCGCTTTGTTGATCTTTAGACACTTCCAATACTTCTGCGACCATTTCAGACACATTTTCTGAGTCTTCAAAGTCATCAAATTACCCTAACTCAAATGTTGGGTTATTACTAGCCTATATATTATGCCTACCTTTGAGTTTTACTTGAAAAAAAGTTGTGAAAAAATTTTTGCTGGCAGGAAATTTCACAAACACTGACGTCAGCCTGACGTCATCCATTTCTTTTTCATGAAATCTTAGCCAATAAGAGCATGCATTAGAATTTAGCTATGTTATAAAAAAAAGTTGGATTAAACTTAGACCCAAAAAAGTACATATTCCAGATGTCAATCAAAGGAATTCCAGTACCAGTAGAAATGAAAATAAAAAAAGATGGAGAGAATTGGAAGTAGTTACTGTATGTATCCACCTTTGCTTGTTCCTTTTGCAACTGTCATAAAGTCTGCCAGGACATCTTCACCCCGGCCCCAATAATCACAAAATTTAATAATAATTATTCAAAAATGCTTCACAAGATAAATATCTTAAGTTTGTCCTTAAAGCCAGCAACATCTGGATCCATGCCTGAGATTACAAACTGGTTTTAAAGGGGTTGTTGTTGTTGTTGTTGTATTTTTTTAGAGGTGGTAATGGTCTTGACTGGTTTTCAAGTCTTCGTTGTGCACCCTTTGAGGATACATGCACCACACAGATCTCTTCCTCAACACAAATGAAAGAAACTGTACATCACATTACGAAAGATAGTGACAGTTTAGAAAGAGAACAAGGTACTGTACAGTATACAGAAATTTACAATGCTGGTTAACATAATCTCACCTGCAGGCTGACCCACACTGGTGCCAATATTGTTAGGAATTGTGCATGCTTTTGTTGGAACCTTGGTATAGATTGAAATCCTGAGGGTGCACTCCTTTATATGGCCTTTCAGGGAGTCTGTTCTTGAACGGGGTATTGATTTCATCAATTTCTGTCTTAAAGAGGGTATCGCTACATGACCTAATGGCTTAAACAGGATAAACTTAGAATTGTTTGTCTATAGAAGCCTGAACACAAACCACCAGTTATTGGTAGGTTTTCCTTGACTTTGCTCATTACAGCTTATTACACTACAAGAAAGATAAGTGGTAACTGCACAACTGTGATCCAGGTTGTGTTGTCTTCGGAAGATCAAGGTTATAAAAATATTATGTTGTATATTTTTCAAGCTTTTCAGGTTCCTTCTGCAGCACCAAGGCCACTTTCAGTTGAAAAAGAAGAAAATCCAACTAGTCTACACAAGCCCCAGGCTGAATATGACAATTACGATGATTTTGAGAAAATTTACATGAGAAGACCACTTGAAATTTCCCTAAGAATGTCTCTTGGAGCAAAAAAGAAAGGTATGACACACAAACTATGCAGCGAGAGTAAAACAAGTTTTGTTTGTTATGATTTCAAGTAAAGACCACAGGGTGTTCTGGCAGCTAAAGATCATGTGATCCTTGATCCTGCTTTTCCAGGAAACCTGCAAATTGCGGGTGGACACCAAAAATACTGGAACTTACAGAACATTAATGAATTTCCAACTTAACATCTTTACAGTAAATGTCACTTGTTATTTCTTGACATGAAACCTCATTACGACTTGCCCCTTGGTAAACTACCCCCTATGACTAACACTTGAGTTACTATGAATGAGGCATATGAAAGAAATCATGTGTGAACTGCAGATATGAAATCAAATGAAGAGTGATTGTCGCAGTGTTGATTGCAATTTTTACAATTGCGAAAGGAAGCCTGAAAAAAATTCAGGACTTCAATGGGGCTTGAACCTGTGACCTCACGATTCTGGTGCGATGCTCTACCAACTGAGCTATGAAGCCACTGATGTTGGGAGCACGTCAATTTTGAGTTCATATGTTCCCGTGAAAGTGAGAGATATGTAAGTGAATGAGGCATATGAAAGAAATCATATGTGAACCGCGGATATGAAATCGAATGAAGTGTTGATTGCAATTTTTACAATTGCGTAAAGAAGTCCGATAAAAATTCAGGACTTCAACAGGGCTTGAACCTGCGTGACCTCGTGATTCTGGTGCAATGTTTGGAGCACTGGTCAATTTGGGTCAATTGACGTGCTCCCAACGTCATTGGCTTCATAGCTCAGTTGGTAGAGCATCGCACTGGAATCACGAGGTCATGGGTTCAAGCCCCGTTGAAGTCCTGAATTTTTTTCAGGCTTCTTTACGCAATTGTAAAAATTGCGATCAACACTGCAATGATCATTCTTCTTTGACTTGAGTTACTGTGTGTCCAACTTACTTATCTTCTCTTTGTGTTTGCTACCAATAGTGTTTGACAAAAGAAATTGCATTCCTGCAGCATCCTTGGGAGACAAAAGTTATCAGGTACCAGAGTGTTCCTTAGAATTTCACAAGCAAGGTAGCACAAGACCTGTTGTCAACTTTGGGTAAGAATGATTATTTACAAGTGGTTATAAACCAGTGATATTACTATTTTGGTAAGAATGGTGATGAAGTGAATAAAATTGTTAATTAGAATTATTTGTTGACTAGGACCAATTTTGAAATCAGCAGAGTGGGCAGATTGGTGCATGAGGTACCCAGTAGCCTCTACTGTGGTCACCCAGCCGTGACAAGGGCATTGTGGGTGTCTTGAAAATGCAGACCTCAAAAATGCGGAATGTTTTATCCAGACTGTTTGACCCTGGGTTGCTAAGTTTTCCATCATGCAACATTCACGTCTTTGCTCTACGAACATCAAATTTTTGGGCTGGGGCTTAGCCAAGACAGAGAGAGCTGGTGATCCTACTCCCCAAAGTAATTAATATTCCGGCATCCTTCTTTACCGGCCAGATTGAGAATTTGAACCCACCCCATCCCCTCCACTACCTCTTATAATTTTTTGGTGGTTTCTGGTTGAGGCAAGAATACATGTTGATTAAGATCTGATAATACAATATAATGTATTCAGATCATGCAATAATAATTATTATTGCAAGAAAGTCTCACTGGTAAAAAATATACATTAAGCTACTGATTAAACTGGTGAAGCAGTCAAAACAACTCCGCCAAAGTGCGAAATAAAAACAGATATAAATGAAGATGCCACCAATGGAATACATTCAGGGGATATTAGTTATTGTAATTACAAAAACTAAGACCCCCTAAATTTACATCTTAATATGCCTCTAAATTAACTTTGATTTTAAAAGCAGCTGGCTAAACATGGCAACAAAAAATGTTTACATGGATCAGCAAGATGAAAAATACATGATGGGACTTGGAATGAATGGCCTTACATGTAATTCGAAGTTGGATTTGTGGAGGGATGTACGTTTTTTGAGGTCTGTGGTCTGTGTTTTTGAGACACCATGGGCTTTGTTAGTGCTGGCACATCTCCAAAACCCAGCTGCCATGAGCCTTACATGAAAAGGCACTTGTCACTAACCAAATAGTCTTTGCACACCAGGTGTTCATACCCTCTCCTGGATGACAGAGCTTTGCTTTTATAGCATGTCCATAACTGTAGCTATCAAAATGATGCTACCACAATAGAAACACTATGAACCTTCATATTTGGGTACAAGTGCAAATTTCAAAACATCCTTATCAGCAGATAGGCACAGACTGTATAAAATGACACTGGAGTAAGGAGTGATCTGACAAGTTGTGCTCATGCTCATTTATGAAGATGCAGATTTGTTTGTAAATAGTTTAAAATGTTTTTAGTGCTGTTAATGTAGGTTTGAAAAGTGCTAGCAAAACTTATTTGGGACATTGGTTACTTACCTGAAATTGTTGCATCATGAGTGGTCAGTTTTGGTTAACTCCTTTTTTAGGGGGCAATCTCTAAAATATGTTGCAGACACATTTGTTCCTGTGCAAGACTTGCCATTGAAACCCAGGTAAATGATTCAATTGTACTTCAGTAGCTCTTGTTTTTACCAATGAATATCTCTACCCCATCTATATGTACTGTAACAAATCAAGACCATATAATTCAAGAACAGGTTTTATTATACATTGGTGACACCAGCTCGATTTTGATTGGCTATAAGCACGCAGCTAATTCTTGCTAGCTCTGTTTCTCTTACGTCATACCAACAAACAATAGTTTTTATATACGTAGAATTGACGTCATACCTACAGACAATAGTTTTATGCATGCAGAAGTGACGGCAACTAATACACTAACCAGCAGTTTGATCAGTCTTGTTATGGTGGAGTCGCCAGTGCAGCTCAGGAATATGCATAATAAAACAATTATTGGATTCGGTTTTCGCATGATAGCGATAATTATCAAGGCCTCAGTTTGTGTTATCCGCCTCAGCCTTCGACTTCGGCAGATAACACAAATTTTGGCCTTGATAATTATCGCTATCATGCTCAACCTCATCCAATAATTGTTAATTAATCAGCAGATAGAACAACGAACACATAGAGAATTATATAACATGATTGCACTACTTTGCATATCAAATTACCTAGGCTATGCACGTGACTCAATTACATCATAGATATAACATGTACAAAGGTTTTTGGTTGGGATTTCTCACTCCTTTGGAAATGCAGGTTGTTAGCTTTACAGTAGTTCAGAGAAACTAGGGTATAACTTGAATTATCAGTTCACTCAATCCTATATAGAAAGCCATAATGAAAACTGGCGTGTGTATAGGACTGGATGGATTGACATGAGCCAGTCCAGAAAAACACTTTGTGGTCATATGATAAAATACTAATATTGACTGAGTAAGGTTGGGCTTTCCATCCAGCCCTCCCACTCTGACAGTCAATAAGTAGATAGCATGTTTGGCTTAATTAAGAGCTTTAATGATTGTATTGTTCTTTACACCAGAGTATCATTTGAGGAGAAAGAAAAAATCAAGCTGAAAAGACAAGAAGTAGATGAAGTTAAAAATCTGGATAACTGGCAACCTGCCGATCCTCTGACACCTGCAATGCAGTTTCCAGGAACACAAGGATAAAAGAATTTTTTTTAGAATTCAGTGTAACTAGATTATTTAATAGATCTTCAAATGTTATTTATTGGCATGATATCACCTCAGACAGAAGTCTGAGAACTGTTTTTAGTTGGTACAATTGATTTATCATAACCTTTTTACTAATTCATTGTTTGAAATATTTAATGGTGATATGCAAATTGTTTTGTTTGTTTGTTAGATTAATGCTTGTTGTAGTTACACTACAGTGCAAAATATCATTATTTTTGCTCAATTAGTATATTTTTCTAAACAAAACTGTGTATTTTTCTAAACATTTTTTGCATAGACAGCAATATTTTTTATGTGAATTTTAAAATGTTTTGTCCATATGTGCAACTTTGGAAAATAAAACTGATTTTAAATTTTAATACTTTTCTATCCTGTCATTGCAAGGGTTGTCATAAATAGCCTGGGATCACTCCTATTTTGAGTTACAGTAGTTAGTTACTGTAGATCCCTGCCTTCCACAGGAAAACAGCATTCACTGTGGACATAATAACCAGAATCCTTGAACTTCTCTGCCACTTAGAAATAATCAATAAAAACCTGGATTACTCTTCTAGGGGAAAGAAACAATCTATCAACATGTCACAAGGACAAGGGTAGGAACAAAAGCATCATAAGCACCACACTACCAGGACCAGCTAGTCCCTTACCAGAGAGCTTTTGCACTACCATAGAAAGGCTTTAAAAGCACTGACAAGTATAAAATCAAATGACAAGGGCTGCTTGATTTCACAATGTGCATTACCTTTATTACATTCTATAACATGCTCCAGATATTTTGTTTTGAACATTAAAACCACAGGTATGCATTTTTGAAGACATTATTTCTTGTTATTTCTTTCCAACAGCTCAAGTAAAATTAAATTATTTGGGGTGACAAAGTAGGAAAAATATAATGTTGATAATTCATAATTATTATAATTATTTAAGCCTTGCAACAGTCCCAAACATCACTCGGTGAAACCACTCAGAAAATCTGCAAACATGGACACTAGAAATATTTATGGAATGTTAATTATGTTTCAAGTAAAAAGCCAATCATGCACAAGAAAACTAAACCACAAACAGTAACAGTAATAATTAGTTTGTGGCTCAGGGGCCCATTTCTCGAACGTCCTGTAAACGTTTTGGGCCTGCAAAAGCCATTTCAAACTGTGAACTGCTTATTCTAAAAGGCTGGTCTTTTACTATGATTTCAAGATACAAAAGGGCTAATTTGTTGCAAGATTTTATGCCTGGAAACGTCTTAGTTTTCAAGTTACGAAGGAAACTATGGCACCCTAAATGTGCCCGAAAATTTCAGGAGTTTTGAGAAATAGGCTGCAGGTTGCTTCTGTCTGGTTGCAGCACAATGGGAAATGTCCAAATCAAATCAAAGTGTTTTGTCATGGTTTTGGGATTTGCATAAGTTAAGAAGTAATAGATAAAATGTTAGAAATTTTTACAATTTCTGATAATAAATAATGTTCTATGGTTACAAAAATACAGCAACTATTTTACAATATTATTATTGATATTAAATTCATGTTAAAAAGACAGTGTTCCATTTTCTCATTATGGAGTATGGGAATTTTGTTAATAAATCTTTGGTTGTAAGAAGACAAACGATCATGGATGATCAAAGATGTGCTTGATTCCTTATGTGATCTTCTTGAGGTTTCCTGCAATAACAAGCTTAATTAAACGAAAATGACATTCACAGAGCATGGTCAAATTTGTTATTTGACTTATAGCAGCAAGTTGATTATACTGCACACTGAACAGTGCAAATGATGCAAAGAGTAAAGTGATGGAACAAAAATCTAACAACAACAACATGCATTTATCTTTTAACTGTGAGTGTGAAGAAAAAACTAACAAACAAAACAAAAAAACAATACACTGTAGCTCTCCAAATCTACCTAATTTTGCAGTGGAGCATGTGGATGTCATGGTGCATGTTCAAGGAGGGATTAACTGTGTATTCACTCATGTTTACCTGAGATAATGTTAAGGAGATTTACAAGATCTTCTTTGGTGTTCATATCATGCCTTCTCCCAGGTGGTATACCAAGCTGGTAGTCAGGTCCATAAGCAAGGAAATACTGTAAGGCAATGATTTGTAAACAAAATAAGTCAGTAAGAGAGAAAGAACTTAAATATTCATTACACATTTATTACCAGTAATAAAACTATCTTCTTCTCATGGGAAACTTCACTGCCTTATTATACAATTCTTAATTTTTCTGGTAGAGGAAAAATGGCATACTACTGAGCTTCTGTTATTTGGACAAAATCTAATTTGCTTATAATAAATAGAGTCTGGGATGAGACTTGGCATGCCTACTAATACATGTTTAGGCAGCAATTGACGTAGTCTCCACCTAAAGATTGAGAATTGGGCATGAGATTTTAAATACATTTTTCAGAGCACAGTACCAAAGTATTGGTTTCTAAGGATGATACCCAAAAATATTGTAGTATTGTATCTGTTGAAAATGCCAAGTACCTCATGCTCTGGGATGTCTTCAGGGAGTGTTTGACCCATAACAACACTAGTCAAGTATGTCCAACATCTTGCAGCATTATTCACATTATATCCTCCTGGAAAAAATAGTCAGGGAAGAGTATGGTTAATGTTCGTTGACTTCATTCATGAATACATGGTTTCTCAATTTAATTCAAGATTGAATGTTTCTGAATAGTTTTCTTTGCATAGTTAATTTTTGTAATCAATGTGAAATTGAGTTAAGAGACCAAAAGTAAGTTGATAGTGATTATTACAAGGGAAACAATATTGATAACATTTCATTGTTTACTGGTATATTCTGATTTGTCAAGGCAGTGGTAATGATTATTATTAAGTTCCAGCCATTATTATAGTATTTCAGCCATTATTATAGTATTTCCAATCATAGACACAACGAAACCATTGTAAAATTTGTTGCTACATGTAGTGTGACAGCATAAAAATTAATATTAACATAACTCTCCCATTTTGATTTGTTTCCTTTCACAAAAAAGAATAAGTCAGAATTAACTAACTTGGAGTCAGCACACAGTCAGACAGGATGTCTGATGACATAAATAATCTGTAAATGATGTTTATGAAATAAATCATATATGAAATGCAGAAATGAAATGAAATGAAGAATGATGATTTGTTTACCCACCTCCACCAAGTAGTAAAAGTGGCAAGTTCCAATCCATTAGGCATTTAACACACTCTGCAATGCCGTGCTGGGTGAGGTTAAAAGATGCCATAGGGTCACCAGCCAAAGTGTCAACTCCGCATTGACAGACCACTGCGCTTGGCTTGAATCTCAGCTTTACTTCTGACATCACCCTGTTCATAAGATCAACACAAAATACACTGTAAGGTGGTACTATTGGTCAGGTCAAGGATAAAAAGACAACTTGCCTTCACTTTTCCAGAAATTAATTTTCATACACATCTATGGTCAATACAAGGGGTTAATTTTCACTAGAAGCCGGCAACTGGCGAAAACTGCCACCTTCTTTGTCAGAATTTACCTCTCACCGCCTCCTCCTTTGCCAAGATTTCACTATTAATTATGATTTTAAAAAATTAATCAGCTTGCCGCTTACTTTAGCTAGCTCAGATAGCTATTTCAAAAATTATTGAAACTGGCCCTGCAATACCAGAAGGAAAGGGTTGTTGGTGCACAGATTTTTGGAGAGAGAGAGAGAGAGAAAGAGCATTGTCAGGGACATGCATTGTTTTGGGATCAACTCTTGTCTTGTAAGAAGTTTTCTTGTCACAAGCATCCTGCTATGATAACAACTGGAGTTGAAGTCCCACAAACACAGATTTTGAATTGAAAATGATTCTTGCTATTTTGGAGCCTGGAATATAGACACACGTTTGACCGTGTCTTTGATTTTGTTATTGACAATGATGCCAAAACAAATGGTAATACTAACCTGGAAAAGATCTGAATGAAAGGTTTGTCAGTTATTCCATCTTTAAGAGGTATATTGACAGTATAATACTTTCCTTTCCCTTCACCAACATCAGAACATGATCCTGTGCCTGCCAAAAGTGAATAATTATATGTTACAGGAGTAGAAAAATGTAATCATTATAGTATCGGTATGTCATTGTAGTCTTCATACACTGGTGCAAAAAATTATTCCCAAGACTAATTTTGTATGCAACAATTAGACGTTTCTTCACTCTACATCTTGTAACAAAATTAACGCTCATAACATGTAAGAAAAAATGCAATCAGATTGAAATTCAGCATGAGCTGCGCATGGACAAAAACTGAAATTCACAAGAAACAAAGAATTATAATATTATTTTAAAGCATAATTACCAGGAAAAAATCCTGTTGAAAATTTATGAAACGAAACAGACATCACTTTTGAAGTGAATGAAAATGCATCCTCAACACCTAAGAATCAACAAGAACACCGAAATGAAGGTTCAACAATGTAAACTCAGACATGCTTGGAGGGAGCTCACTGAACTGTCAGACTTTCTATATGTAGATGGTTGGGATTGGGGTTTGAGAAAAAAACTCCTTCAAGGGGTCTAGACATTTTTTGGGAAACATAAGATTATATTTTACCGGCTAGTTAACATGGACCCATGAAGAAAATTAAAACAAGATAAGAAAAGCAAATTTTTGTAACTAATTTACATTAAAATACCTACCATCTCCATGGTGAAGGTCAATGTCAATGTAAAGAACTCGGTCAAACTTCTCACGCAACTTGAGAATTCCTAACACAACATCATTAACATAGCAGAAACCAGCTGCTTCATCCCTAACCAAGTAAAAAAGTATTATTTATCAGTACAGACTATTAAGATTTGACGATGGTCAACATCATACCTAACAAGATGAGAACAATATTTTTTTTCTCCATAATGAAATGGACAGCATCCTTGATAGAATCCAAAAATATATGTTTTAAGCTACAAGCTACTGAAGCCATCAAAGCTGCTTAGAGAGATGGCCCATGTCTTAAATGTGAAAATATGTAAGCAAGGGAAGATAAAAAACCAAAAACCAAAGAAGAACACTAAAAGAGACCATTGAAATCCAGTCGCAGGACCAATGCCCTGTACCATGACATTTTTCGTGTAATTGTAGTTGATGTGACAATGGAATAGTTGAGAACTTGACAAGATGCTGTGTTGGCAGTGAAGGCATGTGACCGAAGATTATATGTAACTGTTCAATTTACAGGAAACAATAATCATCTTCAACCACATAATTTATTCTATGTTTCTGTGATATGAGTACCTTTGTGCATGGTGCCAACCACCTTGCCAGTTGATAGCTATATTACACTCTTGCTTGTTTAACAGCTCTGCTGCGGTAAGTGTACCTCCAGCAACAATGGACACGCAGTTAAACAACTCATCAAACACTGGACAGTCAAAACCTAGACCAAGTAGTAAACAACATGAGAAAGAACAGCCACAACAGCTGGATGGGACATCAGCTTTGCAAAAGTGTATGGAAAAATTTTCCAAATTGAAGCCAAGTCCCTGAGAAATTTGTAGTCATCACCAATTTTCTTTGTGAGTCCAAAAGTACATGCTTACACATCTGTTCTGAAATACTTTAACTATACAAAAATATCTTTGTTTTAAGGAAGTGTGGTCCCCAAGAATTAATTCTACAAGGATGACAAGGACGTATCCCAGCCAGTCCCTTGTTATTTTCATCCCCCTTACCACTCCAAACAACACATGGTGATCTGCCACCTTTCCCTACATCAAGGTACCGTGGAAAGCCACAAGAATCTAGAACAAAAATAATTCATCCCCATGGTATAAACTAAATCCTGTTTTTTTATGCTGCCATGTTACCTCCAATAATGTAGCTCCATCTCCTGTATATAAACCACAGACAACCCATTATTCCTCGATTTGCTGAAGGGCTAACGCTTGAAACATCAGCGTTTAGAATCCCTGTATGGTGATCAATTTACATTATATACTCTAAAATCGTCACATCAACGACCAGAGTACTTATACCATCCACTGACGTTACACAAATCACTTGACTCTGATGATGACTTCCGCTCAGGTTGTCGAAACGTCAGTCAATGTCACCTCAAACAGTCCTTCTCAGGACTACACTCACCCGGACGATCGTACTTCACTTAATTATATTATATACTCTGTTGATAATACCAAATTTTTGTAGGTTATTTTACAGTTACATGTACAATAGCTGCAGCATGGCGGGCATCCTTACACCACTATAAAGGTCACCACTATGAACATACCCAGTCCATACTCTGAAGCTGCATTCTCTAAATCCTCACTGTCATTGCAATTTGACACTTGTTCCAAGCATTCAATGTAGTTCTTGGAATGAAATGCTGAAAGTTCATGAACCAAGGCATGTCTTGGTTGAACAACTCTACAGTGACAAAAAAAAAAACTATAATTACTACTGGAGATCAAAACCAAAAATATAGAGTGGTTCTGTCCTTAAGGATGTTACCAGGTAATGGGTGAAGGAGGGGAGAATGTGACGTCACATATCATGATTCATGTCAGGCTTTCGTAGATGTTCCCTCCTCCCCTTTCCTTTCCTGTGGGGGAGGGGGGGGGGAGTATGGCTATGTGTAGGCTAGATTCTTATATTTTGCTATCTATTGAAATAATCATTATTTGACAAACTGAAGGTGATTTTTTCCTTGAGTGGATAGAAATATTAATCATGTTTTCATCATTGATTTCATCTCTTCACTGATTTAACGAGTCCTCCTTTCTTCCTCCCACTAGAGAAGTCCACAAAAAATGTTTGTAACCCAAACAGTCTACATGCTGCTGAATTTAAATGGTAAGCCCTCCATCACCTGGTGCTCCATTAAGCTGATTAGTGATGTGGCTTCTGTAGCATGATCAAGCAGCTGTGAGTGTTATTAAGCACCCCCCCCCCTCCACCATTGTCAGTTGCAATAATTACTATCTGAAAGAGACACCATATACCACCATATACCATTTTAAGCACTTGGACACCTTCAATTTGACTACTGTCGGTCATTATTTGTATGTGGTCTCATCGATCAGTAGCCCATTCAGAAGATTATGCCAAGCCCTGCTGAGAGTTGTAGTATGAACACTAGCGGTGGTCACGGCCAGGGTTCGTTATGTCCCTAGCGGTTCTTTAACGTCCCACAGAGCCAATTGTGAAGTGTTGTGAGACAGGACCTCTGAGAAGACTAGAAAGTCTAACCATTTGCAGATGTCATTGCAAAAGGAAGCGCTTTTCTCCTCAGTTATTTAAAGACCCTGAGTGTTGGTATGGCCAGGGCTTTAAACCCACGACCTCCTGCACAGTAGTTCAGCACTCTACCAACTGGTCAAATTGAATACAATGAATGCTACTGAAAGAAGAGGTGATCCTTGGTTTATACTTATCACTACATGACCAAATAGAGGGTTAACTCGATTTAGATCACTAAAAATTGGATTTGACGAGGAGAATTTTATGTTTGAGCTATCATTTCTAAGTTAAAAACTAAAATGAATTTTTAATTTAGTTGAATGTTAAAGTTACCTGCTTTTTTGAACAGGTACATGGAAGCTCTTCAGTCAGATTTGGATAGAAAACCGATTCTGTCTTGTCGAGTGAAAAAAAGAATTAATTGAAGTATATGCCTTGCCTGAGGATCTCAAGTCCCTTTTTTTGGAGGCGTTGATTAAACAGATTTAATAAAAAGCTGTAACTGGGAAACAAATATTTCGTGCGCTAGTTGAAATGATCAAAAAAGGTTGTACTTGATCCTCGTTGAAGGTAAATTCTTTCTTGATGATATTACCTAATATTTTCCAAAAGTCCGTAGGCTTTGATCAGGGAATGGGTCAACGATGCCTGCAAAAACAAGTTAATTGACAACCGGTCGTTAACACGTTCATGTCGAGATGCTTCTCAACGGAATCTACAGAAAATAAACAGAGGAAAGAGCTGTAAAATGTAAAAAAAAGAAAGCGACTTACTCGATTAGGAACTTTAGGAAGCTTGTCGCATAATTTAACGAGCTCATCTGAGTGTATTAATAAGATTTTTGGGTGTTTTGAAGTTGTTCTCAACGGCTGTCCGCCATTTTCTCTCAACGCCATCTTCAAACTTGCGCGGGAAAAATTGTTACAAAAGAAGCAATACTAACAGGGGTGGTGTTTAGTAAAGTTGTAAACATTGTAATCTTTGTCTTGAACTTGTTGTTCACTTGTCAAAAGCTGATTTATGTTGTCACCTACCCAAAAAGTATTTTTTCAGTATTATTTTTGTAACTTTAAGATCACAACCTAATAATTTTGGGAATATGTTCTTTAGTGGACTAACCTCTCCTCTCCCTAAACGTTTTGCTGTTTTTCAGCGCCGCAATGGATTGTTGTTTTGTAGCCTCGTTCTTGGGGCGAGGTTAGTCACCCGGGCACATGAGGAAATCTACCTGATTCATTTTGGTTGTGTTCGGGTGTTTCCGATTGTTCTGTGAACTTTTGCATTCTTCGTGGAGATGGAACGTCGATACCATTTTCCGGCTGTTGCAGGGACGAAAGATGAAGGTTTCTAAGGTACTACATACATACATAGTTTATTTGATAACGCAGGTTAAAGAATACGCAAGACTAAAGTCTGCCTATCTACTTATTAAAAAAACTAAAGTAAGCTTATATACATGTGAATAAATAGAAATTCAACAGAAATTAAAATAATAAATAATAACTAGCAGTAACCAATAGTTAGGAAGTGCGGGCGATCGTCTGTTGCGAGATGGAAAAGCAATTGAGGATAATGTGGGAGAAGCAAGGGAAAGCGCGGGGTTGTGGATTCGTGCTGTAGATTTATAATTAGTTGTTTGCGTTACTAATATAATTATTAATTGTTGTAATTATTGATATGGTTGTTATTATTATTATTGTTGTTGATGTTAGGAGTATTGTCAACAGAAGAAACCCGGTCGAAGTTGACAGAAAGAAATAAGAATTTTTGTATTTTAGAGGTAGAACACACAGAAAGTAGTTGTTCCTCAAGTGGGTAATGGAATAGGAATTGGGAAATGTAGGTCTTAGAGGGAGATGGTAAAATTGCCGGAAAACTCTAGGAGGGAGGACAAGAACCAAAACTTAACTGAACAGCTGAATGGGGTGGACGCAAAGAAGACGCTCTTGAAATGGAATGAAACTTTTACTGAAAATAAACGCAATTACTTACATAAGTGAAAAAAGTAACAAGTTTTCAAGAAAAGTAAATGACAGGAACATGTGTACAAGTACAAGGTGAACAACGATGAAATATAACTATCAAAAACTAACTGCTAGTTGATGGCTTACGTCAACCAACTTTTTTGTTCATGTCGGATTTTGTACTGCGCTTTATTAGGTCTAAATCAACACAACACTTTTGTTGTGCATGTTTATTTTGCTACATGTAACTGATACGTAATGTGTTTTATGAAATGTGACTTCGTATCATAGTGAAGAGAAATATTTGTATAGTAAGAAGAGCTTTCGTGATGTCATGAGAATTTGGTTGCATGGTTTAATTTGACCTTGGGAAGCAAATTTTGCATGTTGTTGAAGGCTGTGAACCATTTATTTTTCCGATCTATCTTTGCACACAATTGTGCTGTAATCCGAAAATATGCAGATGCAAATCACTGGGATGTAGCAAAACTTGGGCAAGTAATTAACTTACAATTTGAAAGAATGGGCCTTAAAGTACAAGGCCAACAATAACGAAACAGTAACTGTCAAGAACTAAAGTACTAACTTGATGGCTTAAGTAAAGTCACTCTTTTTGTTCATGTTGAATTATGTATTGCCCTTTGAAAAATAGCGCTGTGGGTATAAATCAACATTAGACTTTTGTTTTACACGTTTTTTTTTTTTGCTAATTGATAATGTCTTTGATAAAATGTGACTTTGTATCATAGCACAGAGAGATATTCTCTAGACCAAGAAGAGCTTCTGTGATTTCATTAGATTTTGCTTGCATTGTCAAATTGACTTTGAGAAGCAATTTGTGCATGACATCGTTAAACACTGTAAACCATATATCTTTCGCATCTATCTCTGCACACAATCGTGCTGTGATCCCTGATTTTGCAGATGCAAGTCTCTGGGACGTGCCACAACTTGGGCAAGTAATTACTTTACAATTTAAAATATAAGGCATCCTTTTGTTACATGATTTGATTTGACATGATGGAAAAATATTTAGTTTGTCTACAAACTTGAATTCAGATACTGTTTGAGTTACTTCTCCATCTAAAAGGAGATCTTTGCCCTTTACTCCTTTAATAACAGTGTCACTCTCTGAAATAGTGTCAGGGGTTGTGCCTAGTAAAGCATTTCCAGAAAAGTTCTTGACGCTTAAATTTTTGATGGTATAGCATTTGGAGGTTTGGATTTTGGTGATAATGTCATCCCACAAATGAATGGTTGAATAACCAGTGTCATCCTCAATGATGCAGTCTTCTTTACATACATACATACTTTATTCACTTTCCTCGCAGAGGCTTTTCAAAGAGAATAATAATAAAATAAAAATACAATAATAATTTAAACCTACTTTACTTATGGAAATATTTACAATTAAAATTAATCATACTAAAAGTACAAGGAAATATTTACACTTAAAATCAAAAATAATTAACAATCTATAAAATCCTTAATTAGTTTACGTTTCAGAAAATATTTAAAATCAGAAACTTTCTCAAGAGTTTTTAGAGAGCTGTCCATGGAGTTCCAGATACTGACTGTTCTATAGTAAAACGTTCTCTGACCACTGGCGGTCTTAAAAAGTGGGATGTTCAGCATTTGTGAACTTCTCGTGGCGCGTCCACTAATTTCTCCTCGCTTACTGAACTGGGAGGTAAGGTACTCCGGCACGCGGGATGTTAGACATTTGAAGGCCATAATAGCGCTCCTGAAGTATAGCTGAGTAGCTACCGGTAGCCATTTAAGCTCTTTTAAAACTGGTGTGATGTGATCATATTTGCGCGTACCCGTCGCAATTCGAGCAGCAAAGTTCTGAATACCTTGTAATTTACTTATATTACTTTTTGATGTATTCGCCCATACGTTCGAACAATAAAAAAGTTTGCTAAAAACTAGTGCGTTAATGATAGTCAGTAGGGTGCGCTTGTCAAAAACATGCTTTGTGCGGCTTATTTGACCGAGACAAGACATACAAGAGGAGACAGTTTTGGTAATGTGTTCATCATAAGTTAGGTTATTGTCTAAAATCACCCCAAGGTCTTTAGCAGTGTGTTCCGGTATGAGTTCTCTTCCCATGAAAGTGAGGTTTGGAATGACCAATCTGGAATGCATTTGCCTGCCACCAAACACCATGAGTTTGGTTTTGCTTGGGTTCAACAATAAATGGTTGTTGCAACACCATTGGCCTATTCTGTGTAAATCATCTCTTAAGTCAGTAAAGGCATTTACGGTATCTTTCAGTTTGAAGGATATAGCAAGCTTAGTGTCGTCAACATAGCTCTGGACGCTGCATTTCCGTGGTGCTGAAGGAAGGTCATTAGTATAAATACTAAATAAAATAAAAGTGGTCCCAGTATACTTCCCTGTGGAACGCCGCAGTCTATGGGCAAGGGCTCTGACAATGTTGAATGGATTCGAACCACTTGTCTTCTTTCATAAAGGTAGCTACAAAACCACTGGATAACTCGGTCTGAGGCGCCTACATCTTGCAGCTTCAAAATTAGGGTTTCGTGGTTGACGCTGTCGAAGGCCTTGCTCATGTCTAAGAATACTGCCGAAGTCAACATCTTCTGGTCTATCCCTTTAAGGATAGTGTCAGTTGTTTCTATGACAGATGTTTCTGTCGAATGCCATTTCTTGTTGCCGCTTTGGGTCTTTGTTAACCTCTCGTTTAATTGCAAGTAGGAAGTGAATTGACTGTGTACTACCCTTTCGCAAACTTTTGATAAAACCGGTAGAAGCGAAATTGGCCTGTTGTTATTTGCTAGTTCGTGATTTTCACCTTTAGGAAGAGGTGTCACTTCAGCTAATTTCCAGGTGATTGGAAATGTGCATGTCTCAATAGAAGTGTTGATAATAGACGTAATTACTGGAAGAACCGGGGCAAGGCAGTCCTTCAAAACACGAACGGAAATCTTGTCGATCCCTGGAGCTTTGTTTGATGGCATTGATGAAATTATGCGTTCGATCTCACCACTGCCTGTGGTATTCAAATGAAACTGCTCACGGGGAGGATATTGTCTTGGGACAAAATAATTTCGGTTAGGTGACATATTGCATTTATTAGCCAATGTTTGAATTTTGTCAACAGAACTCTGGCCGACAGAAACGAAAAACCGATTGAACTCATCTGCGACAGTTTTGTTATCCTTGCTGAAGATTCTCTGGGATGTGGATTTTCTGGGGATTATTTGGCGGATTGCTTTCCAAATATTGTTTGTATTGCCTGGGTTTCTTTGAATCTGTTCTGAGAAGAACTCTCGTTCAGCGATTTTAATTTCTCTTTTAACCTCCTGTCTTAAATTTCTGTAAGCCGTCCAAGTCATAGGGTCATTGCTTTTTCTTGCTTCTTTGCGCCAGTAATCTCTTGTTTTCATCAGCGCACGTATGTCATCCGTTATACATGGATTTGGCTTTCCACGGACTTTAAAAGTTTTAATCGGAGCATGCTGGTCTAGTATAGAAGAAAATAACGAGTTGAAAACATGAAGCTTGTCCTCTACATCATCAAAAATATCTACTATTGACCACGGTGCCTTTGAGACATCATCATTAAATGCGTCGGCCTTGTAATGCTTGTAGCTTCTAGTAGTGATATAAACAGGCTTGGAGCGCTCTTTCTTTAGTTTTAGTGTAAGGTAAACTAGGTCATGGTCGCTGATCGAGCTTTCCAAGACCATAACATTAAGAACTTGCTTTGTATCCGAAGCCAGGATTACATCCAAAATCGAGCTGGTAGTTTCCGTTACTCGTGTTGGCTTAGTGATAAGTTGTGAGAGATTGTAGGAGCGGCAGAAATTTAGTAAGGCTTTCGTCTCGGGCTTGTCGCTACTCTCGAGGCGACAATTCATATCTCCAAGCAGGTAAATAGGCACATTGAAAGACGAAGCATAAATAAAGGTTTCAATTAAGTCAGAGTCAAAAAATGACAGTGAAGTATTTGGAGGTCTGTACGCAGTGCAGATGATAAACGATTTCATGTTCCTGACCTGGATTTTTAGCCACAACTGCTGGAAACCAGATGGTGCGGTGGATGAGATGTCGCTCAAGTACTCGACTTTAAAATTTCGCGAAACATATGCACAAACGCCACCACCTCTGTTATTCTGACGATCGAGGCGATGGATAAAATACCCAGGGATTTCAATTTCCAGATCTTGAACCGTGCTGTTGAGCCATGTTTCGGATACCGTAAATATATCGAACCTGTTAGCCAACACTGTTTCTTTTACAAGGACGTAATGATCTCGGCATTTGAGAGAGCGAACATTTAGGTGTGCTATGCTCACGTTACCATTCGTTTTGTCAAAACCATTTGTAGAATGATTCAGTGTGGGCCCGGGGTTCGTTTCCACATCGTGTAGCAGTTGTAAAATTGGGCTGAAAGTAGAAGTCGAGTTACCGTAGTAAGCCGTGGCTGCCTTTGATCTTTTGATCCGTGTTGATACATTCACAACAATCTTCCATGCTGTGACATGTGGCCTTCGGCGAATGAATGTCCAACTTAACACTTTCAGTCGACAGGATGGCGAAATGCATAATTCACGGTAGCGAAATTCGGTCGATAGGTCCTGCCTGTTATCCTGAGAGGAGCCGACAAAATATAACAGGAGAGCAAGGAATAGAAAACGAGAGCTCGTGACGAAACGTCCGTCCGCCATCATGGTTCAACTCACTAAATGACTTTGACTTTTCCTACCTGGTTATTTCGCTTTGTGACCTCCTTTGGTGGTAAGTCTCCCAGGGTTACTACTCCTGTGACATTGACTCTCTGGTTACGGGTTAATTTTTGCATTTCTGCTAAGGTGATGTTGGCTGCAATAGTTTCAGGTGGATTGTTTATGCTGGTGTTTGCATCATCTTGAGGTGGTTCACTTTCAAAATCAACGTCTGTTGCATTCACTTGAGTTATTGATGTTGTTGAATTGATGAATAGCTGACCATCTTGTTCTTTCACTCCTACCAACTTCAAAGGAGCCCCTGTCTTGTTGTGATGTAATGCTTGTTCATGATTTTTTTTGTCAAATCCAACTACACGGGTGAACTTTGATGGAGATGTCTGTAAGGAACACACAAAGTAATCTTTATTTGTTCTTGATGATTTTTTCAATGGTGACACCGAGTGTAGGAATCCTATGTCACTGTCTTTTCGTTTTGCCATAGCCTAAGGAAACAAGAAGAAAAGAATAACATTAATACTTTTGTACAATTTTACACCCACAATGGGTGATTTTGTTGTTGAAACATTATGTTAAATTGTGCTTACCTTAAAGGGTAGCGTGGTGGAAAAAGTGAAATAATTTTTCCAACCAAAAGTGGAATGTTATGATAGAATGATAACATGGAAGTCAATGTAATCATATATATTAGTCAAACAAAGCAACTAGAGGCTTGTAAAAGGACAGTGAGTTATCAGTTTCAATTATGTGAGAAAGCAGTTGCCAAGTCATTCAATCTAATTTCTTCTTCAATTCTAAATCGGAGTTGAGGGGAGTCTTTAATTTTTTTTAAGCGATCAAATGTCATAGGTTCTATTACACAAGACTCTAGTGTTCCAATCCTACTGATAGCTACGTATGTTATGCCCGCTGTTTTTTCAGAGGTGCCAAGGTTGATCCAAGTTTTAGGCAAAGTTAAACCTTGACTTTTGTGTATAGTTATAGCCCATGATAGCTTCAAAGGTATTTGCAGTCTTTCATGAAATCCACTAACTGTGTCTGCTGTAAGGCCTTGCGCACGGTGTTGCTTATCACTACTATATTTTACTAACCACTTGTGTTGGACTGAATTTTATCATCCACAGAAGCTCATTTAGTTTATAGTTTACCTGGACATGTTTAGACAGAAGATAAAACATTGTTATTTTTCTAATTGCAACCACGTTAAGTTCACCAATGCGAGGTAAGAAGAAAATGAATTTCGAAAAACGGTCAAAAATCGGCACTTCCGGTGTAACAAAACGGCACATCGTGCGTTCCTTGCCCTTGGCACACCACTTCCCAAATATCGTGCCTGTCGTGCCATTTAACGTTCCTTGGTCGTACCTTGTTGTGCCTTGCACCGTTCTCTGATTGTGCCCTAAATCGTTCCTACCGTGCCATCGTTCCTATCGTGCCCTTTATCGTTCCTTTCGTGCCTTTTTCCCGCGAAACAAGGATTACTACGCGCGTTTATAACAACAGTTGCTGTAAACTTTCCGTTTTGCGTGAAGAAAGGAAACAGAAATAAAATGTTTTCAATTAAAAATCATGTCTCATTAAATTATTTTGGGAATCCCATTTAACTTGTCCATGTACCATTCAACATGTCCTTGTACTTTTCTTCGATTAGTGGAGTAACATGCACGAAACCGTAGTATAAAAGGGTGATCACAGTCGAACTGATCAAATTTCTCCAAGATCTAAAGGTCTGCATCAGGTGAGGATTATTGTTCTTTACTTTGATCAATATAATGTATTGGTAGTGAACGACAACTGTTTACAGAAATCACATCAATTGTTTGTCTTTCTGGCGCCATCAGGTCTATCTTGAAAGCCAATTTAGCGCTATCGCTGATTAAATCTGCCGGTAATCGACAATCAAAATGTATCTACTGGGCCGGGGTGACTGTTCCTGAAAGACTGATTAAAAGCAACACACGTATAATTCAATCCAACTAGCAAAGTCGATTAAGCTTGACTAACAACGTGAAAAAAAAAAAAAAAATCTAGGCGGCCTAAGTGGGAGTTCACGCGGGGGCAGGCTTTGAGTTTGAGTACTTTAAATATCACGCTTACCCGGTGTCTCGTGCACAAAATGTCAATTAGGTTTATTTACTGCTTTTGGGGATAATTTACTTTTAAATACAGCACATGGAGAAGATGTGTAAACAAGTACTAACTGATCACGGTTGGATTGTTAAAAAATAACAGACCCAAATTGTTTGAATTGTACAAATTTGGCTGGTTCACTTCCAGATGTAAGCTTTTGTCCGAATTTCAGCACGGCAAATAATTCTTGCCTATTGCTCTATTGTCAAAGAGAAAACAACAACAGTTCTCTTCCAATAGATCCATGCAGATCGATTGTTGCCTTCTGTAGTCTCTGCCTCTCTTGAACTCGACTATGTGCGTTTTTCGAAATTTGGCCTTTTTGGGTCCTTAAATTTAAATTGTTGCATAACGTACGTCCTCAGTTTATACGGAAAACGGCTCCCTAAAAGCGTGTTCTAAAAGAGCCAACCAGTCTCAGCGACTACAAACTTCCGGAAAGTTGAATACCTGAACCACACAAGTTTAGGGCAAAAAAAGTACAAATAAAACAGTTTTTCGCTTCAAGAACCATGAAACAGTCTGGGAGAACAGTCGACCGCACAGCGAGTGACCTTGAAAAAACCGAAGATGAACTTGGCCCAATGTTTAGCATATTTTGGCTTATCTGTGACCACTATTAAGCTTAACAAAAGTAGCCTGTTTACAAAAGTTTAATCAAACTAAATATAAGAAGAAACTGATGAAAAAGGAAATGATCATTTGGAATAGGGTCAGATTTTTACGATAAGCTATGAGCGAAACTATATGCACAACTGCTGGTAATCTCGCAATCTGATTGGCTAATTCGCCATTGTCGATAAGAGTTCAGACAACGCCGCTCACGTCAACTTGTCACGCAATGCCTTTTTCATCTCTCGCGCGCTGAAATAAACATTTTCTTTGACGCTGATATTGTGGTAAAAAACAAATCGAATGTGGTTTATACTCTTATCGACAACGAGTATGCGTCATCACAGTGGTCAAAATGTTGTGGACTCACGAGGCGCAGCAGAAATCGCTAGTGTACTATAACACTATTTAGCGGACATGTGAAATTTTAACCGGTTTCTTAGTTTGACAACACAGTGAAACAACCACGATGGAGACAAGACCAACTTACCAATTCATAGTCTCCTCATCACAGTCATCTTGTTACTGATTTCTCCCAGCAACGTCAGCAAAATGAAGTCACCCGAACAATGTCACCTTTTTTGCAAACGTCGCTAACATGCAAGTCGACTTCTTTTTTTACACTGTCTTACATATACGGCGAGGTCAGAATTGGGAATCAGAGCTTTCAGGAACGTCTTTTTAGCATCTTGAACGAACTCCCAATGTAGTATAAACTACTTTCCAGCAACTAAGACCATAACGATTTCTCACCATAAAATTATTGTAACCACTTCTTGCATAGTTGTCATCTACTTTGCGAATTACTTTATCTCTTGCCAGCAGAATAAGCTCTAGAATGAGTGGCAAAGTCTATAGATACGCACTGTTCTACTTTCCACAAACCAACGAAGTGGGAACAGCCCGTACCACAGCCATCTCGGAAGGCTATCGTTGCCAAGTGAGTGTCGGATCTGTGGTTAAAGTCCGGTGGGAAAATGAAACCCAGGAAGTCCCCGCAAAAATTCTACAAATGGACGGTATGGATTCTCTTCACTTTTATAAGCATGGCTGGAGAGGGTTTTTAGCTGAATGCGCGCACGCAATCTACACACGCCATGACTTAGATGCATGCGTCAGCTGAATGAATCAAAAACAAGCACACCGGAAGTTAAATATTTGTTTTTAGCTTGAAATTTTGCTCGGTGATCTATCCTGATTTTTTGCATGCAAGCACTATTCGTTATGGCATTTCAAATATAAAAGTTTCCGGGAAAATTATCTAGAACAATTGTCTGTAAGCCATAAAACGTTTTTTTTTTAATATATTAAATTCTATTAGATAACTTTTCATCATACTGTCTGAAAAGTTAAAGAATTTAGGGAGCTTTTCGACAAAGAAATAAAAACGGTCGGTCACCGAAATAAAAACTGAAATTTAGAGGACCTTTTTCTGGACATTGCACGTTGCCATGCTAACTTATATGACGTCAAAAGTACTCCCTTAAAGGGTCTTAAAGTATAGCCCAACAATAGAGTTGCCTAAGGAGACATATAGTTTGCGCACACCATGAAATATCCTTCTTTGTAACATTTCATCGTTTCACAAACACTACACCAACGAAAAACACTTTCAAGCCTCCTTAAATTAAAAGAATTTAAGATTGTCTCAGTAAACAACAGTACACTAATACACTGTATGTGATGGAAGAATTCCATAGTGCTCAGTGTTAATGGGTAAAAGCAATCAGCATTGCAGCTTTCCCTTTTTCTCCTATCCTCCTTCCTTCTCCTCCGTTTTTGAATATAAAATAAAAAACAGACGTTTGAATTAAATCCAATGTCCATTTCACATATATCAATCCCAGCATAGCATATTAGAGCCAATCGCAGTGTATGACAAAATAAAACCAGTGAAAAGCTACTGAACACAAATAATGGCAAGCAGAACTTATGGGTACAATGGTGCTTAATTTCAACATTTTCAGATGAAGTCAATGTTCTGTGGGCAGCAGAAAGGACTGTAAACCTTGATTCACTGGCAGCTGAAGCAAGTGACATTATAAAGAAACTTCCGCCCAGAGGAAAAAAGCGAACGCATTCAGTAGAACAGCCAAGCTCCCTTCACCCCGATTTTTCCACTACCCACCCCATGCCATCCCCAAGCCTTGGGTTCCCTACAAATTCTAGTTTATCTCAAGTGTTGCCCCCAGTCACCACAAGCACCTTATTACCTGCCTCTGTATGTTCTGAAGGTTCCGAGGTACTGCCCTCAGTAACCGTTTCTATGGGTGTACTAGCCACCCCACCTTTATGTTCCACTCCCCCCTATGTTAATTCCCCTATTTCTCCCCCTCCTCCCCCTGCCCCTAGTTTTAGTAGCTCCAGTACTTCCAATTTGTCATGTCCTTTACCCCAGTCATTGCCCCCAGTTTCTGCCCCTGCACCAACCCCTATCCCATTGTGTTCCAGTTTCCCAAACTTGTTGCCCCCTATTTCTATTGGTCAATCATCCACAGCCCCTGTGTGTACTGGTAATCCCCCTAATGTTTCACTCCCTGCCCTGGTGTTTCCCAGTCCTCCCCAAGTATTGCCCCCTATTCCAACTTGTTTGTTGCCTCCCACATCTGTGGAAAACGTTCTTGGTGTGTTACCCCCTGTCTCCACTAAAGCATCATTAGCTAGCCATTTCATGTCAAATTCCACGATACTGCCCCCAATTCCCACTGGTCACATTACAACCCCTTTATCTTCCCCTTTTGGACTGCCCCCTGTGTTGACTACCTGTAATACAAGAACTTCCCAAGGGTTGGTCCCTACTATTTCTCAAGTATTAAAACCTAATGCCCCAAATGTACCACTACCATCATCCTCACAAAATGCAAATGCCCTCAGTGTTTCTACCCCCATTCCAGGTATGCAAGGGTTGTTCCCATCATGCTCTACCCCACTTCCCAGCATAACTCCTTTTCCCTCCACATTGAACATTGAACCTCAACTAAGTAACCTGCCTCCAATCCAGTTTTCACCAGAACCTAGCCCCACATCAACACCAGATGCAGCTGCCTTCTTTCCCTCAAAAACCCCTCCTTCTTTGTCACTTGATCCCTCTACACAAGAGCGAATAAACCAAATATACCAACACTCAATTCTACACACACAGCTACTTCATCAAATCATCAATACCATCTCGGGGCCTCAACTCGCATTAACACCATCTTCATGTCAGCCACAAAATCAAGATTGTAACCACCAGCTGGGGCAAGAAGTGGCAATTACAGAAATGGAGAAAAGGGAATTGAAGAACGCATCTTCCTCAAGTGTCAACTTCTCTGTAAAATTACTTGACAAACTTTTTAGTGAGGAAGAACTGTGCCATAGAAATGTCCACGGAGGCCATGGACGTCAGGCCCTTGACCCTGAAAAACTTTCAGTGATAAAAAGACTTCACTTTAAAGTCTTTCCGTGTGAGCACGAGGGCACCGAGTGGCAGAAATGTGTGAATGCCATCAATGCCCATCTTAGAAAATACCACAAGAAGAAACAGTAATTTTGCCTTGAAAATCTACCACTATGAAAATATAAACAGAATATTAATTTTCACTAAGAGAGGAAACATGTTGGACATGCAAAGAACGGATTCACATTAAACACCAAACATTTGCGGTTAATAAGTGGTTTATTATATGAGTTTATAAAACAGCTAAAAATTGATTCAAGGCTGTGGGCATAAAGGGAGAATAATGCCCTAGCACAGCAGCTAATCTGAGCACGCATTTTATCAGCTACAAGCAGAAGCCATATAATAAAGACATTTATTAAGCAGTTTCACCTATTACCATTGACATTTTGCAATATTACATTTCTTCTTCTTTTTCTATGGTGGGAATTGAAGAAAACAGTACAATTAAGCCCTAACATGCCAGTAAAAATACATTTAGGGCCCCTCAAAAAACAGAACAAAACAACAAAAAGATAATATTATAAGAACCAAAGAACAACTAGTTGGGTTGTCTTCCAATGTAAACTGAAAGCCAAGTGAATTGATAACATAAATTCGTGCTAGCACTGGTAGTCTTTTCTCTAGGGATCATCTAGTATGAAAACCAGAAAACCTTATTGCCATTGTTGCCAGTTTTTGCACTTACTTTTTGGAGTCCAAAAAGAAGCTGCTTGATGAAAAAAATAAAGAAGCAAGAAACAGAATTAACTAAGAATATGGCCCAACAGTGTTCTTGCTGGCAAAAGATACATCTATTTATCTCAGTGTAGTAATGACACAGATTTCAGAAATACAAAAAAAAATTTTTGTCAGGTATCTATGTCTTAGGAGCACTGGTATCTTAAAACAATGAATGGTACACCAATGTAACAGGCTCTAAGACTCTATCTGTGTGAAGCTGTTTACATACCTTATTCTAACTTGTGTGTAGTTAATTTTGCAATCTGAAAACTCATTATTAATATTTTCTGCAAAATCAAACTCATAAAATTTCCTAAGTACTATCTTTAATTGAATAGGAAAAAAATACATAGGAAGCTGTTGTGTTCTGTTTAGTTTATGTTTGTGCAGTTTCCAGAATCTAAAACCTTCTATTTTTTCTGTCTTTTTAATCTGTGAAAAAGAGAAGGGTTTGTGGAAACATAGCAAATTGGAAAAAACCTGCAAAATGACGACATTTAATCTCCAATTTGCTCCTGGAGTCATGACAACAAAAAATTTTTAACAAACAGCTCCCAGATTTTAATGAAATTTTTTTAAGAACAAGGAAACTGTCACTGACTTAAAACATGAATTATTTTTTCACTAAGTTATTCACTTTTTACCTGGGCAGTGTCATTCTCTTTTTGATAATGCTAATAATATATACAACTGCATCATGGTAATTTATATTCAGGTGTATATTCACTCAAATATGACTTGGCGAGGTTATGATGCCTTTCAGAAGATGGTTGAAATAAGCTCATTTCAAATTGATGTTTTAAACCCAGGCATAAAATTCAGCTAATGTTGAAGAGGTTTACCAGTATTATTGTTTACCAGTAATTTATTGTAAGTTGTAAAATTATTCCAAATTTAGATATTGACATATTGACTTAGCATAGATAAAGAACTCTCATAAGCTTTATATTTTGCGATTGATTTGCTTGACACTAGCTTAGTCAAATATTTGTATAGGAGTAACTGTTAGGTCATGTACCAAAAATTAATTGGCCCAAGGCCCTATCTTTTAGCCAGAGAATGGTGTGCATGTAGTGTACATATTATACTGTTTTCATCATTCCATTCCATTTTCCATTCCACTTTATTACTAGTACATGTAATAGTTTTCACTGGAGCTGCCCCCGCTTTTGAAGATCCGTTTAGCACCTGTATATGGTTTTTACAGGATATAAATACTGTGCATATGAATGTTAAAAAAGAAACGTTTGAATATTTATTGAAGGTGTAACATCCATGTAACTGGTTAGCATATTTCTCTGTAAATTTGACATTGAAATCTATTACAGTCATACAGTTTAGTTTTGTGAAACAGCAACGTATTGTATGTGTAGCCGCTGTATAGGAACTCAGCACTCTACTTTATTTTGTCACTTTAAAACTCGTCCTGTACGGTACAAAACCTCCGTCCTAGAACGGTTCTTATAAAGCAAAATTACAAAAAATATATTAAGATTAAGACGACAGAAAACTTGCAACAATACAGGAAACATACGGCCAAAATACAAACATACCTTATCGGTGACTCTACGTATGACACAGGAAAAACTAGCAGCAGCGAAAGCAAACTAAACAATCTGACATACACTATAGGCAACGAGACGAAAATAAAAAACTTGCACAAAAAAGATTGGCTTTTAAAACTAAGACGAACAAAAGAGGTGTGAGCATACATAGACATGAAAAAGGTTACGTAATGAAAGAAAAGGAAAAACAAATAAAAGTATTGAAACAGTTACGCAACTGCGGTAACAGTATGTATAGTGACCAGCAATATATTATCCATAAATCAGTTGATAAACTCGTGGTTGAAATGCTGCTAAATGATGGCGAAATGCGAACTCGTGGTTGCAAGACCTTGAAACAATGCTAGAAAGAACTTGAAATGCTGCTAGAGGACAACGAAACGCAAACTCTTGCTCGCAAGACCGTCAAGTGCTGGTCGAAGATCTCGTGGTTGCAGAATGACAGCTACCCAACAGCACCTTGCGCGCTTGCTGAAATATTACCCGAGACCACCGTGCACGCCTAGTTTGATCAAATCAAGAGTGTTTTTGCATACTACAAATTTACTAACGGTACTTACTTTCTTACATTTTGACATTCCTCATAATTATACACGCGGGGAATCCTAGGATGCCTCCTCGGGTTTTGGCCCAGAGGCCAAAACCCTGCAGGGGCAATTACATGTCAGACTCTAGTACACGAGAGCAACCAAAGCCGGGGGCTTAAATGGCATATGGTCAGCAGACAGAATTTGAATAATTTACATTAATAAAAGGAGGCTTTATTTAAAATTATTACAATACTACTTAAACAACTACTACCATATTATGTTATAAGTTTATGACAAGCCAAAAAAAACATGTTATTTTTCTTTTATTACATTTCAAGCACTTCCAAGGATCGCAAAATTAGGATTCGGTCATACATGACCACAAACGGGTCTAGACAACATGCCAAAATCCACAGAAAAGGGTGTTAAGAGTAAATGTCCACAAAGAAACTGATCCAAGTTCAAAGTGGAGTGAGGACACCAAAAGGATCACCAAAACTATTGTCGAAAGTCGAACGCCATTTTTGTTTTCGTGGACATCCCGTTTCCCATTTGAGTAGTTTGATGAAGAGACTGCTGACCATGAAGACTACAGGGGTGAAACTGTTGACGTAGTACAGTTTACGCGGTATTACCCCCTTAGTTTTCTTCGTGTATGAGTGTATCACGGTGGTAAGGGGTATGCGTGACGCGTGATTTGAGAGAAAGAATTGCTCGTGACACGTAAAAAGAGCTCAATCGTAGTCGTGATCCGTTTCTTGTTTTGTGAACCGCGATTCGCCAATCATGGGTAATTTTTCGTAAAATCCGGTATCGAGAATCGAACAGTGTCTCATATATCATTACCTTATTACAAATATTGCTGTCCGTTTAATAACAGGCTCCTGTTACTTGTCAACAGAGTTATTTATCATTTCAGTTTCACAGTATTTTTAAGGAATTAATCACGTTGTCACAATTAGCTGATCGTTAACTCTGCACAAAACTCGCCGCAAGTTCTACAGTATCAGCAGTATTGTTGTGACTTTTCCTTGCACTTACAGCGAACAGGGAAGACCGTTAAAACAGTTCGAGTTTTGGTTGCGTGTTTTCTTCAGCTGTTTTTCTTACAACGGTATCAGAGATACGATCAGACTGTAGTCAACGATGTTGCAGTTACTTTTTGTTGAAAACCAACTTAAAATATGTTTCGTGAAATTCCGAAAAATACGCGCGTAAATCGTGATTCGTGATTGCCCCTATCAACCCCCCCCCCCCCCCCCTCTTGTAGCGGGAAAAATATGGTCAAAATACGACTAGTAGTCTTGCAACAACAACAACGTGGTTCTTGATTTATTCCGAATCTACCCGTGATACCCGCGCGTTCCATATATGGGCAACACTATGAATACAACAATAGAAAACGGCTACATTCCCTCCTTACTAACAGGAACGAGGTACCGCATGACAAAATAAACTCAAAAGGTATGGAACCTTAAAACTAGAGTACCTAGTAACTAGTCGGACGTAATAGTCGTAGGCGAGACCTAAACGAATTATAACCTCAAGGTAACAAATAAATGAACGACTGCTTCATCCATGTCTCTAACAGACAATAGTTCCTCGAGCGAATCTCGCACTGTAACGATTTGCTTGAACTCGACGCGTTCAAAGTCCGGACTATAGTCAATTAAACGCTTAGTTTTGTCCATAGGAACAGATTTCTTAGACAAGTCATGGTTAAAAACTGGTTTCCACACGCGCGATTTAGCTAGTCTTGTGCGGCGTCCTGTTGGGGCGTAGGTGTGCACAACAACAGAGTCTCGCACATCATCAGTTTCTACTATCTCTCCGACAAGGAGTCCTTGTCGAGCATTAAATCGTTCATAGGCGACTTTATCAAGGACCAGATTGTAAGCTCCTCCAGATGGGTCACCTTCAAGGGAGAGATATGGGCAATGTGCTGTGAGACCTCGCATTCTCCCAAGTTTGACGAGAAGTTGTCTGGACGCTGGGAAAACGGAGTACAGATGCTTGCAGGCTTCGCTAACTGGGGCCTTGCCTATAGGTTCTAGATACTGGGCTAGTTTCAGTGAGATTCCTTCGTCTGCTTGTTCATTGTTCTTATGAAGGTACATGAGAAACTGGCCAGGTTTGTATTGCCGCTCTTGATCTTGATTTTGAGCCGGGCGAGGCAAACTCTGTGTAGATGATTCTCTCAGATCATTTGGTTCTGCTTCAGGGATTGGTATCAGTTTCTCAACATTAGTCGGAGGCAGTTCTTCATTCGTTATGCTGTGCCTCAGACGATATAAGTCACTATTCTTGAGGCGCTTGGTGATAATGTATGGTCCCGCATATCTCCTGATTAGCTTCGTGGCTGATCCTTTTTCAACGTTTGCAGGTGGTGGTTTCCTGACTAGGACTTCTTGTCCAACGTTAAATTCTCTTGGATTAGCGGACAGATCATAGTAATCTCTTTGTCGTCTCCGCAAATCTTTCTTAATGCTACAGAATAATTTATGGGCCTCTGTGATCCTCTGAACTAGGTACTTTGCATAGTCATTCTTGTCAATTGGCTGATTGGGGAGCTGAAGAGCGACTGTCTCTGGGGAAGTCGCATTGCGACCAAACATGAGAAAGAATGGAGTTAGGCCATTAGTGCCATCGATAGTTGAGGTGTTATGTGAGTACACAGCGGGCTGAAGGTAGCTTTCCCAGTGTTTTTGCCATTTGGATGCAAAAATGGCTAAGGCAGAGTTCAAGAAGCGATGAACACGTTCAGTTGAGCCATTAGCTCGGGGTCGGTAACTAGATGTAAACACTTGTTTAATGGAGAGCAGGTTTGAAACTTCCCGCAGGACAGCATTCAAGAATTCTCCTCCACGATCGCTGAGAAGGGTGGATGGAAAGTCCAGTTTAAGAAACACATTGTCAAATAGTGCTCTTGCTGCTGTAGTGGCACTTCGGTCTGGTGTTGGGATTGCTGTCAGGAAGTGAGAGAATGGACAAACGGCGGTGAGGATGTAACGGTTTCCATTGGTGGACTTAGGGAACGGTCCAACAAAGTCAATTCCAAGTACATTCATTGGTTTGTCATAGAAACGTGGGTGCATAAGACCATGTTGCTGGTTAGCAGATTTGTGCTTTAGGCAATCTAAACATCTTGCAACCCAGCATTTTGTTGCCTTTCCTATCCCTCTCCAATAAAAATCTTGAGCAAGGGCGTGGTAGGTTGCATCTCGACCTCTGTGCATTCCAATAGGTGAGTCGTGGTAGGCGCGCAGAAGTTTGGTTTTCAGATCTTTATTATCAGGGACAAAGATACGAAAGTGGCCCGGGTCATCAAGGAATTCATCTGAATACATGACTAGTCCATCCAGGATAACACAATGGCGTGCCAGGTTTTGGATGCGAGTTTGCTCGCGGGACGACAGGTGTCGGAGAGCTGACTTGTTGCTTCCAGCTGACAGATACATGTGAATGTCCTTTAAGGTTGGGTCTTGAAGTTGAAAATTGCTAAGCTCTTGTCTGTTGGATCCTAGGTGAATAAATGGTTCATCGGATTGACTGGTTGTGGAGGGATCAACTGCAGCTTGCATTCTGCTAAAGGAAGTGTTGCTTGTATCCGCCGTTGCCAGGGCGACGGTTAACTTCAAGTTCGCTGGGGCAGTGGAAGATGAAAACATAGGTTGATATGGCGCTAGGCCTAATATGGTAGCTAAGTAAATGGACACAGCCATGGGTGGCAATGGGTCGACGAAGGCAGCAGATGTATAATCATGTTCTTGCTGGGGTTGCTGTGAAGCTGGGTAACGCGACAAGGCGTCAGGCACGGTATTGGTGTGACCCGGACGATGGTGCAATTCAAAGTCATATTCTGCCAGTAGAGATGCCCATCGAGCCAGCTTTGCCTTGTGTGGTGCAATAGAGCACAACCATTTCAGATTGGCATGGTCAGTCTCAATGATGAATTTGCGTCCCAAAAGGTATGGTCGCCATTGTTCGACTGCCCATTTGACAGCATAAAGTTCTTGTTCACGAGTGTCCCATCTTTGTTGGGTGGGAGAGAAGGCTTGGCTTGCATACTGAAGTGGACGCAAACAGTGTTGGTCATCTTCCTGCATGAGGACAGCGCCAACGCCTAGTTTGCTTGCGTCGGTGTGCACGTGGAATGGCTTGGACCAATCTGGATAATGTAACAACACATCGGGGCCAGTGAGTACCGCAATAAGGTCATTGAATTCAGCTTCAACTTGGGTGGTGAGCTGAAATTTTTTGTTCTTTTGTAGAAGTTGCCGCAAATGATAAGTCCGTTGAGCAAAGCGTGGGATGTGATGTCTGTAAAAGCCAACCATTCCAAGGAACTTCTGCACAGCAGACTGGGAATTGACCATAGGGAAATTGGTAATCGCGTGAATCTTCTTGGGGTCTGGAATACGACCATTGAGAGTGACAACATGACCAAGTACTTCAAGGTGAGTGGAAAAGAAGGTACACTTTGAGGGTTTAAACTGCATGCCAACTTGGGTGGCGCGTTCAAATATGCGTCTGTAATGTTCGAGAGCGTCAGTATGAGACATGCTTCGGACAATCAGATCATCAACATAAGGCATGCAGAATCCATGTTGATGATCACTGCTGCCTGTCACGTTTCCCATGAGGAAATCAGAAAATGTGGCTTGCATGAGCCTTTGGAAGGTAGCTCCAGCTGTCTTGAGACCAAAGGGCATGGAGATGAACTCGAATAATCCACAGTGAGTGACTACTGCTGTTTTTTCTCTATCTTCGTCACGAACAGGCACTTGCCAGTAGCCGTTAGCAAGGTCTAATTTGGCAAATGCTTTGCCTCCGCTAAGCCAGTCCAGGATATCGATGACTTGAGGAAGAGGAAAGCCATCACTCTTAGTGACTGAATTAAGCGCACGATAATCGACCACAAATCTGGGAGGTTGTGGTTTACCGTGTAAATCCTTGCGGCGTACAAGTATCGCTGGAGCACCCCAAGGAGACTTTGAGGGTTGAATGATATCTTGTCGTAGCATGTCATTAATTTGATGACGCACTGCCTGGAGCTCAGGGGGTGACATCCTGTATGGTGGCTTGTAGCAAGGAGGAGCATTGCCAGTGTTAATGTGGTGCTCAGTTCCATGGATACGCCTAAGTGGTGCACCAGGCAAGAGGAATGCGTGTGGGTACGTTCGCAACAAAGCGTCGAACTCAGCAAGGACTGCAGGGTCAACATGACTGTACTCATCAGAGTCTAGGCGCAGTTCCGCACGCAATTTTGCATGATATTCCTCCGAAAATGGATCAGGCATGAAGGTACACTGAGGAGGTAGGTCTCGATCATCAGACCAGTCTGGCTGACTGAAAGGGTGGAGTAACCGAGAAGTTTGTGTAAGACCAGCTTTAAACATTTCTTGACTGGCTTGCTTGGGATAATGCGGTTGCACTGGAACTCCCAGGCTTTTAGGCAGAGAAGTTTCTACAAGAGAAGGTGGGGTGTCATCAGAGTGACAGAAGAGTGAGTCGAAGGTGTCCAGTGATGAACAAAGAGTGTCGGCTGTGTGCATCAGGGCATCATCAAATTCGGTTTTGCTCTGAGCAGAACAGGGTGACAGGTAGCCAAAGGTGGAATGACCAATGGATGCTTTCTTCTTTGTACAATGCACAAGAATGTTCATGGCACGGGACGTCTGGAAGTCAGGAAGATCACGATTTGTGGTGTCGGAGTTACAAGGGAAATCCATAACTGACTGCGCTTCAGATGCGCTAAAGAGACCATCAAGGACTTTTACACCAGGTTCAAGTTCATGACCTGATAGCCACAAGTCATTTCCTAAGAAGCCCATGGATGCAACACTTAAGGTAAGATAGACTGTTACTAGGTTAAAACCTCGATACACTGTAGTTCTGGTTGGTGCAGAATGGACAGATGGTTTTCCAGTGAGAAGGCAGGTAACTGCAGCCTGAGGATCGTGTGATGCAGTTGCTTTATTACACGCAACAGTAAAGTTCATAGCTGGATGACGGAAGGTGACTGTTTTGTTACTGTGATCTGACAGGGCTTGAGTGGCGGCAAGGTGATTTTCGCCAAATAGAAGTGGCCAAGACATGTTTGGAACTACAAGAGCAACATGGATTGTTTCCTTGTTGGAAAGCCACATAATAGGGACCTCTTGGACTGCTACGGCTGTCAGAGATGCACTAGTGTCAGCCATTTGTACTGGAATAGGCTTCTCAAGTTTCTTGTAATTCAATTCTGGTCTTTCTGAGTGGATGAGTTGTGCATGATCAAGGCTACACAGTGTGACTGAGCAACAAGAGTCGAGTGGGAGCTGTAGTTGTTTGCCAGCTGAAGTGACTTGACAAGACAAAATAGTACGATTCAAATTGACAGATAAGTCGCTGGAAGATGTTGGAAGAGTAGGCATCGAAAACAAAGGAGGGCATGGCTGGGAATGTGCACCAGGAGTAGGTGATGTACTAGAACTGCTGGGCTCAGGGTGGGGACCCTGTGGTGTTTGAATATCACATGCATTAGCAACAGGTGGGGAGACATTATTGTGAACGAGTGCCTTGCATCCTGGTTTGGAGCAAACGGTGCACTTATGTACTCGGCCATATCTGCATGACTGGTTTTGCAAGGTGCATGGTGACTGCTGATGTTTGTTCCACAAGCGACACACTTCGTTGCCACGCTGAGAATTGCCAGGGGAGGGTGTTTTCACTGTTCTTTTAGGACAGCTGCTTTTGATGTGACCAGGAGAATGGCAGTGGTAACAAAAAGGTTTTCTGTGGCGCTCATCGGGGACAGGAGGAGTTGGGGTAATATTGAGAGCGTTGGGTGAGACGAGCGGCGGTTTGTTGGTGTTACTGTGACCTCCTCCAGGGCTGAAGGAACGCTCGATTCGCTTTGCAGCTTCAATGATTTCGGACAGATCTTTGTATTCCTCAGCTTTAAGCACTAAATGTTTCTGGATGTCAGTTTTCGTCTTGGATATAAACTGTGACATGATGAACTGTGGTGAATTGCTTTCGACAGCTTCTCCGAGCTTGGATAATCGGCGTAAATTGCTCTTGAAGCGATAGGCGAAGCAATCAATCGATTCCGTGGCTCGCTGCTTCATAGTAGAAAATTCTGACGCCAACCGACGGCGCTGAACTTCTGGCGGTTCTGCAAATGATGTTTTTAAGGCTTGTTTCAAGCTGTCAAACTTCTGTTGGGCTGTAGTTTCTGCGGTGAATTTTGATTTCTCCATGGACAAGACTGAATTTGGCCATTCGCCAATACACGACTGTTGAAGAAGAGCAAGTTTTGTTGCGGCTGGTAAATGGGCCGTTTGTACATCAAATGTTTCTAGAAATTCGTTAACATCGTCATGACTAGAGTGGTCGTACCTGAATTGTGGAAGCTGCAGGGCGGGCATTCGTAGAGAAGTGTTAGAAGTTGAAGTTGCTGGACCGGCCGCTGGGGGTCCGCCATGTGCGATTAGCGCTTCGGTAAGTTGAGCGATTTGAGTATTTGTTGCCTTTTGTGCATCGGCCTGTTGCTTAACGATCGCCGTGAGACCTGCTACGATACCTTGGAGTTCTTCTACAGAGGACATGCCGGGGTTTTGGATTCTCCACCAGATTGTAGCGGGAAAAATATGGTCAAAATACGACTAGTAGTCTTGCAACAACAACAACGTGGTTCTTGATTTATTCCGAATCTACCCGTGATACCCGCGCGTTCCATATATGGGCAACACTATGAATACAACAATAGAAAACGGCTACACTCTGCCAAAGGGCAGATTTTGGATGTCTGCCTTAAAAGAAAAGATAGGTGAAGTCAAAATCCATTTAGTGCCTCCAGAATGTCCAAGTGCTGGTGTTCTGGAAGGGAAAACAACTCGTTGCCTTGCTCTGTTTGAATTTTCTCTAAGTCTGAACAAATAAACCTGGCGGTGGCAGCATAAACGATTGCTACCTTGTCGGTAACAAGATGGTATATATGCTGTCCAACAGTCTCTTTAACATAAAAATATCCCCTCAAAACCTCTGCGCCTGCTTTATACTTTGCACCCCAATCATCCGTAGTTGACTTGGAAAGAACTTCTGCACCGTTCCCTACAACTTTCAGGAGGTAGTAATCCTCGTCAACATCCCCTGAAGCGATTGCCACAGTGGAGTTGGAGGATACTAAGTCAACAATTCTTTCGCGCTGCTCATTCGTGTCGGCACGTGTCGCGCGTCGCTCAATTCTTTCAGGCTCGATTTCGATTTGTTCCCAATTCTCCACATACTGTTTGTTCGCACACTCCTCGTACACAGTCTGGAGACATTTTTCGCAATAACAGGACAATTTCCGGATCTTGAGGTTTCTTTCCAGGCCGTTTGCTAGGATGCTATGGATGGTGCGATTGTTCTTTACTTCCTTAAACATTCTATATGGCCTGTCTCTGTCATGCTCGGAAACAAAGAAGAAAACACGTCTCTTAAGCTTTACAACTTGAGACTGGAACCACGTTGACGATGCTAAACTAAGATTGGCTCTCGCAAAATCAAACAAATCGTTGGCATTTTGAATGACGACTTCACGTCGAATGACTGCCATGTCTGCCTTGTGTTTAAGGTTAGCCCCCGCCCCATCTTGCGGACCTTTAGCATGAGAGGTTTTAAAATAGTTTCTTACTGTCGGGAAACCAAAATCATTAACGGAAAAACTAACGTCTCCCATGCAATGGCGACTTTTATACTGCGCCGAGCACCCGTCCGTCCACTCGTGCATGATGTCAACGCTGTAGTCAATATCCTTTAAGTAATTGACCACATTGTTTCGACAGCCCTGAACTGAGTGTTGGTCATGTCTCAGGTCAGGCGAAATGGTGAACAAATGTTCTGTGATAACTCGTGGATTGTCTTCCGAACTTTCTTCATTATCAATATGAGGCAGAGCATGCCTGTGCAAAACAGTCACGTGAATCGAAGCTTGGGTTTGCCCATAATAGAGAGACTGAATTTGATCCTGATGCTGACAGGCATAGTTTTCAGAATAGTCATGAATACAACAGATATGCCCTAAAGGCATATCTAAAGTTGTTGTGACTGTTCGTGCTGCCACTTTGCGCGAAATCTATGCGCTGCAAATGTTTCCAGAAGTTCGGTAAGGTAAAGGAACATCTCACCTGGAAATGTTTGCATTTCAACAAGCTGCAGCCTCCTTTTCTCGCCAATTTCAACGTAATCAAATTTCTGCCATTTGACTGTGCCAAACACATTTGTTTGAGCGCTTTCTTCCGGGAGCAACTGAAACTTTTGCGTACCACAATTTTGGCAGCATCTTTGTAAACACTCAAGTTTGTGAAATTCATTTCCTGGATTCTCACACAATGTCTCGTCCACTAGGTCGTTTAAACTGTCGTAAACCTTAAATAGTTGACCGCGCTCCTCGTCGTTGAAAAGAATTTTTGTGCGATAATCCATACACGCCTTAAATAGCATTCGAATTTCCACGTGCTGGCGGCAACAACACGAATTTCTGTCTTGGGGTCGAGCCGGGACAACAACAAAAGGTTTGCAGTTTTCGAACGCTCTTTGCTTCATGCGAATTTCGGGGTATTTCTTTTGGAAATCTTGAAAAATCTCGCTTTGTGTTTTCTCCAAAATTTGCTTCTCGTGCTCAGTGTAATCGTTGGGCCCTAGACGCTTTCGTTTAACGTCGCGTTTGTTTCCAGTAGGGCGTGAGTTTCCGGGACTCGCCCAGAACTCGAAAGCGAGTCTTCGATCATAATCCGATAAGGCGTCACTGCGTCTCTTTCTGTGTGTGTATAGCCACGCAGATTCTCTGTTTGACAACGCATTGGCTCTCCTTTGGATGCACTGAGCAATTCTTCGCCGATTAATCCCAAAAGCCATTGAAGCAGCAGATTTACGCCCACTGGCTTCAACAGATTCGCCACACAACATTCCAATGCCGACGCTTACTGCTGCTCTAGAGCTGTCGTTTCTCTTTGATTTTTCACTTGCTATTAGAGAGGTGGCATCATTAACAATCGCTCGAAAAAGTTTAAACTGCGATTGTTCTTCCTTTGAAAGGATAACTCCCGACTCCTCTAAAACCTTTCTTATTCGAGGGCTATCAATCAGAGAAGTAAGAACAGCGGCTCTTTTCTCGGGAGTTTCGGGTAGCTTTTGTTTCATGGCATCTATCGCTCGTTTCTTGGCCATTCGCGAGTGAAAAGGCAAAGACTGAGGAGACGTATTTTCTTCATTTCTTGAACTTTGTCCACTCAATTTTGCACGGTAACGTCTAGATGTTTCTCTACTTTTTTTCTTTTTTCCTTTCTATTGATTTTCTAAGTCTTTCAGCGCTGCTCTTGTTTGAGCTCATGATTGAACCGGTTGTGCACGAAAGGAACGACCGTATGCACGTTAAGACTCAGTTATATCGTGCGTATCGTTCCTTTATCGTGCACAGTTAAGAACTAGACGGACAAATTGCGACAATCGCAACTGAAGAGCAGCAGTAAGCGAAAAACTAAACATCCAACAGAAACAGAAATATTTTATAGTAGCTTTACCTAAAACGAATTCGATCGTATATTTCCTTCTGAAAAGATAGCGCTGTTTTGAGTTGTCGAGCATAGGGAACGAGGGGAACGAAAGCACAAACTTTAACCAATGGGCAGATCGTTCTCATTCGTGCCTTTTCGTTCCTTTCGTGCCGCCACATAGATAATGCACAATTTCAGCCGAATTTACCATTTGCATGTAAGTTTCAGCTTTGGAGATGAATTACGACGCAGCAAGATGGTTGAAAATATCTGGGAGTTGAAGCAAAAGTTGCTGGAGACTCTTAAATGTCTTCCACCTGCCCAAGCAATTCAAGAGTTGTCGTTAATCGTAGCTGATTACTACAGTGTTCGGGAAAACATCCTTGCCATGATAGCTAATCTGAACTCGCTGGAAGACGAACTTATTCAAGCTAAACAGATGACAAACAAGTAGCTTTTTTCCACAACCAAACGGCTCTTTTAAGAGCCACAACAAACAGAAAGCAATGCCCAACATCAGAAATCCCTACTTGCTTCCGTTTTGGTATCGATGCGTAATCGCATGTCACAATAATTTTTGTGTTTTGATTGATGTGAAGTGGACCAGAGCTGCGAACACAGACGGATTCCGGCACGCTGCCGAGCCGTGATACGATCCGTCTGCGTTCGGATCGATTGATAGATCATTGTTCAGATTGCAATGAACTGACGACACTCGATTTATAATTTGTGGCTCTCGTCGAGTGATCTGCTCTTGTGAAAAACAAACGAAGAGTGTGTTGGTCTCAAGAAGTCGGATGACAAAACCATTACTCAAAGATAAACTACAGCGAAATATAGTGTAATATTTCCTCAAGTTGATCACATCTTGTCCGTCGTTCCTCCCATCGTTCCGGCACGATAAGGCGCGATCAGTTCGTTCATCGGTGAAAGGAACGCTGTGCAGAGCCATGTGGGCACGAAAAGAACGGAAAGGCTCGACAGCTAGGAACGATAGGGAACGATGGGCTCGATTGTACTGACAGGGAACGATAAAGGGAACGAAATTACGTCACCTAGGAACGGAAGGAACGGGCACGAAAGGCACGAAATCGACCACGACGATGAGATGCTTTTGCGGCGAATAAGAGTGACATTTCATTTGAAATAATTTCTCCTTAACCCTTCGATGAATGGGAAACAACTGAATAACAATCGTAAACACAACCTATGTGCATCGTAATTTAACTATAATATTTGGTGATCTTTCTTTCAGAAGGAAAATAGAGGCGAAAGAGTTGAGCGCGTTCTTCACTAGAAAGAGGGAAAATTTTGAGTTGATTTTTCTTCGATACCGGATCTTCAATTACCGTCAAGCTAATTAAGAAAAAACATCGTTTATGGGATGCACATACATTGTACATTATTTTCCTGTCGGATTTATGCTCTTAAGATTTTTGTAAGTGCCAAAATTAAGAGTTTTGCAATGTCACCCAAAATGTTACGCGTGTGGTAACCAACACCGTGCGCAAGGCCGTAATAGTTATGGGGCAGATTGGAACAATGTTTGGCAAGGCATCAACAAATGATGGACCTTTGTAGTTGTCAAACTGAACTATCACAGATATGGGCAATGAGGGAGGAAAGTCATTCTCTGCATAAATTATATCAATCACTTTCCCTGTTGCTCCATTGCATAATCCAACTTCTGGCCACAAATTTAGAGTAAGCATAACTGAAGCATTTCTTGCAAGGTATAGGGTGGGAACTAACCCACACATTTCATCAGCTTTAACTGTTTTGGCAAATGCTGAGGAATGTTGAGCTTGTATATGCGCTAAAGGTTGTTTAAGTTTTAAGAGCTGTTCGTAGTTGAAAGAAGCTACATCAGTGTTGCCATAGAAGAGTCTTATGGCATTTCGAAAGTCATTCAAATTTTGAACTTTTGATGGTTGTCTAGTTAAAAGAAGTTGCCAATCTTCATGCGTACAATCTCCATTTCTTAGTCGCTTAAGAAAACTTTTAAAAGTAACTTGTCTTACATCAGAGCCTTGCACTCTTTGACTGACTGATAATTTTATAACATTACTAAACATGAGATAAGCAAGATAGCCCTGTTCATCTAAAGCTCCTGTGGGTTTGTTGTGATATAATGGCTTATCTGCAACAGGAGGCAATTGAGCAGGATCTCCAAACCAAATGAGAGATATGCCACCAAAAACTTGATTTATTTTACCAGTTGCTTGCCTGCAGCGTTTATCAACCCATCCAAAAAGTCTTTGTCCCAACATAGAATATTCATCTATCAATATATACTTACAACCGGTAAGTCGGGTTTGAAGTCTTAAAAGAGATTGTCCTTTAAGGTCACTGCTGCCTCTTGAACCAACAGGCAAATTTAGAAGAGAGTGAATTGTTATTGCATCTATGTTGAATGAGGCTTTTCCAGTGGTAGCAGTTACAATGCAAGATTGACCAAGAAAGTTACGCAATGCATTTATGAGATAAGATTTACTCGTTCCTGCTTCACCATTTATTATCAAAAGTAAAGGAGCTTGAGGATGAGGATTTTGAAAATGCTCTTGGACTAGATGGAATGCCCGTGATTGCATTGCGCTGAAAGTAGAAATGTCTATGTTGTGATTTTGGACTTGTCTTACAAATGTTTGTTTCTTGGTTGTTATCCAACAGGGCGTTTCGAAAATCTGTTGAGGAGTATAAGGAATTGTGTGAATGTGCCAATTGTGATCATTTGGTAGTCCTTCATTGTTATTTAAGTTGTGGTGTGAAAAGTCTGCTAAAATCATTCACTCTTCTCTTTCTTGATGTTGATTTATATCTTCAGAGTGACTTTGCTCTGAGTGAATTTCAATTTCTTGAAGTTTATCATGCCAATCAGGAACATGGGATTGTGCATATGGAGTCTGCAAAAAGGCTTTCCACTCAGTTATAAAAGTTTCATCAGACTCTTCTTTGTTGCCCCATGCTGAATCTTGAGTTACACTCCATGGCTTGTGTCTGATCAGCTGATATTTACAGTAAAGTCCATAGTTTGGACCTTTAGGATTTGAAGAATATGTGGGGAAAACTCTTGGTATGATATTGTCTGGTTGATTTATAAGTTTTCCATTCGAAAATTTATAGCTTGTTGCAAACTCAAGAAAATTTAAAGTCATTAAATCTTGTTTGGCAGATGCTTGATATTGTTGTCGTCTAGCATATACATCAAGAAAAGAGTCATTAGTGACAATGTCATTATCAGACAGTCTTCGATTTAGATTAAGTCGCCTGGAGCCATTTAAGCTTACAGGAATTACTTTGAATGAACAGCTGACAAATTTTAAGGATAATACATGATGCATTGTTTCCTGGGCAGAAAAATCCCTTTCACCAAGTGTTTTCATTACAGTTCTTTTAACAATAATTATTCTAAAGGCATCAGTGTTATCTTCGGAATTCTTTACTATATTGTCAAAAACTTGTTTGAGAAGATGTGATCTGGTCTCCGTTTTGCAGCGTATTTAGCCAGGTACTCTACACAGGCATGGTAATCTGTAACTACTTGAATATCACAATTTGCCCTCCAGCCCTGCAACTGAAGGCACTGGTGATTATTAAGTCTTGTATCACTTCTTTTAGTAGCAATTTGGATTTTGTATTTCTCTGTTTTGTCTTTTGTGTGAATCGGTTCAAACTGCAATGTTGTTTTATCACAACGGTCTATTGGGAAGTTAAATCTGCACTTTGCTTCACTGTCATTTGCTTTCCTTTTCAAACAATATACAGAACTGCAACGAGTATGTCTTTGAACAGTATTGAGCAAATCTTCATAGTCAGTATCAGTCATGTTAGCATCTACATGTTTTTTTTGACAGGGGTGAATTACAGGTTTAATCCAATTATTTTCTTCTGGACTATTTGGATTATATGTAGACAATAGCCAATCAACATATTTTCAGATTGTAGCTTCAGCTGCTTCTCCATCTTTTACTATGGCAATGTCTCCATCTTTTGACTTTTTTTCTAAATGGCCTTTAAGGGCAATTTCACTCAGTTTGCATAGTCCTGGGTCATTCTTTAATTTTGCTACACCATGGCAATGAATGCTACCTCTAGACTGGTACTCAAATCTACATGTATACCAGTGCCATTCAGCATCACGTGAATCGTATAACCAGTGTTTTATAAAGTTTTGCAAGCGTTGTGTGAAGAACCAATCAACAATGTGTGGATTATTAATAACATTCTGTCTTCTGATATCAGAAGAGATAGATTCCACCATCTGTCTATCATTTCCTACTAGAAGAGCATGCAACTCTGGCCAGTGCATATCAGCTGATGAAAATGTGAAAAAGAATGTTGGAGGCCCAACGTGTTGTATGATCGCCTTCAAGTCTTCTTTCACCTTGTGCCAGTAAGCATTTGATCCAGATATGTACATGTATGTTACTGATGTAACGTGAAAGCTTAGTCTTGAATACATTAGAGCTGTTGTTTACAACCATTTCTCTCAGCTCATCTATAGTTAGATGTTGCTCTCCAGGATTCTGTTTTAAGAATATGCCACTTTGTTGCAAAATTTGTGCTCTTTGAATCATGTTTAAAGCCCAATAAGAAAATCTTGGATGCTGCACGAAACGATAATTCCAAAACCCATTTTTCTTCTCTGCAAATTTGCACAAATGCTTAATTTTTTCACTTAAAGTTACATGTTTGTGTAAAGATGGATTAGTTGGATCATTTTTCCATCAGGGAATAATGTCGGAAAGGCCATTGTTGCCAAAAATGGAGTAGTGTATTCATTTAAAGGACTGTTTTCTACAGAGGGCCAATTAATTTGTCCCTGAACTTGCTGTTGAATGAATTCAATTTCTTGCTGTTCTGCATTTGGCATAGGAAGTACACTAGACGTATCAGTATTTTTATTGAAGACAACATCTTCCTCATCAAGTGTTGAGGGGCCTCTGTCTGGACTGTAATTCAAGTCATCATTTAAATTAGCAGTGTCTTGTGTTTCAACTGAAAGGAGGTCATCTGGTACAGAATTGTTAGGTAAAGAGTTTAATGCATCTTGATTTAAGTTGACATCTGAATAATGGGGATTGTGTTTTAGCAGCCAGAAAAGTGCATCTGCTACAACTTGCCTCCTTACATTTAAAGTTTTGAATGAGTTTTCTTTTCCTTTTATCTTAACAACAATTACAGAAACATCTTTTGGATATCTTGGAAGAGATTTAGCTAGTTCACCAACATTCTGGGGCAAATTAACACAGTGCCCTGAATATCCCCTTTGGCCACCTTGTTTTAAATATATATGCATTATTGGAAGGGCCGGGGCAATTAACATTTCTTCAACTTGCGTTAAACCAGAAAGTTCATTGGGCACAGTAGAAGGTACCATATGATTTTCTTTGGAAAATTTTTTTGGAAGATCTTTCTCTCCAGAGCACCTTGAACACTGATAAGTGGGAAGTTTGTTGAACTTACTATTTAATTTTAAAGGCCACGCTTCATAACAAACTGTACACTGACAAATCTTGTATTCATTTGCCTTATGGAAATTATTCATGTTAGTCCTAGCCCACTTTTGTTCATGAATATCTCCATTACTCTGCGTGTCAAAGCTAGCTAAGTAATCGTATTTCTCCAGGAGTTTATGTTTATTTTGGGCATGTGCCTCCTTTGTAGTTACTGTTATATCACTTTTTTTGGCCTGTGATTCCTTTGTAGTTGCTGTTGTATTGCTGCTTTCGACATATGATTTGTTTGCAGTTGCTGTTGTACTTCTGCTGTTGGTGTGCAAGTTTTTCGGAGTACATATTGTATTGTTTGATTCATGTGAACTGTTATCAGACACTGCTGTATCACTGTTTTTGGCATGTGACTTGTTTCCAAAGGCTACTGAATTGCTGTCTTGGGCATGCAAGTCATTTGCTGTTGGTTTAGTTTTGCCCTTTTGTGTACGTGGGTTCTTAGCTGTGTTACGAAAAATTATTGCGTGACTCGCGTTACTGTCTGGAAGTGTCTAGAATCTTCTGCATATTTAATTAGTACCGTATCATCGTGATTCTGCAATTCTATTTTAAGCCGTTTGCGTATGTAACTGTAAATAGTTTCTCATTGTAATGTTACTTTATTTAGTCGAGCCGGAAAGTTCTAGAATTTTTTGTGTAAAGTACATAAGCCGATCGGTATAGCTTTAGATTTTTTTTGACTGTGTTTATTGAAGTTGACAGAGGTCGTTTATACAGTTGGCAGAGGCCGTGTTTATTGAAGTGTGACAGAGGTCGTGTACATTTGGCAGAGGCCGTGAGTATCGAAGTTTGACGAAGGTCGAGTGTAATTTTACAAGCCAAGCCTAGTGTGAGCTTATTGTGAAGCCTTGTGTGGAGTTTACTACATTTGTCGTTTGGGATAAATAACCTTGTTGCTGTTCCGACAACCCTGCGTTCTGTTTAGTCTACAAACAACCCACTTCTCACTCATCAACACAACGAACTCATAACAAGCTGGCTTAGTTTTTGCATACTGAAGTCTCTTTCTTTGAAGTCTTTTTTTATGCTTATCATCTGTTTCTGAAAATTTTGTCTTCAGATATTTTAACACATTAACATTTACTGTATGAGGTACTGTTGAGACATAATGTAAATCCTCTATGTACCCCACAAACAAAACTCTTGGTTTTCCTCTATTTTGAGTAGTTCTCACTGTAGAACCATTGACACAAGAGAGTCTTGACTCAATAATATGAATTACACAATTGAGCTCGTTAGCTACAGCTTGAATTATAATATTATCACACCATGTACCAGGTGCTGCCATTCTTTGTAAGTAAGTCTTCCAAGAATCAGTGGCAATGCTTTCAATAAAAAAACTCTGGGTGAGCTTCTAAATTGTTTATTCCAGCCTGTCTTACTACAGTGTGAAATTCAGGAGTTCCAAAGTACTGGTGAGAAATTGCTCGAAAAAAGCAATCACCACAGCTACCAACATCAAATGGTTCTAGCCCCTTTAAAGCTAGTCTTTCTGTTAAGCGACTATATGGATTATTTTCATGATTGAGATTTGTCTGCAATGATTTTTCATCATCGAAATTCATTCCCCCATTGAGACGTTTTAAAGGCACACTTGAACACAATT
>OX419338.1:15554214-15571714 GCA_948470475.1 Galaxea fascicularis
TGGGCCTGAAGTTGCTCATATCAGTGGCTGGTCCGTTTTTAAATACTGGCTTAACATGTGAGAGTTTTCAGTTTGTTGGAAAAACGGCATCATCTATACTTTTCTTGAAAACTGGCAGCAGCCTATGGATAGAAGATTCCCCAAGGAGTTTAAGGTCCTTGGGTGAAACTAGGTCCGGTCCAGTAGCTTTCTTTGGGTTTGATGATTTTTCAATTTTCTTCTTGACTAGCTCCCAATTTAACTCTGTCACATCTTGTAGGTGTGACTCTTGTTACATAAGAAGTTAAAGTGTTTGGATCAAGAGGTTCCAAATTCTTTGTGAGTTCTTCACTGATATTAATAAAGAACTCATTAAAGTAAGAAGCTTTTTCTAGATCACTGGTTAATACATCTTCACTGTCAGTTATTATGGGACCAATGGTACTATCCTTGCTTTTCCTTAGAATCTTGTTGGTTAGTTTCCAAAATTGCTTAGGATCTTGGGAATTCTTAAATTCGTGTTTCCAATAAGCAGCTTCCGATTGTTTTAACAACGTTTTTACTTCATTTCTCTTGGATTTATATAATTCCCATTTGACTTGATCTTGAGATGACTTAGCTTCATTAAGTAACTTATAGTGAAGATTCATTTGCTTCCTTATGTAAGTAGAAATCCAGGGTAAAGATTTGGATCTTATTTTAACATTCCTAGTTGGGAGGTGATGGTTGACTATATCCTTATATAAATAGTCCCACAGGTACAAGCTATCGTCGACGTCGTCAAAAATTCCAGCTAATTGCCACGGCGCATGTTCCATATCAATTCTAAATTGTTTGATGTCAAGTGATTTGCAAGCTTTGGTTGTTACATGTATATACCTGGGTTTAGGATTAGCTTTAGTAGTCATAAAGACAACAAAAACTAAGTGGTGATCAGAAATACCAAGATCAATTGCACCAGAGGTTTTCACTTTAGCTGGTTGGCTGGTGATGATGAGGTCAATGAGAGACTTTGAAGTAAGTGTAATTCTTGACGGGCAGCATATAATGTTTTTAAGACCAAAAGAGGAAATTATCCTTTCCAGCCTTTTTCCATATTGAGATTCAGTATTACTTGATCCTTTTAGCATGTCAGAGTTGAAGTCACCCAAAAGAATAATATTTTTCCTTCTTAGCCAGATGTTTTCTAGCACGTTCCTGAAATGATTGAAAAATAAGGAATCTTGAGGTGGTCTATAAATGCATCCTATCAGGAAAGATTGTGATCTCATTGTTGCATTCAGCCATGTCGCTTTTAGATAGGTGCAGTTCCAACGGGTTACCAAAGAAGCAGTAAGGTTCTCTTGAAATACATGTATATTAAGACACCTCCTCCAGGACCTGAATCATGATCTCTTCTCACAAAACTGTATCCATCAATATTAATCCATTCATCTGGAATATCTTCTCTTAAATGGGTTTCCGAGATGCCCAGGCTATCAAAACTAGCTTGAGCTAAAATATTTTGGACTTCTGGTAGCTTATTTAGTAACCCATTGTTGTTGAGATAAGCAATATTCAAGTTCCTGTCACCAAGTTGTTGATTCAAGACAAAGAAAGGATCATCTCCTTGCTCCAAAACACTAGCGAAGTCGCCATCTTCCAGGTTCTCTTGATTATAATTGGAAGACTGGTGCAGTAACACACACTTCGGGCAAAGCCAGAAGGAAGTTTCCAAATTGATCATTTGTTGGTATTCACGAGGAGTAACTGAACCGCATTTTATATGGCACCATTGTAAGCAGTTCTCACATTCAATGGCACAGTGGTTCGAAGCGACTGTTCTCGAACAAATCGAGCATTTGTCCTTAGTCATATTAGATGCTGCTGTTTGAGGACCAGTATTGATGGCTACATCACCACTTATACTTATCCTGTTGATCTGGAAACGAGAGGTAGCGTTCGGATAGTAACTGATCGACGAGGAGAGAAATTTCTTCTTTCGCACGTGTTGTTTTACAATCCTTACTTTAGCTTGTTCAGGAACAGAAACCAGAAGTTTTGAGCTTTCAGGTTGAAATAAATGAGTAGAATCTCTCCTGACGTCTTGAGGAGTATTTATCTTGAAATTGAGAACGAGGTAGACAAAAATTATGGCTATCAAGTGTTTTAAACTGGGCGAAGAAAACGGAGCTAAAAATATAGCCGCCATCTTCAACGACGTCATGTTGTCACTTTACTGTGAGTTTGTCAATTTACTGTGATTCACGAGCGGATGGCAGTTTTGAGGTCGGGACATACTAGTGTGTGACCACAGGCAGCCCAGACGTTGTTTGTGATTTACATACATGACAGTATTGCGTTACATTTTGAGCCATTTAAGAGAATGTATGAAAATGGTTCAAAAATTGCTCTAAATTCAACTTGTAGTCAAGGATTTAAATAAAAGAAGCTTACCTTAGTCTGGGAATACTACCTATACAGTTGGTAACAGCAAGGTGATGTGATGATTTAGCTCTAATTGACAAAATTGAAATTATCTGTTGTTCCCTAACTAATTTATCTGAGTCCATAGTTTTGATTAAGATGCAACTTTTAGTTTAAATCATCTATGGAAACACCCATGCCACATTGCTGAGAGATCATGGTTTAATTATGTGACACTTAACAAGATTTTTTCCTAAAATATGTGATGGACCTAAGAGGAAGACCTAAGTGAAAATTAGGGCACAAGACTTAAATTCACGTTTAAAATCCAAAGCTCCTGTTACGTCAATTTTATAAAGATTATGTTGTACAACTGTAAATGACGATTTCAATTAAAGAATACAAAATTAATGTTGCTGTACAGCAATGGCAAATCCAGACCTTGTGGTTCGGAGGGTGGGGGGCTTATATGAAAACAAATGTGCAAGTATATTGTATGAGGTTATGTGACAAAAAAAATAATATTAAAAGATTTTCTTATTACTGATGTTGCAAATTGCATATGAAAGATAAATTGAATAAAGGACAAAAATGTTGTTTACTGCACATTTCCTCTGAACCACTGTGGCAATCACCTTCTTTGATTACATGAAGGGCAAAACCATTCACCACCAGGCTCTGTTGCTAGACCAACACACGACATTTGGAACCAGTGGATTTGACAGTCAGGATTGTCGCAACCGATCAACTGACTTCCTTCAATGTGCTGTTGGCAGTTGCACCAGGGTCCATCGTCATCACTGTCTGATGCTGATGATGCCATAGTGGGAAGCTGAGTACTTGACTGTGTATACCATCTGGCTATCAGTTCGGGGCGAACTCCTTTCTTGTAGAAAAGAATTGCTCTTGTCAGTGATCTGCCCCAGAACTCAGTATCAGGTAACACTTGCTGAATGAAAAGATCCTTTTCAGTCCACACAACAAAATCGCAGTATTCTACACCAGTAATAAACAATGGGCACTGCATTTGATAATAATATTGATGTACTGTGTCCAGGTACAAACCAATTCCATTACCATCATACTCAAGGCAGAAGTTGCGGTCTTCTGCAGCAGTGGCCAGCATAGAATCCTTATACTTATAAGGACATTTAATTTCGCAGATGCCTTTACCACAACACTCACAACAAACAAGAGCATCAGGCGAGGCTCCTAATAAAGGCCACTGTTCATTAATATGCAGTCCACTGTCTGCTACAGACGGGTTGAGATGGTTTTCTGCAGTTGGAAATTCATACGTTTTTCAATCCTTGCTTTCATTTGACAGACCCCATTTGGTTGCAGCATTTGAAAAGTGGTGGGATTCTGGATAGCAAATCACCTCTGCGATGGTTTATCTGGATTGGTGGAACAAGCTGTGTGGAACTTTGAGGCAGTGCTTTGTCCTGCTCTATGCTCAAACCACAGTTTGGAGCTTGACTGGTCTCTTGTGGATTCTTCAACCACATCAGCTTTCTGAGCACTTATCTTTAACTCGTCAAATTCTCTCTCTGCCTGTTGAAGTAGCTCCTGGAATCCAGTATTGAGATACTACTCATTGTCTAAATCTGTTAAGGGCTGTGGCAAAGATTTAGTCTCAGTGAACACGAATAAAGCATTGTAAGGTGGAACAAGAGAGAGGATGGCTGGTTTGATTCCACACTTTGAAATGTTTGCGAAAAAAAGCTTCTGTCAAAAGAGCTTGACCATTGGTTCTGTTGACTTCAGTGGTAGTACAACTCTGTTCACCCAAGGTTGTGTGTCGCTTTTTGGCTGAGGAGAGGTCCATTTCACTAACTGATATGCAGGGAATATCCCTCGCATACAAAGGCATAATCCACTTGCTTTTGTCCTCAGTACACGAATCTCATTCGGACTACAGCTTCAACGGCAAAAAGAAGTGCCCCTATGTGTGAGCAGGCCTCGCAAAGTCCAGCCATACAGTTACAGTGAGCCATACACACGTTTTCCTTTTCAAGAAGAACCCATGTCTTCAGTGGCGTTACTTGAGATGCCAATGAATCTGTCATTTTTCAGTGAGAAAACGGTAAGGCCATGTCGCACGAACACTGAAGCCTACAAATCTTTTCCTTGAGTGAACACAAACTTGTAATCAGTTAATCATTGAGGTTTTTCTATTTTATTGCTTTTTATATGCTTGCATAGAAACCAGTATGTAAATGGTTTTTGATAAACATCAGGTCGCTGACAGTCACATATTTTTAATCGCGAGTTATGCAAATTTCAGTGTAGTGAATTGACTGCACTAAAATTCGCTATTTTATTTTAATTCTTTCACTACCGTTATTGACTTTCATTTTCAATATTTTCAAGATTGTCGGTTTTTGGTAGTACCTGAGTCTGCAAAAAAGTTAGGTTTGTCCATTTGCTTTTGCACCATTAAGCATACCGAAGTTTTCAGCCTGGTACAAAACATTGCTGAAACATTGCAGGACCATAAATAAAGTAACCCGACACTTAGACAATAAAGATAAATATATTGTTGTTTCTGTCATGTTGGTAGGTTGCATTTGGTGCGTTCGTCAAATCATTCATACAAATAATTTTTAAGCCCAAGAAACTTGTGTCGCAAAATTTATAAACATGTCAGTTACATGTTACAACTGCAAAGAATCTAGTGGTATTACCCTATTATACACTCTAATTTTATTTGCCTATAACAAAACATAAAATGACTAATATCCTACACTAACTTTATTGTGCTTTTTTGGGATCCGTGTTTATCTCGCCAAAGTATTTATTGATGCTAATAGGATCAGTGATAGTACTTATTGACTGGCAGACAGACTTTCTTCCAGCAATAGAATGAATGCTAGACCACCATAATCTTGTCCCCTTATTATGCTTGTTTGATTCATGTTTAACAGCCTGAAGTTGGTTTTCCCTAATCAGCTTATTAACTCCCTCCTGGAGTACGGTAACATTTGGGGTTTTGTTTTTGTCCCCCTGTCCTTAGAAGTGCTTGGCTGCATTTTAGGTGTTTTACTAAGGGTCGCATGAAAGGTGGATCCGTTGATGATATGCGCACGGTCTTCACTGGAAAACAATCATTGTACATTTGATTGCTCTTTCTCTTGAATGCTTTGAGTAGAGAGGACAGAAGTCCAATCATGCCCCTCAAGCAGTTAAGACATTTTGATCTTGTTGTGCTCACTCACATCTCGAAAGGCTCTTGTGTAACGTTCTACCATAACATGATCTTTTGGATAGGGTTGTACCATCTGGTAGTCTGTTCTTATGGCACATTTAACAACTTTAATCTTGTTCCATAGATGAGGTTTGTTAGTAATGAATACATCAATTTTTTTCTACTAGTTGGGCGAGAGAAGCTTGAGTTAAAAGGTCTTTATACTTGAGCTCATTCAGGTCTTCACCAATAACTATAGTGTTATTAAGGTCCATGCATGTTATCTGTTCACAAGTATCTCCAAGTCGTCCTCTCAATTATACAGGTTTAGGTGGGTGGTAATTGGAACATATATAAAAAGCTGAATTAGGAGTAGGTATTCTTGCCCACATGCACTCAAAGTCATTAGCAAATTCATCCAGAATTTCAAATTTCAGTCATTTCGACAGAAAATAGCAACTCCACCTCCTCTGTGTTCTACTCTATCGTTGCATGACACAATAAAGCCGGTTTGACATATGAGATGTGTTGGAAAGTTCTCTATCAGCCAGGTTTCACACACAAGAGAAATGTCATAATTATTACCAATTAGCTTGGCATAAAATGCAGGGAAAGCATCTTCCTTTGCTTTGGATCTGGTATTCAGAACCATTATTTTTGGGATGATCTTAGCTAGTATTGACTGTGCTGCAATAGGTCTCAATAAGTTGGCATTTCTAGTTTGGATTGCGTGACTTGTGCATGACCCATGAATATTTCATACACACGAAAATTGCTATCGTGCGCTCACTGGAGGCCGCATAGTTTATTAACTGACTGACTGACTGAAAATAAACATACACTGTACAAGGTGATTCCACAATAAGAACAACAAGGCCTAGAAAAACGAAACAACTACACTAGGACAGTACCAACGAGCATCCACAGGTTGAAAAAACCACACCGCACTTGTTGCGGTAACAGAGAGGAAAAAACCCTAGGCCTGTGGATGGTGCTGTCCGACCTGCTGGGCTCGGTCTTATCAAATTCCTAAAGATTTCGAGAGGGACAGTAAGGATTGAAAATTGTCTTTAACGTAAGCCACACGGGTGATAACAAGCACCCCTATAAATATCTCAGGGCAAAAATGGTCCCACTTGGACGAAAAACTCATCCTTAAATATCTCGGGCGCAGATGGTCCCACTTGGGTGAAAAAATCATCCCTAAGTATCTTGAGCATGGTCTGACTTAGGTGGAAAAAATCACCCTTAAATATCTCTGGCACAGATGGACTCACTAGGGTAAAAAATCACCCTTAAACATCTCGGGCACAGATGGCCCCATTCGGGTGAAAAATCACCCCTAAATATCTTGGGCACAGATGGTCCCACTCAAGTGGAAAAATCACCCCCAAATAACTTGGACACAGATGGTCCCACTTAGTGTAAATCACACCTAAGAGTTGTGGGGACAGATGGTCTCAATATAGACGGGCGTAAAAAAGGCCCTGATAATAACTAACTTATTATGCCTTCAAAACAAAAGAACAAGGTATCATCAAGAACTGAATCTGAAAAACAAGAGAATGTAAATATAAATATAGGTATATATAAATTTAACAAAAAACGAAGGGAAAAACAAAAAATAAATAAATAAAAAATAAAAGTGAGTCGCCTCCAGAGAACACCAAGAGGATGAATTTGCATACAAACACTCCTAATATACTCTCCCGAGAGTCCCTTGATAGTTCATATCGACGAGAGAATATTTTTCTGCTAATTTTTAAACCATGGAAACATTCAACTCTCGTCTAAATTCCCTGGTCATATTGCACCCGTGCGCAAAAACAAATGAACCAAAAAACATACACACGAAAATTGCTATTGTACACTCACTGGGGGCTGCACAGCCCCAAGGGTGCAAAGAAAGGAAAAGGAAAAACCAAGTGTATATGAATAACAAAATACCTACCGGTATTAACAAACAAATGATCTAACCGAAATGCAAAAACAAAATAAATACAAGAAAGTAAATCAGGCAATAATAAAATCGGAAAATAGCTAACGGACAAAATAAGTTGACAACCGTCAAAATCGAATCCTTAAAGCGAGCATTCTAAAACTCAGATCCTCGTTGCCAAAAATGCTGTTACACCTGCCAGGAGTGAAGGCTTCTTTGCTTGACGGAATATCCATCCAGTTAATGATAAAGTCAGAAAAATTAACGCCATCAGCACAAATCATGGGCCAGAAAGGAGCCAAGTGCCACAACGGAACAATAAGAGTTTCTGACGCCTTACAATTACGCATATGTAATAACACTCGCGGAATAAGACAAACGAGTGGACATACAAAATCGTTCTCTCCTGCTTAGTCCATAACAAATGAATCAATTCCTTCCGAACCTGGATTCCAAAATCTCAAATTAAATCTAGGAAGCTTGGCATTTAAGTAATTAGCAAAACGATCGATGGAGTGCGGACCCCGAACCAAATCAATGTTTTGAAATGTGTTCCACAAAAGGCCTCAGTCATCGGAATCACAAATGCGGCTTAGAAAATCAGCCTTATCATTCTGAGTTCTTGGAATCCACTCATCTCAATTGAAATACCACGACTGCAACAAATGTTAAAGATGGACAGTGCTTCAGACTGCAAGTGACCTTTGCTGTTGCCAGACGAAATGATCGGGGGAACATTCTGATTGTCTGTGAACCATTTAACTGTTAATCCTGACAACTGATGAAGCAAGGATAAAAGAACAAATTTTACAGCCAAGATCTCCCGCAAAGTGGAACTCGTTCGCATCTCCTTGTCGGACCAAGTGCCTGACAGTATCACTTGCATAAGAATAAACAACTCCCACAGCACTAGACTTTGGGGACATTGGCTTCCCATTAATGGAGTCGATGTTGCTTTGTCAAAAGGAAAGCTCGTTACAAATCTCAGAGGACACGAACAGAAGTTGATGCCAGTAGGTTCTCTGCTCGATTGCTGCAAAACAATTCCTTGTCAACAATCTTGTAACATTACCCACAGCGCACTACATGGAAATAATCTGACCAGTAATAGAAGCAAGACCTGTGGCAGAAGTAAAGTTGTCTTGAAGACAGGAATCAATAGACGACTTAAGCTTGAGAATACGTTCTTCAGGAATAGAAATCAAACTCGTTTCAAAGTCCAAGACCATTCCAAGAAAAACTAAGATTTGCACAGGTTCCCAATTAGATTTTTCATCATTACATGTAAAACCGGCTGAACCGAGATCTTTACGAACTTGAACACTGATATTTTTGGCACTCTCGCGAGATAAATTTCCTCTGATGCCATCGTCAAGGTACATCAATGCTAAAAGGCTGCAACCCATCCAGAACTTAACTAACTGGCGCATAACTTAGTAAAAACGTATGGCGCTGAAGTAAGACCAAAAGGCAACACCTTAAACTCGTAGAATTTCATCGCACCGTTGACTGAAGGCCATTTGAACCACAGAAACTTCATACAAACATACCAGGTGAAAACAGCTGAAGAACAGTCCTTAAATCTTCATATTTGACAGACTTTTTCAAAACAAATTTATTCACATGAGATAAATCCAAAATCAGACCTAGCTTTCCTGAAGACTGGACAGCAACATGTAACGGATTACAAAATTGAGGATACTCTGAAGCATCTCTTAAACAACCATGAGACATCAATTCTGAAATCGCCCCCTCCACAAAGCTATATGTTGATGACGGGCAGAAGATCTATTTTCAATCGAATATGGCAAAGGAGTCTCCAGAAAAAGAATCTTGTAGCCATTATGGATGATGTTTAGAGCAAAGTCCGAACCCTGAATGGTATATTGCCAAAAAGAAAGTTTGCACGTAATTTCCCTCGAACAAAACTCGAGCTCGATCCTTTGACATCCCATTCAAATTCGCATGTTTCCAAACAGTCAAGGTTTGGATCCTGACGACAGAGGTTTATCTCTGGAATTACAGAAATGGGCCTGGTGACCTTGCTTGCCGCATTGAAAGCATATGTCTGAAGCTCTGAATGGATTGTAGGAGTATCGACTTTGGGGGTGAAAATAACTAGAAGCTGAAGGAAAAGAACCAAAAGAACCACCAGGTCTGGAAGCACTGAAGGTTGGAGGTGCAGAAGCCGAGGAAAGTTTGCAACTGGTTTTTCTCTTTTTCTCTTGAAGTGTTTTAATCTTAACAGCAGCTCTCTTCTCAGCTTTTTTGATCTTTGAGGTGTCGAGGTCGGCCAATTCATCAGAAACGTACTGTTGGACTGTGGCCCAACTAAATTCCGATTTATCAGCTAGCTTGATTATTTTCTGTCTAGAATTAATCAAAGAAATGCCTTTGTTAATTTCCTCCTTAGCTTTAGGAATGTTTGCGCTCTCCAAGGCTTTCAGCGCTGTACCACTCGTCTTGGCCACTTTATGATTGAAACTAAACTGCTGCTCGTTTCCTTTCTTCTTAAACACGTAGGTGTCAGGTTGAAGGTCTGACACTATTTGAACGGCTAAATCTGACTGCGGTTGAAGCAAATTGGTCTGGAGACCTTGAACAAGATTGCATTCTTCTGAGCATCTAAAACAACAGCCAGTTCAGGAGAAAGAGAGCCACCAGCTTCTTGTTCGCTACCCATGCATGAAGACAGGAACAAATAAAAATAAAAGCGAGTCGCCTCCAGAGAACACCAAGAGGATGAATTTGCATACAAACACTCCTAACATACTCTCCCGAGAGTCCCTTGATAGTTCATACTGACGAGGGAATATTTTTCCACTAATTTTCAAACCGCGGTAAAATTCAAAAAATGTGTGTTAGGTGGCCACGGTAAGGCATGTCACACTGTAAACCCTGTTAAAAACCATTTGATAAGACGAAACCTGTCGACTAACAGAAAAGGTGACAACATTTGTTGCTGTGTTACTGCTCACAAGTTTTTAGTTAAAAAAAATTGTTCATGTTCTTTCTAAAATTGGGGCTGCTAAAATGAACTTGTTATGCATTTGTAAAAGTTGATGGATTTAGAGCCAAACATCAACTTCCATTGCCCCATCTGCAACTCATAACCTGTCACATCCTTCAAACAATAATAGAAACCAAAATATTTTATAATAACTGAAATATAGAATTGTGAGCACAAGGATAATACTTCTTTTTTCTTAGTCCTGAGTACAGTCTTCTGGCAGATGTGTATAATAAATTTGTGTTGTCTGTTAGCTTGTCAACATGAGACATGGTTGCCTCTGTTGGAATCAACAGTACTTTTCAAACAGCAATAATTTATTGCTGCCCTTGCTCTTATTTCAGTCATTAGCTCTTTGTTCTGGAAAGCATTAGCCATTCTTTTTCACTTAATGCTAAGCAGAATTAATTAAATTTTTATTTCTTTACCTCATAATCAGACAACACTTGTCATAAAATTACATTGTTGAGGAAAGGCAAGGTGTAGAATTCAAATAATGTGTCCTTAAAGTTCCTATGTGTAATTCAAATCCTCCATAGTACAAGGACAAAATTAAATATTTAATATATTACTAAAATGCAGAAAAAAGGGAAGAAAAATACATAAATAATTGTAATGTGACATTATAAGTTTCAGAACATAATGTTGTTGAAGTGTGCTTTTAGAACATTCTTTGTTTGGAGTCCAAACTGAAAGTGGTAAATAATTCCAAAAGTAACAGATATTATCCTTCTGCATGTAGTCTTATGCTGTAGTTCAGGAACCTTGAAGAATCAAAGATTGTACTGCCTTGGATACCTCTCCAGTCTTGTTATATTCATGTCAATACTTACTGCACAATTCTTGACTCTGCTTTTTGTTTCGTCCACTCAAACTTGGAGGCCAGCAACATCTTTAAACGATAATATGATAGGGGATTTGTATTGCGCTAAACTATAAAGCCTTGTCTACACGAGCAATTTTTACCTGACAATTTTTATGTGACAAACTGATATGTGGTAGTGTAGATGGCACAGCAAATAATTGTCAACAGTTTGAAGTTTAGTGCGCCAGTAATGACTTTGGACAGCTGAGATATGCGGAATAAAGGCGAGGCTGTGTAGTCACCGACAAAATATGGCGCTTACAAACAAGGAAATTAAAGCTTAAAGCTGCTGTCATTATAGCGTTTCTAGTATTATATAAACAGCAAAGAATGAAGAAAACTAAGTGTAGGTTTTGGGTAAAGCCCTGGAAAACTCAGCGGCGGCAAGAAGCCCAGGGTTTGGCCCAAAATATAGTAAAAGAACTTTAGGTGAGGACAATTTATTATGACCTTCACATTTGAGTACAAGTATGAATTTCTAATTTCAAACCAGTCACTATTATTTTTTGTTGTCCCCCTCAAATAAGTCACCCACCCCCATCTATCTCCTTCACCACCTCATTGAGAAGTGTGATCTTTCTAAAAAGCTAATTGCAGCTTTTGGGCAACTCATGTGCACCCAAGAGAGCTCCAGAACTCAAATACAATACACTAAGGGTCACTCTAAGGCGTGATCGTTAAGCAATTTTGTTTCATTGTAGAATGTACCCTTTCTGTCTTGGCAATCAACAGTGTGTTACATAAAGATTGCTGTGCTGTAGCTCTGCTTTCCACTGCATTTCTGTATGCTGCAAATAAGATAAACCCACCTGGGCTACCTGAGATATTCTCAGTTTGTTATTAAATTGTCATATTTCATTCTAATGTTTAGGATGTTTGATGAGATTTGTGAGAAGCTAACTCCTCTAATTAAAAAGAAAAACACTGTCATCAGAGATGCATATCAGTCCATGATCGCTTATATGTTACCTTGAGATTTTTGGCATCAGGTTTCTCATACCAAGATCTCATGTATAGCTTTCGCATATCTGTTTCATCTATTTCAAAAATCATTCCTGAGGTGTGTGAAGCCTTGTATAATGTATTGAGGGATGAATACCTACAGCCACCAAGTTCAAAACAACATTGGGAACAAATTGCAGAGGAATTTGAATCCAAATGGCAGTTTCAACATGCAGTTGGAGCCATAAATGGAAAACACATTAACATGCGTGCTCCCCCAAACTCAGGCTCTGAGTACTTCAATTACAAAAAGTAATTCAGTATTGTTCTCCTAGCTATAGCAGATTTCAATGCTAAATTTGTTTCATTCAATCATTCAATTTTAAGGACAGTTGCCTAGGAAATACATGCAAGTTAAACCATTTCCCAGAAGCAGCTAACTTTGGAGAAAGAGCAACACCAATTGATACCTTATTTTTTGTTGGGCGATGATGCTTTTGCCTCAGATTAAAGTCTAAGGAAGCCATTTCCACACTGAACAGCCATGGGTGACGAGAAAATATTCAATTATCGCCTATCAAGAGCAAGGAGGATTGTGGAAAACGCTTTTGGATTGCTGTGCACTCGATTTAGGTTGCTACTGAGAACACTAGAGTTGGATGTGTTAAATGCAATGCAAGTAGTGCGGGCTTGCATTGCATTACACAACTTTCTGATGTCCAGGAAGGACAAATGCTACTCAGCTCCAGGCTCCATCAACAATGAGGATGAATTTGGTAATGTTGTGCCAGGATCATGGTATTTGTGACCTACGCTCGGATCCTAGTGCCCATTCATCAACAGTTCAAGCAAGAGAAGTTCGGGATGATCTCAAAAACTACTTCTTTGAAGAAGGTGCCATCAGTTTTCAGTGGGCAATGACCAGCTGAGTATTCGGATTGATGACATTCATCATGTGGAATCAAACATTCTTGATTACTGTTAGATAGTATTATTGAACTTTCTGTCTTCATTGTAAAAGCTTTATCTAAAGTAGCCTTAGATGATGAGAAATTCTGAAACTGTCACCTACCAAGAGACAGGAAGACAGTGAACAAAATTATGCTTTTGTTAGTTCTTATTTAATTTTCTTTCATATAACTTCATTAATACACATCTGCATGTGCATCCCAAGCAGTTGCCTCACTGTAACTCAAACGGTTACCAATAAAAACCCAACTGCCTTTTTACAAGTGCAAGTAGTCCAACATGAATGAAAACCAGAATTGTGGCAAGTCCATTGAATCTTAAAGACTTACTTTTAAACGTTTTGTACATTTACAACTCGTAAACTTTACGAGTATGTTCACTGTCTGTAACTTTAACAAACAACTACGGTAAGCTGCAAAAACTATTGACTTCCATTGCTTAGGACCATAGCCAAGTCAAGAATATTTCTGAGGGGTTCATTGGCGAGGAATCTCTTGACAAGAAGAGGGTGTGAGTGAGGACAAAGTGGATACGTTTTGTAGTAATATGATAGGCAATTGCTACCTGTTGGGGACAGGAATTCACTATGTGGTCTGCCATAAGGTCTAAGCTTTCCTATGAGTCACTCTTATAATATCAACATGTCTTAAGTCATTTAGTATGGTGGCTGTTGTAGCTGGGCAGAAAATGAATCATCTCTTAGATAATTATGCTGATATGGATTTCTTGGGGGCTCTGTTGCTTGAAAGATATCTGATTGGACCACAAACTTAACCCTTCGTTGCAAATCTTTATTTCCCAGGTGTCAGATGGAACTGGCCACATCCTTACCAAAAATATCCCATTCATCTTCAGGTGCAGATGCTGCATTTTTTGCAAGCTGGTTCAGGGTAGATGTGGCAGACTCAAGCAAAGGATTATCATCAGATCTCCTCCTCTTTTTTGTGTACATAGTGCTCACAGTTTTAATACTAGCATTACTCTCGCTTTCTGTATCTGCTGTATCATAATTTGCCAGCTGCTATTCCTCACCTGCAGGTCTTGGTGATGAATCTTCATAAATGACATCAGGAAACACCTTCCGGTTGCTTTATATTACCTCATCTAGGAAACTGCACTCGTCAAAATCTTCCACTTTGATACATAAACATCGCTTGCCCTGTACCCTGGCTCTTCTTCATGGTAAAATGTTCGTAAACTCTGTATCTCAGCTAAGGAATTAAAGCCAGATAAAAGAATGTCAGTGCAAATTTTGATTTTTTTTTTATTCAAAAGGTTTTTCACAAAAGCCTGCAAATTGCACGTAAGATTATTTCAGTTTAGCAATATATATCATACATTGTCGCTTTATATTAACGATAAATTTTAATTCACATACAGAATGACAGTGGTAGGCATACCTTTGAGGCTTGCTTGATCAACATCTGGCAATTCCTCTTTTATCACCTACAGTACTTCCTCGTACTGTACTTTTTTTACGTTTCGGTTCTTGTATGCCTCGCTTTTGGTGTTCCAGAGACTCTCCTTTTCTCTGACAGCCTCTAGCAACAAAGTCACTACTCGATCTGGCCAGTAAATTCCTGTACTGGAAGCAGCGCTGGTCGACATGGAGGCCGCAAGCAAAAAGACAAAAACATAGAAAACAAGCATACAACACAACTTACAATTATTGAACAAAGTTATCTATCACCTTGAAGTGCATGTAGGAACAGCTTCAAAAAAATGTGGCCATCTCTCTTGACTTGTGCTCTATCCTGACCTCAGAAAGGACAACAAGTCACTATTGCCATTGATGTCTTGTAAAATATGGCTTATAAGATGGAAATTTTGATATACAGAAAGCACTTACAATAATAACATTTGTTGTAATTTATGCATATAACTGTGAATGGGGCTGAGAAAAACGTTTATTATACCCAGGTATTTGTTCCATTGAGGTTCATTAAATCAAGGTTGCACTGTATTTGTTCTTTAAGGAGGTTCATTGAGAAGAGAAGGAAAACTGGTGTTTCGCTAAATAACAAAATTGCAAATAATATGAGATTGATTAGCAAACAAGACACTGTGGAATTTTGGTGCATATTGTGTTAATGAAAGGCAGCTATTTTGGCTTACAAATCATAAACCAGAGAGTTGAGAAATTGAGCAGTTGGTACTCACTAAGTTTCCTGTACAGGCAACACAGATTTTGATTCACAAGGTCTACTGTAAAGAGGCTTGAAGCTCTAATTCTTTACCAGCCTCAAGCCCAGGGACGTGATAATATGCCACTGCAAAGCCCAGCAGCCTTTCAATGGAAACATGGGCATGACAAGGAAACAGAACATCCCTATCATCTTTTTCCAGAAACTCATTTTAATCACGGTTTATTCTACTCAATGTCACTGTCAACATACTCTGAATCATAGTTTGAGTCATCTTGCTGATCTGTTAGTTTCAGAGCAGCTGCTGCAATTTTAACCTCATCTAGGCTGCCACATCTGCCATCTCTTTAGGCTCTGATGCAATAGTTGCAAGAGTTGCTGGTCTATTCTTAGGATGAGTTTGCCTACTGTTAGGCTTTAACCACAATAATATTATTGAACAGAGTCTTGTAGAACCACCTTGCACTGATCCCAAGTGTGGAGTTGCCCTATTGGTAGAAATCTGTGAGTGATGTATATTAAATGAATCATGAACTGTGGAAATGAAATCGAACGAAGACTGATCATCGCAGTTGTGAATGCAATTTTATGCAATTGCGTAAAGAAGCCTGAAAAAAATTCTGGACTTCAATGGGGTTTGAACTTATGACCTTGTGATACTGGTGCAGAATCTGCATAAATGCCTGCAGCGTGTCAGTTTAAAGCCTTGATTGAAGCCTGGTTTTGATGCACTTAAGTGCAGTGGCACCATGTTGCGGTTATGCATTGGAAATAGCTGGAAAATTAAAGCAGTGTTCAGCAAAGCTGCAAGGCTGCTCAGGACAGGATAAAAATGCTTGCAGGATGGCTGTTTAATCATATGCTGTTGTTCATGTTGTTGTAGTTTCACCAGGACATACAACATCCTTCAGAACAACTTCCTTCCGGTCCAACAGGTCAAGTAAAGAGTTCAAGATACCCGGATGGCTGAGTTCTATGACGGTAGTGAATAACATGGAGGAATGGGCCAGCATCAACTTTCTTAGCGGGAAACTTTTCATGTTAAGTTTCGGTTTTGAAATTGTGGAGGACAGTAACTTAAAACACCAATGAGGCTGAATGTAAACCCGAGTTAGGTTGGAGAGGAAAGACGTCAAACGTCTTGCTAATGTGCTTCAATTACCACCAACATTAAGGTGTCCACAAGGCAGTCTTTGCAGCCGAATAGAGGGCCTTTGTATTCTTCACTGGCTTGCATATCCATGTCATTAGTGACATGGTTAGCAGGTTTGCAAAGCCAGTTCCTGTGTTGTGTATGGTATCGAATGTTGCATTTAATTGTATCTACGATCTGCACTGTTACAGATTCACAACCTGGAATCATTCCACTCTCAATCCCATTCTCTATTCAGCAGTATGCAGATGCTGTCTGTGACAAAGGGGTTGCCCTCAACAATTGTTTTGGGTTTGTAGATTGGACTGCCCATCCTATTTGCAGACCTGGGCAGCATCGAAGGCTTGTATATAAGCAATACAATAGGGTACATGCCTTAAAATTTCAGGCTGTTGCTCTTCTTAATGGCCTTATTGGGCATTTGTTCGGCCCTGTACTGTAGGTAAGAGGGCTCACTGTACAGAGTTGTTGTTACAGCTGTTGTAGTTTAAAGTTATAGGTTGTCCTTGCAAATCATTTAAGTTAACATTTCACTCTACAGAAGATGCAATGCTCCAATATTCTTACTGCTTTGGAGCATAATGCTATATCCCCAACTGGACAGGCAATGTACATATATGGAGACCTGGCTTATCCGTAAAGGTCAACATTATGGCACCATTCAGAGGCGCTGCCATAGCCACTCAAATGGAAGCCCTCAACAATTCTATGTTGAATGTACAATCATCTGTCGAGTGGTTGTTTGGAGATTGTGATAGTGAGTTCTGATAATTCATGTCTGTCAAAAACGTTTGAAACGAATCGGTATAGTGACGGACGACTCACATTCAAGCAGCAACTAATAACAGTAAATGCACGGCGGACAAACTATATGTTCGTTCATAATTATTCAAGCACAGAGGTGAG
>OX419338.1:15581714-15584214 GCA_948470475.1 Galaxea fascicularis
CTAAATGGACTTGCACCTCCATATCTTTGTCAGAAGTTTAAAGCCAGATCGGAAGTGCACAACTGCAACACTAGGAATAGGGACCGCCTACATATACCACTCTGTAGGACGGCTGTAGGTCAGCGCTCGTTTACCTTCAGAGGCCAAAAGCTGTGGAATAGTCTGCCAGATGAGTTTCAGACTATCACTAATTTAGATGTATTTAAAGTAAAAATAAAACAGCATTTTTTAAGGATATTTTTGGAAAACTAAGTTTTTATATATTTGACATTGTAAATTAAGCTGAAAAGCCTTTCGAGGAGACTAATAAAGCTATTATTATTATTATTATTATTATTATGGTTGATTTGTCTTTTTACTTGTGACGAATGTATACCGCTGCGGCATATGCTGCTTCTGAAGCATCCGAGAACATGTGAAGAGAAGCTTTGACTGCTGTAAATTGACGTTCCTTTAAACATCTTGGGATGCGGATTCCTTCTAGATCGGTGCATTCTTGGAACCATGACCTCCAATGTTCTTGATGATGCGCTGGAAGAGGAACATCCTAACCAGCCGCTTCGACCCAGGCCTGTTGAATAAGGATCTTAGCTCTGACAACGTATGGTGCTAGGAAACCAAGAAGGTCGTAGATGGTAGCGGTCTTCTTTAATACGTTTCGCTTGGTGGGCTCTATTTCTGGTGTCAACGAGTACTTAAATGATAATGTATCTTGATCTGCAGTCCACAGCACACCTAACATCTTGGTGGTTGAAAGCTTGTTCTCTTCTAAATCAATTGTTGATGCACGATCTTCTGCTGGTATGTCTTTCAAAACTTCAGCTTGATTTGACATCCATTTTTGTATGTGAAAACCTGCCAAGCTACCCAGTTCTGTCAGCTGCTTTCGTGTTTCCTTAGTGATGTCGATTGTACAGTGCAGGCCAGAATTAAGCGAACCAAAACATACGCGTAAAACCCGTCTGCTGCAGATGCATATACGCATCTAAAAATCTGCAGATGCACGTCTAGTCAGAGGCATTAGTATGTATGAGCTAGCTTACTGTTTTCGTATTGTTGCTATTTAATTGTTCTTTTGAATAGCCGGAGAAAAGCTTTTCAGAAGGGTTTGATAAAGTATGACGGCACTTGCCGACTTCATCGTAGAACCGGCTCCGGGCAAGAACAACTCCATTTCATATGTTGCATTGTTCAGCGCATAAAGATCTGTATTTTGCGAAACGAGCACTGCGTAGACCTTGAAGAGATTTAACTTGTTTGTTTATATTTCTAAACGCTTTTCTTATTTATTCCTTGCCAAAATGATGATAAATAGTGAGCTAGGAGGTCCGATTTCCTCAAAAACTCTGCATTGTCATCGCGCGGGCAACGGTATTTAACTTACTGTTAGTCTACATACGTTAAAGCGTTTCTTCTTTCAACGGCACAGTTTTCAGTTGCAAAAAATATTCTTGCCATACTCGGTGCGTTGGGATAATTCAGATAATAAATTTTGCCTTCAAAGGTAGAGTGTAGCCCATTTAGAACCGATATTTCGATTCAAAGTGATTTACCTTTGAAAAGACCCGGCTCAAAACCTATTTTAGTCTCCGTGATGAACATCTCTTGCACTTGCAGAGATCATGTTACTATGCAAATTACTGTAGAGAAATCTACACGCTTAACATTCATCTTTTTAACTAGTTCTTGCACCATTATCGTTGACCATCGTTTTTGAATGCGAGTCTTGTTCAGTTATTTTAATTTTAGGCTGAAAATGTTTCCAGGAAACAAGAAACAGAAATAAGCTTCATGACTTCTTATCTGCACCATCTGCGAAGTGAGCGACGGTGTTCTGAAATACGATAGCTTTCGCTGACGTTTTGATAACATGAAATTTTGTGACGACTGAGATACTAGGAGGTTTCAACTGCTATTCAAGTTAGAAATAGAGAAGTTCCTTTTTTAGAACGAGTTGTTTTCGATTAATTATCTTTATGTTTTCCACTACATGCGCGGAAGATTCAATACCGGTTAGGAGTCAGTATTTACGAAGCGGATAAGATTCGAAATATGATAGTTGTCACTGGCTGGTTTCACAAAATGCAAATTTTGTTTGTCAGTAACCTAGTGAATTCTTTTGTTTTATATGTCAATACCACACAAAGAGAAATTACGACGATGAATAACAATGGCAAATACGCGCACATATAGACGAGTCTAAAAAGACGTGCATACGCATTTTTGCTGCGTATAAAACGCGTATGTGTAGTTCGCTTAATTCTGGCCTGCACTGTAGGTACCGAGGGCATCAAGTCATCCATGTAACAGTGATTGCAAACGGCTTCCACGGCCAAAGGGTACTGGGTCTTGTGGTTCTCAGCATGGCTTTGCCATGTGAACTGGGCACAGAAAGGGCAGTAGCACCCTCCGAAGACAAATCGTGAAAACTCGCAAACCTGCGGTGGACTTCCCACATCAAGGTTTCGCCATAGGAATCAATGGAACGGTCTGTCTTCTG
>OX419338.1:15591714-15594214 GCA_948470475.1 Galaxea fascicularis
GCAGACAAGTTTATTACATCGTTTATGGCTAAGCAAAATGAAATTTATTTGCACTGCATTAATATGCAAATTCCTCGTTGTGTGTTTGTGTTTTAAGCTCATAAATCTGAAGACATGTGAACGTGCACGCTCGAATGTTGTAGTTTTTACTTTGCAACGTTTTCATTAGTATAAAGAGCGCCAAAAAACAGTAGTTTTACATTTTTTTCTTTTTTGAACTAAAGGTATTTTTAGGCATTTTTCACCCGTCAGCGGAAAAACATGTTCCATCTGGATCGTTTCAAAGTCGCTGGCGTTCTGGTAATCAAATTATCAGCGCTGTTTGTTTTGCAATATTTTTAGTTCTCACGAATTTCTCAAAAAAAAAAAATTTTCCAGCCTTGTTACGTGTGATGTGAAACTGTTTTTAAGGATGATAAGATGGTTTTAACAGCGGAGTTTCATTCACAAATCAACAAATAAAAGTGACATACGCGGTCAAAAACGAGACATCTCGCGGATAATTCACACAACAAAGAGAAAGTAAAACCACAAATAAACCCTTTGCTTGGCCTTTTTTAATGCAACTCTAAACATCATTCCCAAGTTTCGTAAATGATAACTCAAATTAGTTTTGTAACATTTATTTAAATACTCACCATTCATTCTATTCACACAAGCACGTGCACATGCACTAAGCGACGAAAAACAATTTGAAAGACTGCTCTGTTATTCCAGGATAAAACACTTACCATCCTTCCTTTGCTCTTTAGAAAAGTAGGACGTTATCTGGGAACTCGGTGCAGCTTTTCGTTTTCGATTCTCTGCCATTTACGTTTTAAAGCGTTAGAATTATATCTTGTGAAGCACACTGTCCTATAAATGACACTATAAATCCAGATAAATTACTTTCCGATTGCTGGTCAAATGCTTGACGTGAAAGTGACATTTTTTCCAATACTCCGATAAAAGCGATGAATATTTCTGCTTTCATAATTGAAGAAAGATCGGAGTGACGTTTGTGTTTAAATTCGCCAAAAGTGAATACAATAGGCACGCGAACCTTTAGAGTTTCTTTTTGGGCGTTCTGCTTTTGTTTCCTTGTCGGTAACAAAACAAAAATAATATATTTTGCACCTGGAATGGAGACGGTCAAACCACCAGAGGAGGCGGCTCATTGAGCTGGCAGCCGGCTGGTTTTGAGAAGGCTGGAATATCCTTTAAGTTATTCCACTGTTGCTTCATTGTCACCCAGTCGGTGCAAATCTTCATTGTCACCCAGTCGGTGCAAATCTTGTCACTTGTTTTCACCACGATCGTTGTGTCGACTTTTCCATCAATGCTTTCTAGGCTGATTTCAAGAGTAGCAGCCATAAATCGTACCTTCTGATCGTTTGCCACGTTGATGGTGATTTCTTCTTTCTGAGTACTTATTCCTAGTGTCTCGATCACATCTTCATTTATGTAAGTGGTATCGCTGCCCTCATTGAGGAAACAGTTCACCAGTAATTGCCTCTTTCCGTGTTTAAGAATCACAGGAACTGTACAAAGTGCAATGATCCTCTCTTTGTGTCTTTCGATTGTGTTTAGTGTCGTTGTTTGACCATATGTATCCCCCTCTGTGCTTAGTACCTTTGATTCTTGCCGGGGTTGTGATTCTTGCAGCAGAGGGTGATGTGTTTTCTTGCATCCCGTAACATCGCAGGCTTTACTTTTTGGGCACTGATTTCCTAAATGGTCATCATTCAGACAACAATAGCACACTCCAAATCGTTTTGCGGCCTCCCATTTCTTTTCTGTAGACCATCTAGAAAACACTTTACATTTCTCAAGATGGTGCGGTTCTCCACAAGCTCTGCATGGTTTTTGTTTTCTTTCAATTTCGTTTCCGGTCTTCTTGCCATCTTTTAAACTCGCGCCGTACGATTTGGTGTTTTACCCGTCTCGTCACGACCACTTGCTGTCTTCATACTTCCGTGTGAAGCCATGTTTCACCTCTGATGCTTGAGTTTGCAAATCCGCTTCCACGGCCACCCATTCGTTTAGAGTTTCCATTGTTTCGTTCTTTCCTTGTTCTTTGATCCAACAATGATAATCTTTAAGCAAATTCTCGAGTAGTTTCTCGACCATGATTCCATATAGGGTTCCTCCCTCTAAATCCGCATGAGAACTGTTGTCTTTCAAAACAACGATGGTTCTTTGTAGGGCATCGGCAAATTTATCCATCGATTTCGGGTCACCTTCATTGACTGGTCTCATCTTTTGTACTTCTTTGATTTGTGCTTGGACTTTAAGTCGATCCCCGCCGTATTTTCACTGTAATCTTGATATTGCAGTGTCGTAAGTGGCTTGCGAATAACCCAGGCCTTTAATCATCGCGGCGGCCTCTCCGCGTAAACAACCTTCTAACCTCAGCATTTTGAATTGTGGGGCAAGTGACGTTTTATCGACACAAGTGGAAAATGCTGCAAACCATTGTTGAAATTCCATTTTGTTTCCTGAAAATGTGGGAATTCTGATC
>OX419338.1:15601714-15606714 GCA_948470475.1 Galaxea fascicularis
TCGTCACGTTTCTGTTCTTAGTTTACCTTCGCTTAAATAACACTCAGTTAATTGTTTACGGAAAAACGTTTGATTCACAAATCACAAGCTCCTTTTAAATCGAAAGCCTTACGGTCCTTATGTGTTTGTGACAGCTTTAGAAGCCACGCGTTTCTTTCTTGTGAGAGAGATTAATTTCAAGATAAACATTGCTTGCAGATAAACATTCACTGCAGGTTCTTCGTTTCACCATGCGCTCCGTTTAGCTTGTGTTTTTGCAGAAAATTTAGTTAGTTGCTAGTTGTGATCGTTTCAAGTGATCTTTTCACAGATTGTGTCAATACGTGTTTTAGAATTGAAGTTAGGACTTGTTGTTGCTGTGTCAAAATTATGCAAATCAACGCGGCCGACAAATTGGCACACGCTTGTTTGTTTACTTTTGATTTCGTTCGCACTGAAGTATCCAGTAGGAAAGATAAGATAGAGAGAAGCGTCGCCCACTCAATGACAGCATTCTGACGAGCAAAATGTATAAACTCATTGCTTTAACTCATTCTCGAAATGTTTGCATGATATGATGTTTTATTAAGCAAATGAATGCGGCAGACATTTGATCAGGGATGTTATTCTCAGAAAAGAAATTCGCTTTACTCTCAAAAGACTGATTTTCAATGCAGTACTAGTTTATTTGAGGATTCGATGTTTATTTTCTCATTACAAATGAACCATTGAATTATTTGGTAAGAAAGTTTATTCAGTCGTTTGATCAATAATAATATAAATGTTGCCAGCCATATGAACTCATCGGTTAATTTTCTCCAGTTCTTCAGCCGTTGTTGGCGTTCGTTGTTGGCAAACCCATCCGTTCATAGAATTTGCAAAGGCGATTAGTCGTTCCACCTCTGCCATTCAAAAAATTAATTTTATTGTTTAATCCGTTCGACCTCATCCGTGCAAAAATTTTCATTAGCCGTTTATCCGTTCGACCTCATCCGTTCGAAAATTTCAATTAGCCGTTCATCCGTTCACGGTATCCGTTTCCAACGGCTTGCCTAGCCGTTCGTCACCTGTTCGCTTGCCGTTCTGTTCAGCGTTCGAACGGCTACCGTTCGGAACGTTTTCGCGTGAGAGGTCACATATGCATCCCCAATATTTATTTGATTACAATGAATGGCATTATTATTTCCATATGTTGGTATTTTACCAGATCCAACATTTTGGCCAGGGGTGCTTAGAAGTGCTTTATCTATTTTACTGGCAGCAGTTGTCTCGAGTTGGTGAAATACAATAGCATCTTGTGCCTCTGTTCCTTCTGCTACATTAGCCAATTTTTTGTCTTGAATATCATAATTATTATTAGCACCCAATTTTAATCCACTACCTTTTAATATGATTTGTTGAGTAATATTTCTGATATGATCATGAATATTCCCTTGTAAATATTTATCGAGATTATCGAAAATTCCCATTGTATATATTGATTATATTACTTCATCAAAATTTTTTGAAACATTCTTTTTCTCTTTATCTACAAATTCATATGGTCCCAATTTATTAAACAACATAGGATCAAATAAGTTTTCTTTTGCTATTTTGTTCAAATTATTTTTAGTTGGTGGAGGATATAATAACAGATCACTGCAATTCAATCTTATTTTAGGTGGTACATCATAATAACTTGGCTCAAATAAATTGGAGAAATTTTATGATGTCTGCCATCTGTATAATGATTAGCTATTTTATTTTGAATCTTTGCTGGTTCATTTATCAAATCATCAAATACAACTAAGAGCACTTATGAGCTATGAAAATAAAAAATCGGAGTCGTAAGCGGAGTCAGAAGAACCAGAACGTTTCCATTTTCTTCTGACTCCGCTTACGACTCTGTCGCTTGCGTTCTGCTTATGATCTAGTGAAAAGCAGATTGTCAGAGTCGGAAGCAGAAGCCGTAGAATAAACCAATCACAACGCAGGGTCCCAGACCCTCCTGCCTGTCGCAAGAAAACATGGCGTCCAACTCCATTGCCGAGAAAGTCGCCGAGGTTGTTAGACGTTTTCCGATTTTGTACAACAAATCTCTGAAAGATTTCAGAGACAGAAATGAGAAGAAGAACGCTTGGGCAGAAGTTGCTAGGCAAGCTGGTTTATCAACAGGCATTTAGTCAGAGTTAATTCAATGTAGTTCAATTGTTGCAAGCATTTTTCTCGACGTGTTTTACCACATGCGCCATATATCCTGTTGTTTTTATTGTTTGGTTTTTATCTTGAGGATTAGATAAAAGAGGAAATGCGACGGAAAAAGGAAAGCTTTAAATCAGTTGAAACACTGATGGTATATACGGGAATGTACCGTTAACTGGGTTATATCTTCTCATACTTTTTGGAATTGTATGATCCTTCTTGAGAACAGTTGGAACCTAAGAAATTTAAGCTGAAGTAAATTTAAAATATATAAAATCTGTGCATTCCAAGACAGTGAGAAAAACCATTAGTTGTTATTTATTGAATGTTTAGGCAAAACTCTTGAGTCAACGCTTGCCACATTGAGTATTTTGTTTAGTTTTTTATATGCTCAACATTTCCATAACCTGAAGTTAATTATCCAGGTAATTCAGCAAAAATAACAAGGTTAGGTTGTGCAGGTGCAAGGTTTTAAAAGTGAAATTTATTTTTTCAGCACAAAACCTTTAAAGGAGAGTTGTGATCAAGAACTACATTAAATTAAAAGATCCTCAGTCTTCAAAATAGAATACTTAGCCTTTTGGAGTATATTATTTCAATAATGATGCATAGATTCAAGGTTATGCAGCAGTCAATTCCACCTGCGCCCACTGCAAATTCATTAACTCATGCAACAGTTAATTCCAGCTGTACCCATGTCCCCCTTCCCTTTTTTGAGTTAATCCTCAGGTATAAGCATTTTATGTCTGGAATGACAAATTCCCAGGGGCTGGAAAAATGACAAACACCCTGTGGTGGAGATGAAAGGAGAGCACTTGGAAATACCTTGCAGTTACCCTGCAGGGGAAAAGGGAGTGTAGCTGGAATTGACTGATGTTTTGCTCAACAATTACCTTACCTTTCATTTTTTTAGGGGAGGAGGCACAAAATTATTTTGCTAATCTGAGAACTAGATACACTCGTGACAGGAAGAAATTGCAGAAGGCTAAAGCTAGTGGCAGTGGGTCTGACAATGTAGCAAAAGTGAAAGACGAGGTTGAGGATATGTGTTTGTTCCTGTCTTGGCTTGATCCATTTTATAAACCCAGGAAAACAAGTTCAAATGTGACCATTGTTGACTCAGGAAATGAGGCATCAGAAGATGATGAAATCCAAAATGTTGATAACAAATCTGACAGCACTGATACAACAGCAAGTGATGCAGACGGTTTCTCAGTATCTAACAACTTCCGATCAATCAAAAAAGTGAAGTTACCATAAAAAAAAACTATGGCAAAAGTTCATGATATGTTACAATGGCAGAAGTGCAGGTTCTGCAGTCCCTTGATGATACTCTTGGACACAAGCAAATGCAAGTGCCAAATGCAAGTACTAAAGATGAAGATGAACTGTTCGGAGAATTGATTGCCTCCCAAATGAGGCAATTACTCCCAGAAAGGAAAGTGATGGTCAAAATGCAAGTTTCGAATATTTTTTACCAGGAAATGCCAGCCAAATTCCAGTCACCATCTACACCAGCACCAGCACCTTTCACTCAAGGCTAAATTCAGGTCGAGATGTATCAACCACAACTATTATAGAGAAAGTAATAAAAACAACTCTCCAATATTGAAATCTTATTGTGTAAAACAAAAAAAAAGTGAATGTGTTCCAGGCCATACAGCCCACAATAGGCAATGGGTTTTATTTGAGAACATAAATCGATGCTATACTTTCCTCCGTCTGCCATGTAAAAACTTCGAATGCTCTGATAACTTAAACATGCAAACTTAAAAATATACATATTGATTTAACGGCAAAAACTTCATGCTAGCCCACATATAGAGCACATATAAAAGAAGACAATAAAGTACATTTACAGGACAATAGATCAGGACAATAGAGGAATACGGATTTACATATTTGGCTTACCATGACGTTCTTGCCGATTTAACTTACCAAAGAAGACACCCGCAAGACAGCACAGATCAGCACAGATCATCAAACAGTTGAAAACACGTGCAATGGCAAAGTGTATACGTCATTTCCAGTTGAAGCCAATGACAGCACATAACATAAGTTTCACATCCCAAGTGATCACATTGAAGCCAATCAAATTGTACAACATAGCAAACGTCCCGTGGGAATACCATTTGTTACACCGAGGAATAACCGAATTTTGAACTGGACTTCCACAGTAGGGGTAGCCCAGTAAATAACAGGTAACTGTAGATGTCATGTTGGTTTCTCAAGGAATGGTGAGAGTTTGCACTGGCTGCAAGAAGAATGTTAATTACTATAGCTTAAATCAACCAAGCATGTTTTCTTCAAAAGATCATCATGGCATGATGAATTCTCAACGTAGTAACATTTGACAGGTATCTTCATATTCGATGAAAGGAATGTGCTTTATAAACAAGTGGGTTTTTTTTTTCGACTTTTGAACCAAAGAAGATTTTGTCAAATATTTTGGTAAATATTTCCATCGCATAGAATGCCTATTGTTTTGGGGACATTTACTTACTGTACGGCAAAAATTATAGATCTTTAATATTATCGATGAAGCATAAACTGAGTGACTCTCATTGGTCCAAATCTATGCGTGCTGTGCTCCATTGGGAGTACTGCTTAGCTCATCAACTTGTCAGGGTGGAGCTTAAAGACAAAGGCCACATGAGCTATTCATTCTATTGTTTCCTAATGTCGCAGCTTTGCAGTATGGCTGAATAAGTGCGTACCGGCAGCAAGTGTATTAACGTTCAATATTATAACAGATCGATCTTTAAAAAAGTTAGGCCTGCTATATACCGTATTTACCCGTGTATAAGTCGACCTTTTACAGCCTAAAAATCGGTCCAAAA
>OX419338.1:15611714-15646714 GCA_948470475.1 Galaxea fascicularis
GGCCTTGACAGGGTGTCGTGTGACTTGCTGGGCTGCAACATGGAAGATTGGGCTCTCAACGCTTGCATCACGTTTGAACTCGAGTGGAAGCCGGGATAAAGCATCAGCATTGGCAATGTCGCTGGAAGACTTGTACTTAATGTCATAACGGTAGGATGACAGCAGAATTGCCCAACGCTGGAGGCGAGATGCCGCAAGGACTGGCGTAGCACCTTGAGGTGAAAATATCTTCAGTAAGGGCTTGTGGTCAGTGTGGAGAGTGAATTTCCTTCCAAAAAGGTACATGTAGAATTTTGTCACGCCAAATACTATGGCAAGGCCCTCCTTTTCAATTTGGCTGTAATTCTTTTCTGCTGAGCTGAGGGATCTGGAGGCATAGGCGATGGGTCTTTCCACGCCATCTGGGAACTGATGAGAGATTACTGCTCCGATACCATACTGACTGGCATCGCACTCTAAAACAATGGGCAGGTCAGGATTGAAGTGGACCAACACCTTTGAGGATGTGAGAGACTCCTTGGCAAGTCGGAAGGCCTGGTCGCAGGCTGCTGTCCACTGGAATTCCTTGTTCTTCTGCAACAGCTGGTTGAGAGGATGAACAATGGTGCTTAAGTTTGGAATGAACTTGCCATGATAGTTAAGTAGCCCAAGGAATGCTCGTACTTGGGTGGCATTTTCCGGTGTGGGGGCAGACTTGATAGCTTCAACTTTCTCTTCTGTTGGAGAGATTCCATCAGCAGAGAGTTTGTAACCCATGTATGTCACAGTCCTTTGCATAAATTTGCATTTGCTCAATTTAAGCCTCAAACCATACTCTTGAAGCCGGGTTAATACACGTGCTAAATTGCTAAGGTGCTCAGCATCATCTTTCCCAGTGAGGAGAATGTCATCCTGGATACAAGCAACTTGGTCTAACCCCTGCAAGATGACGTCCATGGTGCGCTGGAAAACTGCGGGCGATGATGCAATGCCAAATGGTAAACGGGTATAACGGTAGAGGCCACGGTGGGTGTTTATGGTGACAAACTTCTGACTCTCTTCATCAATGGTAAGCTGCTGATATGCATTCTTTAAATCCAGCTTTGTGTATTTTTGTCCACCCCTGAGCTTGTGAAAGACATCCTCTGGTAGTGGAATTGGGTAACTTGGCACATTTAAATGAGGGTTAACTGTGATGGCATAGTTTCCACAGGACCGAGTACTCCCATCAGACTTGGGAACATGCACCATGGGCGTGGCCCAATCACTGAATTCAACTTTACGAATTATACCATCTCGCTCGAGGCGATTGTATTCATCTTCAACTGCTTGCTGAAGTGCATAAGGCACAGTTCTGGCTCTGAAGAATTTTGGTGAAACCCCCTCTTTCAGTTCAAGTTTGGCAGACAGTCCTTTAATAGTTCCGAGTTCATCCTTGAATAAATCAGAGTGGTTTTGAATGACAACATGCAGCTTTTGAGTGACTTCGGACGAAACTGGAGTCTCAGTAACATGTATACGGAAGATTTCGTTCCAATCCAAACGAATTTCAGTGAGCCAATTTCTTCCCAGAAGTGATGGTCCAGCACCAGCAACAACAGTGAGGGGAAGGGTTGCAGACTGAGACTTGTATCTGGCACTGACATTGAACTGACCAAGAACATGAATGGGGTCACCAGTGTAAGCATGCAACTTTGTGGTACTACGCTCAAGGGGTACGCCCTTGAAATGCTTCGCATGAGTCTCCTCAGAAATAATTGAAATACCAGCCCCTGTGTCAAGTTCCATTAACACAGACTGATTGTTCAGTTCAATTGGAACCTCGATTCCATGTTGACCAGCGGAAATGGAATAAAGAGACATGGAGAAGGGGTCAGCTGAGTGATCATATTCTGTTGATTCATCCACTGCATTCACTCTGGCAGATTTACTCATGCAGGCTTCAGCAATGTGACCCACTCGTTTACATTTATGGCAAGTAGAATTTCTGTACTTACAGTTGGATCGTGGATGTCCCGGCTTACCACAACTTAAACAAGTGGAATTCTGTTGATTGCCTGAAGAAAGCCTGGCCTGATTGCCTGGTACTGTAGGTGGTCGTTTGTTTCCTTCTTTGGTAAAGGGCCTGCCTGTATCGTAAACCTTGTGCACTTCGTCGGCACTGGGAAGTTGGGGATTGAGTTGAGCAACGTCATTCTCTGCAGCTTCTTGACCCTGAGCTATTTGTAGAGCTCGTTCAAAATTGACATCTTCTGTTAGCAAGCGTTTCTGAATAGCTCTGCTTCGAAGACCACACACAAACCGATCTCGTAAGGCCTCGGGCAAATGGGTGCCAAAGTTGCATGTAGAAGCCAAACGCTGAAGTTGAGCGGCAAATTCAGAAACACTGGTGCTTTCCGCTTGTACGAAGGTGTGAAAACGGTATCTTTCGGAGATAACTAATCTCTTCGGGGCGAACTGCTTCTTTAAAATTGCTTTTAATTCAGCGTAACTCTTGGAGGAAGGAGAAGCAGGTGAGCACAGGTCTGCTAGAACGTCGTATACTTTCCCGCCAATGACTGAAATCAAAATGGCTCGTCGTCGATGCGAAGTGGAAGAATCAGCGTCGACTTCGTTTGCCACGAAATATTGCTCTAGACGATCCAAGTAGTGGTCGATATTTGTATTCTTAGGGTCGAACTCTTCAATCTTCCCTAAGCTGGCCATATTTCAGCATCCTCGTCGCCAGAAATGTTATGTTTTTGAGAGTAGAAGAACACACACATGCACTCAAGATTGTAGCACTCCAGAACATACCTTTTATGAGCATGCGCATGTGGCAAATACCGCTGTATACAATATCTACATATCGTACTACATATCATCTTCTTCAAAACGCCGCACGTGAAAGTTGAAGTTATAACTCCTGGAAATCAGAAAATTAAGTTTTATCAGCCCTAGTGGGCCAATTTGGGCCCTTTTTGCTCTTATTCAGGACATTTCAAGGCTTGCACGCTTTCAAATTTGCCGCTTCACTGGTTATGAATAATTAATGATATCCAGGCATTCTGCGCGATGCACTTAAAAAAGCCGATAAATAGCCGGTCGTGAATAGCCAGTAAAATAACCAGTTACTGGCTTTTATCAAGAACCCTGAGTCAATATAACTGTTTCTTGGCCTGAAAATAATCATGGCACTAGATATATGAATTAGGTGTACATCACGCCTAAAAATTATAAAAACAAATATTTCTGAAAGTAATCATGATTGCTTTTTATTTTTAATTTGTCAGGTTTTCATTCCTAAAAAAGGTGTATAGTAAAGTTTTTATCAAGTAACTCTGAATGTAACAGGAAATAACTACTAAATATCAAATACTAAAGATCTAGATCAGGTTGAGTGTACAGCAAACCCAGTTACATAACCTCATGTACATGTCAAATTGCTTTGCTTTCGAATTTGGAGTGCTGTTATTTTAGTAACATTGTCTGAAATATTTTGTTGATGTTATTGTAGACAGTCTACTCTGTATTTCAAGAGAACATAATTATTAGTGGCATAGCGACCAAATCCCTTGCAGATTCCAAGTGGGTGAAAATCTTCCAGTTGTGATTGCTTTACATAACACACTTCGTTTTGTCGCTCAACGTCATTCAGATGTACTACATATTTAGTGACTCTCAAAGGTTTGTATTGTAACAACAATTCACTCCCATTCAAAATGAGAACCAGATTGATCTCTCCAAACACTGGAATGCCATGATAAAACCCAGCAACAATGACATAGTCCCTGCTGTACTTTGTTCCAAAACCTTTGGCCCAAGAGGTTCTAAAAGAAAACAAAATAATTGTAAAATCACATTACAGTATATACATGAAAATTTAATAATTCTTGAGGCCAAACAAAACACCAATAAAGGGGGAAGCTGTAGTCTTCTAACTACCATTACCATGTGTATCCCACATAAGTGACTGTATATGTATATGTATATTTATACCATGCCATAGAAAATACAGCCAATCCGAATGCGAGAAAACTATTATATATTTGTTGGTATTCCAATGAACTTGTCCATCATGCACTGTATCAATCACGTAATGCTACATATTTTCTATGACATGGTATAAAAGACATGAGAAGTTGCACGGTATACCACTCAAAGGCATTGCATGACTAGTATGTATATGTATATGTATATGTATATGTATATGTAGTAAGTACGGTAAGGTGAGGGGGGATATGTTAGCAATTCACTGCCTTGTTCCAAAGTGCACTGCACAGTCTGCACTTCTTATTGCAGTGTAAATTGAGCCCGTGTTAAAAAAGGACATTAACAATACTCACACTGTCAAGGTACAATCATCACTTATTTCTGGATATATCTCTTTCATTTCATCCTTATAGCCACTGTCACGGACGGTTGTCTTTGTTCCTTTAGATAATAAAAGAGAATATAGAAATTGATTGAAACTTTATTGAATTTGGTAAGTTAAATACTCAACTTTCTTTGTAAATTATACTATTCAAAATATTCATTTTGGATGGCTACACTGTACCGCTGTACATAACCTTCACTGGAAGATAAAACATTGTTACTTGCAGAGGGGCAGTGTATTTCTCTAGATTTTTTTAACTCAGAATGCACATTGGTGTAATTATTATTTTAACATATGTTGTTGGCACAAAACATGCATTTCCTAGCATACATGTGTAAGTCACAACCAGTAATGCAATTTGTAATTGATATCTAGAGCATTTTTTTCTTGTAACAAAGAGACTCATTTCTATCTATGCTGTACTTGGTCCAACTTCCAGGGACATTTGCAAGACGTTTCCTGCTGAGGACTGTAGTAAGTATGCTTCGAAAACTTGGTGGCACCTTGCCAAAGAATACGTAATATTCTTAAAATTGTTTATTTTGTCAACTAGTTAAAGTAGTTCTACTTGAAATCGCATCGCCCAGTTTCTCACCAGTGGCCCTCTCCTAAAAATAGCACTCGTGGGGGTGCATGTGGTTTCAGATATTATAGTAATTAACGAGTTTAGTATGGGAGTTGGTGCATGAAGTTGAAGTCAACACAGGTCAGGTGTCTGTTGAATAATCAAATGGAAAAGGGTTGGATGTGAGCACAAAGACAAAGATGGGAAAATGAATGTGGATTTTCGTTAATAAAATAAATAAAAAAAAAAGAATGGTAGAGGGAAAAGTTTTTCTGTCAGTGAAGGTAAAGTGTTGTGGCCTAAGGTTGTTGTTTTAGTGGTCTTCACCAAGTATCAAACTAAGTGTAAGACTGGCATGGACTTTTGAAGTTACCGGTACTAGTTAAGAATTCATTTAAATTTGAATAAGTACTAAATACTGTAAGTATTACATAAAAGTGTTACTGTGGTCCAGAGTAACCGGTATGTAGTTGTTTGTTGGGCAAAAAAGTATTGAATGAATTACTGTGGTTACTTACATGTAGATTTGGACTTTTCATAATTTTTTCTGGAAAAGAGAAGAATAGCTACAAGTAAATTATCTTATAAATGATTGAAAAACAAAACTCCATATAAACATCTTACACATGAAAAAAAAAAAACATTGTTAAAGGTACACTTACTTTGGTGATGAGTCTGATGACTGAGACATGTTGGCAGTATCTCTATTGATCTGTTAAGTTAAAACAATTAACAATATTATTATATGCTTTTAGTTGCTTAGAGTTAGTTTAATTGTTTTGAATGCTATGTTGGCCACTATGGGAACTTAAGGAGCCAATTTATTATTTAGCTGAAGCAGCTAATTACTGCAGAAATTCCTTTATGATCAGAGAAATATGTTTCTTATATATTGACATTCACATGTGTTTCAGGCAAATTTGTATATACATGATCAATACAAGTCTTATTATCTGTTGTATAACAGGACACTAGCTGTCTATAGTTGTTATCCTTGCCAAAGAGATCATAAAGTTGTTTTCGTTGATATTCATTGAGCCAATACATACATACATAGATAGCTTTATTTGTTAATGCAGGTTGGCAAATGGCAAGCCAAAGGCTGATGTGGACCTGCCTATATAATTACAATATACTAAGGTTTAAAATACAAATAAAGCTGGTCAATAAATAATTAGGTAAAAGCTGAGTATGTCTATTGCGTATAAGTATAATAAAGTGAGTAAGAAGTAAGATAAAATCAAAAATAATAAAAATCCTCGTTCTTGTTTGTGCTCAAACATGATTCTTTATCGAAGCTTAACTTATTTAATAGTACCAGATCTTTTTTGATCTTTTGTTTAAAGCTTGCATAGCTATCTATAAGTTTAAGTGACTCTGGTAGGATATTCCAAGCAGTGGGTCCTCTGTAGGATAAAGATGTTCTTCCTATAGAGTAATTATACTTTGGGACATTAAATCCTTCTGCCCTTCTTAAATGGTAGCGCCGCGGCTCAGTTTTATGGAATAAGTCGCAGATAGATTTTGGTGCTAAACCGTGATAAACTGAATACATTAGTGAAGTTAACTTAAGTTTGTAAACGTTCATTAAGGGCTGCCAGCTAATGTATTTTAGAGTCTCCAAGTTAACATCAGCAAGACTATATATGATTTTTGCAGCTCTTAAGTGGATCCGTTCAACATTATGTAGCAATGCTGGGGAGCAGGTTCCCCATACCAATATGCCATATGTAGCACTAGGGACAATGCTCCGAAAATAAATGGCTTCCAGGACCTTCTTGGGTAGTACCCTCAACCGCTTTAGATATTTAACTTTTTGACTGAAGGTCTTACAAACTGCTGTGATCTGAGGCTGCCATGATAGTTTAGAGTCAATGACTACCCCTAGGCAGGTACTTGTGTTAACATAGCTTAGAATCTTATTACCAAAGGAGACAGGTTTCAGGGGGCCAATAGTGCTATTTCTGTTAATTACCATGACTTCTGATTTCCCACTATGAATGGTTAACTTATTATTTCTACACCAATTATGTACATCCCCCAGTATGCGATTTAGACCATCGCACACTGCATCGACTGAAGGGCCTATGTAAAATAGTGTTGTATCATCTGCATACATATCTATTTCTCCTTCCTTAATCTGATCTGGTAGGTCATTTACATAGAAAGAGAATAGCCTTGGGCCCAGGAGAGATCCCTGTGGGATCCCACAGTTCACAGCATTAAGTTCTGATTTGCATCCATTGACAACAGCAAATTGTTTGCGGTCTTTAAGGTAGTCTCTTATCCACTCAAGGGGAGGGCCGCTGATGCCCATGGCCTGAAGCTTTAGATCTAGTATTGAGTGTGAGACACAATCGAAGGCTTTTTTGAAGTCAATAAACACGACACCCACTACATTTCCATTATCCAGCGCAGTTTTCCACTTCTCCGTCAGGTATGTCAGCAGTCCTTCAGTAGATTTTCCTTTAGTAAATCCCCATTGATTTTCATTGCAGAGGCCACATTCGTTGGTAAAGCTATCGATATTTCGGCATACAGTTGCCTCCAGTATTTTACTTGGAATACTTAGCATTTGAAGTGGTCTATAGTTGCTTTTATCAGTAGAGTCGCCTTTCTTAAAAACAGTGTGCATCCGTGATATCTTCCATGAGGAGGGTATCCTTGACTGTTCAAGGCTAAATTTAAACAATGGTAGGAGACCTCCGATAATGGATGATTCTCCACATAATTTGAGGTCTCTAGGAGAGACACGATCGGGACCTGTTGCCTTTCTTGGGTTGACAGTTGATATGTCCTTGAGGATCGTGGGGTAGTGCAGGGTGAAGTCAGAGCATGTGGGTGAAATCCTGTAAACATGGTGCATCTCTGAGTGATTCTGTGTTGGATGAAGGTTGGACATTAGGTTTTCTCCGATGGTTGAGAAGTAATCATTCATGAGAGTGGCTTTCACACTGTCCATTAAGACAATGTTGCCTTGATCATCTTTGATAGGGCCAATGGTATTTTGTTTACATTCCTGTCTCTTAACTTTCTTAACAAGATTCCAAAAGTCCCTGCTGTTTTGGGTTTTACCAAATTCATTCTTCCAGTACAGGGCTTCTGCCGTCCTTAGCTGGCGGGTAACCTCGTTTCTTGTTTTCCTGTATTCCCTCCATAGATCTTCGCTCTGCGTTCTTTTAGCTTGTTGCAGTAATTTATAGCGCTTGTTCATGCATTTTCTAATAGCTGAAGTGATGAAAGGCAAGGAATTTGATCTGATTTTAACTTTCCTCTCAGGTATGTGTGCTTTTATGATGTTATTATACAAGGTGTTAAAAGCATACTCAGCATCGTCAATGTCGTCAAAAGTATTCATGACAGACCATGGGGCGCTTTCCATGTCTTGCTGAAGTGCTTTTATGTCCACATGTTTATAGTTCCTGGTAGTAATTATCTTAGGTGGAACTTTATCTCTCTTAAACTTAACCACTGCAAAAACCAAGCAGTGATCCGACAGACCTGGGTTGAAAACACCAGAGTTTACAATCTTTGAGGTATTGCTGGTTATGACTAAGTCGATCAGAGTGCTTGAGGAGCTGGTTATTCTAGTAGGTTGTGCAATAACATTATGAAGATCAAAACTTGAGAGTATTCTGAGGAGACGTCTCCCCTCAGAGTTCAGTTCCAAGTCTCTTTTGGGCAGTAAGTCAGCATTGAAATCCCCCATGAGCAGGACATTTTTTCTTTTCATCCATATTCTCTCTAGTGTGGTGTAAAGAATTTCATAAAATTGTGAGTAGTCAGGGGGTCTGTAGATGCATCCAAAGATGAGTTGTTGTGAATTGCAGGTTATGTTAATCCAAACAGCTTCGATGTCAGTTAGAAAGTCAGCTCTTTCATAACAGCTAAGATTATTTGAGTAATATATCATGCATCCACCGCAGCTCTTATGCGTTCTGTCACGCCTAGTAATTTTATAACCGTCAACAGATATTTCACTTGAGTTAATATCACCTGTTAGGTGGGTTTCGGTGATGGCTAAAACATCCAGCTTGCTCTCCAGGAGTAGCAATCTTATCTCTCCGATCTTATTGAGGATTCCTCTTACGTTCAGATGTGCTATCTTTAGACCTTTGTAGTCAGTTTTAGCCTTGAGTTCACTGTAGAGGCAGCCGCCACTGGTGTCGGTGCTTTCCTCTACTAATTCCACGTTGGTAGGTCTTGAGCTTATATCAGTGCAAATAGGGCAAGACCAGTCGAAGTGTTCAGTATTCTGCATTTCTCTGTAAACCCTTGGTGTTACGCGGCCGCACTTCATGTGACACCATTTGTGACAGACGTCACAACTTATGGCATCATTGATATTGAAGTCTCCAATAAACACATTAAACTTGGTTGAAGATAGCACTAGTGTTTGCCTTAGAGCAGTGCAGAATTGACTAACTGGCACTCTAGGAGAGCGGTATATTCCTATAATTGTTATATGAAGAATAACCATTAATCTGATTGCAATTATTTCTATTCCACTTCTATTACAGCAGAATGGATAGCCAGGGTAATAATCAATGCGACTATACACTGCTGTCCCACCATATGGACGATCATTATCATTATGAATATCATCATTTCTAACTGAATTATACTGTCCAGTAGAGCGTAGAGCCATTTCATGGTTGTTCGGGAGATTTAAGGTTGGCGCTCTCAAAGGCAGGGGCATCACGTAGTGGCCGTCCTCACAGTGATGAGTTCTGCTTTCAGTGAGAGCCAGGAACTTCCTGTCTTCTTGCGAAAGTGCTTCTTGGGCAGAGTTCCTTTCTGAGAAATCCATGTCAAACATTTTCTTCACTGTGTTAGGGCTTGTCTCTTCTTTTGACTGGACCTTGGGAATGAAATTGAGACTTGTCGTGATGTTCCTGCTAATCTCACGGGAGATGATTCTGTGGCAAGTTGTAACTTCAGCGTCGTCTTCACTTTCTTCTCTTTCTTGCAGCGGAGTGATTGGACCGATGATTCCCCATCCTAAAAGGGTTCGGACTACATAGGGATCATCTCCCCTTCCAAGAATGACTTCTCTAGGTTTAATCGCTCGAGGACAGTTACAGCCGATTAGGAGTCCTACGTCTGTACCACTTTGATAGGGATGCAGCTTGTCTGTGATTTTCTTAAGATGTGGCCATTCATTTGCTGCTTCTGGGGTAGGAATTTGGTTCCTTCGAAATGGAATACTTGTTCTAGAATACGACTTGGGCAGCTCAATATCAACTCCCTTGTCTATTTGTGTAACAACAGTGGTTGTAGAGCAGACTTCGTGGTGGTTAAGAATGACAGCTGAACACTACTGGGTCGCGAAACCGCGGAAATTCTCAATCTCTTGCGCATTGGTCCCTTTCAAGCGAACAATGTGGACAGTAGAGGACTTGAGAGTTGTATCTGGGAGAAATACAAGGTCTTGTTTACTGGTGTTGGTGTTCTGAAGGGATACAAGCTTAAACTCCATATCGATGAGTCTGTGAAGCCTGTGGCCCAGCCTGTAAGCAGAATACCATTTGGATTGCGTGAGAAGGTAGACAAGAAGCTCGACCAGCTTCTGGAGCTCAACATTATAGAGGGAGTACTAGATGGACCTTCAAGATGGATCTCACCTTTGGTGGTTGTTCCTAAGGGCGATGGAGACATAAGGGTGTGCGTGGACATGCGGCGTGCAAATGAAGCAATCATCCGTGAAAGACACCCGATTCCAACGGTGGAGGAGCTTTTATGCGATTTGAACGGGAGTACCGTGTTCAGCAAGATTGATCTCAAATGGGGTTTTCATAAGATTCTGCTCAGTGAGGACAGTCAGCACATCACTACTTTTGTCACACACTGAGGTCTTTATCGTTATAAGCTGCTGATGTTTGGAGTGACGTCGGCACTGGAGAAATACCAGCAAATTGTCAGAGATGTGTTGAGGGGTTGCCCTGGTGTTGCAAACATTGCAGATGATCTAATTATTCATGGCAAGGGCATAGAAGAACATGACCGATGTCTTTTTGCTGTGTTGGATAGGCTGAGTGAAGTGGGGTTGACAGTGAACGGAGAAAAGTGTGAGTTTCGGTTGTCAAAGCTCACGTTTTTTGGTCATGAATTGACCAGCGATGGTGTTAACCCAAGTGAAGAGAAGGTTGCTGCCATTAGAGATGCACGGCCTCCTAAGGACGCAAGTGAGGTACGATCTTTTATGGGTCTGGTTCAGTATTCGGCAAAGTTCATGCCAGATGTAGCTTCCGTGGCCAAGCCCATTCAAGAGTTGACCAGGAAAGGCGTTACCTTCAAGTGGGGCGTAGAACAGCAGACAGCTTTTCAGGAGCTGAGGTGTCTTATCACTCAAGCCGAGACATTGGGTTACTTCAGGGCTGACTGTAGGGCAAGAGTCGTTGTAGATGCGTCTCCCGTGGGTTTAGGTGCAATTCTTGCCCAAGAACAAGGAGGGACATGGAGGGCTGTCTCGTATGCATCTAGAAACTTGACTGACGTGGAAAGGCGCTACAGTCAGACGGAGAAGGAGGCATTGGCATTGGTTTGGGCCTGTGAGCGATTCAACATGTATCTATCCGGAAGAAGCTTTGAGCTGGAAACGGATCACAAACCTTTGGAACGAATCTATTCACGTATGTCCAAGCCTTGTGTGGGAATTGAGAGATGGGTGTTGCGGTTGCAAGGGTACAACTTTAAAGTCGTGTACCGGCCTGGGAAGACAAACATTGCTGATGCATTATCTCGTTTGAATTCCGTGAAACAATTAGATGGTGGTGAGGAGTACGATTACATCAGAGCCGTTGTAGAGAGCTGCGTGCCTGTAGCAGTATCTCCGAAGGAGATTGAAGAAGCGTCTTGCAGTGATGAGGAACCGTGCTTAGTGAAGAACTGTGTGAAATCTGGGAACTGGGAACAGTGTACAATTCCTTCATATGCACACGTCAAAGACGTGTTATGCACCTATGGTGAGCTTTTGCTTCGTGGTACAAGGATAGTGGTGCCCAAGGTCTTGCGAGACAAAGTGGTCAGACTGGCACATGAGGGTCATTAGGGGGTGGTGAAGACAAAGTATTGGCTTCGAAGTAAGGTGTGGTGGCCAGGAATGGACAAAGATGTAGAGAATTTGTGCAAGGTTTGCCATGGCTGTCAAGTTACTTTAAGTTGTGACCCACCTGATCTGATGTCTCGTGTTTTGCAGATCTATTAGGACCCCTTCCCACAGGAGAGAGTACTTTAGTGCTGGTTGATTATTACAGCAGATTTCTGGAAGTTGCTATTTTGAAGTCTACTACCAGTGCCAAGATTATAGAGGCAATCACTCCTATGTTTGCCAGATTTGGTGTTCCGTTTTCCCTGAGGACAGATAATGGTCCCCAGTTTGTGTCCGAAGAGTTTGAGTCATTTTTACAAGCTCATGGAGTTGAGCAAATGGCGAGGTTGAACACCAGAACTGTTCATTGCTTAAATCTCTTCAGATTGCTAATTTAGAGGGGAAAAATTGGCAAACTGAGTTGGTTACTTGGCTGGCGGCATACCGATCCACTCCGCAAGCAACTACAGGTGCCACACCCTTCTTCCTGATGTTTGGTCGGTAGATGAGGACGAAGTTGCCAGAGTTGAGAAGAGAAGCCGTGGAAGTGCCGAGAGAAGAAGTTCGAGAACGCGTTTCGTCGAATAAGTTGAAGGGCAAAGCCTATGCAGATGCATGTAGAGGTGCAACGCCCAAGGCCATACGAATTGGTGACACTGTGCTACTGAAGGCGGAAAAGTCTAATAAGCTTTCGACTCACTTCCATCTGAGTCCTTTCAAAGTGGTTCAGAAGACTGGAGCAGAGGTCATGGTCAGGAACAAGGTTGGAGAGGAATTCAGGAGGAATAGTGCATTCATAAAGAAGTACAATGAGCAAGATAATGTGTCTGGACCAAACGGAAAAGAAAACAGTTCGGCAGAGAAAGTTGGACAGAGGGAAAAAGTTGTTGCGCCAACGATGACAGGAGCATCTGGAAACAGCCCAGTGCCTCTTCAGAGTTCGTCAGAAAAGGGAGGTGAAACTGGAAGCCAAGCACAGACAGGAAGTCCTTTGATTAGTCAACAAGCTGTGAGTAGGTCATCGCGGATTGTCAAGAAGCCTGTGCGCTTCGGAGACTTTGTGTTATCGCTAAGGAGTTAACAGAGTCTTAGAAGATTCAGATACTTTGTTTTTTTTTGCTTTGACTTTGACACTTGAGGCGTTTATATTTGAAGATTTTGTTTTGTCGGAGGAACTTTTGAAACGTGACTGTCGTAGTGTGCTAATTAAGCGCTCGCGTAAACTTAGTTCTTTTTCCTTAATTTTTGTCTAGAAAAGGAGGGAATATAGTGTCGTGAGTATTCTGCACGTGTGTATTGGAACCAATCAGGTTAAATCTATTGGTTGCACCATTTGTTAAATAGCAGCCCAAATGTATGCGCGGGGTGTGTGAGAACTAACGATCGTTTCATGTACATTAAAAGTGAGAGTTATTTCATTAACCGTGTCTCTACATTGGCGTCTCTACACTTGCCATTTCCAATTCCTTCATCTTCTTAATTCTTTCCAGCTCAGCCTCCTTGTCCAGATATTTCATTTCCGCCTCTAGTTTAGCGGCCTTGGCTGCAGCCTTGATTTTCCTTGAGCGTACAGAGGAGCTGGACAGTTAGGAAGATTTCGTGCTAAAGGAACCACCTGACCTCAAGGATTTTACTGATGAATTTTCTTTAAAGACATTTCTATCGACGGAATGAATTCGGCTGCTGATTTTTAAGCGACATTCGCTGAATTCACGGTCTATTAAGTCAAAACATCGGTAAGAAGCTTCTCTATCTTCTTCGGTTTCTATGAGATCGTGATGCTGTTTAAATGCTTGATTTAGATCTTCTTTCAGTAGATCGAGTTCTTCTGCTTCAGATGTGAGACGTTTGACATCTTCAAGTTCATCAACGAACAAGTTCACCCTTTTAATTTGCCTTGCTAATCGTTTTTTTGCTGCATCTCGGTGATGCTTCAATGTCTCTATCATGTATTCCTTTCCCTTCAAAGTTAGTTTCCGGTTCCGGTCATGCGTTGACTGGTCACGTGTAGCCCCACATAGCTCTCTCATCAACACATACCAATTTTTCTGAGCATCAAGGGATGTGCTTGTGACCCGTGCAACACGCGAAGAGCTGAATTCCAATGGTATCGGAGGAGATTGTTCTTCCTCCATACTGGTGCCGTGAATGATGTCGAAGTAAAATACATGATTGTTTTGAAACTTAAATTTCCCGCCTGAGTAAAATATTACCACAGCAGTCAACATTTAATTTTTAGACCCCGAGAGAGAGAGAGGGAGCTACGTGTTAATGGCGACGTACAACAATAACAACACCGTGAACAATGGCAATATGTCACCCTGACTACCATGTGCATCTCTCGCGCATTACGTGGTTGAGCGTGACAAACTCTTACAGGGCAAAAGGTCATGTGAAATTGGAATCGCTTTGTATCGCATGTGTAATATCCTTCGTACAGTACAGCCCACTACATATATGACTGAATATTGTTCATGTCCTTCAGAAAGATTCGCACTTCGTTTGCTTGATCAAAAGGTTACAAAGAAACGCAAATTAACTGCCAGAATTCACTTGAGTTGAAAGGATTATTTTTGGGTTTTCAAAAAACCGCCAAACTTCATTCTCCGCTTTGCAAGTACATTAGCAAGGGGTTTTCTTTCTTTCTTTTTCAATACCACATCTGGCCAGCTAGCGTGATCTGCTGTATTGGCCTAATCCAAGAAACTAATTTGTCGGCAAACACTTCTTCATGATATGTTAAAAGACATCTGATGTCACGTAGTCACAAAAATTGAAGGGTTACAGATCATCTTATAGGCTCCCGTGGTGAATTTTTTTCTTCTATAAAGCTTATTATGCTGTGTGTCTCGTTTCAGCCGCTTAGCTATGTCAGATGAGGAAGTAAGTGAACTGAAGACCCTGTGCACAAACTATTTTAGAGCTAATGCTGTTTTCTTTTATGTTAACCCCACAGTTTGGACCATTGGTCACCTTGTCCATGCCCATAACCAGCACATGAAGGAAAAGTATGGGTTTGGCCTTGGTCTCAACTCAATGGAAGGGCAATAGGCTAAACATTTGTTTATTTCCAAATATAGCCAAAACATGATGTTTCACTCTAGATGGCAACAGATTTTTTACACGAATTTGTTTCTCTTGTGTGGTTGAGAGCAAAGGGCTACAATTGTTGTAATGCTAATTTTTCTACCCTTTCATATATTCCCAAACAGGTGAGCAATTCAGATCCAGCTGTCTGTTATTGTGGGTTAGAGAAAGGTATTTCCAATGAGAAGTGCAGATTTTGTTCCAGTGATGTATGAACCAAAATTGAGTTAAGTGTTCAGAGAGGGAAGAACTTAATTAAGACAGTAGTTTGTACCAAGTTTTTCAGTAAAATGACATGCACAAAACACTCAAATCATGGATTTCACCATTTTTGAACTGCAAGAAGAACAAAGCATACTGCCTAAGGTACAAGCTTTGGTTTATATTGGCCATTCAATATTTTGTGGTAATATAAACGTGAACAAATGTTTTAAATCGTGGAATACAAAAGGTCACTGGTGTTGAAGTTGTCTGGTTTGTCCTGAACTTGTACCAAAAAACAGATCAAAATTAAGATGTTTTTAAAGGGATGAATGAAAATAAAGGAGAAGTGTTCTCAAGTCTTAATACTCAGAAATGAATTTTTTGAGCTCCCAAAGGGATTTGAACCCATGACCTTCCAGAAATACCGGTCAGATGTTATAACTACTGAGCTATGGACGACTTGTGGTGAGCAAGGTCATAAAATGACCAAGGGAGAAAATGACTCCAAGCCTTTTGTTTAATTTCACTCCCTTCCTATCTCGCTTTCAACTACAAATTTATATGCACAGCCTTTGAATACTAGAACTATATGAAATGCTTATGCTTATGCCCTGTAACCTGAGGTGCTGTACCCAAAACAATAAGGTGCGACCATAGCATGATTTACAGAACAAATGTTATAGTGCTTTATGCCTTTGCATTGGCAAGTGAAGCAGTGCAGCCTGTCAATCAGATGTCATGTCCTGTATGATACAGGAAACTCTGTTGTACAGTGTATGGTACCATGGGATTTGTCATACTTTTATTCAAATCTACCAAACCAAACTGATTCATATGCTGTATGACTGTCTTACCACTTGGTTCTTAAAAGGTACAGCAGCTCTGGCTTCCTGGGTAATTGGACCTTGGCTTTTCCTGCCCTGTTGCAATGCATAAGCTATTGGTTAAATATACCTTTAAATGGAACACAGGTTGGACAATTTAAGTGTGATATTTATTAAGACAACTGCTTAATTTAAAATCTTGGCTGTTTAATTTTTAACTTAGTATTTATTAATAACAGCATAGAGAGAATGTGTATGTTGAACAAATGGCAGACATTCATAGCTTGATATTTATTAAGACAATAGCTGTTTTTAAAATCTTAGCTGTTTAATTTTTAACTCAGTATTTATTGATAACAGCATACAGTAAATGTGTATGTTGTAGGTCAAAATGAAATTCCTTTGTCTCTTAACCCTAGTTATTCATGGTCATGAATATTTAGGACTAGTTAGAATCAAACTAGATTAAAATCATTTTAACCTGAATTTCATTTTGACCTACAACATGTACACTGTTGAACAGTTACGCAGATCAGACATTTGTAGCTTGATTTTTATTGAGGCAACAGCACAAATTAAACGTGTAAGCTGTTGATTACTGTAAATAATTATGCCTTGATGGCCAACACAATTCAGAGATTTTTAACTTGATGTTTATTGTTAAAGATAATTTCTCAACAATACAGTGAGATGTGAAAGGTATTATTGTTAAAGCAAAAGGTGTTTTAGCTCTAGGAAAAGGGCAAACAAAAAGTAGTTGGCATTTTATCATATTTTGTCTCAGTTTCATTATCTTATATCTAATACGAAAAAAAAGGGATAATTTGAGCATTCAAACACCCCTGCCCATTTCATGTGGGAGTGCCTACCCCGCAGGAGCCAGTAGATAGAAAATGCGGTGTCTGGGCCAGTTTTTTTCCTAAGCGAACTCACAGTAAAAAATACAGAAAAAATTAATTTTTCCTGTATTTTTTCCGTTACACCACACACATTTTCTTTTAAAAATTTAGTAAAGTTTGTCAGTAAAGTTTGATGTGGTTTCTGGGCCAGTTTTTTTCCTAACCGAATTCACAGTAAAGAGTTGAGCTTTTAAGCATGATGTTACGTATTATAACAAACTTTACTAAATTTTTAAAAGAAAATGTGTGTGGTGTAACGGAAAAATACAGAAAAAATTAATTTTTTCTGTATTTTTCCGTTACACCACACACATTTTCTTTTAAAAATTTAGTAAAGTTTGTCAGTAAATTTGTAATGACCATAAGCATGAGTGCTCATTCTATCCTCACATATTATCCGCTTATCATCCTCCCAATCGAGCGCTTTCTTGTTGATTGTCTCGGTATACATCTCATGACAACGTGAACGAATTACGTTCATTTTACTCATTTTCGTAGTACCCTCGAATAGACAATCTTTATAGTCTTGATGTGATATCTTTTTCTTCACAACAGATTTCTTCACTCCCTTACATTTTTTGTCTCCACCCCCATCATGTATTTTGTAGCTGTACAGCTTTGCTCTCAAACCGACAAACTCTTCGATGATTTTCCCAGCTGCTTCATCTTTCATCATACCGATCACCTTTTTGTTTTTCCTTTCAATCCCTGAAGGGTGATCCACAGGAAAATCGCTTGTATCGAATTTAGCCACCACATCATCTGCAATATCCTTGTAAAAATCTTCAGTCTCAATCTCATACAAAAGACTGTCGGTGTCTGTGAAGAGTAGCTTTTGTTTTCCTCCAAATTTGGGTAAGATGTAATTGTAGTGGAAATCATACATCAGAGTCTTGGAGATATCCAGAATAGCCATCCCACAATAAATAGGCTTATTGAACAGTAGCTTTATTCTCTTCATGTGAATTGCCACGAGATTCTCATCGAATATCGTGAGGTGTTTAAAATTCGGTTTTGCTACAAGTTTCTGCGAAAGCTTTTCACTATTCACCAGTTTCACATCCTGTCTGTTTCTGATGTTCTCCATCGTCTTTCCAAAGACTGAGTTGTTCATCAACTTAAAAAAATCTTTTTCGAAAGAGTTCTTTGCGTTTGCCCGAAGAGCTGTGTTTTTCATAATGTAACTCTCCAACCAAGGCTCTTCCTCAAATCTAATCCCACGATGAATCTTTGTCAACTTCAACCCAAGGTGGAGATACTGTTTCAGGTTTCTGTGGTGAATCACATACTTTTTCTTGTCATTCAGATTTGGGATGAGTTTTTCGACTCCGTTTACTATAACTCTCTCAGGTGCGAGAGGATAATCGTTGTGGAGATCGTGTAACGGAGTGGGGTATTCGAGATCGACTTCTAGAATGCAGGGAAAGTTTCTCCACACATCTGTGTGGAGCTCTTTTTCAGTCATCCATTCAAAACCTCTCACCGGAAGATCTTTACACATTGCCCACCCATATAGATTATTTGCATCAAGATACTCGAGGTATTTCGATGGCTTACTTTTATCGTAATTTTCCATATATTTATTATTCGCTTTCCCATACCTGTTGGAGATCATCGAGACACCACCTCTTATTCCCCGTTCAATCATTAAGAGCATGTCATAATCCGTGAGCAACTCTAGTTCCACACCACTCTCTTTCAGAGCTGCGTCCCAAGCCAACCCCGGAGCGGTGTAATACCAAGCAGGATCGAGTTCATAATTTTCAAGACAGACACTTCTAAACTCCTCGAAAACATCTGCAAGAAGTAAAACATCTGTTATGAGATACAGATCGTGGTAATCACCCATCGTTTTCATGTTGAAAGTTTTCCACACATTTTGCGCATGCTGGTAATCTTGATCGCTCACATCCTCACCGTTCAGCTTTGAATAAAACACCTCTTTCGGTGGAAGTTTCGCATGTGTGAATTTTTCAAAACTGTCCATGAAATCATAAGGATAAACTCCTTTTCTTGAGACGAAATCTTTCAATGCACCAAATTCTTTCTCAGTCTCTTTGAGCTTATCAGTGCTCAGGTTCTTGACTAAATTATCCAACGAAGTTGCCATAAATTTGAAACTATCGATAAACCTAAGATCATGTTTGATCTCCTGCTCTTCCCCTGCCTTATCTTTGTATTTTCCAACCACGATGGTTTTTGAGAAGGAGATGTATTTTTCCTCGTTATTTGGGATACATTTTATGTTTCCCTCAGATTTTCCAAGATTTTTGACGAAGAGATGGGAGTCATAACCTGTGAGATTGTGGAATATGATAGGGGTGAAGTCTGATTTTTCATATTCAAGATTACAGGTGTTGTGAGCTGCACCTCGATACTTTCCTGTGAAATGACAGTGATCTCTAACCTTCCTTTCTTTCTCTTTGAAAGGTTGACTACATATCCAACATGTGGTTGCGTTCTTGAAATCAGCTTTGTCAGCGGCAGTCATGATGATTGGTTTGGAGAAGTCGAAATTTTGGTGTATGGTGAAGATGTCTTTCTCAAGCATATTTACAAAGATTTGGGAGACATCTTCCTCTTTGCTTTTCATTCGATAATGCACCGTCTTCGATGGATATATACGTTCATCGAAACACTTGATGTGGTAACAGAAACCACAAGGTTTGTGCTTTTGGTACTGATTGGTGAATGGTTTCTTTGGATCATTCTCACACCTATGTATCGGTTGGACAAACGCCTCGAAATCAGCGTAAACGATGAATGGAACTTTTTCCATATGTTTATAGTTTTTAAACCAAATCGATGGGATTATCTTTTCCCCATCTTCAGTAATTTTGATCTCTGGCATAACGATTTTCTCCGATGCATTTTTCCAACAGTACTCTTCATGCTTTTGCAGATCCGCTTTCGCATTATAGTGTTGCATGCAATTTCGGCAGAAAAACATTTTTCCTTTATGCTTACTTACCTGTGACGTAACTAATCTACCAAGATCTTTGATCAAACAATAATGGTTATTGGTTTTTGTCTCTCCATCATCATCTTCGGAGGTTATCAAGAGTAAATCAACCACATCTCGATTGGAGATTAATCTGAGGGGATATATATACCCTCTTTCATACCCGAAGACGTTTACATAAATGTTGTTCCTTTTTTCGAATTTAGTTATATCGGCTAGCTTGACAGGGTAATCGATTCCACTCATATCCAACTCATCCTTATATTTCTTCAGGGAAGAGACTCTCTCCGGGTGACTGTTTGTCGGGTGTAGATGTCTCAAGATACACCATTTGAAGCACTCATTATCCTCATTTTTAATGTTTATTATCGCCTTCTTGTTTTTGAGCACCTCCGGTAGCGGTATGTAAGACGTACCACGAAGAGGAACATACTTTGCTGTATGAAGTTCCAGCGAAATGATGGAATCGAATATCCAATTACTCCCCTGCCTTTGAAAGGTTGCCATATTCTCCAACATCTGCCCAGCCGCTTTCTTGTAGAGATCACTCACATCAGTAGCTTCAAGGTTAATCTCGATGGGTGAGTGGAAAGCTGTAGGTGATAACGTTGTTTCCCCCGTTGATATGTCTGTTTTTGACATGTTACATTTGAGAATGAGTTTAAACTTTATGTTACGGTGTTCTTTCAAGAAGTTGACAACAACCGATTTGACAGCTAACAGAAATGTTTTGGGAGTGTAATCCTCTACTCCCTCAATGGTATATTGAAAAGCGAAATTTTTCAATGCTGATTTTTCCTCTACAAGTTCGAAACTGTGTGGTCTCTTCTTATAGAGCTCATTCACATGCCTCTTGAAAGACTCAAGCTCATCATCTACCGCATGCGAAGCCTGTGCACGCGAAGCCGTGTTCTTCAACCACTCACCCCAATCGACCAGCTTTCTCTTGCCCCAACGGACCGCCTTCTTAATCCGCTTTGCCATTGAAGGTTTCAAGATCTTTTGCCCTCTTGGGATCTCATTTTCAGGTATTGCATCATCAAGAATATTTCTCTTCTTGACCTTGACCTTGACGGTTTTTTTCTTAGGCTTCATTAGGAGTTCGATAAGTTGTGATTTACTCAATTTCTCCAATTCACTTTTATTCATTCTATATATAATATTATATATTATTTTTTTTAATATTAAAAAAATTATAATATATAATATTATAATGAAAATTATTGAAGTGGATGAATGCGTTTACCATATCCACCCCGTTTATGATTTATATGCCGCTGATAAGGATGGAAACGTTATAAATACCAATAGGAAAGTGCCTCTCATGAGTAGAAAAAAAACTTCTGGATATGTGACGTGTAGTGTAAGAAAGTATGGTGGAAAACCAAAAAACTATCAGGTCCATCGGTTCGTTTGGGAATGCCACAATGATATCATCCCAGAAGGTGGAGTGATTGACCATATTAATAATATTAAAGATGATAACAGATTATGTAATTTACAGCTTTTCACACATCAAGAGAATTGCAAGAAATCAGCAGCTAATCGAGATTATACATTTGTTGCTAAAAATCATGAAAATAAGAGGTGTGTGAGAGCAACTAACATTACTACGGAAGAAGTTTCATATTTTAACAGTATGTCTGCTGTTCAACAACATCTTGGCATAAATGCTGGTATTGTTAAAATGGTTAGTGAAGGTATCAATAACTGTAAAACTGGTAGATCAAAAAAAGACGGATTTTCGTATAAATTCCAGTATGTTAAAAAAGAAGATATGCCTGATAATTATATAAAATCATCTAATTTACGTAAAAATAGAGTCCCAGACGAAGACAAAAAGAAACACCATATGCAAGCTATGAAAAAATGGCAAAATAAAGAATACAAATGTCCAAGATGTGTCAAAGTAATGAAAAATGGTTCTAGATACCTTCACAACAAAAAATGTAAATGAAAAAACAATGGAGTAGCCAAAAACAATCATATTTTTGGCTACATTAGTTGTCGCAGAACCATTCTTATGTATGCTGTTCTTCATCTTCATCTTTATAATCTATACCAATCTTCTGTTTCAGGATCAAATATCTCCAATATTTCTCCTGTTTTTCTATTATATCTAATCCATTGTTCTGTTTCATATTTCTCAAATATCTCCAATATTTCTAATACTTCTCTTGTTTTTGGATCATATCTAACCCATTCATCTATTTCAGGACTATATATGATCAGTTCTTCATCTCTTTTAATATTCTGATTCTCCATATATATATTTAATTATATATTATTTTTTTTTAATTTTTCATTCTTTTTTGGATCGGCAAACAATTGTAATCACTCCACATCAAACTTTACGGAGCAGTACATCTTTCCACTGAAACCAGCAAACTCATCCATGATTTCCCGTGATACATACTTCAATTCACTGTTCAATTCACCTTCCAATTGGTACTTCTGCTTCAATAGCTGTTTCAATTGCTGTGATTTAGCTGGGATTTCACTAGACTTCTGCTTCAATAGCTGTTTTATTTCCCATGTTCTAGCGCCAATTTCAAACTTCAATTGGAACCTCTGCTTCACTAGTTGATCGACTTTCAGTATTTTCCTGAATTCACTGTCACTTAAGTTATACTTCTGCTTAAAGTACTCTTCGATATCCATAATATATATTATTAGTTTTCAATTTCATATATCTTTTAAATCATTCATTGGTATCCAACTGTTAAATTCATCACTATAACCCTTCCACTTCACCAAAGCTTGTTTCTTCTTGTAATCTCTGCGAATGACTTTATCGATACGGAATACATCCTGTTTAGCTTTTAATAATTCGGGTTCATAAAAACTTCCTTGTATGTCTTCACCTCTAAGATCCTTTAATTTGTAAGTGATTGGGTTTGTATATTGGATTTTATCAACTGTGAATACTTCCTCAGTCCAATTTGGAGTGTATCCTTTATCGAAAGTCTTTCTTTTATACTTGGATATTCGGACCTTATCACCTATTTTGAATTTCGGTTTCTGTTTTAATGTTTCTATATCACCATAAAGATTGAAGTAAGCAAGTCCCTCATTCTTCTTTTTACTAGCTTCTACAGGTGTCATTTTAATACTTGAATGTTTGGTATTATTGTACTGTTTCAATATTTTAGGTAGCATGTCTAAATACTGTGTATTACCTTGAACGGTGAACTGCTTCCACATTTTAGTTTTAATTGTTCTATTCCATCTTTCAACTACTGAGGACTTTTCCTCATTCTCTGTGGAGTATATCTGTATATTATATTTCTTCAACAAATCCTTCGAATGTTTGTTATAGAATTCCTTTCCTTTATCAACCCATAGATATTGTGGTTTTCTACCTTCCTTGAATATTTCACTGAATGCCTTTGTAACACTTTCACCCTTTTTATCCTTTAATGGTACAATCCAACCGTATTTACTGAAAACATCAATGACCATTAATAGATATCGGTAACCCTTATTCCATTTACTGAATTGTTGCATTTCAACCAGATCAGCAGCCCATATTTCATCGATATGATTTACAATTACACGCCGCCGAGTAAAGTTGCGTCTTATGGGCGTATGTAATTCATCAGCTAATTTTTCTTGCCAGTTTTCTTTACTCGACGGCTTTTTCCGTTTTTTGAAACACCAAGACCTAGTTTCTGTTTTGTATTTATTGCATTTCGAGCCAACAGATGACCCCATTGTCTTTCATTGTATGGTACAGCATCAAGAGCTTTCACCATTTTTCGGTCTGCCTTATTTTTACACCTCTTGTCATCCTTACAAACAGAGTAGTCAACATCATGCTGCATGGCGATTGCATCCGTCTTTCCAGTTGGTTGTTGATATATCTCCAATATTTCTCCTGTTACAGGATCATATCTAAGCTGTTTTTCGAGTGGATTGTATGGTCCTGTGTAATTATGACCTGGTAAGGTCCATCCACGTTTTGGTTTTGGTAATTTACCAGTGGCTTTATGAATATCAAGACCCCTTCCAAAGGTAGCCTTCAACATTTTATTAGTATTTTGAGGTTTGAAAATTCGCCCACCGCTCTGGATGGGCTCATCTAGTTTCCCTTGCCCTTAACAAACTTACACTTAGTTATTCCACATTCTGCACAAGTGCATTTCATCATTAATCTACCATTTTTTGCTGTAACAATACGTTCACTGCCTGGAACACATTCAGTTTGTCGTTTCTGTTTCACGCAATATGATTTCACCATTATATATATAGATTACATATTTCTGAAATAGTTAATTATAAATTTATGGTTCACTGATTTATCTATTGGATCAAATGCTGTATTATGTAAGATGTGGAGTATTGATCGACCTTTCTGTCTCTCGGACAAATAGTATAAACACCAATAACCACATAGTACTGAATCGCGTTCTTGTATTTCATCTGTTGAATATATTATCTTTTCACCACTACTTTGTAAATATTTTCGTAATCTAGTGGGCATTATTAAACCGAATGAATCGAAATACTCACAGTAGTGTTTATCAACATTTCTGTAACAAACCCAATGAGTGCCTGGTCCTATTTTTGAATCTAAATTCATTATTCCAACTTCAGGTTGGTTTATTCCACCTGGTAAATCATCCTGACTGAATACACCTCTGAAATGTTTTATACCTAATCGATTAACCCAGTTAATCAGGTCGTAGTTGCTTAGCGGTTTATCTATGAATTTTATATGAGTCGACCTAACAGAGGGATTTTGGACCAAACGTTTTTGTTGAATGCTGTATCCTGATTTACTCCGAGAGCTGCTGTTAAAAGTCCCTTGCCTTTCCTCCTCTTCACCGTTTTTTTTTTTAAACACTTTTTTTTTACACCAAGACCCACCATAGGATTTTTCCAAGTACCAATGAATGGCTCGCTTCTGTAATTAACAGGTAATACAAGACCTCCATTCTTTAAGGGTGGAACATGAACTGGTAATGATCCTCTCCATCTATTCGAATCGACTTGAAGGCCTTTACCAGTCAAAGCGTCGATTAACATCGGAATACCAATACTAGCAAGAATAGTACCAAAACCACTTCCCATCTGTTTTTTTGTTGGTTTAATACAGACACCACATCCTGAGCCATGTTTTAAACCCGCCATGACGTTTTTCATTTGTGTCGGTGTTAAAAGATTTAAATACGGTTTTAACATTTCTAAATTTTGAAAGGGGACTACATATCCACTTCCCTTTTGACCACTTCCAAATAATTTATTAACACCGAGAGAAGCCAAACCACTCGTTGCTCCTGTTAGAAGAGGTGTAATAACCTTTTTAGCTAATGGTGCCACCTTCGGTAACACTTTAGACGATAGACCTGCTAGTGAACTCCATAAGCTACCACCATGTTTTGCAGCTTCACGTATTTGAGTACTTGACATTGAAACTTGAGCCCCAACACTCTTGGCCAGGGCCTTATTAATTTTATTAAGTTGTGTCCTTGTCAAGTAGAGTGTGTTATTACCACTTAGGGCCGCATTAGTAAATCTTAAGATAAGAGGGGCTTTATCTCTATAAGCTCTTGAAAGCTTATCCATTTGACCTTTACTTAGTACAACACCATAAGGAAAATAGTGCGCCATATATTACATATGAAATTAAAAATTTTAATTTGAAATTTCATTTTTCTTTAACGGAACAGGAGTTTACCATCCTTCTGAATAAGTTCGGCTTCCTGCTCATATAAAATCAGGGCATAGATACTATAAGCGGTTGTTGTTGTACCACTTAATTCATATCTAAATTGTAGTCGAGTCGTTCCATCTCTGATATCCAGTTTTTGTCGGGTGAGATCAAAATACACAAATGGAAAGATTGTACTGAAATTACTTCTGTTAAGCAAAGTGCCTTCACCATATTCACTGCCCTTGTGGACGTATTTCAAGACATCTCGATACACTCGGGTCATATCTGTAGTAGGGGTATAATGAATCTCAGGATACTCATTACCATTTGCTACAACAAGATGACAATTTGAAAGAGTTCTTGGGTCTGTACTAACTGAAAAAGTATTATACAAAAATGGATTAGCTGTCTGAGCGCCAATATTGGCATCATTGATGATAAAAACAAATACATGCCTCGGTTTGCTTATTCCACTTGTAATATTGAAATGTCCGGATCGTTGTGTTGAAGAATTTGATCTCATGATTTCTTCTCTTAGATAAGCCCATTTTTTATTTGTAATGAATTTACTGGCATATAATGATTGACCTTCAGAATTGAAAGTAATCCGAGGAACCATAAGTTGCATTTTCGTTACTACAACTCTGCAATTAGCACCTGCTTGCCAAATTAAATTAGCATCCGATTCGAGTTCTAAATTTAGTTCTAAGCGTGTATTCGGCAAGAGTTCATCACGTAGTGCTTCGAAAAAACTGTATCTATTAAGAGGTATTTCAGTACTGACTGTAGTTGATGTGCCCAAAAGAGCTTTTCTCGCAGCGAAACCTTTGTTGTAATTAGCATTTGCAGTTCTTTCTTCAGCGTGTCGACTTGTGTCTAAATAATAAAATTCATTAGTAGCAGTACTCGCTGCATAAGATGGGCCATACTCCAAGAGATTTTTGATATTTACACAATGGTTAGCGTTGTTTAGATCATATACTTTTCTACCATTCAAATTAACTTTAAAATTATTTATCAATGAATGAGAACCATTTACTATACCATTATGATCTGCTGCTGTAATGTTGCCACCATCAGCTGCTAATACTACCTTAAAATCTACTACAATACGTGAATTATACCAATCAAATGGAGTCACTTCACCTGTATTGTCAACAACGAATCTATGGCCTTCTTTTTTTTGATTTCTGGTCAATGTTGTATCCAAACCGGTTTCTAGTTCAAAAACAACGTCTTCATATCGTTCTACATATTTGGAGCTTCTAAACATATAATCTTAGATTACATAATTTTTCTAAATTTACCTCCAGAAATTATTCTGTTAACCTTCTCATTGATCTCATCCTGTGACATGGGCATTGGTTTAACACCTTTTCTTGGTACTGCTTGCGAAGCTTGATTTTTTTTTCTTAATAGTTGAATTATTTTATCACCTGCCCTTTTACCAACATGTTCACCGGTCTTTGTAGCTGCAGTTTGAAGAGCCTTTTTAGATGCTGTTTTCATGGTTTTACCAAATAAATTACTTGCAACAGATTTGAAAATATCTGTTAATGCTCCACCCTGGATTTCTGCACTATAAACATGCTTCTTGACATACATTCCTAAATCGGGATCGTATCGTTTCTTGTATTCAAATCCATTCATATACTATTAGAAATCAGAAATTATTTTATATAATTATTTTATATTTAATTATATCTAACCTGTTCTTCGTGGTGTTGATCGCATAATTAATGTCATAAACCAATCGATACCATTCAAGTCAATTGGACGACCGAGTGCATCAGTTATATAAAACCGCAGCTCATTCAGTTGTGTTTTATCCACCTCGTTAAACAACAAGCGTAAAGGTTCGTATTTAAACGAATATGAGCGGGTTAAATTGTCGGTTGGTATGACTGCTAGTAGATTATCAGAATATCCACTCAGTATTGAATTTACAATAATATCTGAATGGATATTTATTTTATCAACGCTGTTGGTTATATTCGGTAATCTAACACTATATTCAGTCGATGCTACTATTTTTTTGTCAAAACCAAGTAAATTACCAAATTCAGTCCCTCTAAGATCAACCTGATAATTATTATCCAATTGGATAATGACTCTAAACGAAGATAGGATGAACTGGATATTTATTGGATATTTATCTTTTGTCGCATGTGTCTCTCTAACCATATACTGATGAATGTAATTATTTATGTCTTCATAACTGTACATACCATCAACAAAAGTAATTGTCCTCCAGTTTGCACCAGCATCATGAGTATATTTAATCTTATTGTTTGCAAGCTTTTCAGATATGTTATACCAACTGTATGTCATCATCACTGTATCAACAGCTATTTCATACCTCTTATCCTTATCCAATTTATACGTCGTTTTCAGTTTGATTTTGAAATCGTGAGTTTTACTAACACCAATTTTCTCTCTATCAACAGATGATATATAAATCACTTTTCTCTCTTCCATATATATTATATTAGAAAATTAAATTAAAAATTAAATTATTGTTGATAATAATAATTCATTTAATTGATTATTGTTGATAGCTCCTATTTTATTCAATGTATGAGCTATTTGTGTGAATTCTCCTTTAACACCATCATTACCTGCTCGAATCGATCCTCCAAGTAATTCCATTCTGTCAAGAAGGTCATCTGGATTATTGTAATAAATAACACCCGGTCCTATTTTCTTAAACTTATTACTTGTACGATGTATAGGAATCCCGGATATTTGATTTAATTCGTTGAAAATTATTTTTGATAGATCACTGTATCGCTTTTTACTGTTGAACCTCTTTGTTAGAAGATCAAGTGTGTCAAAGTCAGCTTGTTTGTCATATACTTTCTGACCGTCCTTATGAGCTATAACTTTGAGATGTCCATACAGTTTAGGAAGATCAATAATCAGACCACCATACTGACCATTACGATCTATCTTATAAGCGTTTCTCTTTTTCTGTGTATATATCCCAGATCCTATTGTTCCCAAACCTTCAGGTATTATAGCAATTCTTTTTCTATATTTTTGAAGGGTCTTGATTTCTTTTGTTAATCCATCTATCTGCTCCTTATTGGAATCTCGTGTCTTTTTACTTTTCGATAATACTCCTTTTTGTCGTCCTAAATCTTGTAGTAATTTACCTATTAACCTATCATATTCATCAAAATCAACGTCTTTATTTTGAACAAGTTTCAATACATCAGATGGTGGATAGAGTTCATAATTCACTAATGTTTGAACATCATCATGATCGAATCCTTTATCTAAATCCGATTTATATGTGAGTGGTAATTCATCCATCATTGCTGGTTTATAATCAATTGGTAATTTTGTATCTCCTGCTAGGGTATCTCCTGCTGGGGTTTCAGGTAATTGTCCTTGAAAGATTAAATCATCTAAACCACTTGTAATAGCCCTTTGATTTTTTTGGAGTTGTTTAATTAATTCATCCTGTTTCTTATCAATACTCTCTTTGACACTTTTTTCAACATCAATGATAGGTTGTAAACTTTCTGATACTCCCTCATAAGCATCTTGTTTTGCCGCCTTATACTCTTTCAACTCTTTTCTCACAGCTCTGGTTTTTCTTCCTGCTTCAATTTTTGAAGCACTAAGCTTTTTAAATTGTTCAATATCCATTATATATAATAGTTATATAAACTTATCTTATCTTAAATATTTTTTTTTATCTAAAATATATATATGGAAATACCAAATTACGATTTCAAAGAAGACCAAAATACCAATTTCAGACAACTACATCTATACCCCTATATGCCGGATAAACCATTCAGAATGTTGATTTGTGGTAATAGCGGTTCAGGAAAAACTAATTTACTGTATCACATGCTTATGACACCATTAGTTTATTATGATCAGGTTCATCTTTATGGCAAAAATCTTGAACAGGAAAAATATAAACATATGATTAAAAGGCTGAATGATATCAGTAGACAGGTCCGTTATGATATTATACATTACAATAACAATGAAATAATACCCGTGGATAGTCTGGATAGTGATTCTCAAAAAATAGTAATATTTGATGACTTTCTTTGTGAAAAGAATCAAAAACCATTAATTGATTATTTTATTCAGGGAAGACATAAAAACTGCTCAACAATATACCTCAGTCAGAGCTTCTATAAAACACCAAAAGATATAAGATTAAATTGTAGCCATTATGTTGTTTATGACTTTCCAAGCACTAATGAAAGAAATTTGATATCAAGAGAATTGAATGTCACAAAAAATCAATATGAAAGGGCAACTAAAAAACCATATGACTTTCTATATGTTGACAAACCCAAGAAAACCGTTACAAGGAATTTTTATGGAAATATCTAAACTAATTTTTTTTATTTAATATATATATATATGGGAATATCAAACGATAATATTCATAATCCACATACAGTAAATCCTGGTACTACTCAAGGAGCCGTTGGTCCCCCTGGTCCTGGTTTTAAATTAACACGTGATGGAAATTATGATATCGATAATAAAAGGTTAACTAACGTGGCGACGCCGACAACGAATGCTGATGCAGCAACCAAAAAATACATTGACGACCATGTCACTACTGTTCATCAGACAGGATATCTTAAAAAGGATGGTAGCATAGCGATGACTGGTGATTTGAATGCGGGTAATCACAAAATAACAAATCTAGCAGCCCCTACAACACAGACCGGCGCAACGACTAAGAAATACGTTGACGATGGACTCGCTTCAAAAGTTGCACAAAGCGAAGTCATGGTAGGTGAGGCGGAAGCGGGAAAATTGGTTAAATATCTACCCGACAAAGGCATAATCACACCTAAATTGTACGTTCCCGACCAATACAATGATTCCGTGATCATCGAAGCGGAGGATCAGGATTTTGACGATGTGCATCTGAAAATACCGAACTTGAAAAACTATGACGGGAGGGGTGGGAGAAGAAAAAGTACTGTCGTTGTGGATTCTCTTGACAACACGTTGACTGGGACAATTACAGCCCCGAGTGGACATATCATTGTGAAAGATGGAAGCAAACAGGTTGTTATCAATAGAGCAGACATTGAAAAGCTTTTCGGATCTCTTGGCGATCCTAATGGTATTATTCGCAATAAATGTGCTCTGTACGATGGAAGTGGTAACATTTATGCAAAGAGTTTCGCCATCAAAACACAAGGAAGTAACCTCGCCTTTCTGAGAGCAAGAAATCAATCAGCTTGGAGAAGTTTATGGATTCCAAATTTAGGTGGTGGGGATGCTGACATCATTATCAACCAAACAAATCAAACAATTAACGGGGTGAAGACTTTCAGCGGAGCGATAACTATGACACAAGAAGGGACAGCTTCAAATCATTTAGTCACCAAAGCTTATGTTGATAATCATTCAACAAACGGTAATTACCTCAAAACAGACGGGAGCACAGCTATGACAGGTGATCTCAACATGGGAAATCACAAGGTGATTAATGTTAGTGATCCTACGCTAGAGACTGATGCGACAACTAAAAAATATGTTGACAACAAAACAAAAGTTAATCCCTCACATTCTCTAACCAACACGTTCAAATATGTGATGGATGATATAAACGAAATATCGACCGAATACGGTTTCATTGCGGACAAGATTGACGATCTCGCTTGGAGTCCTCATTCGAATAAAAAGGTTCTGTATTTCAGAGCCACAAACGACGGATCAAATAATTATCGTTATCGTCTCGGCATACAGATGAGTCGCGCTTCACCGATTGCAAACACCGTTGTTATAGAGCAATTATTCACAACACAAGCTCATTGGAACAAAGCCCAGATAACCATTAACGGCAGCGGTATCGCGGTTGAATCGTATCATACGACTAAATTCCGCTTTACCGTAGGAAATACTATGTATTACTACACAAAAACGATTGTGCAACTCAAGAAATTAACTGCAGTCAGTCATTATCTGTACTACACAACTCACATCGACAACGTCACTTTAGCTCCGAATCATCTAACGCTGCATGCATTAGTTTACGGTATCGATAGTTTTCTGAGCGATGTTGATAGCGGTGTTTACAACTTGACCCCATTCATAATCGCTGGAGGTAAGATGCGAATGCAGACCGAGATAGATATGAACAACAAAAAAATTGAAAATTTAGCTGATCCAATCAACGATTCAGACGCCGCTAATAAATTATATTGTGATAATATCTATCATTACGCCGCCTATCGAAAAATATTCCCCGTATTCTACGATCTGCTCCAGACGAACCATTACAATCTAATTCAGACTTCCACCGGTAAACAGATAAACAAAATAAACCCAAATCTTATCTTAGGAACAAACCAGACAATCAGTGATTACGCTTTAGGGTTTGGTTTGAAATTAAACACAGGAACGTACCTTCGAACAACAGACACATTCAATCAGAATTCAAGTTTCACCTTTTTCATCTCTTTCCAACACGACAGCAGCAAAACCTGTCAGTTAAATTGGGGGGTTGGTAATAGCAGGAAAACACATCCTCAGTACAAGATCACAAGCAATCAGATCATAATCGACGGCAGTTCACGAGGGACATACACGGTTCAGTTCCCGAGCCGATATCAGAACAAAAAGCTATTCCTTTGGGTCTGTTTTGACAGTTCAAACAATACATACAAGATGAAATTAGGAAATTTTAGCAGTATCGTTCAGTTTTCAGCCCAGCCGCCTGTGAATTTCACATCAAACCGACTAGAACTTGATTTTGATGTACATGTAAACAAGATCGGTTTCAGCAATCAGTTTATTGATGTAGATAGCTTGGATAATGATCGGATTATGTTGGAGGAGAAAAGAAACGCTTCATATGTTGTATAAATTAAATTTCATATAAGTGTATATATATGGACAAGCGTAAAAATATATTTAATTGGAACCACATCTCAGATAAATTAACAACAAGACAACTTGAGGAATTGAAAGCATACTACAAGACACATCACAAAAAGTGTTGGGCTTACAAGCGGGCAATGAAACGTTTCAAAAAATTGAAAATAATCGGTAATTCATTGTCAGTAGTCTTTGCATCGGGAGGGCTAGTTTCATCAGTGGTAACTGGTGGAGTTAGTTTAGTTGCTATTAGTACAGCAGCACTTTTAATCCAAGGTTAGATGAAGCATAAAGAGCTTGATTTGAAAATTCAAAATTGTACGTACGCCTACCAAAGCTATCAACACCTGTTAAATGACCTTAGAGAAATGATGAGAAGTGGTGATTTTCAACGGTCTTATTTGTACAACACAATGAGTAATATTGACGATTACGTGACAGACAACAGTCCTATCGTCGATAAGTATCTTAGTAGATACGATGAAAAATTTACTGAGAAAGTCACCCCATAGAAGAAAGAAAGAAAATATGACAAGATTTTCATACGATGAAAAATTTGAATACTAATCAGCACTTATGTGTGTATGTTCAAATTCTTGGAAAGAACTTTCCTAGAATTCGCTTCGCTGTCAATCATGATTTTGATAAGAGGGGAACTAAAAATAGACATGATTTTATCCTTGATAACACAACAACAACACAAGCAATGTCAGTTTAATGTCATTTTATTATTGATTATATAGCGCTTTTATCCAAAGGGCTCAAAGCGCTTTACAACACTTGCGTACACACGACTTCACAAAAAAAGTCCAACGCTGTTGGACAGGAAGTAAATCTCTACCAATAATTAATTCACAAAAAAGTCCAACGCTGTTGGACAAGTCATTAATTCACAAAAAAGTCCAACGCTGTTGGACAAGTAATTAATTCACAAAAAAGTCCAATGCTGTTGGACAGGAAGTAAATCTCTAACAATAATTAATTCACAAAAAAGTCCAACGCTGTTGGACAGGAAGTAAATCTCTACCAATAATTAATTCACAAAAAAGTCCAACGCTGTTGGACAGGAAGTAAATCTCTACCAATAATTAATTCACAAAAAAGTCCAACGCTGTTGGACAAGTCATTAATTCACAAAAAAGTCCAACGCTGTTGGACAAGAAGTAAATCTCTAACAATAATTAATTCACAAAAAAGTCCAACGCTGTTGGACAGGAAGTAAATCTCTAACAATAATTAATTCACAAAAAAGTCCAACGCTGTTGGACAGGAAGTAAATCTCTAACAATAATTAATTCACAAAAAAGTCCAACGCTGTTGGACAGGAAGTAAATCTCTACCAATAATTAATTCACAAAAAAGTCCAACGCTGTTGGACAAGAAGTAAATCTCTAACAATAATTAATTCACAAAAAAGTCCAACGCTGTTGGACAGGAAGTAAATCTCTACCAATAATTAATTCACAAAAAAGTCCATCTCTACCAATAATTAATTCACAAAAAAGTCCAACGCTGTTGGACAAGTAATTAATTCACAAAAAAGTCCAACGCTGTTGGACAGGAAGTAAATCTCTAACAATAATTAATTCACAAAAAAGTCCAACGCTGTTGGACAGGAAGTAAATCTCTACCAATAATTAATTCACAAAAAAGTCCAACGCTGTTGGACAAGTCATTAATTCACAAAAAAGTCCAACGCTGTTGGACAGGAAGTAAATCTCTACCAATAATTAATTCACAAAAAAGTCCAACGCTGTTGGACAAGTAATTAATTCACAAAAAAGTCCAACGCTGTTGGACAGGAAGTAAATCTCTAACAATAATTAATTCACAAAAAGGTCCAACGCTGTTGGACACGTAATTAATTCACAAAAAAGTCCAACGCTGTTGGACAAGTAATTAATTCACAAAAAAGTCCAACGCTGTTGCTCTACCTTGCTCCAAGGTTTTCTTTAGCGTCTTTCAGTAAAACTCCCTGCCTTGCTGCGGTTGCGGCTGTCCTCTTCTTTGTTGATGCTTCGAATCGATTTAGTCTTTTCAATAAGTTCTTCAACACAACGAGCTACTTGACTCGTTAAATCCGAGTAGTCTGTAAATAAATTCTCCATGTCGATTGAGTTCTTCAAGAGCGTCTTCACCTTCCAACTCATGAGTTGGTAGAGTCTTTCCACTTGTAAACTGTCGCTTTATCTTGTCGAACTAATGTCACTCCAAAAAATATGATCTTCTTCACAGATCTCTTTTATGATTGGTAAATTTGTGTTAAAAGTACGAACTGGTACTGCACAATACTGTAATCTAGGATATGTTTCAAATAGTGAATATAGCTTGATTAAAAAATAGACATAACTTCTCTTGAATCCGCATGACTCCCAAACTTTATTGCAATCTTTCCTCGAGAGCTTTTCTTTTGCGGTTTTGAGTAAAAAACCCTGCCTTGCTGCGGCTTGTGTTGCCTTCTTTTTTGTTAGCGCTATGGCTTGATTTAGTCTTTTCAATAAGTA
>OX419338.1:15651714-15686714 GCA_948470475.1 Galaxea fascicularis
AAAGACTGTGTCAACCAAATCTGAGTGATGTGGTTGTGCTAGGACGCATGTAACTGCGCTTTTAATTTCCCTTGTATTTGCTTGTAGTTTGGTGAGAAAAATTATAGAGAAATCTATGAAAATTTAAGAATGTGACTGTTTCCTTTTAAGCACAGCTAAATCCTTCATATTTAGTAAATACAGTCTTTTGCCCAGTTCCTTAACTTTGCTACCATACATTGTTCAGAATTTACTTTTAAAGAAGAAACACAGTAAATTTGGGGCTGTCATGTCCATGTACCAAGAATGCAACACCTGGTGCCATCTTTTCTATTGTCGCGGATTATGATAAAAAAACAGACGGTGACACTTAAGCTATATGTCAAAAGTATGTTGTTCATGTTCAAAATGACAGGGATTTGTAGCTAGTGTTTGTCACAGACGGAAATGCAAACTTAATAATATATGCAGGTACATTGGCCAAAGCAGTGCAGTAGGTTGTTTTTCAGCCGGGAAAATCACAATTACAGCTGGGTTTTTTCCCTGAAGGAGTTATTGACCACAAAATATCATTCCTTCATAGTTGAGATTAAGTTGACTCACTTAATTTTCGCATCATGTTATCTTTGCATCACTTTATTTTGCAATTTTTTTTAATCACGAAATTCTCAAAATTAATGTGTCGCAAAAATTACACGTAAGAAGGTATTGAAAATTTTAGGTCCAATTATATGTGTTTTGTCACTGCTTTTAAAATTGGGCTCTTTCACTATCCTGGGTTTAGCCTTTGACTGCAGTGTATGTTCTATTGAAGGTTCCCTTCACCTTTGAAAATTGTGGCCACATTTGGTCAGTTTTATAAGAAAAATATGTATGTTGTGTTAGTTTTTAAATTATTCTTTTTTTTTTCTGGTCATCTGATGGAAATTATTGTAGATTTATCACTGCCCGAAGCAGAACCTTCAAGAAAATACACATGGCCAAAAACTAACCCAGGGTTGCAAGCGACCATTTATAAGTCATCCATAACATTGAACCGTTTTGTTATTACAGCATTTTTTTGGTCCCTTCCTCAGGTTCTGGTGTTACACGTTGTCTCCCATCTCCTCGTATCTGGAGACAAAAACCAATAGTTTTGTGCTTAAAATGGATGTACTTGCAGATATTAGCAAGCAAAATCAGTTAAGTTTGTTAGCTTTGTATTTAGTTTTTGCTATAGGTTTATTCTTGTCAAGTTGGTGTGATTTTTGCATTTAAGATTTCTGTTTCTGACAACAACCTCATAATGTCGGCCAGAGACTGTTGATATTTTGAGGCCCATCTAATTTATAGACTATTCTGTAGTCCTAGACATTTCCAGGGGCAGAGATACCTTTATTTTGAATGGTAGTATGCTTCCTTGCATACAGTTGATCACCCTTTTCCGAAACCAAGTGAAAAATCTCATTTTAAGGGAAGGGGAGAGGATAAGAAAAGTTTAAGAGTGAAGCAAACATGAAAAAGCCAGAAGGCCATAGAGGCCCCATTAGCCCTTTCTGATAAAGCAATAAAAGATGCAGATATTCAATGACTAGTGTGTAATAATAAAATATTACCTAACTGTAGTGTGATACCATAGAATAAAGTCTAGCTGTTCAATGCAAAGGCCATGGAGGCCGATTTAGATATATTTAGGAGACACTGGGACATACAGTGAGTACTTTGTCAGCATTGACATCAATGTCATCATTTTTCACCTCAGTCTGGCTTTTCTAGTAAAAATAAAAAATATGAAGATTTTAGAATGAATGATTAGATTATGGACCTTGTTAACAAAAGGCACTACAAATTGTTGGTATCCATTTATACACTTGGGTGGATGTGCAGTTTGCTGTTCCAGGTTAACCTCATGACTGGTATTCCATCACCATTGTCCCTCCACACAAATCAGAATATAATCGTAATTGTGGCATTTACCTTCCTGTCATTTCTCAGAGATTTTTTGAACTCTTCATCTTGTTCTTCCCTGACTTTTACTCTTTCCCTGACAAATAAATTATTTTACTATAATACAGAAGATCAATGTAAAATACTTTGAATCAGTTTCTTCCTGTCTAATTTTCGTTATTGTACTCTATTGCTGAGAAAAACAGGACACTGCACGAGCCAGGCTCCTGCTCTTACCATGTGCTTTTCATTCTGAGTGGGAAAGCTTGGTGAGTATTAATTGCTTGTATTGAAAATTTTTCACCAGTCAATCTAACTTACAACATTATTTTAAAAGTTCACTTTATATGCTTGAAAACTTCAAAAACTTGTGAACTTTAGCCAAAAGTAATGCCTTAAACATTTCAATGCATTGGTTTAGATGGGCTTTGGCACATGGAGTAGTGTAACTATCTGCAGTTACCATGTGGAAATGCTAATTGACATGTTGGGTGGTCTCTTATGGGAGGTTTGACGGTAACATCTCCTAGAAGCCATGATATGTTATGACAGTATGTCTGTACAGGTCTTGCTGGTAATGTCCAATCTGCAAAACCATATGTGACATAAATCTACATTTACATGTGCATGATGTGGATTAAGTCATGAAGTTAATGCCAGGAAAGTTGGTCAGAATGAATACAGATTTGATACTTCTACATATGTGTAGCAATGCCAACCATTGCAAAGGTGACATTTAGTTTTAAATAAGTCTTTTGCACCTGTTGCAAGCATGCATGGCTACACATGGAAGTTTATAAGCTGCTATCTTACCTTTCATTGCGTAGCCCTTCCAATGAATTACTTCCCTGTTGAATTCCTTACCTGCTGTGTCAGATTTTAGGTAGAGGTAAACTCTCCTTGAGGCAGGCTTTGTGAAAATTTGTTTTAGGGTTTTAGCATCTGGAATGCCACAAAACACTCTCTGCATCTTACTCCCTCTGCTGAAGGATTTGTACAGACATGTACAAATCCTTCAGCAAGGAGGAAAACACTGAATGTAAACTCAACCTAACTAGAAATAACCTAGAAAAATAAACCAATCAATAGCTCCCTGTTCAATGCATTAATGTTGTTTAAAGCAGGAAAAGAGAAAATCCTTCATTAGACGACTGCCTTTCCTGTGTGGTACGTGTGAGCAAGAGAGATACGTGAACAAAGTAGTTGGATGGATTGACGGTTAACTAATATTCTTTACCGCAAACACCATGGACTCTAGCGTAATCAAAAGGAAAATGTGCCGATGTGACAAGGACAGATTTCCCCCCTTTTTTTTGTTTAATGAAGGATTTAAAACCGCTTAAAATCGTGTGCAGTCTTGGGAAAAACTGAGGGTAATATTGAAATTTTGCTGGAGATCGCTTGATTTCTGTCTACAGCTGGTTTTGTTGTACAAGTTTTTCTCAGAATTTAGGGTCTATCATAATAGGGGTCCGTATATTCCGCAAACCACTATACTTTGTTCTTCCCAGACCGAAAAACCGCCTTCATTTACTTCTAACTACTGAAACCGCACTTATTTCTTGACCGTTAACCACCAAAAAATACGCTTTTCCCGAGATAGGCTTAAACCGCCAGACTGCCAGAGTATAACAGACCCTCAAAATTGATTGTGTGAAAAAAAGCTTAAATTCACGATCGTTTTAACAAAGAAATAAAACGTGGACACAGCGGAGACAAAGCGCAATGTACTATGACCTCTACACGAGAACGCTCAATGGCGAGCATCAAACAGCCTTAAAATTGAGGATGATCCAGAATTCAGAAATACCTTGTTAAGTCTGCATGGCTCAATCCTGGAAAATTCCTCTTCACCAGGTCTGCTACCTGCTTTTCCCTCATTTCTATGGTCAAGGAAATCTCCTTGACCCTGCCTGTTCTGTTGAGCTGATCCCAGTAATTTCCACATGGAATGGAGTTTCTTTTTTCTTGCAACCACACGAATTCATATTTAATTTGTCTTCCCCTTGGTTGGTTTTGAACCGAGCCGTCGGAGTCGCTTGACGTGGCCATAGTCGATGCGCGTGCAGAGTGCAGATAGCGTGTGCTTTCCTAGCTAGACTCCCATTTGTCTACAGTCAACGAACAACCACAAATTTGAGTAGTCTTTTCTGAACGTATTCTTTATGATCGTCTCATGTTCGACAAACGGAAACAAACAGAAAGGTGTTATGTACCTTCTCAGGCCAAGTGCCAAGCACACATTGCAACATGGCAAGCCTAGGGCTGAACTCGAAAACCTTAGGGTTCATTTTGGCACTAGGCATTTCCTTCCTAAACTATATACAAATTTCAAAATTACTTAATATCTTGTTGTAAAAAATGAAAAAAAAAAAATATATATATATATATATATATATAGATCTCTTGTAACCTTATTTCAAAAGGAAATGCAAATAAATTATTGTATTGTATTGTATTGATTTCTTTGTCTATTTCTGACTTCACTAATACAGAACTTGTATAGGTGAATAAATATTTAAACTGAATGCTAAATACATGTATTTTGTGTTGACCAGTAGTCCCCTTACTGAAACTCTAAGTTGCTGGTTCCATTAGCGACATTCATCATGGTTAATGTATTCAATTGTCATTGGGGTTTCCGGTACGAAGTTACTCCACTGGGGACCCAGAACCTGGCTTTATTATTTGTGTTTTCGCAGATGTTATAACTACCGTTGAATTACGTTGATTACATCCGTGACGGAGGCGAACCTTTTTTTAACCTTGGGAAAAAAATTGCTGTATGAACCAAAAAATAACCAGTCTATAAACTGCCGCATGCATGCGTCTCTTGGGATCTCCTTCTTGCATGTTTTAACATACAAAAATAGCGTGTATTGTTATCTGTCTCGTTCTTCAAACAACATCGCAGTGGCAGGGTGTTAAGCAGTCTCTGATGCTCAAGTAAATAAAAGTTGGGTATGGTATATTGTCATTGTATTGAAAAAGTGGAGGTATTGATTTCATCAAAAGTAAGCCCTTTTAAAGAACTGTTCATAAGGATATAATCTTTCCAAAATCATCACTTAGAGCTGCTTAGGTGTTATTTTATGCCACCTGAGCATCTCTCATGTCAAAAGTAATAATGGCACCTAATGAAAACAATGGTCTTGTTATTCATAGACGCACGCATTGAAAGCCATTTTACTGAACGCCGTACGATTGAAAGAGAGAGTGTTTATATGGTAGGCCATCTCGAACATGAAGCAAAAAATACTTTAAAAAACATAGAATATTTTGCATCAGTACTCCTCTTAACCGTTGTTAGTTCCTATGGCGAGATTTGTCATGGTTGTGCAAGCCGTTATTTCAAAAGCCTCTTCTGGTATTTTAAAGCTTCCGGTACATTATCGGGGGTCTAGATCTAAGGTGTTGTCAGTGTCAGTTTTGTGTGCACTATTGTTATCTGTCAAATTCGTCAGACAATGCCACAACAAGAGGATCAGTTTTCTACAGTTACTCCAGTTGGCAGCTCTATTATAGTTAGGCATTATTTCATATTGTCCCATTGTAAAACGGCTACTTGGAAAGTGCATTTATTGTATCACAGTAGCTACCGTAAACACCGGCGTATAAGCCGCACCTTTTTGCTCAAAATTTTCGTATCAAATCGGGGATGCGGCTTATCTGCAAGAACATATGGACACCATGCTGTAAATTTGCATAAATTAACAATTTTCAGCGAAAATTCTACAGTCTGTATAGACCTGTGTAGCAAAATAGTAAGAACTTCATAAAACTATACCACAATACGCATTTATCATTGCTTTTACGAGTTTGGTGGCTCCTAAAAGAGCCGTTTTTATGTGAGCTCACATATAATGATTAAACCTTCATTAAAAGAGCTTTTAACCGGTTTAACATTGCCTTTCTTGAGCAGGTGAATGTCACTCGGCAGGGAATCTCCATTCTGCCACAAAGTTGTTTAGAATGTCAACGATGGCCGCTCACTTGGACAGAAATCGATCCACCACGAGCAAGAAAATACCATGCTATTATCGAGTATTTACGTGGTAAATGGCCAACCGTTTCTTCGCCGTTCAATACTTTGACGGCAAACCCGTCGAATTGATTATCGAACTCTCTTCAAGCAACGAGTTTTTGAAAATAAATGTCTTGTTATTGATAAAACGTTGTGTGTCTTGTAGTAAAAATCTACCCGTTTCCAGTACTCCATCTCCTGATCAAATGCCTGGTTACTAAGCTACGAACAAACCGAAACGTTCATCAGGTGTAGTCGTATGTAAATTCTATTGAGAAATGGACAGGAATGAAAAATACTGGATTAAAAATGCCAGAGAAAGATCAAAGTTATGTCTAACTGGGATTTTCATACTATTAGAGAGCTAAAATTATAGATAAGAGCTTTCGTATTCTCTGTTTTAAATGTTGGTGAGTCAATACGCGGGTTAACACGTGCAAGAAACTTGAAGAAACAATGCATCTTTCTCAAGACTCCACCATTGATTTATTTTAATTTCTGAAAAAAATTTTTCCCAAAATTTGAGCTGCCAAACTCGGGGTGCGGCTTATACGCCGGTGTTTACAGTACCTCTGCCGAGGAAATTTTTTGAAAGAATCTTAAATTTTCAAAAAGCTGAGAGCCACCTTGGTGTTATGTTATGACACCTAAGCGGCTACACGTCATGATGGAAACAATAGTTGTTTCATTACCGGCAAGCAGATAAAGACTCACGCGCAACGCATGCTCAAGAGACAGATTGATAGTACATGTAGTCCAGTCGGACATGTCCGGGTTGAGCTCATTTAACTGTGAGATTTATAGTCAGGATGTTGTTGATCAGACCTTAATTTGCCCGATATGGTAAGATAATTTCCAATGATTTTTCTTGCTTAATTTTAGCCTTTTAAAAATGGTAAACAATCAGACGGGGAATCCAACAATTAAATTTAAATAAACTACATAGAATGTCGTCTAAGAATCGCTTTATCACTGAGACTTTTTCAACGTGATCATAAAATCGACAAATTCGACAAATTCATTTGCTTTGACAAATCAGTCCATTTTTCATGATTGTATGGACATCAATTACATCAAACCGGTAATAATAAGGCTCATACCAGTTGTCATACCCAATAATATTTAAACTTAAGTAAATAATGCCCCTTAGTAATGAGAAGTAAACTCCCGCACTTGGGACGATTTTTCCGAATTTATCAATTAGCTGATAACATTCGATTAGCCTGAGGATAACAAATTTAAGTATAATCACGCGGTGATTGTTATAGCAACTGCATTTTCTTTCTTTTATTTATTCCATCTGCACGGCAGTAGCCAACACAGTTAGTGTTCTATTATTAGGTGTTGTTATCATTAACTAACATTGGCCGGCCCATTTTCTCACAGCCAAGAGTTGATGAATCAGCCTGTGTCCATGCCCTGTGGACATAGTGCATGCAAGGCCTGTCTGGAAGAGATGTTGTCCATAAGTGTCTGCAGGAAAACCTGCCCCCTCTGCCGAGAGACAATTAACCCCGGAAAGTTGAACATCAACCTCGCAGTAAGGCCGTTAATTTCCAGAATAGGTGTACGCTCCACCAATGTCGGTTGCACGTGGAACGGACAGCATTGCAAGATGAAAAACCATAGCGACACTTGGCAATTAATGGTACTTCAGTGCCCAAATGGTTGCAATGAGAGCCATACACGAGAAGTCCTGGACCATCATCTAGCAGCCTATCCGTGTCAACAAATGCCGTGCAGGTTTTGTAAGATGGGAGTGCCGCGATTTAATCTGGACACTCACATGGAAAACTGCCCAGAGTGTCCTCAGCTATGTCCGCTTCAGTGCGGAGAGAGATTGCCGAGGTACATTGCTGTCAACTTTTTGTTAGAGAATAAACGATGCTTAACAACAATCCGCTAAGACACAGGTGGCCCAAGCTCACGACAAGAGACATACGCCACGAAGGTGACTCTAGCATATCAGCGTATAAAGGTGGTGTTGTGTTACAATGGTTTGAATTTGAATTTGAAGCCATTTCGGTGAGTTAGCAATTATCGGAGTTCCCTAACTCGCCAAAATGGCTTCAAATCGGCCTGAGAAGCTGGCAAAGGACAAAGGATACAACAAGGCAATAAAGTAAGTCAACAATAATTTCTAATTTTGAAAATTCCATGGTCTTCCCATACAAACCTTTAATTCAAACCGTTGTAACACAACACCACCTTTTATACACTGATACGCTACAGTCACGTTCGTGGCGTATGTCTCTTGTCGTGAGCTTGGGTGGCCTGTGGCTAAGACAGCGTTTTATGACCGTTTAATGGCACACTAATGACAGGTGTCATTAGTGTGCCAGAATTTTGTGGGGAGGTGCGTGCACAGTATCGATCTTGCAAGGTTCGTATTTTCTATAACGTGGTATAAAGTAGCTAGTCAAAAGTTTGCTCATTATTTGTCCGCTTGTCATTTGTATAGTTCTTTTTCTTCATTTATGTAATTTACACCTTGCCATGTTTGCAGGTCACATATTCACCTACACCTTGGCGACTGTCCAAAGTGTATGGTAAAGTGTGCCGTCAAAGGGTGTCACAGCTATTACGCACTAGGTGCGGAGAGCGAGCATTACCAACAGTATCAGTCACCAGGTGCTCCTCAAAAATGAAGTGGAGAGGCTCAGACACGCGTTGTTCAATAAGGTAGATGAACTCCCTTACGTTGTGTGTAAGATATATGAGATAAATCAATTCACAGTAGGCGCCCAGGGCCAGAATTACTAACAATTTGCTCAAATTTAAGCAGATAGCTATGAATTTTTAAATTTGACTGTATCAACTTCCAGAACATTAATTTAGATTAATACCGCTATACAGTTCAGTGGTAGAACGTGTAAAGTAGTCAATGAATTGAACACTATTTTAAAAGGTGGCTTTATATATATTTGATAGGCTGAGGGAAAAGTGGAGAGAAAGCTAAAGGAAAGGAAGAGTTTTCAGTGGACTTTGAAGCGCGCCGACATCGAAGATGGAAAAGAGGCAGCAAGTCCCTTGTTCAACTTGGAACGGAGCATGTTTACATGCATCTGGCGGAGAACGTTCATTCAAGGATGGCTTTAGAGCAGTTGGTGTCCTCTAAGCCACTCACTACAAGAGCAGGGTGAGGAGCACTTTATACTAATGATGCCTTAGTTCAACATTTAGTGTTTTCTTGCAAAGTAATGCTAGGGAAAAGGGAAAGAGAAATTTTGTTGTACATAATCAGGACTACATCACAGTGTCAGGAATGCTGTTGTATTGTTTTACGTATCTGTTTCAATGAGAAACACGATTGATTATGATTTTGTTTTGTCACTAGTGCCAAGCCTTCCTGACACTTGACACATAATCATAAGTTATGGCTGATTGGTTTTCGTTACAGTGCGAACCGCCCTACTGTGGCCACCAAACAAACTTTTTTTACAAGTTAGCCAATCAGGGAATGCGAATTTGATAAACAGTCACACCTTGCAAAATTCAACAGGCAAGTGGTGCAACAGCAACGAATCATTGAAAACATGTCATTTTGTATTTTATGGCTAAATTGTGAAAGAAACGTTTATTGGGTAAGACCTGTTGTACTGAAATAGTTTTGTCTTATATGTTTATAATTTTGTATACTTATAACTGACATGCGACTACTTTTGTTATTACTTTTATCAGATTCACATTGATTAGGGATATTGATGTGTGTAAAGTCTTCGAAACACACTTCACGGAAACCATAAGTGCAAGGAAGACAATCAGCACCGAGGTTGATTTTGGTAACCTAAGGAATGACCAGGAATTGGAAATAAAAGTCATTATAGCCATCTACAGCTTTACATAGCTATCGTCGATTTCTGGTCTTATAATAATTTGATCAAAGCATGAAAGGAATTTATCGCCATCGACTGTTTTCCACGTTATGGCAAATATGGCAATGAGTATCTGCTATGGGCATGTACATAGCTATCTGTGGTCTGCCTGCAATTCGTAGTTGTTATGTAATTTGGTCTACTACGTACAGTGCTGATCTTCTTACCTTAGATAAGGTTGTTTTAGAAAATTGAAAAATGTAGTTGAAAATAATTATCTGGACACACAAATGATATAAAATCGTTGATTTTGCATCATACCCTCAGGTGTAGACAATACATTTGAAATTAATGTTAGTGTTGCGGTTTTCTCACGGTTGTTTTCGTAAGAAGAGGGGGTTGGAAAGGTATACAGATCAGCTGATGCTGTAACTAATTTTACCAATTTAGTGGTCAGATTTGAAGGGATCACCCCTCTTAGAAATACAGATTAAACTAGGAGAGTACGATGAAAGTTAAAGCATTTGGGTTCTCTAACTTCTGTAAATGTTTTAGCGTGTTTTGTTTACCTTCTCCACGGGAAATGGTGTACACACATGTAACATTGAACATCTTCGCAAGCTCAAGTCATTTAAAATGATATTGTGTGTTTAGACTCCAAACCGAAATTGTAATTTGCACTGGAAACTTTACTAGGGGGGGGGGGGGGGTAATGCGGGCTTATTTTTCCTAACAGAGGCTAGCATCTTGTATCGTGTACTTTTAAGGTTTACTGATGCCAGTTATCAAATACGTCGTCTAGGCAAGGACGAATTTCGCTTTGTTTAAGTATGAATATTCTAATTACGCTTTCATCGGCACCAAATACAAAAGTAATGTTATTACAAATAAAGTGTTGATCCTGTAATCCATTGTTTCAAGTAATTTCACGAAACCCAGTCCAAGGTGAATTGTAAAAGAGGTGTGGTGTGTATGGTGTTCCATGCTCATTATAACAAAGTACAAGGAATGTACATACGTTGGGCTGTTTTGTTCCTTGTCATTAAGACAAAAGAATAATTCAACATTTATTAGAGGGAGAACACGTTACCGTCCTGAGTGAAAAAACGTAACATGTGAACATGAACAACTACTTACTTAAATGTGTTTCGAGAATCGCCTAATTTTGCAGGAGACTTTGCCGATCGCTTTAGTGGCTGAAACATAAGACATAAGCCATTGTCTTCAGCTTTGTGTGCGCGTTTTGGAGAGAAAAACCTCTTTCCTCCAGGCCCTGGTTGTTGAAAGAGCGGATAACTCTATCCAGCCGAGAAATCATTATAACACTGATAAAATGTACTCCAAACAATACATTTTATCCGCCCGATAGCGACCTAGCTGCTGGATCGGGGATAAATTTATATGCTCTTTGAACAACTGAGGCCAGGTTAAAAGCGAATGCACCGGCCGGTATTTAGTGATCACTCCGAGTTTTTGTTTTTTTAATGTTAGTTGCGAATAAATATAGCAAAGAAGAGTGGGTGGGGAAGGTAAAGGGGAATAGCTTACAGGACAGGTGTTTTTTTTTTTTTTTTTTGGCGTTTCGAATTTAGTCAGGTGAATAGAGGCAAGCGTGGAGCACAAGTTAAGCACGTCGGCAGGGGCGCATGAAAACGCCCAAAAAATGACGCCTGCAAGCTAAAAGGAGAACCTCCAACGGGAGCTAAAGGCTCCAAACTGGATAAGGAGGTGAACACTATATTTTGCGATTCAACATCAAGTTCTGCAGTGCTGGCTGAAAGCACAGAATCAAAAAGCGTAGTGCCCCCTGAGAGGAATGTGCCACAGACAAACCCTTTGCGAATCCAAAGAAGTCAGCGCCGGGCGTTGAAACTTACAGGATACGAGGATGAGTTTCTCAAGGAAGAGATTGCAAACCACGGATTTGGACCATGGACCGCTATTTTGAGAGATCCCAAGTACATGTTTCAAGAGGGCAGAACGGCAGACTCTCTAAAGAAAAGGGTGGGACTCAAATTTTCACCAGGGTCATACACCTGAACTGAACACTTTTCTAAATGCCGAGATAGGGTCTTTCTTTTCTTTGTATATCCGCTACTTAGAAAGCTTATCGCGCTTTTGCATTAAACTCAAGATTGCAACACGGACCAATTCATTTCACAAGTTAAGAACTCTTGCAATTTTATTTACAGTACCTCAGCTGAAAAGGTGCAAATAAACATACCATAATAGCTTTTCCAATGATCACTCGTCTATTCCTGGCTAGAAAAGTACTTGGTAATGTGTTGTTAATACACGCTCTTTTCGCATTTTTGGCTTGGGCACTCTTTGATCGCGGCCTCTTTCCAGTTGTTGCCTTGCACGTTCTTTCAAATGCTGGGTACTGGGGTGATAAAGATTTGTTCGTCATCGTCGTGTACTGCTTCTCCGGTGCTATAATTCTGATCACTCGAGTGGCCACTTAGATTTTCTGAAACCGATGACGGCTTGCTGAGCTCTTCTGGGGTTGGCAAGGCTGCAAACACATTCTTTACTAAATGTTTATGGCTGGGCAAAAACTTCATGCTAGGCCACATTTAGAGCACATATAAAAGAAGACAATAAAGTACATTTACAGGACAATAGATCAGGACAATAGAGGAATACGGATTTACATATTTGGCTTACCATGGCGTTCTTGCCTATGGCTGTTTTGGAGGACACCTAGAGACACACAGACACATTTCCTTTCTCGCAAGCCCTCCTGGCAACCGAGTGTTCCAAGGTTGCGGTGGTGATTTTTCAACTTCTCTTCAAGGACTTCACGGTACGCTGTCAACGACTTTCGCATTTCGGGATCGACACAAGTGAAGATACACTTGATGCAGTCATGGAGTTCCTTCTCCGTACTACATAGCCAGTGGCCTTCGTATGCTTTGCATGCCTGCTTGCATCGCAACTCCTCCTGGACCGCTGCCTGGGCATCATTGAACCTCTGGAGATCCTTTGCAATTGGGCACGGGGCTCAGGTTCTGGCTCGAGACACCCCTGGCTCTAAGCAGATTCTTTCTTTGTCTGATTTGTTCTTCTCACGACCGCTGTTCTTCGGTTCATCTACATTCCTCCATCCTCAGCATCTGCTTGAGGTGCCTGGTTGCAACTGCCCTATGAAGCCTTGCAAGAGCTGCACACGATCTACAGGGACAAGCTGTTGGAGTCGTGCCCACAAGCATCGTCTGCAACTCCCTCGTCCATTGTATCGTTGGCTGGTGCTTCTTTGGCCAAGAGTGCTGGTAAGCACAACGATCTTATCTCTCCCTTCTCCTCCTCCAGTAGAACACCCTTGGCTGTGGGTGATTAGTCTTCTGGGGCACAAGTATCGCTACCGGTCTCCGACTCTTCATCGTTTTGTGATGCTTCAGCCTTCTGTGCTGCCCAGACAACACAATCCATGGCGTGCTTCTTCGTCCAAGCCGAAGCCTTCTTTTTCGGCTGGGAGAGGCTTTGGAAGGAGTACGTTCTCAACCTCCTATCCATAGCGGCTTGGTGGCCGGTACCAAATTTCAGCTTTCACTGGGAGGTAATGAGCATCGGGCACCGGTTGATGAATGTTCGAGAACTTTGGTAATTCACGTCATGAGCTGCATACCCACCTTGGGTGAGAATTTTCCAGTCATCAATGTCCAGTGTGGTTTCTATGGCCTCGTCTATGAATATCACTCTGGTAAAAGGTATTATCATCGACTTGTTGAAGGCTCGTTGCTTTGTAACTGTGGCCACGTTTCTGTGATGGACGAGACCTACAATGGGAAACAACAAGCTGGTGTTGCCACTGTTTGCATCTCCCACCAAGCACGGCACTTTGTCCTTGTGTCTCTTTTAATTGTAGCTGAGCAGCTTGAGAAAATAGTCACAGAATTTGGCCACCTCCTGTGGTTTGAGACTGTTTTCGAGAACATCTCTGAAATACTTTGGGTCAGGATCTCTCTTGTGTCAAACGGACAATACGCTCTGGGAGACACTTTTCCACTCTGGTTGTCTTGAATAGCACTGTTCACGAAATCTCGTCTCTTGACAGACCAACACCAGCCATCATTGACCTCGATCAAATCATAGTCAATGGTCAGTGGCACGAACAGTTCACAATATGGATCTGCCAAAAGATCAGTGACTTTCTTCATTTCACGTATCAGCCTACTCTTGACGAACTCATTTGTTGCTAAGGTGTTGACGAACGCCCTGGCCTCACATTTGTAGGAGTAGGTGTACTTTGACTGTGAGTCTTTCTTGTACACTTTCCCTCTATAGCTGGCATAACCTAGCCTGTTCATTGCGATGGCGATGTCGTTGACCAAAACTGTCAGTTTATCTGAGAGCATTTTGGATTCCACATCAGGTCCCTCGGATGCAGTCGCTGGCTCTATACTCCCACTAGCATTAGCAAAGCCAAATTTGTCAACGCACAAGCCAGCTCTGATGAGTTTGTCGATTGCTCTTGCTAAGGGTTGCTCAAACTGTGGGTTGATGACAGTCAGTTGAACGACACTCGCTGTCCCACATTCGTCTAGGTCCTGCGAGCATAACATTTCATCGCCATCAGTACTTTCAAGTTCTTTTGCGAAACTATTTCTGTAGGAGCACCAAACCAATTCTTCCATAAATGGGTTTTTGTGGTCCTTTAACACCTTATACAGCTCCTTCATCGCCTCGCATTCTTTGGTCTCTACAAATGTTACCTGATGAAAAGCAAAGCAAGAAACAGTATTATTAAGAGCGATGATAGTATGAATAACCTGTCAACGAGCAAATCAACTGAAAGTATGAACGAACTAATAAATGACTGATGGACCCACTGGCTGAATGAGTGAATGAACGAACTCATGAATGAATACGTACTTTGTTAGCTGTGACGCTAACACCACATTTCAGCAACGTTCTGTGTACAACTATGGGGCTCGCTGGAGCACCATTGGGCGTCATCAAAGCCTGCCAGAAGGTAATGGCGGGACAAAGTGACTTGTTTACAAGTGCAGGGTTTCTGTCAATCCACTGTTGTGTTGTGGTGCTGGGAGTTTGGCTGGCGGAATCTCCATCACTCTCGTCACTCTCTTATTCGTTGTCTTTGTTGACTTTTGCTTTGCTTTTTGCATGTGTGCTCATAGCACTGAAGAAAAACGCCGCAGATTGAATTCCTGAAAAGAAAGAATGACAATGTCTCCGTATTTTTTCTTCACAACGATCGCTGAAAACGTCATTTATTCTAGCTTAAAAAGTCAACGTCTATTTGACAAATACCAACCTGAAATGGCAGTGTCACAAGCATCACGAGTCGTGCAGATCGTCTCCCAAGATTTTTTCAAAGCCTTCTCCTTGGTGTTACACACACATTTTGCACTAATAATGCTACATTTTCCCAAAACAACTGGACTGAGAAAGCACAAGGCATTTCCCTTGATGGCCTCACTGTTTAGTTGTCTGCCAGGTTGTTTGGCACGTATCATCTTCGATGGCAGAGGTACAAATGACTACAGAGAAACGGCTCCTTATATTTTGGTCGGGCACTTGTGACACCACAAGGCACAAATCTGACAGAAAATTGCACGTTTTTGCTGTTTCGTATTTGGAAGTGCCCTTTCGTTTTCAACACGTCTTGACTTGTAAACTTCGAAGAAAGTGCTAATTGGAGTAGACACTGTCAATGCCTAATGAACATTGCCAGTTGTAATAGTTCAATTTAGTGCTTGATCAATGCCATTCTAGTACCATGCACTGTTGTGCTCAACTGTCAGTGACTTGAGGAAGCACAAGGAATGCCTCTCGTGAAAAATGCATACTCTCACCATGTTGGGAGTTACGTTTGTTAACATTAACACAGTTCCATTGTTTCGGACTCTGCAAAATGATGCTAATTAATCTACATGTTACAACTGCCAAATAAAGGCCACTGAATCTGTTTCTTGGAACACAGTGATGGTTGTCCTGCATTTTTAGGGAATAAATCTGGCGGGCAAACACTTTAGGGAATATTCTTCGTTTGTCTGTTGCAAGTTCAGAAAAAGGTGCGAATTTGACTCAGACTACAAGAAGAACTCGGTACTTCGCTGATGAAAACAGCAACAAAAGTTGCTTGAAAATGTGATGTGCAGTTGATAATGTGAAATTTTCAAGTAGACATTTTGCTCTTTGGCTCTTGATTAATCCAAACCTATACGACCAAATATCGCTGAGGTGCACGTGATATAATTCTTGTTTCCGTCCATTCCATGATGTCTGTGTTTTGCGTTAATAAGAAGAAGAGTTTTGCATTTGAAATGTATTCCAATTGGAGTCGTACGCACTTCAAGTTTCCCTGCATCCCAAAACCTTTTTAAAAACAAGTGGAAAGTACTGATCTCACAGATTTCGCGGTAACTGAATATATTATCATAAACCTCTTCGCTTACTTACTGTAAGTATCATCAAGAAATAATATATTATCTATTTTAATGTTTTTTTTATTGATTACTTACAATAAGAAAGAGAAGTTAAAGAAGATAATACATTCTTGTTTCCGTCCATTCCGTGATGTCTTTTCCGTTGATAAAAAGAAGAGTTTTGCATTGGAAATGCATTCCAATTGAAATCGTACGCACTGCAAGTTTCCCTGCATCCCAAAACCTGTTTAAAAACAAGCGGAAAGAACTGATCACGCGGATTTCGCGGAAAATAAGATACATCAATCTCTTCAATATATTAATCTCTTTCGCTCTGTAAATCTATGATTTTAACCATTACTTACAGTGAAGTTTAGGAGCAAAGGGAAGCAGGAAATTTGGGAAACGATCCTTCTTTTTTCTTTTTCCTTCCTTCCTTCCTTCCTTTCCTTTCCTTTCTTTCTTTTTATTTTTCATTTTTCCTTTTTCTTTATGTTTTTGTATAATCGAGTCTGATTCCCTCGATGGTATAATCGAGTCTCGATTTACGATCATATAACGAGTCACGATTTTCAATCGAGTCCCATTTGAAGGAAACGTGAAACAAGTGAGATTGAGAACGAGTACAATTGCAAATCGTGAAATGTAGGGGGGTTTCCCAGAATCGATGAGTGATCCGAAGCCTTTTTCTGATACCAGAGAGATACATACTACTGTCCAGCTTTGCCAAGAAATATTTTTTCTTATCCCTGATGATGCCGTAGATCAGCAAAAGCTTGGACGTTTTTAACAATTTTAACATCAACTTTACAGTAGTGTAAGGCCTCAATCGAATCTTCAACTATTTCAAATGTTACTGAAGGACAACATTCAACGATACGTGAGTTCACGTGTGACTCAAACCTTAAAAAGCTTCCTACAAAATTTCTTGAGATCTGTCGGAGTTCTGTGCTTAATAATGAGGAACTGGAAGTAGATTTTAGATTGCTTATCGCCTCTCTATCCTTGGTTGAAGTTTCCTCAAACTCTAAAGTCGTGGATGCACTTTTCAAAGCCTTAGTTTCAAAGTTAGCAAACACACGCATGAATGAGTTCATGAATGCGAAAGTCGAGAGAGACCTAACGAAGGACGGCAAGGTTGTGGACGCAGATGAAATGCTCAGACCTAAACTCAAGTCATACACATTGTCTACCAAACGCAAGTAACTGTGAACTATTTATTTTCCAACTTTGTGTTATTATTTGCAACCAAGTTAATGTACACTGTTACGTTGATTTTCAAGGTCGTAATATATTTATGTGCAATGTTTTACACATTGTACGTAACTATTTATTTTCCAACTTTGCATTATTATTTGCAACCAAGTTAATGTACACTGTTACGTTGATTATCAAGGTCGTAATAGATTTATTATGTACAATATTTTACAGTTTTTGAATACCTCCTTGACAAAATTTCAGCAATTCAAGAATAACATGTGGGCTCTGAAGAAATATCCATTGATTCTCGACTTTAACTATGGAGTATGGGGATTATTGCATTGTATATTTCACCCAGTGTAGGGTCCCCAGATCCAGAGTGAGATTCTGATTTTTCAGCGGGCAATTGGCATATTCAGTGATAGCTTTCTTAGGATTATTTGCCATGATGATCTTGCCACCCCCATTGCTGTTCACATGCTGATTGCTGTCAATGATGGCACAAAGGTCATTGCTCTTGACCAAAACCCCCACAGTCATATTTTGTGAAATCATCACACCCTAGTTGTCAGAATGTGATGCATGGATCACTCCATTGATGTGATCAATTAAATCCTGAAATTCATTAGCATTTGTAAATGCAAACATTTGATCAGCTGATTCTACACTAAATAAATCCCCTACTGCATTGACAACATCTTCTACATCAAGATAAACAGCAGTGTTACTATACAGCTCATCATAAACCTCATTTCCATCGCAGATGGCATTAACAAATGAATTAAACTGTTACAACTGTTAATGTTGTAACGACAAAATAAGACGAGTAAAACGTAACGTCTTCTTCCTTTATTGTTGTTGTTTTTAATTACATGTCGCGCGCATTGTGACGCAGTCAAATCACATAATTTATGACATAAACCACACGTCTGGAAGCTGACTCCAGACAAGTGACAGATCTAATTTATTCTGGAAGCAATAAACCCCAAATTTCACTGCAATTAGGGTACATGCATTGCTGCCAAATGTATCTGCAATTGTTGACTGGGAAATGCTTGTTGGGAAAGTGAAAATGCAGAGGCAATTTGACAGCCTTTGACAGGGTATCACCAAGTTGCTTGTGGAACATGTAACATTAACAGCAGCAGTGCCACTTATATGCAAAACCACATCGCTATAACCCTTTTCAGAGTTTTTATTCTGCATCATGTCCTTTCTATTGATCAGTTTCCCAAGAGATGGACCATAGGATAGGGAAGACAAGTTTCCTCCACTGGAAAACTTGAGGATGCTATAAATTGATTCAGTGGGACGTCCATTTATGCGAAGTGGACTGATAAAATATTTGCCATTTGGGGCAACATTGTCAAAAAACCAGAATGTCAGAAAGCCATTGACCACAATATGTAGAAGATCCCAGGTCTAAAAAAGAGAAATAGTAAATTAGTGATGGATAAAATGAATATCCTATATTATTTTAATTTTATTGCAGTGCAGAGCCCCAGAAGCTTATAGCCTTAATCTTTACTGTGGATAAAGTCTTGATTGATTGATTGATTGATTGATAGATATCCAGTCAGTTGTATGCTTGTACAGTTATGCAAATTATATAAACATTCCAGATAGCTGACCTCTAAGAACTCTTTAGTCAGTTGTCAATCAAACAACACTTTTTATGAAGGAGATAATCTAAGCCAAACCAACATACAGCTGTTTACCTGCCATGCTAAAAACTTCTTCTGCCAGGCTTTGTTGGAATTGCCTGTGTATACTACAATCAACAAAGTGTAGAATAATTTAACAAACCAAGTATTTTACTTTAAAATATTTCATTTATGTTTCAGATCAACTTATGTTGGCAGGCAGACAAAGACAGTATTTTAAACATAGATCCCCTTTTCCTTTTTAACATGCTGAATGCAAGTGGCTAATAGAGCTAATATCAGTGGACTTTTCAATTCACTGTATGGTACCAACAACAGTTTCAGAAAGAAGAGTGAAAGAGAGCTTATTATAAAGTTTTGCCTGAGTTTCAAAACATGAAGTACGTACAGTACTTGTTAATGCAGGCTCCAGTAATTACCTGTATCATAATGTGGAGCAGCCCATTCTTCAAAGAAAGACATCCCCCTCTTATTGGCCAGAACTGGGCTGTCTTTGTTGTTGATCCTGCTGAGGAGTCCTTGTTCAAAAAGCAGGTTTCAAGCATCTAAGTATGCTGCTGTCGTCCCATTTGCCTCCTGGTTTGGTTCTCTGGCAAGATCTTGAATGGCAGCAATCATAAATCGTTGCTATGATATATAATCCATTTATTTTTTAAATATTTTTGCTTGTGTGTGATTGTGTAACATGACACAATATGTTTTAACTAAAATTGGAGAATATCCAAGTGAATTTGGGGTGTGACCAAACACTTTCATATTTATAGGAACGATATGAAATACCAGTACCTTTATTATTTTGGCAGGCCGCACATTTAAACGAGTCCAATAGCCCATTTGCATGATGATGTCACGCACGCTGTGCATTATGGTAGTAGTAGTAAAGACCGCCAAAGTTAAAAAAAAATGGCGGCAACTGATGCGAAAAGTCATGAAAACATGGACATTCAAAGCCACTCAAAGTCCGAAAATTTGAAGAAGAAACTTGAGTTGTCTGAGGAAGATGTCCCAGGGGCATCGTTCAAAAATAAGGATCCTCAAATCTTTCATAATGAACAACTTAAACGTTGGTTAAAGTGTCGAGTTGCTAGTGTGGGTGGGAGTTGAAGAGAATTACTCGCAAGGTTTATAGTTCTGTCAGTATTTTTCTTTCAGTATTTTAAGAATTACAGCGATTTTCTTAGGCTCCAGCTGTGTCTTTGACTTAAATAGAATAAAGGATTATCAAGTATCTGGCCAGGAGAAGAAAATCGTTGATCCAGATGGAGGGATACATTGTGGTAGACTTCGACTTGAGCACGAGCTTCGATCACAACAAACCAGCGATAATCTTCCCAAGAGAGTTACATGGCCCAGCGATGGTTGGACATTATCTTTGGAACAAATGCCTCCGTTTCAGCATTGTTATTTGTTTGTTCATTTAGCCGGAGAAATGGAAAGGAACTCGAAGAAAGTTCGCCCAGGTGCTTTCAAAAAATTTCAGAAAGGTTTGGACCGACTTTGTTGGAAAAGTTAGTATAACTGAGACTGAAATATCTGAGATCGAAATACAAACAACAGGTCAGTCTGAAAATACACAGTGGTTCAAATACAGATGTGCACGAGTAACAGCATCCAAGTTTGGGGAAATTAAAAACAGAAGATCCACCGCTGCACCTGATCGCTTGATATGTGATATTTTTCAGTACAATCCAAAAGGTAAAACACCCCATCTATGTCAAGAAGGTTTAAGGCTTGAGCCCATAATCAAAGTGAAGTATATAGCCAAGCAACTTGAAACTGGCCACACTGGAATAAAGGTATCTGAAAAAGGATTGATCATTGACAGAAAAAACCCTTTGCTTGCAGCTAGTATTGATGGTGAAGTTTATGACCCAACAGCAAAGCACAGTCCAGTTGGAAATCGTGAAATGAAATTTTAACAATTTCCCAGCAGATTATGTACACAACAGAAAATTGAGGACAATTTACTACATTTCATTGCTAAGCAGGCAAAAGACTCATGTCTTCAAATTACCAGGAGGACTTAAGCTAAAAACTCGTCATCATTACTATGCCCAAATACAGGGAGGTATGGGTATTTCAGGAAGGCAATGGTGTGATTTGGCAGTCTATTGTTACTACAGAAATATGAAGGATTTGCATATTGAAAGAATTTACTTTGACCCAATTTATTGGAATGATCTGAAACGTAACTTATTAAATTTTTGTTTACATGCTGTAGTACCTGAGATTATCACCAAGAGAATCAAAAGAGGAAAACCACTTCATCCCACAGTGTATTGTTATAAGAAGTGAGATGAACATCCTAACTTACAGGAAGTATATTAGTACAAACAACTGGACTTGAAATTCCTTAGCCAAGTAGATCAGATTGCTAGAGAATATAGTACATGTAACTTGAGCAATGACTAAAACAACTACATGTATTAGTATTCAGAGAATATACACACCCATGTAATACATTCTATTATGTCCTGCTTTGTTTCTCTTCTTATCTTAATGTAACACCATGGCTAAAGAACTAGGGGACCTTTAAAATTAGTTAAAATGGCACATACTTTCCATATTTTATTTATATCTTCAGCCATAGTATTGGGAATGATTTGTCTTAAATTATTGAAGTTTTTAATTCTTTCAATTGCCTTCTCTACATGAATGCGCACTGAAGCAATTTGTCTTGTTTCATCTTCCTCATCTGGATCCAACTGATCCTTGCATCTCATGAATGGGGGGATATTTCACAAAGCTTTTTTCGAAACCAACAAATCTTGAATCTCAAATCCCCTGTCAGCCATGACAGCGTCTCCTGGTTCAAGTAAATCTAGTATTCCAGATGACACAACAATCTGCCTGTCACTTGCATGGCCTCCAAATAAATCAGAAATAAAAGTCACTGCACCTTGTGGAGAAATTCCCACCAGCCCTTTTGCGGTGTTGTGAGATTTATAGGATGAATAAGTTGCTGACTGTGCTCTAAAGCATGAAGGCTTCTCAATGAAAATCTCAGTACAGTCTAAGATTACACATGTAAAAGGATAGTCAACAAACGGGTTTCATCGAACGGGTGAAACGCACGGCTATGGAACGGCTAAGAAACAGGTGAGACTGAACGCCGAACGGCTCACTGCAAATTTCGAACGGGTAGCTTCGAACGCCAAACAGCTGATGAAAAATTTCGAACGGCCGGTCATGAGCAGCTGAACTGCTAATTAAAAATTCCGAATGGGTAGCTCTGAGCGCCGAACGGCTGATTAAAAATTACGAACGGATAGCTATGAATGCTGAACAAGTGATTAAAAGATTTCGAACTGGTGGCCCTGAGAAGCTGAACGGCTCATTGAAAATTTCGAACGGATGGTCCAGGGTTGTCATTAGATTTGAAAGTAGGCGGCTGATTGATGATAAGAAGGCGGCTGAGTGTAGTTGCGCGTGGAAAGCACGCATAGCATGTCGTTTTGTGACATGCGTACTAGGGGGGTCCGGGGGCATGCTCCCCCGGAAAATTTTTGAATTTTACTACCCGGCAGATGCAATTTCCTGCATTTTGGGCTCATTTTAAGTCTTCATTGTACGTGAAATTTGAAGTCAAAGACTGCAAGTTTACTGACTCGTCTGTTACTTTTTTTTAATTTTTTAAGAATCTGTCTTCTCCTGATTCTGTCACTAGAGTACAGAGTGACTGAGATGGCTAAAATATTACATCATCATCACAGTTATTGTGAGTCATAATCAGACTGAGAGTGTGTTTTCTTGACAGCTAGAATATTAGCAGAAACGTTTTGAACTTTACTACCTCTCAGATGCAATTTCCTGCTTTTTGGAAACAATTTCAGTCTTAATAAATTGTATGTGCAAATTGAGGTCAAAGACTCGAGTTAACTGACTCGTCTGTTACACTTTTTAACTTTTAAAAAATCTGTCATGCTCACTTTAAGGAATCTGTGGGTTTTTTGGCTTAATTACAATTTCTGTCATTTGAGTACAGAGTGAAATAGCTAGAAAATCATATCATTGAAATCGTCACATTCACTGTCATAATCAGAGTCTGCTTCTTCTTGGCAATTAGTGTCAGCAGTCAAGTTCAGGGCAGCACTGGCAATCTCCACCTCTGATCCATTACCATCATCAGAAACCAGCTGAAGATCAACAGTGTCTGTTTGTACACATGCGTCAGATACTTCATTCGTATCCATCTGAGGCTGCAGCAGAAGCGGCATGGCCATGCTTTGGTATCTTTCTTCTCTTTTTTTGGCTATGCCACTTTGCAACAGCTGCGGTGATCAGTGCTTCACATTCAGGTGTTCCAAGCTCTGGCCCATTGATGGATATCATCAGAAGAGACTGAAGCATATCAACACTAAGTCTGTTCCTCAGCCTAGTCTTGATACGCTTTGGGGTACTGCATCCTCGTTCTGGCCATGCATTTGACACAGGCATTGACAGGCACACTTCAGCGATGTTTGCAAGGGCAGGAAACACGCTGCTGTATGTTGTCTTGAGGGAAATGAGCCGTTTCAGGCACCATTATGTGGCTGTTTCTAGGTGGCTCTCCTTCACCTCTTCTGGTATGTCTTGCCTCCAAGTATGCATGTCAAACTTGAACTTCTCCCACTCCGCCAGCAGCTGCTCTTTCTTTGCCTTCTCTTCTTGATCACCTTGAAAGAAATGGACTGCCAGTGTCTTAACTTGCTTTGTTCCATGTTCCTTAAAAGCACCAGATCCTGGTTGTGGCAAGGTCAGTGTGGATTAAAGATGGAGAAGGCACTGACAATAGGGAGGTCGCCATCAAACCTGCAATGGATGTTCTCCTTTAGTGCTGCTACATACTTGTCTAGAAGACCTGTAAGCTGATTTTCCTGAGTTTCAGTCAAGTGTAGCTCGCAGGTTGACAGACGTCCCTCTAGATCTTTCTTGAGAGCTGCTATTGGAGACTTGGAGTCTGCGATGTCCGTCAACTTGTGGGTAGTGTAAGCAATGGAGGGCTGAATATGGGAAAAGTTCACCTGTCCTCGCTGAAAGTTCTTGCTTAGAGAGGCAAGGACAGGGAGAATCTCTTTCAGGATGTAGATGGTTCCAATAAATTTGGAAGAATCGATCTTACTGAGTAGGCCACATGCTACTGCGTCGTTGTCTTTAAGCTGCCTCAACGTCTGCTGTAAAGCCAGAAAATCGTCATAGATGGCCCGTGTTGCTGCATCAAATGATAACCACCTTGTCTGGCATGCCTTCTTAAACTTCTTTGCTACGACTTTCTTGCTCTTATCAGACAACACTAGGGACTTCAAATTGATCTGTACTTTCAGGTACATTGCTGTCCGCTTTGGTGAATTATCAAATAATTTCCAAAGCTGCCTTAACCAGAGCTCAACATTTTTTAGGTACTCAATCTGTGCACTGGTATCTGTGCAGGCCAATGCAAGCTTGTGGCACAAGCAGTGCATTGAAATTAGGCGAGGATTCACCTCCTTTAAACGGGCTGCTACTCCACCCCGTAAACCAGTCATCACAGCTGCACCATCAGAAACCAGGGAGCTGCAGTTCTTGACCTCTAAACCAATCTTGGTTAGTTGGGATATAAAACTGACACTCTCCCTAGCATTTCAGCCTCGACAGCATCCTTATGCTGCTGGGTTGACAAATGATCCTGAACGGCCGATTTCTTAAAGCATATGCTGGGCGTTGCATTGAAAACTTTAGACTTGTTCTGTTGGTTTTCCGTATTATGCTTCTTGCACAAAAAACAGAACATCCCTTTTCCTTTTTGGTATACTAACCAAGCCAGACCAGTTTTCCTGCAAACATTGAGGCCCTTGTCAAATAACCAACTGTGGATGAATCTGTCACGGCTAGGCTTAAGACGAGACTGTTCTTGTACTGTCAGGTGCTGACAATGGTCTGAAGTGCACTTGCAGAAATTGTACACTACTGCTTCGTCGGGAAAGGCAAAAAGCGTCTCGATTTCCTTCATCATCGTTGCTGTGTCGTGAGACATGCGACAACTTTCAGCTTGCTCAGATTTCTCATTGGCTATGCGGTTTGCTTGTTGCGCTGGAACAGAAGCCAGTATTTCATTGGAAACTGTTTCTTCCTCAGCCCCACAACCAACACTTTCATTTGACAAGCTTGTTTCATCGATAACATTTTCCGAAGAATTACCTGAAACGAAGCGATTTTGTATCATCTAAACGTTTTCGTGTGACGTTTTCTTCTTTTTTTAAAAAAACATTTGAAATAGGTTTGCTTATTAGGTAAACTCTCTAATATTAGGTTTATTATTGTGCAACAAGACTTTACATGTATATTATTCCTTCATTTCGGTTCTTAGACGGAAGCCATGTTACGAGCGACTGTCATAATTAATCGTTTTCGTGCGGTGTACAGAACAAATTTGTTGAGAGTTTACAGGAGATAAATAATGCAAACCAGGTGTTGAAAACTGTATTTATCATGGACAGGCTTGTCAGACACGGTACATAATAGTATTACTTTTCTCATTACATTCTGCTTCAAATTTTCCATTTTCTTTAAACTTGATATGTTTTATGACAGAGAACCTCTGTTTCATTCATTAATATAGTTGTTTTATAATCACGGGTAGCTCAAAAGAAGTTGTTTTTAATCACGGGTAGCTCAAATTACGAAAGCCGCTGTGTGACGTACCTGTAGAAATCACGGCATTTCGCATTCATTCTTTTTGTTTTTTTGACTGTTGTTATTTACTGATATGATTAAACTGTTCCATTCGCTTTTAGAAAGTCAAAACAAGGATTTTTCATTCATCAATATCCCCCCACACACGTAATTCTCCGGTAAAATCGTCCGCTATTTTTGTTTAGTTCCCGAAAACACGTAAATTAAGTTAGTTGCAATGAAAAAAAATTCGCCCGGTTGTTCGAGCAGCTTATAACAGTCGTTGTAACTGGTATACAGCGAAGTTCTATGTTAAAAATCACAGAATTCTTGGAGTTAAATTCGAGAAAAAGAAATAAGTATTGATAAAAAGTCCCCTTTAATGGTAGCGTGTTTACGCAACCCGGGAGAAATGAATTCATTATTCTACTTCAAGACAATTCTATGATAGAGCAGAAACATATTCGCCGCAAGATAAGGAAATTCTCTTAAGACACATTTTTTTGTGGTTCTTTTGAAGGAGAGCGGTGGAATAACGCCGTTTAAACTCAACATACAAATTCTTACGCCGTGGAGCCTTTTTGCACGACACTAGATAATTGATTTAATAAACTGGGTGAAATTATTCGTCGGGCTTACCTTGATCGCCGTCTTTTTCGTTGGATTTCCTTTTCTTCGTTTGATTTGAAAAGTAATCACGAAGCGACTGCTTTTTTTCTCCGTGACCTTCCATCTACTTTAAAAACTTTTGAAATACCTTTCAACTTCTTTGACGCAATGCGACGTTCGTGCAATGCTGACATCACGCGCTGATTACGAAAGTTATCTGTCAACACCGGTCGTAATTTCTGTATGTCCTTTCTGCAAGGATTTTATTCTTTTTTAAAAAATGTACAAAAGGAAAACGTAAAACGAAATACTAAAGTTTAATTCCCCGTGTAAAAAGTAAATTGACAATCTTTATATTATTGGCAACATAATGCAATTATTTCTGTTTTTTTCTTAAAAAAAACATTTCCGTACAGTAGCCGGCGCAAGTTGGTCTGACAGCCGGCGGAAATCCGCCGGCTACCGGCTTCTAATGACAACCCTGATTTGGTCACACAGTGTGAACGCAAAACTTCGAAGCGGTTATTGTTATTATTTCTTGTAAGCACATTGAGATTTTTAATTGCACACTAAGAACGTTGCTGTTATTATCATTATTAACCAGTGTCCGGCCGAACGAGCCGGAGCCAAGACAAAAATAATTTAGAACGTTAATGAGTGGTGGTGAACGACAAAGAAAACTTTGAACTGATAATGAGACCTAAAGCAGTCTAAGACAAGCGATTAAATTAACCTTGAACAGAATGAAGTGGTTCTCTCTGGAATGCAAAGGAAACGAAACCATTAAGGTCAAATAATCATTATCCTGGCGCGAACGCTTGTGTTTTTGCTCACTTGCCAAAAATTTGCATATGAGTTGCAAAGCACGTGACAGGTAACGCAACAACTGCCAATACCTGAGCCAATCTGGACAGAAGGGCGCGTTGTCTTAGCAACTGCACTAGCTTTTCTTGCTACACGTACTCACGTGCTAAATTCTTTGGAGACTTTTAAAATGGCAGAATGTGATCAGACTGATGTCCTTGAGAGTGAGAAAATTGTAGCTAAAGTTAAGAAGTTTCTACAAGATGGATGCGGGTGTTCTCAAGGTCAAAACGGTGGCCAGTGTTCTCAGCAATTTTCGGAGGAAGCCGTGCTGTCTAATTTAAGTAATTGAATACAAGTGATGGAACAGAGAATTAACTCTGAAGTGTAAATTAAAGTGCTAATAGAAACCCATGAAAAACCCACTGGGCGTTAGCCCTAGTAAAGGGTATCAGGGAACCACACAAGGTAAAGAAAAAATTCTTATGACCTCGGTGGGAATCGAACCCACGACCTCCGGATTAGATCTACCGTTGCTCTGCCGACTAAGCTATGAGGTCGGACAGAGAAAGTCGGGGACAATGTATATATATATATACATATATATAATTTAAGTAATTGCCTGGAACTTTCCCACGGAGAACTCAATCTTGTCATACTGGTGAACATACAAGCATTCACGAGCATCGATTTTATTGGCCAAAAAAGAAGTCGAAGCACACCATACAGTTTCCTTTATTAATCCCGCCTGATCTGCAAGGAAATGTTTTTTAACATATACGGCATCAGCTATTCACGCTTTCGGAGATTAAAAGATCAGTACGAAGAACACAGGATTTCTCTAAGGGTACATGGAAACAGCAGGAAACTTCCACACAACATGTTACCGGAAGCCGTGGCGGAGGACGTTTAGAATTTCTTAAGTAACTATGTTGAAGAAAACGCTGTCCTACTTTCCGGCAGAATCCCAGGTTTTAAAAAAGATGATATTAGTCTGCTACCATTGTCGGACACAAAAATGAGCATGTGGCGCGCGTTTAAAAGAGCATGTGAAGATACAGACAAGCAAGCTGTTTGCTATAGAACATTTATAAAATTTTGGGAGCAGTTTTACCCGAATATTGTTGTTGTCAAGCCTATGACCGACCTGTGTCTAACATGCCAACAGAACACATTGAAACTTCTTTGATCTGCGAACCTTCCCGACAGCGAAAAGGCTGAGTCTGTCCTGGCTCAACAAGAACATTTAAACTGTGCACAAACAGAGAGAGATGTCTACAGGAACGCTTGTGAAGAGTCAAAAAGGAACTTTGAAAAATTTGAGGACACAATCGACTTGAATGAACAGCATGATGCATGTTTCCTTGATACAACCATACATTATTCATTTGACTTTGTGCAACAAGTTCACATTCCTTGTAACCCGATGCAGCACGGACCATTATACTTTAAAACACCACGCAAATGCGGAATCTTCAGCGTCATGTGCGAAGCGATCCCCAGACAAGTGAACTATTTAATTGATGAGGCAAGCGAAGTTGGCAAAGGGGCCAACACAACAATAAGTTTCGTTCACCACTATTTGGAGAACCATGGACTGGGTGAGACACATGTCCATCTTCATGCCGATAACTGTTCGGGGCAGAATAAGAACAACTATTTCCTTTGGTACCTGGCTTGGAGAACTATTGTTCAGCTTTATGACTCAATCAGTTACTCGTTTTTAATTGCCGGAAATACAAAGTTTGGCCCAGATCGCTGCTTTGGAATGGTCAAGAGATTGTACAAAGTTACCTACTTTTCTTCTCTGTATGAATTTGCCCAGATGGTGGAATCATCTAGCTCTGTTGGAGTCAACAAAGTCCAGCTTGTTGGGACGCACGATGGAAAGGTTATCGTGCCGGTGTATAATTGGTCAGCGTTTCTGGAACAGTATTTTATCAAGTTTCCCAACATAAAAAAGTTCCATCATTTCCGATTTTCGAAAGACGAACCTGGAAAACTTTATTTCAGACAGCACAGCACATCACCTGAACAATCTATGTGGCTGCTTAAGAATCCCGCGATCCTGCCACCCTTCGAACTTCCATCCAAGCTCAATCCTGAAGGATTATCTCAAGAGCGGAAGCAGTACCTGTATCGCGAGGTTCATCAGTTCTGCAAGCCTGGAACAGAAGATCTGGTTGCTCCAGCCCCATGAAAAATCCTGTAGGTCGAGCATTCGACTGTGACTGTCATGAATTTATGACTGTTATGCTATGACTGTTATTTTTATGATTATGACGCCTTATAAAATGTTGGAAGAGTTATGCGCGAATCGAGTTCATTATCCCAATAAAGCATGCGCTCTACGTCACACACGTACACTGTTGAGTTATAATGCACGCTGCCTACGTCACAAGCTCGTGCGCGAGCAAATAGGTATGAAAGCTTGCTTAAATCTCTGGGACATTTTATAAAAGAAATAAAAAACTTGTTCCTCCACTCGAGAAGTGCCAGAAGCACTCGCCTTCGGCTCGTGCTTCTCTAGGCACTTCTCGAGTGTTCTTAAAAATTCCCGCGTGCTTATATAACTCAACAATGGACTCGGTGCATTTTTTATTACTTTAATATTAAATTTTAACCAAGTGATGGCTGAGTAGTTAGTTCGCCGGACTTCTAGAGTCCGAACTGCGCTGTTGTCAAGGTCTTAACAGTAAATAACTTCGGTGAAGTATTTCAGTTTTTTCTTTGTTCTTTTCTGTTAGGGTTCCTGTAAGAGATTGAGCATTTATGCCAGTAGAACTGAGAAGTAAATAAACCCCTTTATTCATTCATGTTCGTGTCATGCCAATTACTTAGGCCTGGTTTATACGTTGCAGTACAGACGAATATAATTGACACGAATTTAATTATAGCGATTAAATTCGTCTGTAGAGCAATGTATAAAACGAAACTAATAATCAAATTCCTCCAGACGTTTTATCCGTGTGCCCCACACCGATAAAACTTTGTGAAATGCGTGTTGGTTTTAGAAGTCGCACTTCAGACGCATTGAATCAAATGCATAAATTACATTTACGTTTTAGTATGGCAATCGCTCCACTGAATGGCGCCATTTTGCTTTTAATAGATGAGTACAGATGATTCACAGTGCGGACGCAAACTACTGGTAATTATTTCGTTCGACGTATAAAACGACTAGGTAAAAATTCGTCTGCCAGTCGACGGAAAGTCGTCAATTAAATTCGTCTAATTAAATGCGACGTATAAACAGGGCCTTATTCCGCCCCACCCCCCACTAAAGCTTTTTCAGGGAATTTTTTTTCCTGAAAGGTAACGTCCTTACCCATATTATGAACTGTCTTGCGGGTGAGACCAGGCGGTTCATACTGATACAATAATAGTAACAACTACACCACCAAAGCTCAGGATTAAACAATGTATTAACTATTTTAATGATAAATAAACAAGAAGAGATACAAAATTATATTAAGCAGAGTATTTTTCTTCAAGCCATAAAAGTGACAGGAAATATATTACAATGAACGAGCCGGAGAAAATTCGTCCGCTAAAGATTTGCAGGTAGCACGACACTTCAAATTGATCTTGCTTTTTAGAAACCTCCATGCTCTCTCTTTTTCCTCGGTGGAGCTAAGTGGAAACTTAATGAAAATCAATACTTTCATCAATTTTAATTTGCTGCTATCCAGGCCCTTTTTCTCGTATGTACCATCGGTATTGCTGGTTGCTAGTTCTTCCTTACAAAAGAAATACGGAAGTAGCTTCAGCACACACAGGTGGCGCTCGTTTTCTTTTTCGAGGATCTTCTGGACTACCTTACTCTCGTTGGTGTTACACATGTTCCAATTAGCTCCTCGTCGATTTTCTGCGGGTTATTTGCTGATTTGGTGGTTAGTTCTATGACTGGACTGGTCTCGACTGATTGGTCCTCGTCGCGAAGTCTGCTCAAGGTATCCATGTTAATGGTGAGAAGGTCTTGGTTGTCTCTGGGGCGGTTGGCTTTGTCGATCACCGGGGTCTCACTGATAGATGCAGAGTCTGGTGTATCCTCGAGCCGATTCACTACTTGTCCCTCCAGCACGTCGAGCCGCACTTCAACGTTCAAAACTGCAGAGGCCACATCTTGGATTTCTGATGTGGAGCCTTGTATTTTCTCCAACACCTTGTCTTCGATTCCTGATACGGAAGCCTGTATTTTCTCCAGCATCTGTAAGAGGAAAGTAATGCAGTATTAGAGCTTTAGCTTTCAACCGAGTTTGTCAATAGTATACTGTTTCTTTTTTTCCCGTGTACATCTTGATGTCGTGAGAAAGTTCACCAAGAAATAAAGAGGTCATAGCCGGTTTAACTAAAGTAATTAAAAAACGCACCGAGTGCATTGCCTGTTCTGATAAAGAGGAATCAGCGAAAAAAGATTTTAGTTTAGTTTGGCGCACGCGAGGTTTTGGTTTGTGTTGTACTGAGTCGTGTAGTGTCGTGTGTATTTTACAGTTGTGAAGAAAGCTAACCAGTCGTTGATAAAGGTAACCTGATTTATGATGAATTAAGAAACCTAACCTTTTTCAAGTTTTATGAAGTAAAACGTTCATTTTGTAATATCTCATAAAATGCCATAGCATCCTTTGTCACCGTTGTATTGAGTTTTGCCCACACACGATACCTGTAATCAGAAGGTTTTTTTCCCTAAGATTAAATCTGCAAATAGGTTTAGGAAACTAACTACAGCTTGTAGAAAAGATTACCTGAACAAAATTCTCCTGCATTTCTATGTGGGACCTGAGAATTTTGCTGTTGACTTCCTCAATGTTGTCCAGTCTCTTCATTAACGTCCGGCACTCTTCTGTCTTGGCAGAGAGCTGCTCGCAGAGTATAGTTGCGTCGTCGTCTTCACGACGATTTTCATTGCTACTACTCGTGGGAGCCATGGACTTCTCCTTGACCATCTTTGCTTCAATTTCAACTCCCGCTTCTTTTGATCGACCAAAAATTGATCGTACAGGTGGTCACTTGGAGTAACTTCACCGGCTTGAGTCTTGGTACCTTGTACTTGGATGGGCTGAGGCAAAGAAACAGAAAAAAAACCCATTAGATTTGAAACAGAGTCGTTTCCAACTGGGTCAGTTACATTAAAGTGTCAATTCGAAGATTTTAAAGCCGCTGTTACACATTGAAACTTTTAGCTGAAACTGTTTCAGCAGCCGTTGGGCCATGTAACATGGTCGGTTTTGTGAAACTTTTTGAACTTCCATTGCGAGACAAGCTTCACGAAAAGTAGAACCGCTTTCTACTTCTGCAATAGTCGCAACAAAAACGAGAGTTGCACCATGTAACACCACTTTGTGAAACTGGTCTCGATCACCGTTGCACACACATTTGAGCTAAAAGTTTCAACGTGTAACAGCAGCTTAAGCTTCACAATGATGAATACATGTGTCATCGAATTATGGAGGTGATGAATGTTATGAAATGTAAAGATAAATAAGAACTAAATCACTGAACGAAATTTAAGTTTAAGCTCCCCGCAATAAGTGCTGTTTTATATAAGCAAGATGTCTCATTTAATTTACTCGATTTCGACTCAAGCCTAAACTGAAATTAAACGTAGCACATGGCAAATTAAATTCCAAAGTGTACAAACTACTCCTGTTTAAAACATTTAGGTACTACTATTTTCGGCATGCACAACATCGAGCATTTATTACAATGAAAGCCGTGAGACGCACAATTAGAATAAGAATGAATAAATCGCGTATCGTGCGTCACTCCTCGGTCAAGTTAAAATGCAGAGCCTAAACTCTGCTAAAATGCAGAGCCATAAACATGGCACATCGCAATTCAAATTCAAAACTCTGAAGGGGGTGAAACCGGCTGCTTCTGTACAAGCTCACTGTCTTCAGTGTTCTATCTGTTTTGATTTCGTTGAAGTAAGAATCGAGTTAAATTGCACGAGCTGAGATATAAAGTCTTACCTTCTTTCGCGCAACTTTTCTCCTTGGTGGATCTGGACTTGCTTCCATCTCTGATTCCTCTCTTGTCTGCAGGATGTTCTTCCTTAACCACTCCAAGTCTCTCTGGGCCAGCACTGATTCATCATCTATAAAATACATGTGAAACGGGTAAGTATATGTACTTCCAAATGATTTTCTTCTTTTAGTCGCACGGAAAGAAATTGGCGTAAAAGGATTGAAACTTACCGTTTAATGCGAGGATCTCTGCCTGAACTTTCTTCCCTTCCCAGTTGACAGTCACAAGCTGTCCTTCGGCGAAATCCTTGTCTTTCTCAATTATGGCACGAGTGGTTGCAATACCAGTTTTTTGCTCTTCAGGAAAAACAAACAATACTTTCTGGGGTTTTTGTTTGCTTGTTTCTTTGCACAGCTGTCTAACCGTGAGAGACATGACGTGACTCAGCTCACCAGTGTAAACTTACGATAACTCTAGTCAAGAAGGCTGTTGCAAGTATATGAAACAGTTTTGCTAACGGAGGTCTTTTATAGGATCGGGAGGATCGAAAATCCAGTATTTTCATTGGATAAAATTAATGGAGGGTGACTGTTATTAACTTGATTAAGATAAGAATAAGTCACACGAGTCCGTGTTTGCATAATGTCCTGTGTAATCCACGTTATTTCATCTGCTTAATAATGTTACTTAAGATCAATTGTGTGAACCGCCAACTTGTGATTTTTTATCGTGTCATTGAAGCCGGTGTCTCTGACTCAACGGTGATCCAGACTTTTTCTTTTTTTCTCTCTCTCTGTCTCTCTCTTTTTTATCATGTGTGTGATTGAATGCAGCACGAGTTCTGTGTAATTTACATTATCTCATCTGCGTTTTACTGTTCTGAGTGAAAAGAATGTTTTTTTTTCGAGAATTCAGTTTTGTAGTTGTCCTCCATTTTACAGCTTTCCTTACCATCAAAAGGAAAACAAAAACACTTGGAAAGGCTCCTAAAACGGTAATTATCATTGATCCGCCGGCGACGCAGAATGTTACACAAACATGCATAACAATTTTACTTCAGATTAATGGCGTGAACCGCCAACATGTGATTTTTTATCGTGTCATTGAAGCCGGTGTCTCTGACTCAACGGTGATCCAGACAGTATAAACAAAAGTTCTGAACTAGACGCAAAGGATTAACTTAAACAAAAGGCTTAAACAAAATGAGATGATTCTTACCGAATGCGAGTGCAAATAATAATATTATTCAAGACTTTTGTTTACTGATATTTTTATCACTCATCGACACTTCGAAACACGTGATAGGTAACGTAACAGCCAATCTGTGCGCTAAAAGTTGTGTATTATCATCAAGGATTATCACCGTGGCATTTACAAGCAAAGGATCAGCGTTTTGAGATTAATTAAAAAAGGAAGTCAGATGGAAGACTGTTTTGAAGTTCTGAAGACTTGGCCTGTCTTGACGAATTCGTGGGCATCATTATTTCTGTCTGGGTTAGCTGATCTTATCGTGGAGTAATTATTGTGTTTACACACAGGTGTCCTCAAAATAAGAAAAATAATAACCTCATCGATCAAAAGAGAAGTGTGGCTCATTTTTAACCCGAGCATTAACCTGTCCTGAGAAAACCCCGATACTCAGACTATTCATTTTCAACTCCTGTTGCCAGGCAGTTCAGTACTAGAACAGATGCCGTTCGAATTGATTAAGATTTTTTCCAAATGGCTGACCCAAGCCGTTCAAACGGATGGTGATTTTTTCTGAATGGCTGACCCAAGCAGTCGAACAGGTGGAGACTTTTTCCGAACGGCTGACTCAAGCCGTTCGAGCGGATGGTATTTTTTTCTGAACGGCTGACCCAAGCACTTGAACGGGTGGAGACTTTTACCGAACGGCTGACTCAAGCCGTTCAAACAGATGGTAATTTTTTCTAAACAGCTGACGCAAGCCATTTGAACAGATGAAGACTTTTTCTGAATGGATACCCAA
>OX419338.1:15689214-15694214 GCA_948470475.1 Galaxea fascicularis
AATAATTTCATTCGATGTTCAATATTGCCGTGAACACTGCCGTCTGGTTGATCACCATTTCAATTTATTTTTACAAGAAACACGCCACCTAATGAGACTTTACGGAAAAAATCAACCATCGAATTCAAAAATGAGAGCCTTTGAGGAATTCAAAGCTGACCGCAGTTACAGAGATATCGCGGCAACATTGGCAGTTCAAGAAGCTACAGCGGAAATATACACAATTGACGCTTTCGCTGCTCAGGAGCGCCGCTCAACCATATGTGAATGGCAAACTTGCTGAAAATTCAAAGCGAAGATTTTGAAAGAATCAAGTCAGCAATCACGGCAAACTCAAACGCTAAATTGGCAACAATACGCGCAGATCTTAACGAGTCATTTTCGTATAATCAAATCCGTTTTGTAGTTGCATGTGTGATAAGAGAGCTTGATTTGTGAAGTGGTCCAGTGGGGAAAAGGAGGGGTAGGGGGAGGGGGACGGAAAGTCGAAGAAGGCCAAATGTATGCACCTAGTTTACGTGAAAATTACCCTAAGTTTTGATCTGTTTTCAGTTTTGATTACTTGCAAAAATAAGAGTATAAAGAAGCAATGCTCCAGAAGAAATTTCAGGTCAAGTTTTCTTGTCTTTCTTCTGTAAGTACAGTGCCATTGAAAAAAATAATGGAGGTTGAATATTATCTTAAAAATATAAATTCTTTGGAATTTTCTAACTACTTTATGTAAACATGATTCAGATACTGACTTATCCATTTATGGTCAGATGAAAAATCTTCATTAGAAGAGAATAATAACATCAGGTGGACAAGTACAAAATGTTATTTCCCTTTGTTCCGGGGCATGGCAATTTATGATAATCAGTTTGAGACAAAGGGAAAGATAATTTAAATCAGGGATAGAATTGAACCGCAACAGATATAATAAGCTCACTACTTGTACAGTGCTGTAAAATAATTATTATAGATACTTTCCAATGTCCATCAAGGGTTCTATTTGTTAACTTCCTTACTAACTACAGAAAATAATACAATCACTCTAAATAGGAAAAATATGTATATAGTCCATTTCCTCCATTTGCTTCTCCTTTGCCCAATTTCGAATAAATGTTTTTTTTCATTGCAACTGGAATAATTATTTTTTATACTAAAAAATGAAAATTTCATATTATGTTCTTATTGGTTTATGCATGGAAATGTCAATAACTATTTGAAGAACTTGGTGGTTGAGAAAGAAGTCTCTTCCCAGCTTTACAAAAAAGCCTTTCAGTTTTACTGCCATACAGTGTAACATTTTGCAAACAAAATAGAAGATATGCAGTCTTGGTCGAGGCCCTCCAATTTTTTTTGTCCATGGAATAATAATGATACTGCCTGTATACATGTTAACAACAGCTCAAGATTTAAGTCAGATTAAAATCTCTTAACCCAGGTTGATTCACTATTTCTCTTGTCTCCAAGCCTCAATTATCCATGAATTAGGGTAGAAGGTAAAGGGAATCGAGAATAAACCTGGGTTAAAAAATATCAACCTGGATTAAATTTTGACCTGTAACATATACATCAATGGCCATAATGAATTCTCCCTGCTTCCTACTGAATACTGACCTGGCAATCAAAACATGTTTATAAGTATGACAGTTATAAAAATTATTGACTTTCTAGAGGCAGTGTTCGGTTATAAAAACCCGACAATAGATTGTTTTCAAATGTGTGGCCAGCATTTGGAACAACAGAAAGCTTACCATGAAATAAGATCTCAATCCCGATGCAATTATGTTTACTTGCACATCAACATGGATGTTGTTTTATAGTTTTGTGCACCAATAAAGCCACTGTGCTGCCATGTGAAAACAATCTATAACAAGGCTACAGTGTGCTGTAGAAAACCGGGGTAACAGAACAGACTCGCAAATTACTCTGCCATGTCTCTTGCAACATAGATTCAAACCATTTGGCCAACACTTTTGCACAGTTTGGAGCACAATATGCAATTATAGCCCCCGTATTATTTCCATGTCTATGTGAGTGAACAATCATACATGATCGATCTTGATTTGCAATAAACAAAAAGCTTCTCCCTGTGGTTACAATAACAGCACAGCTGGATTGCATGGTAGCAGATAAACTCGATGCTTCAAATACTTGAGCCAATTGATCCACACAGTCCATTCCGAACATATCCGAACCTTGTCCTATTGACTCTACAAAGCACTCTGTCCCAGCCATATCAACAGCATCTACCACAGCCACATCCACTCCCTCTCCCTCGAACAATTCTTCATGGATTTCGTTGCCCTTTGTCATAGCTTTGTGCAATGCACACTTCCACTCCATCGAAAGGCTGCTGTGCACTGGTGGTGGTAAATTTGTATGATGGTATAGGTGGCCAAAGTACAATGCTATGAAGGTACAGGCATTACTTCCAGATCTTCCTTGAAGTGTTGACTGACAGAAATTAGCAGGGAATGTCCAGTGAAGAATGTCTGCATGGCCAGGAACAACATTCCCTGTAAGACAGCTGCTAGGGTGAACAGACACAAAAGGTCCAGGTGCCTTAGCAGGAGTGGTGTGCTGAGGAGGAACAGTAGAGCCAGTGACGTGGGTAGGAATGCTTTGGTAACAAGGAATATGAGAGCCAGGTGCCTGAGCAGGAGTGGTGTGAGGAGAAGGAACAGCAGAGGTAGTGACTTGGGCAGGAGTGGTTTCCTGACTAGGAATAATAGAGCCAGGTGCCTGAGTAGGAACAGTAGAGCCAGTGACTTGGGCAGGAGTGGTGTGCTGACTTGGAATAATAGAGCCAGGTGCCTGAGCAGAAGTGGAGTGCTGAGTAGGAATATTAGAGCCAGGTGCCTGAGCAGGAGTGGTGTGCTGAGGAGGAACTGTAGAGCCAGGTGCCTGAGCAGGAGTGGTGTGAGGAGAAGGAACAGCAGAGCTAATGGCTTGGGCAGGAGTTTGCTGAACAGGAACAATAGAGTCGGGAGTAGTTCGCTGAACAGGAACAGAAGAGCCAGAGGTACTTGTGGTTGCATGTAGCCCTCGTAAATAATCAGCTTCAGCGTTCAACATTCGTTTCCTTTTTTGATGGTATGTGCTCCACCAGCTGATAATCTGCGACTCTTTAAGAGGCTCCAAACCTTTGGCTTGCATGCATGCTATGACATCTTTCGGTTCTGCCCTAATGCCAGTTGAAGCTTGCCGATTGTAGAAGGATATCGTTATTTCTTTCTGTTCTAGAGAGAAAACCACTCTCTTTCGAGATGCCTTCTTTAGTGCAAATCCACTTGATGGATGCATTCTTCTATCAAACTCCCCATTTTCAATGAAGGATGGGGTCTGCAGGGGCTCTGGTGCATGGTTTATGAAACGAATACTGTAAGTTTCACTTTGATCTGGGTGACTCTGCAACTCCCCTTCCCTTGCTGGCGGCAACTCTGAGGAAATTGAAGAGCCTGTTGAACCAGCCATTGGGGCATTTCGCGAAGAAATCTTTTGCAGCTGTGCCTTTGTCTTCTTTACTTCCTTTCCAACACCAGCCAATGAATGGGCAATAATGCCCCCAGGGAATCTCCTTCTACAGGAAATAAGTAATTCCCAAACAGGGAAATGTCCTTGAATGTACCCATTTTTTTGGGAGCTTTGCTTCGGTCAATGCTTAACTTGAAACAGGATACATTTTTCATGCTCTAATTGAAAGAAATAAAAATCAGAAAAAAGAACTTAGAATAGAAATATTCTGTACAATAACTTTCTAAAAACAAGCGTGGGAAAAAAGCATTTTGTCAAATTTAACCCCCATCCTGTACCAGACAGAGGAAACTTCATCTTATTTATTTTTAAAATCATTAAGTTAACTCATTCTTTTGAACTGTTTTCTTGATAAGGTAGTGATACTGTCAAAAAAATTACTTGGTAGTCGCAATGGGAATTTAAGGGTGAAGTATTCAGCTTTTACTAAATACAGCCTGTACAGGTGCACTGTGGGTATTCGTTTTTTTCCTAAACAGCAACAAGGATCAACCAAAATATGCATCAATGCTATCTACATGCATTACAAGCAAATGAGAAAGTTGTCCATTGCAAACAACATGTAGATGTGACCTCACAGAATTCTTGAAAGTGTCATTTACCTGAACAAGTTGCCCAAGCTCCTCTCCTGTCTCCAGGTCATTGCCCACAGGAACATATCTCACAATCTTGTGTGATATGTGAGCGAAGTGAGTGTCCAGAGCTGTCTTTCCCTCACCAGCCTCAAAGTTGTTGTACTCGAAGAGGTTAATGTTGAACACACTATTAACCTCACTGAGATAAGTCAGAACTGCCGTGTAGTGGTAATGAGGGCCATTGTCTGAGGGAAGAAAGTGAAAGAATAAAATATTATTGCCCCCTTTTTGTCTATTATTTTTTTCATGTGAAATATTTGACAATAGAATTTGACACAAAATTATTATAATCAAACTCCTATAGCATTTTTTTCATCATGTGATGTGAATTTCCATGCTACTACAGTTGCATGCTAATAACTCTCTGGTTGTGTTCACTAGTCATATGGACAAGTGACTAAGATTTGAGAATGCATGCATATTTCAGGTTGCACTACATTCCCACACACTATGCACAGCAATACTCTTACTTTCCATAACTTTTTGTCTAAATTTCCTCACAAAGAATCAAATCCCAACTGAATCAACATTCAAATAAAATAATCCAGAAACAATTTTGAAATAAATTACACACATGCATTCCCCCCCCAAAAAACAGACAAAAAATCATTCTGGTCACTTAAAATATAGAGTCCTTGGGAACTAGCAGCAGTCACTAGTTATTTTGTGTTTGTTACCCTATGTTATAGACCCTATGCAAAAATGGCTACTTTTAAATTATTCTTTTGTTCTTATAAAACAGCCTCACTAGCCTCGGGTTTGGGATAATAAATTCTTTTCAATTTTTATCTCAAAAGCAAAGTTGGGGAGGCTATTTTAAATACGAACAAAGGAATCATAAAA
>OX419338.1:15699214-15706714 GCA_948470475.1 Galaxea fascicularis
GTGTTCTTTCCAGTCACTTTCTTTATAGCGTTTGTTTTAAGTGTTAATTGTAGAAAAAATTACCATAAATATATAAATGTAAGTTGTACAGTTGTAGTGGGTTGTTGTGTAGCAGTTTTGTCGGTAGAGGGAGTAAAGCAAGAAAAAGAGAGACAAGGTGAAGGGCCTGTGGCCAGAAAGAGAAAAGTTTTATTCACTATCAAGAGCCATTGGTAGGCGCCAGCCAAGAAATAACTTGCAATTGACGAAACACATTTGTCAGTGGTGGCGTAAGGATTGAGAAGAATAACGTGCTGTGTGGCAATTGGGATCGTTCAAAGACCTTGTGCTAAGAAGAAAACGTCAGCTGTAAAGAAAAAGAAAAGGACGTAAAAGATGCGGGACAAGGTTGGAATCAAAGAGGAAGAAGAGGTTTGTGGTATTGGTTGGTGTGGTGTGGTGTGGTGTTGGTTAGGAGGAGACGCGGATAGTGAAACTGAACTGTGAACTGTTGTAGATAATTTGTTATTATTGTATAGGTTTAAAATTACTTAAAGTTTAGGTTAGGAATCGCAATAGTTTAGTAATTAATTGTATTAATTGTTATAGAATATTTAGAATTAGTTTACTTAAGTGTTAATGCTGTTAATATCGAGTGTTTTTTTTTTATATATACTTTAATAAACATTAGTTATTGTAATTCATGGTGGTGTGTTGCGGGATTGTGGGAAGGGGTGCGTGTATTCAGTCATTGTTAGTTTCGGTGTTATTAGTCTTTGTTTTGCCATTTCTATCGTCAAGGGAATTTTCGGGGCTTACGCCACATTTTTGGTGTCAGGAGTGGGATACTATTCCCTTGGTATTTGTTGTACACACACTTCAGACACAATCGTGCAACACACAAGTGTTAATTATGGCTGCAAAAGACTCGGGTTATGATTCTTGGTCTCTGGAAGATTTAAGAACTGAAGCTAATAGTAGATCGATTTGTTTCACTAGCAAAGATGGGATTAAGACGCTGGCGAGCAAGCTTAGGGTGCATGATAAGTTAATGGCTAATCCGGGTGATGTGTTCACGGGAGGTGAAGAAATGGAGCAGACCGAAACCGAGGGCAATTTGACTTTCGAGCAACGAGTGCAACTACAAGAACGAGAGCTAATGATGTTGGAATTGCGAAGGAAAATGCAAATGGAAGAACGGGAGGCCGAAAAGGAGAAAAGGGAGTATGAAAGACAGAGAGCGCGGGAGGAAGAAGAGAGATTAGTCAGGGAAGAGGAACGACTTAGAATTCTTAGGAGTGAGAAAGAACAGTTTGCTGTTAGAGAGGCCGAAAGGCAATATAAGAGTTCCAATAAGCCTAGGTTTATGAAGATTAGAGAAATGCGGGAAGAGGAAGACATAGATGATTACTTTAGAATATTTGAAATGACGGCGAAAGCGCAGTCTCTTCCGGAAAGTGAGTGGGTTGGCAATCTCGTTCCTAAGCTTACAGAAAAAGCCAAATCAATTTACTTGGAGATCCCGGACCCCAAATGTCAAAATTACCATGAAAGCAAAAACATCATTATTAAAGCTTATCAGCTAACTGCAGACCATTACAGATTCAGATTTCGAACCTCAGAGAAACAACCAGAGGAAGACTTTGTTCAGTGGGGAAATCGGACAAGAAGGTATTTGAATCGTTGGATGGAAGTTGCAGGGGCTGCTAGTGATGCTGAGATGATTTTGGAGCAAATAATGATTGAGAGGCTCCTGGATGCGGTAAGCCCAGAGCTAAGAGCTTGGTTGAAAGAGCAAAAGCCAACTACTGCAGAAGAGCTTGGAAATCTAGCAAACTTACATGTACAAGCGAGGAAAGGACCACTCGTCGCAGGTAAATATGCTTCGTTTGGTAGAGGGCAGGGTTTTAAACAAAGGAAGGAAATGAACGTAAAAAAGGATGTGCCTCCACCCGAAAGCAAGCATGATTCGCGTAAGCAGAATCCCGTTTCGCCCAACGTTAAGAATACAAGGCCCGAAGTAACTTGTTTTAAATGTGGCAAGAAAGGGCACATGTCGTTTAACTGTGGGAGGACCCGCAACCCTACCTCCCAAGGGTACCTGCTCTGTATGACTCCCCTTAACTCGGAGAAAACAGAGTTTCCACCGTGCAATGTTAAAGGCAGGATAGCGGGTAAACCTGCAGAGATGATAGTTGATTCTGGGTGTACTAGAACCCTTGTCCATAAAAGGTTTGTTAGCGATGATTCTTTAACCGGGGAGAAAATGACAGTTTTGACTGCAGCAGGTGAACGACTGGTTATACCTTTAGCATGGGTAGAATTTGAAAGCGAACATGGCAGGCATAGGGAATTGGTAGGGGCATTAGACAAGTTACCAGTTGACTGTCTACTCGGTAGATCTTCATTCGGTAAAACCCTTTCCAAACAAAATGTCCTGGATCAATGGGAGAACAATACATCGATTCATAGCTTGGAAAGCAATGAAGCTTTTGTGCTAACTAGGCGGCAGAAAGTATTACAGGAAGCCCAGAAACAAGCGGATGAAGTAGTGGATCGCGAAAACGCACTTGCAGTTAGGAATCTGTCCAAAAAAGAGACGAAGAAGGAAGGTCTGAGAAAGGGAGATCTACCAACACTCTTTGAAGAACCAGAGCGAGGCGAGATTGACGAGGAAAGTCCAAAGGGGGTTGTTGAAGAGTCAGGTATGGAGAATTTATTGCTTAACATTTTGGATAGAAATAGGGGCCAGGTTATCGAAGATCAGCGAACCGACGTGACGCTCGATAAGGCACGTAGTAAGGCGCTTCAGAAAGCACCCGAGGAAGGAAATAGTTATTTCATTGAAAATGATTTGCTCATGCATCGCAAGTTTTTGGAAGATGTACATGATGGGGTGAGGTATGTTGACCGTGTGGTTGTCCCAGAAGCCTATAGAAATGAAATTCTTCGCGTCGCCCATACTATCCCTTTAGCTGGTCACATGGGTTCCACGAAAACATTGAATCGCATAGAAGTGCATTTCTTTTGGCCTGGTATTAGCCTTGATGTTCGAAAATACTGCGCGACCTGCCCACAATGTCAGTTAGTAGCACGCAAGATGAAGTCGCACAGGGCACCACTTAATCCAGTGAAACCAGAAACGGAACCGTTTCGTAAGATAGCCATTGACATAGTGGGTGAATTACCTCGAACAACTACAGGGTACAGATACATTTTAACAATAGTCGACTATGCAACGCGTTACCCAGAGGCCATACCTCTCAGGAATGCAAGTTCGAAAACAATCGCAGATGCTCTTGTTCAGTACTTTTGCAGGGTAGGAATCCCAGAGGAATTGGTTTCAGATCAGGGTTCTAATTTCATAAGCAACCTCATGGCGCAATTGTATGATCAGTTAGGAATTACCAAGATTCAAACTTCAGTATATCACCCAGAAGCAAACGGTCTGGTTGAACGTTTCAACGGTACTCTGAAGCGGATGCTCAAAAAGTTTGTCCGAGAGCGGGTGAAAAATTGGGACAAGTTCCTCCCTTATCTGCTGTTTGCCTACAGAGAGGTCCCATGTGAATCCACTGGATATTCTCCTTTTGAGTTACTGTATGGTCAATCAGTCCATGGGCCGTTAGCTGTTATAAAAGAAACATGGTTAGAGAAACACCCTTCTAAGGAAAGCCTGGTGAGCCATGTCCTAGAAATCAGAAGACGACTCGCGATGATGCAGAAAGCGGTTCAAGAGCACATGACGAAAACGCAACGAACACAAAAACGCCTGTACGACGTTCACAGCTCTAAAAGACGTCTGGAAGTTGGTGACAAGGCTTTGGTCTTGTTACCCACCCCAGGAAGCAAGTTGGAGGTTTGTTGGCAAGGCCCTTTCAAGGTTACCAAAGTGTTAAATGACGGGCTTAACTACGAGCTAGATACAGGCAAAACACACAAGCAGCATCGAACGTATCACATTAACCTTCTCAGTAAATGGCAGAGTCGTGATGAAATAGCCGCGTTGGTTATGCCAGAGTCCTCAGAGATGCCTCTGCCACATGAACGGGATGTCCCTCAATTTACGTCGGATGAATCATGGGAAGACGTTGTCATTTCTTACGAGCTATCCGAACCTCAAAAAATTCAGGTGAAGAAATTGCTACAGGAGTACGCTGATGTGTTCTCTGGAAAACCAAATGTAACGAACGCAGCAATCCATCAAATTGATACAGATGACTCCCCCCCAATCCGTTGTTCACCATACAAGGTCCCGCAAAGACTCGAAAGTGAGGTGAACAAAGAAATCGATAAGATGCTGGAGTTAGGCATAATTCGTCCTTCAAATAGTCCCTGGGCGTCCCCAGTTGTCATTGTTCCGAAACCAGACGGAACCATCCGATTTTGTGTCGATTACAGGAAGCTGAACAGCGTAACAAAAATGGATGCATATCCGATTCCGTTAATGGAAAGGATGATAGAGAAGGTTGCTTCTGCCAAGTTTATAACTACATTAGACTTGACGAAAGGGTATTGGCAAGTTCCCCTTGAGACGACTACAATTGAGAAATCGGCGTTCATTACTTCAAAGGGCTTATATGAGTTTCTTGTGATGCCATTTGGAATGAAGACAGCACCAGCCACGTTTCAACGAATGATGTCAGACGTGGTACTAAAAGGTTTTCATTTTGCTGATGCTTACATAGATGACGTTGAGGTCGACACACCTTCTACCTTTGAACAACACCTGTTGGAACTTCGCCAAGTTCTAGATCGACTCCGAGAATGCAATCTTAATGCACGACCCTCTAAATGCAAAATTGCTATGAAAACTGTAGATTTTGTAGGGCATCGTGTTGGCGGAGATAAGATCGAACCTCGTAAAGCTCTTATCCAGTCCATTATTGAGTACCCCAGGCCAGCAACCAAGAAGGAAGTAAGATCCTTTCTAGGCTTGGTTGGTTACTATCGTAAGTTTATTCCAAATTTTTCTGAAAGAGCAGCTACCCTAACGGATTTGACAAGTGGAAAAAATCCCACAAAGGTGAAATGGCTTGACGTTCACGAGCGAGCATTCCTTGATTTAAAAGAAGCTATTCAAAAACCTCCAGTCCTACGACCACCCCACTGGGATGAAGAATTTATTTTGCAAGTTGACGCTTCAAACAGAGGTCTAGGAGCTATTTTGTGCCAGAAAGGTAAGGACGGAGAAGAGCACCCAGTAGCTTATGCTAGTAGGAAGTTGCAACCCAGGGAACAAAAACTTAGTACAACAGAGAAGGAATGTTTAGGCATTGTGTGGGCTGTGGAGTTATTTAGGTATTATCTATTTGGCAGAACCTTTAAATTGCAGACTGACCACAACCCTTTGGTCTGGCTAAACCAAGTCCGCGATAAAAGCCGAAAGTTGTTGCGGTGGAGCGTTACTCTCCAAGAGTACGACATGCTTATAGAACACAAGAGTGGCAGAAATCACTGTAATGTGGATGCTCTAAGCAGAGTTTGAGCTTGTTGTACGTCCAACTTTACCATCAGTTCTCTCCTTTTCCTTTCTATTTTTGCGTCGTCCCACCCCAAAAATAGACTTGTTAAGGGGGGGAGGTGTCACGAAATTATTTAGTAGTTGTTTGCGTTTAGTTTAAGTTTTTGTTTTAGTGTGTTGTTTGGATTTTTGTCGTTCATTGTTACGTAACTTTGTTACGTAACTCATGTAACATTTAACTATTTAATATTTAAACATTCTTAGTGTATTGTGTAGTTTAGATGTATGTTTCAGGAATTATGTAAATTTGTACAATTCAGCGTGTAACAGGTGTTCTTTCCAGTCACTTTCTTTATAGCGTTTGTTTTAAGTGTTAATTGTAGAAAAAATTACCATAAATATATAAATGTAAGTTGTACAGTTGTAGTGGGTTGTTGTGTAGCAGTTTTGTCGGTAGAGGGAGTAAAGCAAGAAAAAGAGAGACAAGGTGAAGGGCCTGTGGCCAGAAAGAGAAAAGTTTTATTCACTATCAAGAGCCATTGGTAGGCGCCAGCCAAGAAATAACTTGCAATTGACGAAACACATTTGTCAGTGGTGGCGTAAGGATTGAGAAGAATAACGTGCTGTGTGGCAATTGGGATCGTTCAAAGACCTTGTGCTAAGAAGAAAACGTCAGCTGTAAAGAAAAAGAAAAGGACGTAAAAGACGCGGGACAAGGTTGGAATCAAAGAGGAAGAAGAGGTTTGTGGTATTGGTTGGTGTGGTGTGGTGTGGTGTTGGTTAGGAGGAGACGCGGATAGTGAAACTGAACTGTGAACTGTTGTAGATAATTTGTTATTATTGTATAGGTTTAAAATTACTTAAAGTTTAGGTTAGGAATCGCAATAGTTTAGTAATTAATTGTATTAATTGTTATAGAATATTTAGAATTAGTTTACTTAAGTGTTAATGCTGTTAATATCGAGTGTTTTTTTTTATATATACTTTAATAAACATTAGTTATTGTAATTCATGGTGGTGTGTTGCGGGATTGTGGGAAGGGGTGCGTGTATTCAGTCATTGTTAGTTTCGGTGTTATTAGTCTTTGTTTTGCCATTTCTATCGTCAAGGGAATTTTCGGGGCTTACGCCACAAACCTTTCCGAAAGATAGAACAATGGCTTCTCTTCCATAAAAGGCAAGTAACTCGGTCAAATTCGTGCTACTTCGTACAATTTTCGCCAAAAGAGAGCTCTTGACGAATGAAATTGTCGGAAATTAATTAATTGAATTAAAACGTAAGGCTACTGCACATGCGTTGCGTTACACCCCTTTCCTTTGTATGCGAACCATTACTTAATCCAAGAATGCCAGTGGTGTCCCTTCTTGCATTCCAAAGATCAAATGTAGGTTCACGAAGCAGAATTCTTCTGGTTTTGCCCGGGACCTTGGGCTGTCCACACTTCGGCAGATGGGAGGTCATGCCACTAGTCGACCAATGCGTAGAAAATGATGAAAAATTATAACCGCCGAAAAAATATGCCTAACTCTCAATAATAAATATTCACTTGAAAGAAGACTATTTGTGCCGATGCAATGCGATCTCAAAACGACAGTAATGATGGCATCAAAAATGGCCGATTTCACTGCTTACGCTCGCAGTGCATTATGGTTGACTAGGGTCCTTTAACGTGTTCATTAAAAGTAAGGATCGAGTCCAATATTATACCCAGGTCTTTGACTGAGGAAACAGGAATTACATGTTGCCCAAGAAAAGGGACTCAGACATTAAGTACCTTACTTAAAAGATGTTTCGTTCCAAAGAGAACAAGTTTAGTTTTGTCTGGATTAATAAGCAACTTATTCGTGCAGTACCAAGAGGCAATATGTCGGAGATCTTCTGAGACTTTTGCAAGGCAGGAGTCAATGTTTTCCGATGAACACGAAAGATAAACCTTTGTGTCGTCAACATATGACTCTACACTTGAAAACTTAAGAGCTCCTGCCTGATAGCTTTGAGAATCTTGTGACAGCGACTGTTTTAGCACATTGTTCATAATTTGCCTCAAGATACCCTTT
>OX419338.1:15711714-15756714 GCA_948470475.1 Galaxea fascicularis
CATACAGTCTTTTGTTTTTCAGAAACAATAGAAGTAACAATAGACACCCTTTGGGATTACTGTGCTTTGTTGTTCCATGTTTAGTGTTTTTTTACTAAGTCTACATGGAGTTAGAAAAATTGAACAATTTCGCGGCCAAAATACGGAAATGCGAACAAATTTTAGGAAATTTACCCGGATTTTCAAGGGTTTAACAGTTTCATAATTCGAAAAAAAGGTCGAACTAAGGCACGTTTAATGTTTAGAAATTTAACTACAGCGTATTTTTATGAGATTAATAAACAAAAAATTTGGGCAAAGACCACTCACCTTCTTTTCCCGGTTTTTCTTGTTGATCTCGTTTTCTTTCTGAGGCCAAGTCCGGTCAATGCTAAGAAGAGTATCCCTTCAGTTCCTTCCTCTTTAAACATGGGTGTTCAGGGATAAATACAGAGGCCGGAAATCGTAGCGTACATTGTACAGATCGGTGATATGCTCGATAATGTTTCCAAAAGGATCGTTTTTGTAACGTTGACGCCATAACCACTCCTGTAGGTAGCTTTCAAACAGATCCTTGGATGTTCCTGTCCGAGGCATGTTTTGCTTTACACCCCACCATGTATTTTCAATGCCCTGTGTGTGGGCACCTGTGTCTGGGTCAACGAAGTTTAGGCTGTGGTTTACTGTCAGATGTTGAAAGCCCTTGTTGTTAAGGCAGTCGTAAGTTTTCCACACGTCACTTATTATGCGCGTCCCTGGCAATATTTGAGCGCAGATTATGGGCAAGAGCGTATCTTTATCCCTGCACTCTACTGGAATAAGGAAGCAGGCCTTGGTTTCATGGCAAACGCCACCAAAGACCCACTGTCCTTCAATAAAGCGACCTTTGTGATACTTCATCCTGCCAAACTTTGACTCATCTATCTCGACAGTTGTACCAGATCCGCCTATTGGCCCTGTATGAAGCTTCATGATTCTGTCTGCACAAACCTCTCGGCAATAGTTATACCAATCTATCACCGTTTCAGTAGATGTTGTTGTTTCATCGTCTAACGAAGTTTCGTGCCCTGCCTGAGCTACAGTAAATTTGTGTGCCCAAGCGTAAGTTAGGGCCAATATTTTTTCAATGGAAAGCTTACTGCCAGAAAACCACGAGTTCTGGCGGATTGTCGTTTGTCCGTTGCAGTTTTTCTTCGAGCATCGCCATACAAATCCATCTCCCGATGCACTTCGTCTTTGCCATCTGAGTGTGTTTCCACACTCAGGTTTGGGGCATTTTATCGACGACGAGAGCAGATTGTGATCTTTACACCACTGTATGCGCTGTACCTAATTGAAATTTTTTTTCAAAAAAACTTTTTAAAAGGAAGGGGGTCATGTTTGCTTCAAATGTTAGTGACTGTGATCCGCCAATAGACGGGAAAGTTTCTACAAATTTATATTTTCGAGAGACATGGTAAATTATACGTTGGCCTGATCAACTAAAGATTATTAGAAGAGGAAAATAAGCTTTTATACTGTGATGTAAAACTTGGTGACGAGAATTTATGCATTTTAAAACTTTTGCCTTTCCAATCATGTTACGACTTGGTGCATTGGTCCGTGCAGTGCTCTTGCTATATGTGTGGGGCACGTGTCCCAATAATTGTCTTCCCTTGAGTAATGTAACAGTTGCTCGTAAGGTATCTTCTCATTGGATACTTGAAACAATAGATTTCAATTGTCATTATTGTTTTAGTATTGTTGAGGGGTTTAGGTAACGAACCAATTGCCTTAGGATCTTACAACGGCTGCTACATGACCCCCTTGTTATGCATATAAATTCTTAAGCCCTATTGAAATATAATTTGGGAGGTGTGAACCAAACAACTAATCACCCTAGCACACTGATGAAAGACACAGACAGGTAATCCAGAGAAGAAAAAAGAAAAGAGGAAGAACGATAAAGGTCTGGGAGCAAACATAAGGTGCGGAGGACCTGGGAAGAAAGACGCCTGGAAAGGAGAAAACGGATGCAAGATGGAAAAGAAGAAAAAAAGGAAAGGGAGGCAAAATAAGATCCTTTTTTATTCACGAAGTAAGTACAAATTACAGATGCATATATTCAATACGCTTGGGAGAACGCTTTGTCTAAAACAACAATAGTGTACATACATAGTTAATTAACTTTGCATGCATAAATAATGTAGGGACCTGTACGGAAATTATTCCCTGATGTCTGCCCATTCTTGTGCAAATTCCTCCATGTCCTCATCTTCTCTCTCTGGTGCCTCCAATTTACTGCTGTTGAACATCACCAAATACCTGGTGAATCACACTTAAAATTGCTCGGCTGTGCTCTCCTCTCCAAACTTCAACAAAAGTTTCTACATGCTTTAGTGTCTTAATTTTCTCACAATTATCCAGAACTTGCTTGATTTGCAGTGGGGTGAATTCATGCATCATGTTTACAGAAGCCACAGCCCCTGAAGAATTTTGAAGAAGCAGGTTTTTCATGTTGTTGAATAGTTCAGTCCTGAGGTGTACCTTGTCATTTACTTCAACTGAACGAAGAAATTCAAAAGAGAGGTTTTCATCTTTGGTAGCATCCAGAATTAGTATAGCAGGCTCCTTGCAAATTTCTTGTTGACATCCACATGCTTTAGCAGATATGTGACCTGACACAGAAGAAGTAAATTTCCCTGGAAAATGACTGTATAGGTAAGGACGCCTACAGTCAGTATTATTGGCAACAAAATCCTTGATGTCATGCATCCATTGTGCAGTAAAAGGCATGAACTTGGCTGTCCATCTCTACCAGCCCTTCCACATTCTTGGACATAACATTCAAGGTTTTTAGCAGGACCAAAATGAATGACACAATGAACTCCTTTGCAGTCAACCCCCATTCCAAATGCAACAGTACAGGTTACTATTCGAATGTGGCCATTCAGTTGAGGAAAATTACAAAGAATGTGCTTTTTCACAGCCTCAAGTGTTCCAGCATGAAACATTTCCACCAATTTCTTCTTACTGTCAAGGTGTTTATTAACATATAAAACATCTCCAAGGCTTTCTTTAAATGCTGAGAACACCAAAGCGCACTGCTTGCGTGTTTGGAAGAAAATCATTGTTCTTTCACAGGACACGTTTTTGCTTCCAAGCTCATCTATTAAAGTACTAAAGATTGAAGAAACAGGCAAGTTTTTATCCAAATAACGCACACTGAATTGCACATTGGGCCTTTCTGGACTGTGTTCCATGATGAAGGTTGAGGACTGGTTTAAATTCAAAGCCCTGAAAAAGTCTCTTTTAGTTGACAGTGAAGTGGTGGCCTTCACAATGATAGAGGAAACATTACTTGCAGTTAGTGACTTGAGTTCCCCCAGGTTCCATACCAAATTCGGAAAGGGACAGCTGTGCGCTTTGAGGAAGATCCATGAAGACCCCACTGGCTTATACAATGGGCTTCATCGGCAGTTATCGCCACCAGAAACTTCCAATAGTGTTCAGTTAAAAGAGGCTTGCGTCATCTTTCCACACTCAACATTTTCCCCGGTGATGCTAACAAGTAAGCGAATGCTTCCTTTTCTACTTCATTCAGCCGTTCTTCTGATTGCTCATCGTGAAGAGCAATTGCTAATAATCCTAAAGACCACAAATATGTTACCTGGTATTCCATTAGCGTTCTTAGAGGTGAAATAACAATTATTTTGCTGCTTCCATGTGGTCGCGAGAACAGCTCATCGGTGACGTTCAGGGCTGCATAGCAGATCAAGGACTTTCCGTACCCAGTTGGAAGACTTGCATATTCGTCCTTTCCTTTAAAGAGTGCTTCTAAGCATTTTCCTTGCTCGCTGTAAAGCGAAGGAATTTTAAAAATGTCGCAAACTCTCTGTAAAGCATGACGGAACGCTCTCGCATCGACCACGATATTGAAAATCTACCTTGACATGTTCTGCTACCTTGGCCGATGCATCGTGGCTCCGATAGGGCAGTGTCACCACATACATAAACCGTCGATGTACTTAACAAATTTATTCGATTTTTAAGGTAAAAACAGAAAGAACTTCTGGGTCTGCACACGATAAAAGACCGATACGAACTGATGCAAAATTACAACAATGAGGATAGTATAGCGAGATTAATCTAATAACAACTTTCAATCATAGGCTAAATTACAACAATGACGATAGTATAGCGAGACTAATCTAATAACAACTTTCAATCATAGGCTAAGGTGTGGCGATTCCTATCTCGAAGCAAAAATGTGGCTGTCTTCACGGAAACTAAGTAACACAATCATTAAAAGAAATTAAATAGCAGTAATCACGCAATGTTCAATGATCTACTGTAGTGTGATGGCACACTTCAAACGTGAGCCTTGGAAGTTTTATGGAAATTTATGGAAAATTTATGGAAAATTATTTGTGAACACGATTATCAACGGTAAATCACAGACGCTCCTTCTCCAATTTTTTGAGGGGCAAGGGGGCCTGTACACAGGCTATCCCCAAACCATTTGTCTTGTCGTTCGTCGTGTCGCTGGAAGTTCTCTGAGGCAAGGGCAGTGGTTCTTGTGATCCAAAACAAATGGACTTGTGGTGACGACTGCCACAGTTGTGGCAATTTTTTTTATTTGTGCATTACTTGAGTTGATGCCCAGGATACAAACACTTAAAACATTGTCCGTTTCGAATAGTATACTTCTTCTTTCAGACGGAGTTTTTACCTTCTCAGACGACACAGAAAAGTGAGGTTCGTTGGAATAAACACATCAGATTTGCCGTATTTTCTTTTGTTGATCGGTTTGGGTTACCAAGGAATTTGCTGTTGAGTATTTTGGATTCCTCTGTTGATGTACTGCAGGTTTTTGATTTTGTTCTTCAGTTATACCCTCGCTTGCTTCTCTTGTATCCACTTCTTGTTTAATGACCTCCAACAGACCGTCAATCTTCCAAACACGGGTTTTCCCCTCTCGGCAATTTAAATGCGAACTTTGTTGGGAATTTTTGCCATAATGACTGGAATTAACAAACCACCATATTGATCCGAAGTAACACCCAATGAAGATGACCCACACACATGAACACTGATTTTGTCGTACACAAATCTTAATGAGGTTGAGCTCCTGAGCAACTGGGTAATTTCAACAGTTCATCCATGTGGGCTGAAATGATCTCTTGTGGCTTTCCGAATTGTTTGCGCAAAATTTTGATAGCAGAACCATAATTGGCTTCGGGTAATGAAAGACCTTGAATAGCTTGCGATTCAGGACCTACGAGCAGGGAATTAAGATAATTAAATTTATTGACAGCTGAAATTGCTTCGTTGTCATGGACCGCTGTACTGAAAGAGTCCCAAAAGCTTGTCCATTTTCTTACTTCTCCTCTAAACTTGGGTAGAACTAACTTAGGCAACTTTGCTTTAGCTTGGACTGCCGGTGCTTGCATTGCTTGAGCAAACACAGGAACCGGCTGATTTGTATTAACTTGGGCTTCTTCATCGATATGGTTTTGCAATGCGTCTTGTATGCATTTTTGACATGTTACCACGCTTTCTAAGACGTTCTGTGGTTCTTCTATTTCGCCTTGAATGGCTTCTAAGTCACACAACGACAGTACACCTTGATCAATGTCTTCAACAAGCTTCAATTTGTTCTCCAATAATCGATTAACTGTATCTAATTGTGTCACTTGGTGGCTACGTAACGTACCTCCAGTTCCAAGTATCTTGTCAACCTCGCCAATCTTTGTAATAACACCACGGTTTGCACCTCGTGCCGCCTTTAGTCCATCTAGCTTATCGGCCATGAAGTCGTTCTGACTCACTCGCTTAGGTCATGAATCCTCGCCCCACGTTGGGCGCCATTTCATGAACATCCACACTTCATAGTGATTGAACAAATTTTATTGTTGATTGTCCCTATGTACAACTACAAAAACTCGTATAATTTCGAAAACCGACGTGATGTGCTCGTAATGAAGGACTGATCAACGTCTAATGTACATTTACTTATTTTAAAAGGTTCACGTGTCAATCATAAAATAGAGCTGTACAAACAAAACTATATTGTTTCAAATGGTTGTGCAATACGTTCTCATGTAGGGGCAAATCCAGCGTCTCCAATGTTTACAACAGTCAGTAACTAGAGTCTCTGGTACCCCAAACCGTGCAAAAATGGTCTTCAACTCGCAAGCCATGGCTGTTTGCAAAGGGCATCCTTTTCGACCGATAACGAGCAAACGGCGTGTTAAAAGTAGTAAGGGATAATGACTGCTCGTCAAGAGCAACATTAAACACTTTTGCACCATTGAGTCAAGAATCAACTTTTTCAATGCAGGCAAAAGATAATTCTCTCATTGCAGAGCTTTATTGAGGTCCTTAGGGTCCAAACAAATGCCTAAGGCACCATTTGGCTTAGGCACAACTACCATTGAACTAATCCAAGGTGTGGGCATTATCACACGAGCTATAATTTACTGGCTCTCCAAATCTTCTAAAGCCTCTCGTAGACATTCATGGATGGCAACCGGTATTCGACGAAGAGGATGTTGAACTCCAGGTGCAGCTCCATGTGATATTCTCCAAGAAGTTTATCAACTCCATTACCGAAAACACGTCCATCACATTGATCATGTCTATTTTTAAACATACTGGAACTCTCTAGTAATAGTGACTCGGCTATTTCCAGGAACATCTAAAGAGAACATTCTGGAATAGCCTACACTGCATAAGAACATTCCAGAGACAAGTTCAATATTTCACTCTTCTAAACACAACCTGTCTCGTACCTTGAATCCTGAATTCCAAAATCAAGCTTGTCCTCTAAAATGTGATCAGCTGTAATGGTTGAAATTCGCATCGATCACCCAATTGTCGTAGGACTGTCCGATAATGGTCATACGATTCTCCCACTTCTTGCATTTAGGGTAAAACTTGTATCTTTCAAAACGAACATTCTTCAGCGGCTGGCAATAAGCAGCAAAACTCTCCAACACTGACTGTTTTCTGTCACAGCTACCATCAGCAAATGTGAACATGGAGAAAACCTTTCAAACTTCGGCTCTGATCTCCATCAACAACGTCACAATTTGTACAGTTTCGGGTTCCTGTGCAATTTCATAGCTAGCGAATAATTTCTCCAAGCTTGCTCAAATTCCGTCCACACTTCTGCTGCATTTGAATCATGAATATCAAGCGGTGGCGCCGATGGCAAAACAAATAAGGCTCCACTTCTTGCGCTTGAAATATCCAAAGATGAACTCGACGACTGCTGTTCTTACAGTGTATTTAAAAAACAGGTCGATGAAGTCTTATCAAACCTCTATATCATATGTTACCAAAAATGATCTTCAATTTCAGTTTAAAAAAATTATGTAGGGCAGATTAACAATAAAACTACTTTTTGATTATTGCTTTCTTAATTTTTTTCCTACTGACAGAGTTTTTTTAAAGTTGGACTATATATGCAGTCAATTGATCTTGGTTGTTACTGAAAAAATGAAAAAAATCTACAGAGCGAAAGCGAAAATATAAGCGACTAAAGTTACAAAACTTCAAAAGTTTCGAGTCGTTAAGATTAGCATTTGAGCATGCGCAACATGCGTGCTCTTAATTGTTATAGATATGGCGCATTTTGCTTACACGCACACAGGCTTGGCTAAAAACCCTTCCGAGCCTCCTTAAGGAAAATGTAATGAAGATAACTATTGTTTGCATTTTCCGGCTTTCATAAGTCCTAGAGTTTTTGTTAGTATGTTTGTATCGGGTGAATGAAAGCATAAATTTTCTCACTTTATGAGAAGTTGTGTTCACTTTAATATATCGAACCAACTTTACATGGATAGCTTCAAATTTAAGTACGGAAAGCTATGTTTATGTAATTTAGTCTTGCCATCGTGTTGGGTGTCTTACCTTCCGTTGTCCAGTCTAACATCTACCTTCCATAAATAGAGATTATCCCATGAACAGACCCTTCCCCTTTATTGATGTTTGTTTCAGAAAAGCAAATATTACACTCTGATGAGTGTCATTTATATGCCATAACAATTATTGTTTTCAAACTGCTGCAGGATTCCCAAAATTGAGCTTTTCCTAACCAGCGTGCTCAGAGCTAGGAAGCAGAGTAGATGTCATTTAAAAACGAAGTTGATCTTTTCTCCTTCCTCTCTTCCTCATATTTTGCTGTCCTTTCCTTGTCTGGAATAAGCTTGTGAGAAAAGAGATCCTCGAGCTCCACATCGTCGCTGGATGTGTTTGTTTGTGCGCATTTCCGATCTACTCTATTTCCACTCCAGGAACGAATTTTTGCTGAACACCAATTCCAAGAACAAGGAGGCTATGATTCTTGTTTCTAAAAATCTTTGGCTTTTAAGCTTGCATACATGCTTCGATGGTCCTAACAGTTGCTCGCAAATACAGAGATTGACTGAATCGTTCCCAGGTTGACATCACAACCTAACTGGGCCCAGACTCCCTTTTACTTGAATTTGCATCACATGTCCTGGGACCAAGCCTAACACTTGCACTGTCACTGACCAGAGAAGAAACTTTGTTTAGTTCAGTGTTGAATTCTGACATCTTTTTGCTGAGAAGGGTGAAAAGTGTTTGCATTTGTTGAACTGGAGTCTTTTTAAGACATTTTCTATAAATAGGAAATCAGTGAGCAGACCAGATTCACAAAAAAAGAACTGAACGAAACAAACTGTTCCACAACACAAACACCTGTAACATCATCACATAACAAACCCACAAAGTTTGAACTATGAAGCTTTTGCAGGATCAACTTGAAAAGCACTTGCCCAGAGCCAAACACATCTCTCTTACAGCACCAGGTGATTGGTGATTGAAGTTTTTCATCTCCCAAATTCTCAAGTAGGGACAGTGAAGGCTTTTGACACAGTTAGTCATCAGATCTTATTTTCTGCGTTATTGGCGCATGTTTTGTCTAGAAATTCTCTTAAGTGGTTTCATTTCTATATTGCTGTATTATTGATTCAACGCCAAATGACAGTGGTCCAGTTGATGGCAAACCACCCCATAATTTGTAGGTGGACCATCACATTGTAGAACTCCAACACCAACTTTCCTGTAGTCACGGCACACAAATATACAAATTGTTAATAAAAATGGACCATTATTTGATGGTGTCCTATCGCAAAAATACAGATTTTAATTGTTCAAAGAAATGCTTAAATCCATGACCATGCCCCTTTAAATATTTGGGCAGGTTTTTTAGACCTCTGGCAGAGCTCTCTCTCAGCAGGTTGGAGGTGGTCCTTTAAACCTGATGACAAATTTTCTGCCCAGTCAGGCTTGTTTTTAAGGGCTTCAACAGGCAGTTGATGCCTTTTGTTCCATGTCATGACCCTGAAGAGACCTACCTTAATGAACTGTCCCCAAGCATCCAGAGTTGGATTTGTTTTACCTCTTCAGTTAATGCTGTAATTCTCTCAAGTAGATGTTCTTGGAATTGCTGGAGATGCTCTGTTAGTGGAAGCACGGTTACTTTGTTGAGCGTTCTTTCTTGAACTAGTGGAATAGACCTTTTATGCCTTTTTCATACCTTTCTATTTTTTTTCTTCAGTTACTAGTTAATCACAGCAAGTTATTTGAAGGATGTAGAGAATCAACAGAGCCCACAGTAGCTTGCTGGTGTGGTCTAGCTCTTTTGCCTTTTCTCTTGAAGGCTCAACTATTCCCCCTGCCATTTCTTCCACTGTGAAAAGATTGGCTAGAACAATATGGCCATTGGAAGTAAAAAGTAATTTTTTTCATTGTACATCTAAAAAGCAAAACGTGAGAGAATGGCTAGAGAAAGTGCTATCGGGGTGCGTCCTGTGTAAAATAAGAATACAAAATAACAAGTGGAATTTATATAGCTCATGTCAATCCCTGGAGATTTAACCAATCCAGATGAGTGTGGAAGAACACGTGGTGGGCTTAAACAATTGTCACCATCATTATCATTGTTGTCATAATAAATCAATTTATATGGTGGCCCATAGGTATCATGACAACTTTTTTCTCTCTTGACATTTCTTTTTTCATTTTATGTCAAAACTTTGTACTTTTGTGTGCCACCTCTATTTTTACAGTTATCAGTTATTGTTCTCCATGAAACACTTTATCGTTTAGTGACAAACCTTTATTTTGCCGTGACAAAACTTTTTCTTGATTTCACTCATGTGACAACGCGGCCATGGTGGTGGTCAAAACAATACAATTTTGTTTTGCAGAATTTGCATAAAAATAAAGTTTACTTCCCAGCGGAGAACAGAGATGCTGTCAAAAGTTCAAGCATGCACGACTATGGAATGTCAATATAAAGTTCATAATTCTAATGTTCTGATGATGTTTGAGATAGTTAAAACATCAGAAAAGCAAGAAATGTAAAACAGTCAAATGTCTGGGTATGCATTTGAAACATCAAATGCAATACATATATTTTAGTTGTGAGCATCAACACGACCAAGTTTGAAACTGGAAGTGAAAGACTAATGTTACAAGCCTAATTTATGCAGATAAAGGTTAACACTGGTTACTACCAAAAATACAACTCTTATTTACTTGTTTCATATATCTTGTGTATAAATTATGGTGAAAACATCATCAGCATTGAAAAGCATTGATCAGTGATGCTGCTTGTTTGAGACATCACAATCACACTTAAGATAACACTAACAATATCAATGTGAACTGTGAAGATGGAATGAAAAGACTGGCACCTGAGGGTAATAGCCTAATCCATGCTGATTAGCTTAGTAAAGATATAATTATATTTTCCCAAACCCACAACTCTCATTCACTGAACTTAAGATCAGAGCATTAAAAACATCTTGATCCTCAATGCCCCTCGGAAGATTTTGCTGCAGGCTGCATGTTGAAGACCATGGCCGACACCCTCCATCAAATTCGTAAAAACAAATGGATATCATTCTGCCAAAACCAAGGGCTGGAATCCTGTTGGCCCCGGTGACAAGGAGAGAGGGTCGGCCAGATTACATGTCTGACAGGAACCCTCATATACGTACAGTAAAGAACATACAGTACACAGTTTGCAACATATGGAATAAATAATAAAAAGAGTTTCTGCATGGAACGGAGGTAATGGGAAAACAAGGAAGAGGGCATATGTAGTCAGTTTTCTCTTCCATTTCCCTTTCTTTATTTTATTCTATCTATTCAATTCCATGTTGTAGTTATAGAAGTGAAGTGAAAGGACACCAGCCTATGAAAGAGAATAAAGGTGTAGTCAAGACACTGAAGAACATCCAAGACATTAAGACTTGTTAAAAACAGCAATCCAAATACATAAAAGCTGTTAGCTTATTTTGGGTGCTTATGGGTCAGGGAGGGCTTTGCTGGGTTTGGCCATAAAATCAGGTGATCACAACAGACCACAGGATTATACCAGGGAAATGACTTTGTTTATGTCAGAGTTAGAATAACTGTTATTATTCTCTCAGGACCTTTTATTTGCACTAAAATAAAAAAAAGAAATGTGAAGAGAGAAAAAAGTTGTCATGATATCTATGGGCCACCGTAAATTTGCCATTTTCAATAGACAAAATGAATGGATTAAAGCTCTGTTTCATGTTCTCACTCTCAAAATATGCAGAGCGGAGTGAATATTGACCTTATGTGTGTCCGCAAGTATACGTAATTTATGCACCTTCATCTTCTTATTGATGTCTGTACCTTAGCATAAATTAGAAAAAATATATTAAACAACAAAATTCACTATACAGGAAGTCTAGCTGGTTAAAGTACTGCAGCTGGAAACGGTACCATCATTCCGCGATGATCTTATCATCATAATGGCGTACAAGATGGGCCCACATGTGAACGTTCAATGAAACTGGAATTTGGTCCCTGAAAGCATTGGGCTCATCGGAACGGGAGGCTAAGATGTGACGAATAATAGCAGATGTAGCAGCGCTCGGAGCCGTGGGACGAACGAAACGGCGAGAAGAAGTTACTGTGCGTGGGCACATGTCCTGTAAATCTTTGTCCATTGATAAGCTTCAATAGTATCAAGGGGAAAAGGGAATGGCGCTGAAATGCTGTGTCAAAATGTTGAAGGAATAGGATTTCTTCGTTTGGGCAGTGAAGCTTTAGGTGATCCTGTTGGCAAACGCAGCACTTGTGCTGGCTGGAATAAGACTCCTTATCCTTTTCACAGGCACAACTGCCAGAATAATTCCAAGGTTTACAGCCTCAAGTATCCTGACCCGCGTCCTGTTTCCAGCGCGATGTGAGGGCTGGTGTGGGCAACGCGCAAGGAGGTGGTACTTGGCGTAAATCCGAGTGCTGAAAAAAGGTGTTTGCACAATCATGAATTTCCGAGATGTTAGACCATTCCAGGCGATATAATTCCACTTGTTTAGCTATGTGAGCATGTAACGAGTGCACACTGCACCAAGTATGGCTTATTCCTTTTATCATAAGAAGTTCTAGGTGACAGAGCATAAGCAAGTAATCTGGTGAAGCTGGGTCTCGGGAGAGTGGTTGCTGCTGAGTAAGGGCTTGAGCAATACGCAAAGGTGTGCCCAACTTGTGGCTTTCTACTTGATCTGGAAGCAACTTTGGATCTTTTGCTGAAGACAGGGTGACGTCTTTGTCTCTAGTCGATTTGGTGTGTCGAGTGGTGTGCTTTTTAGCGCCGGTTGGATGTGCTTGAGCCATGATGTGGGCAAATGAGTGTGCTTGCCCTATGACAATGAGCTTATGACTGACCGACAGGCGAAGCTGGGAGATTAATAGATAAGTTGAATGCTGTCACCTGATTGGTTCGTAATTAGCAAAAATCACTAACGTAATTATTGCACAAAAATACATTGCTCCGGGTGCTGTAATATATCACTTTTCCAAGTTTCTTAATTATCCATACTCAATAGTATGTGAATTAAATAATTACCCTTACAATGTAGGAAACTTTGAAGTAATAATTAACTTAGGAAGAAAAACATCAGAGATGATACTAAGCCAGAAAGGACCAATGATGGTCAAGGATGGAAAACAATGAATTAAAATAAGAATAAGGCTCAATTTTTCAGAATGCACAAGCCAAGACATAGCTCCTTTAAAGGACGTTTGACATTCTTCTGTGCATGTATAGCAATTTGATTTCCACACCAACATCGCTTCCCAAAACAGATAATGTCCCCGGACAAATATCCGAGCATATTTTCATGTGAAATGGAGGCTATGGTTTACTATATAACAATCAACTTAAAGCTCAATATCCAATTCCAAAAAACTCCAACTTCACTACACATACAAATACAATCCATAAGGTCTATTTTGGTTTCTTTTGGCCTCGCACCAGCAGCAAGCATGAACCACATACATGTGGAACAATAACAACAACTAATTGACTACAGGGAAACGATTCCCTTTGACACCGCCAGATACGAAAAACCAAAAAAAAATTCCCCATGGGGAAAAAACTGGAAACGTATTCCCGGAACCAATGAGTGCCACAGTCCCTCCAGGGTTTAGAGGACCTCTTATTACAAAATAATGATTTATAAAAGAAACAAAAGCGACATGGACTGAGGCAGGCCTAGAATGCCTCACCACGTGATGAACTGACACTTTATAGACAACCTGCTACCCATCATGCAGTCGTACATGTTTATAAGAGCAATCGCTTTTTATAGCAATGACATTTTTGTTGGAATAGACATGGAAGATCTTTAAGGTAACGAATGTAAACATATGAAAAGTATGGTAATATCAAATTAGCTCTCATTTATTTGTGACATACCTTTTTAGTAAACATTACATTGAGAAGATTGTGCAATGAATTATGCAATTGTTTTGTGAACTGTGCAATCAGGTGATATTTGCATTGCCTTGTTTATACTCAGAGTCAGCTTATCGCTTGGGTAAAATCAGCATCTTTGGCCCTTGAATACAGTAAATCCTATGAGCCCTTTTGCATGACAAGCTATGAAATTAAAACATTGCATACCTGCCCCCAGAGGACAAAAATCTGGAGACATCTAGAAATCTTTGCATTGTAAGAATGTCATTTCAAAAAAAAAAAAAGAGAATGTCACTTCCAAAAAAAAATGTCACGGCATTCTCGGCAATGTCTGAATACTCTCCGAAAATCACCCAAAGGCCTTCCCAATGTTCCCAACGTCTCTTGAAAATAAAGAAATTGACGAAAAAAAGTTCAAAAGGCCATGGTAGTTATTTTTTGAAAAACTTTGAGACTTCCAGGAAACACAGGAGAGTTGGGAGGTATGCTTCGCCTTCTGTAGCTGTTGAACATAGTAAATCAAAAACATATGAACTACAGACATGTGGTTTGCAGAGGTCATTCATGCTAAGTCTGGAAGCACTCAGCTCAAGATCGGCAGAACTCTTTCATATTCTATTGTTACACTCACTCACTCAAGATGATAGCACAGTGGTTTTGCCAGGCACAAAAATCAATGGTAGAACTAAGACTGGAAGCCACCTTGAACTTTAGTCTCCTAAATGCAATTAACTTAAATACGATTTTTCCCTTTAAAATAAATATATCTGGTTGATGCACATACCATCTGGTTTCTGCATAAATGCTGCAAATAAAATGTTTGCTGTCTCATAGTCAATTGAACTGTATACATTATTAAATTATCAAGATAAGCATTTAAAAAAATTGATGCAAACTGATATCTAAACATGATAACAATATGATGATTCTAACTTAACTAAGGCAGGGGTCGCACTAACGCTTTTGGTGTTTACATTGGACATAAAATCTGTCATCATGTGCCTGCGACAAGTGCGACCCTTTTGTCGCGACCAGACAAACCACAAACTAGCCAGAGGCTCATTAAGATTGTAGATAACAATTCTGAAATAACTGAACCTAAACTTGTTGCTGATGCATTTAATAATTATTTTGCCAATATTGGTAAAAAATTAGAAAATGAAATACCAATGGTATATTTAAATAATCCAATATGCAATAGTTTTTATATTTTTCCCACCACATGCAGTGAAATTGAAACTGAAATATCTCAGCTAAAAACTGGTAAGTCTGTAGGACCATCTAGCATTCCAGTTGACATACTAAAAATGCTAAAAACTTATATATCCAAGCCACTGGAGATTGTCTTCAATGCTTCCCTTTCAACTGGTGTTGTTCCCAGTGACTTCAAAACAGCAAACATACCTGTGTTCAAAAAAGGATCACAGTCTTGCTTGTGCAATTACCGCCCTATTTCCCTCATTTCTGTCTTTAGTAAGCTCTTAGAAAAACTTGTATATAACAGATTAATTAAATTCTTAGAAAAAAAACAAAATCCTATTTGAAAATCAATATGGTTTCAGAGCTAAGCATAGTACAGACCATGCAATTCTTTGCATAATTGATAAAATTCAGAAAGCAATTGATGACCGAAGCTATTCCTGTGGTGTATTCCTTGACTTTACCAAAGCATTTGATACTGTCAATCATCAGATTTTGATTAATAAATTAGAGTATTATGGTATTCGAGGCATTGCTAAAGACTGGTTTATTTCCTATCTCAGTGACCGACAACAAGTTTTTACTGTTAATAATGCAACATCTACTAAATGCAATGTAAGTTGTGGAATCCCGCAGGGATCGGTACTTGGCCCATTGTTATTTTTATTGTATGTAAATGATTTTCACTGTTGCTCAGATATCTTTGATTTTCATCTTTTTGCAGATGACGCAAATCTGTTTTATAAAAGCAAATCTCTTTCTATTCTAGAAACAAACATAAATGTTGAGTTAAATAATATTCACATATGGCTCTGTGCTAATAAGCTATCACTTAATATAGAAAAGTCAAATTTTGTGATTTTCCATCCACCTCAAAAGAAGTTACAATCTCATAATTTCAATCTGGCTATAAATAATAAGCAACTTAAGCGAGAATTCTGTATAAGGTATCTGGGTATCCTAATTGATTCAAATTTAAACTGGAAGGATCAGGTTGAATGCATTGTTAAGAAGATTAGAAGAAGCATTGGTATCCTCTCCAAACTTCGATATTATATTGGCCTAGATATTTTATTAAGCTTATATTATGCCCTTATATATCCTTTTTTGACGTATGGAATAATTATCTGGGGAAATACCTATAAGACCACTCTTCAGCCAATTTTCATTTTACAAAAAAAGGCAATGCGAATAATTACCTTCTCTAGATTTGATGAGCACTCTAGTCCTTTGTTTAAATCTCTTGAAATTATAAAATTTTTGGACCTAGTAACTTTTTATTTAGCGATCTTTATGTACAAATATCACAATAAATTATTACCATCTGTTTTTATTTCTTTTTTCACTAGAATAACACAGATTCATAACTATAATACTAGGCTTGCTGCAAAACAGTCTTATTATCTCCCAAAAGCAAGAACAAATTATGGAATATTCAATATTAGATTTCAAGGACCATCCGTATGGAATTCCATTGATGAAGATATTAAATCATCGCCTTTGTCTTTATTTAAAAAGAAGATGAAACAGCACTAGACATCTGTTCATCGATTCTAAGATAAGAAATAATACTGTTTTGCAATGTAAGAATTTTTATTTATTAGTCATTTTAATATACTGGTAGTTTACTTAACTCTGTTTATCTCTATTTTTGTGTGTATCTATGTCTGTTTGTTCTTGTGTCCCTGACCTCAACATTTAAATATCTTTTCTTTCAACTGGCTGCCTGGCATTTTTAACTTTTAGGTTATTTCGGGCAGCCAGCACCCCTATCATTTGCTGTATGTATATATATATATATATTTTTTTTTCTCTTGTAGTAATTATGGGGTGAAATAAAGTATTGTTGTTGTTGATAGACATAACTATGCCCGAAGGACCTAAAGATAAAAAAGCCAATGTCCTGCCTCGAAGCAGGCCATATCTTGTCCAATGGCCTTAAAATAACAATTTTTTGTTTTTCTTCGGCCGCAATGTCAGTGAAATCTGAAATACCGGCAATTCTTTGAAGATAACACATGTGCACAGCTAGCCACAGCTATCTGTTCAAAATTTTAGTCACTGGATTTCTCTACAAACGTTTATCTGGTCCTAATGGCGAATTTCAACCCATACCAATTTACAAATTCGCACTATTCACCTGATCATTCTCAGTATGGGGATGGCTTGTTTTCACCCTTTAGCTCGCAGATGTTTTCTCAAGACTCGCAGCCTTCGACCTCGCAGCCAACATTTGCCGTTGGCGAATGTTGCACAATGCGTACAAACCAATAAGGTTTTGTACATTGATCAAATTAAACAGAGATTGAAGAAATCACGGTTGCTAAAAAAACTAGCACCAGCCTCATGTCTACAAAATTAATTGTATTTGGCCCTCTTTTCGCGTGTGAAATATTAAGAGTTCACAGTCTGGTTTCAAATATCATATTTTATGTCCCACACGTGCGACCTCCAAGACTACCGTGGCATAAATGTTGAAACATATTTGTGGGCCAACATATGATGCGACATAACAAAATAAGGCCACAGTGCGACCCCTGCCTAACATGAAAAACATGTCAAGAGCATGGGACAAAGAAAAATGTGAGTCCCCAACAGGAATCGAAACAATGATTTTTCACATACCAGTTCGGAATTTTTCGTTTGTCCCACGCTTGTGACGAATGAACATGTCATATTTACCATGAATCACATTGTAATTGGCAACCTTGTAACCAGGGGGGGGGGGGGGGATGAAATTGAGTAATTCGCCATCTATGTAAATAGGATGCTTTCTGGGAAAATCTTTCAACACTACTGAATTTTGCAGGAAAGTTCATTTTGCAACCTTGCTGAGGAAATCTTATTTAAGGATTATGACGAAAACGTGATGATCTTATTTAAGCCAACAAAGTTATCTGCCTAAAAGAACATGTGGGAAAAAAGTTGTCTTCCTTTCTCTGATAAAGTAAACTTACAATGCTCCCTCAAAATAATTTGATATTCTAAAAAAATTTTAACAGTAAGGGCTGGTTCACACTTTGACATAAGCGCATAAGCATAAGCATAAGCATAAACATAAGCATAAGAAAAATACATGTGTGAACCGGGGTTACATAAGCATAAGCATAAACATAAGCATAAGCACAAGGAATGGAAGTTTTTCCATTCCTTGTGTTTATGCTTATGCTTATGCTTATCGAAACAATGATTTTTCACATACCAGTTCGGAATTTTTCGTTTGTCCCACGCTTGTGACGAATGAACATGTCATATTTACCATGAATCACATTGTAATTGGCAACCTTGTAACCAGGGGGGGGGGGGGGGATGAAATTGAGTAATTCGCCATCTATGTAAATAGGATGCTTTCTGGGAAAATCTTTCAACACTACTGAATTTTGCAGGAAAGTTCATTTTGCAACCTTGCTGAGGAAATCTTATTTAAGGATTATGACGAAAACGTGATGATCTTATTTAAGCCAACAAAGTTATCTGCCTAAAAGAACATGTGGGAAAAAAGTTGTCTTCCTTTCTCTGATAAAGTAAACTTACAATGCTCCCTCAAAATAATTTGATATTCTAAAAAAATTTTAACAGTAAGGGCTGGTTCACACTTTGACATAAGCGCATAAGCATAAGCATAAGCATAAACATAAGCATAAGAAAAATACATGTGTGAACCGGGGTTACATAAGCATAAGCATAAACATAAGCATAAGCACAAGGAATGGAAGTTTTTCCATTCCTTGTGTTTATGCTTATGCTTATGCTTATGCTTATGTAACCCCGGTTCACACATGTATTTTTTCTTATGCTTATGCTTATGTTTATGCTTATGCTTATGCTTATGTCAAAGTGTGAACCAGCCCTAACGTTGAAGCAGCAAAATTGAGTTTGCAATTTTTATAACAACTAATTGAAATCAGTGTTTTGTACTGTTCATATAATGCCCAAGAAGCCTTTTTCTGATACCAGAGAGATACATACCACTGTCCAGCTTTGCCAATAAATCTGTTGGGAAAGCCCTTCTCCTTCTGTGGGTGCCATGGTGCTGAATGCCATCCACAAATCGTAATTTTATACCATTGCACCCAATTCCTGTACATCGCACATAGCTCCTGAGGACCTCTCCACTGGTTTGTGCATCCTTCACGCTTATAAATTCAAGCATTGGTACAACTTTGAAGCCGAGTGCCTTGCCACATGCACATTTTCGTGTGACAAGTTTTAGTTTGAAGAACGATTGAACCTACAAAATACAAATGTGATTGTAACTGCATGGTTCCTTTTTGAGTTACTGGTACACAACAATTGACATTGTGTTACGAAAAATTGTTGCGTGACTTACGTGAAGATTCGCGAATATGCTAATTTTGTCTGGAATCTTCCAGCATATTTAATTAGTTCCGTATCATCATGATTCAGTAATTCTATTTTAAGCCGTTTGCGTATGTTGCTGTGAATAGTTTCTTATTGTAATGTTACTTTATTTAGTTGAGCCGGAAAGTTCTAGAATTTTATGTTGTAAAGTATATAAGCCAATCGGTGTAGCTTTAGAGCTTTTTTTATATAGAAAAAGAGAAAGAGAGAGAGAGAGAGTTGAGAGCGTTGGCAGAGGTCGTGTGTACATTTGGCGGAGGCCGTGAGTATTGAAGTGTGACGGAGGTCGAGTGTAATTTTACAAGCCTAGTGTGAGCTTATTGTGAAGCCTTGTGTGGAGTTTACTATGTTCGTTTGGAATAAATAACCTTGTTGCTGTTCTAACAACCCTGCGTTCTGTTTACTCTGCAAACAACCCGCTCCTCAACACAACGAACTCATAACACAGTGACCTTTATGACCATTCAATGCCTTATTATGTACCACATAAAAATTAGCCACTTAAAGTAAATGTGCCATTGCTTCCAATTTGTGGAAAGGAAGAACTGTTGTACAGGCTTAATTCTATGTCCATATTTTATTTTTACCTTCAGAGGGTTTTTAGCTGCTTTGTTTACAATGTTCTTTAAAAGGTCCTCTGAGTCTTTCTCATCATGAACTTGACTTGGCTCATCTGTAATTGCCAATGACTTATTCCCTAAAGCCATGATTACTTTGTGATTGGGAATCACACCTTGTACCATCCAATCTTTCACAAGTGGAAAGTACTCATCTTCCATTCCAAGCATCTATAAAATACAGAAATTACATGAGAATTCATGTAACCAGTGTTTGAGTTCCATTCTATTGGTAAAAACTCTACAAGCATTCCAATCCGCAGTATGGAAATGGCCCACGAAATATGACATATTAGTCATTCAGGCATTGCCATTATTTAATAAAAAGTTTCTTTATTGTGTGGAGTTATTTTCAGATCACTGCATGACAGGAGTGACAGGAGCTTGCTGCATGTGAGGTCAGAATTTCAAAACACAGTTACTGAAGGTTTAAGCCAAATGACATCAAAAGCAAACATATTATACCTGTTTCTACTGGTAAATGTTGTACTGTACTGTTATGGTTTTCTTTGCAGACAAGAATAACAAAATAACCAAACATCCAAAAATCATTCCAGTATACTGCACTTAAAAATATATATAATATATATATTTAGGCAAGCCTAAAAGGGGAGCTCCACAGTTTTTTCCTTATTCTTTGGCATTTACCAATAAAATAAAATTAATGCCAAGACTCGAGCCAGGACTCTGGTAAGGACTTCTGTATTGTGATTATAGTTTTTACTGTTTTGCTGCAGAGCCACAGCCACCATCAAAACATGTGCTAACGTACATTTTCGATTTATCATCGGCCTTTGCCACGTTGGATCAAGGGACTACATGACTGTATGAGCATAAACGATTTTACTTCAACACGGTTTAATTGCATCCGATTACATTTCAATACAAATGGTGTAAATCTCTAAACTATAGATTAAGAGTCCCAGTGTCTCACTTTTAAATCCAACATCACAACCGGTTATGTGCTTTGGCTAAGTCACAAATTTTCTAACATGTATCATTGACATTTTAACCTCAACAAACCGAAATATTCCACAACAAAACAATATGGTAAAACCCCAAAGTGGGTACTCTTCGACACCACCCAAAAAAAAAGAAAAGTACTTTGTTTGCCTTGTTTTGACTATTTTATGGCGTCATTTTTGTGAGCTATAAAGACGACAGAAAAGTGCCGTCTGTGTCCTTTGTACAATAGCACCGAAAAACATTACGTGAAAATGACTTACACTTTTCGTTGTGAAAAGTGACTGCGGCACGATAAGCCATGAATCAACTCAGGTGATCAACTGTAAATGGTTGAGAATGGTTTTATTCTTGACTTCAATCAACTACAAATACTGCAAACTACAAACCTTGACTGCAACTCATGGGCGGTATTATATTTTTTACATCACTGTTAATGATAACATCTGATTGGTAATGACAACAGACAAACAAATAGGTTTCAGAAAAACATTTGTCAGCCGTAAACATTGAATTAAAGAAGAAGTTTTTACTGGAATTAGCCTTTTAAGTCTACGATTTTTTAACTAACAAGAAGAATTGCTCTGAGGAGCAACATGTTGCTGGCATTTCGAATGGCTGGAGCTGTTAAAAATCGTGTTTACTTTTGGCAAGGAGGTTGTCGCTTTTTGCGAGAGTTTTCCAAAGCTCAATCCGGCTCTTATTAAAGCGGAGCCGAGGGTTTAAACCGCCCAAACTTCGCTTGGCCCAAAAATGAGCGACAGCAGGAGAAACGAAGAGTTTTAGGATCCAAAATGAAATATTGGATAGAAAACATTTGGAAAAAAACACAAGCATTTTTTAGTTCAAACCAATTTGAGATAAAAGCGTGAAAACGTAGCGTTATAGCTATCAATACAATGTCAAGATAATTGGTCTCGTCTTTATGTATAAGCCTTTTAAAAGCTTCAGGAGTGGATATTAATAAACAAGATGTCGACATCGCGCACCGCGTTCCGACAAGACAAGCTACTGCTGGTCCGAGACTGGTCATTTGCAAATTCACTCGAAGAATCGTCAAAGAAGAAGTTATCAATTTAAGGAAGGAAGCTTGTAAGGTTTCTGCAACATCAATTGGCCTACCAGCCGAATGTTCTCTGGGAGATGTCAAGATTTTCGATCACCTCACTCCACAGACCCAGAAGCTACTCGCCGATGCTAAGAAATTTCAAACCCGCAATGGTTTCAGGTTTTGTTGGTCGAAGAACTTTGTTGTCTATCTACGAAAGTCTGAGGACTCTCATCCTATCCGCCTCAAAAGCCGAGAAGATCTTGAACGATTTGCACGCCAAGAAGACTTGCCTATGAGCTAAGTAGCGTACTTGTCAAATAATTATTGTAATATTGTTACCTATTCTTATCCTTAACCCTAGAATCTAAATTTGATGAATGAGGAGACGTTTCTCCAATCCATCTTTCCTTTTAATCATTTAGACTCCAATTCCTTCAATATAGCTCTTTATGAAATGTCTCATGGCACTTTACATTATAACAGTGATCGTCTCGAATCGTTCTTATACAATCCTATAGCCGAGCCCGGATTATTTGATCCACTCTCAAATAATCTTAACCCTGATTCAAACTTTCTTACTCGACTACCGACTAGGAGATACATGGTCGAGGAAGATATTAATGATCAGGTTAGTTCCTTTAATGAGAAATCGATGTTTTCCATTTTGCATTTAAATGCCCGCAGTTTGTTGAAAAATCTTGATCAACTAAAACTTATTCTCAAAAATCTCAAAAGGGCATTCTCTGTTGTTGGCGTATCAGAAACGTGGCTAACTGATTGTTCTTCAGAGCTTGTAAATATTACATGGTACAATTTTGTCTCCAATCATCGCAAATCAAAAATAGGCGGCGGGGTTGGCATTTATTTACGAAACGATATTGAGTACAAAGTTCTCAAAGAATGCAAATTTTCTGACTCAGCAGTAATTGAGTCAATCTTCGTCGAAATTACTGTTCCCCAAGGGAAAAGCATTGTCGTGGGTTGTGTATACAGACTGCCAAATCAAAACTCTGCCCTGTTTCTAGAGAAATTCAATGACATTCTCAATTATCACTAAAGACAATAAGCATTGTTATGTAATGGGAGATTTTAATTTAGACCTTCTTTGATATAACCATCACATACCAACACAGGAATTTGTTGACAGCTTATTCTCACACGCTTTTTTCCCTCTTATCTCAAAACCAACTCGCCTCACCTCTTACTCTGCAACACTAATCGATAACATATTCACTAACAATCTCTCGCAAAACGTTCTCAATGGCATCATTCTAAATGATTTATCTCATCACTTACCGGTCTTCGCATAAAAAACAAAAAAAAATTCTTACTCGGGTAATCAATGCTACTAGTTTAGAAAAATTCAACGAAACCCTCTCAAAGACAAACTGGTCTTTACTTATCCTAGGGGACGACCCCAATAAAGCTTATAATGATTTTATAAGTGAATATTGCAGATTTTGCGAAGCCTGTTTTCCTTTGAAAGTCATCAAAGGCAAGCAAATGAATAAGTCCTACTCTCCATGGTTGAGCCGTGGTCTCTTAAAGTCCATCAACGAGAAGAACAGACTATACAAAAAGTTCGTTCGATCACCCACCACTTCTTGTGAATGTAAGTATAAAACCTACAAAAACAAATTGAACCACTTAATACGTATTGCTAAGCGTATATATTACGACTCCAAACTAGAAGATGCCAAGAATGACCTAAGAACGACTTGGAAACTACTAAACGAAGTTATAAACAAAAGTAAGAATTATCCATCTCCACCTTCATCTTTTAAATCTGACGGCAAAACAATCACGGATCCCATGGACATCGCTGACCGATTCTGTAAATACTTCACCAATATTGGTCCTAACCTAGTGAGTGCCATACCCTCCAAGAATTCGGCCACTTTTCGCTCTTTTCTTGGTAGCAGAGATTATCATCCTATCATTTAAAAACCCACTGATACTCGTGAATTACAAAACATTCGTAGCATGTTTTCATCAAGGAAGGCCCCTGGTTATGACAATATCTCAATGCGTGTGATACAGCATTCATTTCACTTGATTTCCACACCTCTGGTAAACATTATAAATCTTTCTCTATCAAAAGGTATTTTTCCAGACAAACTAAAAATTGGTAAAGTAATTCCTATCTACAAAACGGAGGATCCAAGTCTCTTTGTAAATTATAGACCAATTTCTTTACTGCCAAATTTCTCAAAATTCTTTGAGAAGGTCATGTACAATCGCTTAGTTGATTTCGCCGAAACAACCGAAATATTGTATCTTTGTCAGTTTGGATTTCGCAAAAATCACTCGACATCACATGCACTTATCCATTTGCTCAATAAAATCTCATCTGCAATTGACCGACATGAAACCACTGTAGGCATCTTTCTGGATCTTTCTAAAGCATTTGATACCCTCAATCATGAAATCCTATTCTCAAAGCTGGAACACTATGGTATCCGTGATGTGGCCCTGATTGGATAAATAGCTACTTTTCTAATCGCTATCAGTTTGTTCAATGCAATCAAACTTGTTCTACGATGCAGACCATAAAATGTGGTGTCCCGCAAGGCTCCATTCTTGGCCCTTTATTCTTCATACTCTACATAAACGATCTCCCTAATGCTTCAGAACTGATAGATCTCCTTTTCTTTGCTGACGATACTAGTATTTTTTATTCTCACTCTAACCCAAATACCCTAGAGTCGGTACTAAATGACGAACTAAAAAATATTGAAGTTTGGTTGCGATGTAACAAATTATCGGTGAATGTCAAGAAAATGACCTACCTCATTTCCAAGCCTAGGCAGAAAAAATGCAACCACAAATTTTTTATTTCCCTCGGTGGTCAACTTTTAATACAAACCAACGCTTCTAAATTTCTTGGGGTATATATTGACTAGCATCTTACTTAGAAAGATCATATCAGTTATTTATGTAAACAAATGTCTAAATCAATTGGAATGTTATTTAGATCCAGCTTCTATCTATCTTCAAAAACTAAACTTACTCTGTACTACTCGTTAATTTATCCTTATATTACCTATTGTAACTCTACATGGTCGTCTACATACGTAACAAACTTAAACAGATTTTATTGTTTGCAAAAGAGGGCTGTGCGAGCTATTACCAATTCAGACTATAGAGCACATTCTGCTCCCTTATTCTCCAAATTAGGAATTTTAGACATTTTTCAAATAAATACGTTTCAAATAGCGAAATTTATGTACTATTTCCACAACAACCTGTTGCCTCCATTGTTTGCCAACTTGTTTCAAACAAATAGTCAAATTAATAGCTACAGCACCAGAACAGCCAACAATTACCGCGCACACCATTGCCGAACTAATCTGAAGAAATTTACAATTCTTTACCAAGGTCCAAAGATCTGGAATTCCCTCCCTGTTACGATCACTTCCCTATCAAGTTTTCCTAACTTTAAGAAAAAACTGCTAGAGTTTTTAATAAAATAATTACTGAATTGACTAGGCCGCTCACTTGCAGCACCATTTATGCAAACATATTGTCAGTATGTACAAGGTGGCCTCAACTAAAAGCCTGGTGGTTTCTAGAAGTCACCTTGCTACACATTCTACTTTTTTTAACCTGTAAATACAGGGTGTTTCAAAAGTTCTTTCCCATTTAAAGTTGCTAAATTTTTAAACAAATCAATTGTTTCTTAGAACTTTTTTAACAAACTGAGGTAGAGAATTTATTAAAATAGCTGGCTGCAATAGCAATTTTAGTCGTCGATTAGATGCCTCTGTTTCGATTTTCGCGCCAAATGTGCACACGCGTTTTCCCGCCATTTTTCCCTCCCCTTGTGTATGTCGTTCCTTTCCCGACTTTGTTCTTATTCTGTGATTTTTTCCTGAACTTTCTGCCTTCTCTGTCACGAAAATGAAGTCAGACATTGTTTTTGCTAGAGCTCAAGCAGCAATATTACAATCATCTGGTCATTCAGTCATAGAAATCGCTAAATTTTTTAACAAGACGGAACGTTGGGTGAACAAGTGGTCGAAAAGAGAGTGCTTTGAAGACAAACCAAGGAGTGGACGACTTCTGTTTTGACCAATTGTGCGCGAAAATCAGTTGAGTAAGCAAAGTACAAACGGAACAATTCAACAAGGAAGATTGCAAAGAGTCTTCGGCAGAAAAATATCGAAGTTTCGAACATAACGGTGTGGAGATATATGACCAGGAAAGGATGGAAGGCTTTCAAGCGAAAGAAAATACCTTTGTTGAGCGAAAAGCTAAGGAAAGCCCGTTTGAGATTGGCCAAGAAATATGCAAACCTGACAGCAGAAGATTGGGACAATTTTTTATTTACAGATGAGTGTCCTAAATATCTTTTCCATTACCCTAATCCAAAAAAACGATATCGTATGGGGCTCGCAGGAATGTGATGTTCCTCCAGCTTTCCAAGTGAAGCAAAGTGCGAAGGTGATGGTGTGGGGTGGCATGACAGGTCGTGGGCTCACAAAGTTACACATGCTACCCACAGGCCAAACTTTAACTTCTGAGTACTACATCAACCAAATCCTTGAGAAAGAAGTGAAACCATAAACATCAAGGCGGCATGCGACAGGTGGCCAGAAAGAGAGGAAGTTGTTTAGCTCAAAGAAAGAGATGACATTCGTTCAGGATGGAGCACCGGCTCACACTTCAAAGGAAACTCAGTCATGGTGTCAAAAGAATTTGCCAAACTTTGTAGCCAAGGATGGCTGGCCAGCGAACTCTCCTGATCTCAATCCCATTGAGAACATCTGGAGTATCATTGATGAGACAACGTACAAAGATCCAGCCCCCAAAACGATGAAACAGCTTAAAAGGCGACTACGCTTTGCATGGAAAAATGTGACTCTTAACACGCTAAAGGAACTCGCACATTCTATGCCTAGGCGGTTAGAAAATGTCATTAAAAATAAAGGCGGGCATTCTGGTTACTAATAATTTCAATGATCGAATGAAAAATAAGCAAAAAAAAAAGGGTACCTAATTTTTAAAGAGGTAGCTTAAATAAATAATGAAACGTTAGAAGAAAACAAATCGGAACGAACTTTTGAAACACCCTGTATATTAAGAAAAAAGGCAACTAAACAAATAAACAATAATAAAAAGAAAACGTAAGAAAACAAAAAACGATACGAATGTTTCTTCGGCGCTTCTCGTAGAAATTGGAAAATAAGACAAGTAACAAACATAACTCTTGAGTAACCTAGGCAAATCGCTAGTCCGAGTGTTCTTGACATAAGTATCCGTATAAAAGACAAAACAGGAAAACTAACCTGCCGATACGGACAGTTTAGGTCAGTCAATAATCACACCGAACACAGAGTTGACATAATAGCCGTCATTTCACACGAAATCATTGCTTAGCTAAGAGCTGCTGCAAGGGACAACATATTGCTGGCATTTCTAATGCTGTAGCTGTTAAAAATCGCATTTACTTTTGGCAAGGAGTTGTTGTTCTTTGCGAGAGTTTTCCAGATGCCAAGGTTATGAACAGTCCGGACTTCGCTTGGCTTTTCTTTGTCTGTGAGAAAAATGGCTTACTTGTGTATGAGGCGTGAATTTACGAGATAGTAGTTTGCCGGTCTGAGAAACACTGCTCTTTAAAGCTGTAAATCAAAAGAATAAGTTGTAAGAAACACTCGGCAGCCTCAACGGTGGAGATCAGTTTGTTCATAATGAAGAAATCCCTCTTTGAGGACAGATCTATGAGGGCTCTTTACGGACAGAATATCAAATGTGCTATGTGCAATATATCAACAAGCAAACATGTTCATTATAAATTAAAGGTGTCCGATATAACTAAAAGATGTTTGATAAAAGATGAGGAAGGGGACGTGAATATGCATATATCAATGTTATGTTGCATATATGAATGCTATGTACAATATATCAACAAGCAAACATGTTCATTATAAAATAAAGGCGTCTGATAAAACTAAAAGATGTTTCACAAAAAAGATGAGGAAGCGGAAATGATATCGCAAAACAGGAAGTGATGACATTACGTACCCAGGCTCCTGGCAAAAGCAAAGGCTTTTCCTTGAATACAAAATGGCATCTGCTGGAGATACAATTTGGCTTCCAGATACAGAAAGGTTTTTCATGGAATTAAGTACAATGATTACCAGAGCACAGCAACAACGAAACGCCACAGCTACCCGTTTCGATTCTTCAGAGTTCTTCATCGAGTATGTCACTAAATTCCACATCTCGCCCCAAAAGGCAATCCAAATTCAAGTATACGACGACAAACGGTTCTCTCTGAAATGCTGAGGATACTAGCTACATCAGCCCATCGGAACCCTACCTCTCCACCGTAAAGTTTCCAACTGTTCTCAAGCAAGTGCTAATAGTGGTCTTCCAACTTCCCCGTTCCTTGTTATCGATACAATATGCTGAGTCACTGACTCGTCAAACGAATCAATATCCCTCTCGGATTCTTCTGCAATTCCCTCGTAGTGACATCGTAGCTCTTTCAAGATGCCCAGTAATTGGTGTAAGTTGCTGATTAAGCAAATTTCTTGCACGTGAATGATGCATATATTGTGCGTATAACTGTTCGATTCTCTTATTTAAAACACTTAAGTTCTTTCGTATTCTTCCAGTCTGCGAACAGGAACTCTGAAGAATCGAAACGAGTAGCTGTGGCGTTTCGTTGTTGCTGTGCTCTGGTAATCATTGTACTTAATTCCATGAAAAACCTTTCTGTATCTGGACGCCATTTTGTATTCAAGGAAAAGCCTTTGCTTTTGCGAAGAGCCTGGGTACGTAATGTCATCACTTCCTGTTTTGCGATATCATTTCCGCTTCCTCATCTTTTATGAAACATCTTTTAGTTTTATCGGACGCCTTTATTTTATGATGAACATGTTTGCTTGTTGATATATTGTACATAGCATTCATATATGCAACATTACATCGATATATGCACATTCGATATTTTGTCCGTAAAGGGCCTTCATACAGATCAGTGAGTGTGGTTTTGTGATCAAAGCGAAGTTCGTTTATCGAGCGATGTTTGTAATACTCTACCAATTGCTTACATTTACATTAACATTTATTTGTGCGTATGAAAAGATCCTGTCTGTGCAGGGTCAACCATTCAAATGTAGTGTCACTGTAATGTTGACAAACACATCCCGCGTAAACGCCTTCAGGCGTCTTGTTGTGATTAAAGATTCTACTCTTACTATTTCAATTGCTCTATCCAATATTCAATGAATTGTGGTATAAATGTCACAACATCACTCGATAAAACAAAATACTGGTACAATGAACATTAATTACTGCTAATTCAACATGAAATGTTACTCTGACCAATAACACTAATCAACATCAATATATTAATAGTTTAATTACCTTGCTATCTTTTCTTTGTCATTCTTTATGGTTTTCTTCAACACTTTTGGATTCATGGTTATTACTGGAACAGTCCTAGGATTCTGATGTGCCCTTTTTCCACTTGTTTTTTTCTGAGACTTGTTATTAGTTTAATCAATTTAACAATGAAAACATGTTAAGGTCTTCAGCTGTTATTTCATTTAAATTGATTTTAGAATGTAAAATCAACAATATTTACATTGTATTATAAATTAATATTTAAAAAACTGACTCTAAAATCCATGTTACTTAAGCTAGTATGTTTAAAGAAACCGTCGCCACCAAGACAATAGGGACCTTAAGATACTGGACGCGGCGGCCTTTAAGAACGCGGTCACGTCTGAGAGGGCATGGGTCGTGACCGCCACCTTTGCACAGGAAATACGAGCCTTAAGATTTGCGTTGTGGAAGCGGTTGCCGAAACACATAACAACAAACAGATTCAGTCAAAGAATCACTGGAATCAGGTGGTGTTGGTGCTATGACGTCGTTTAAGATGACCTGAAAGCTTTTAGCAGGATATTATTTGGCGCACATCATTTCTAATGAAGAATTCGGGCTCCTCTATGACTGCAGCTTTTCAAAGAGCTTGGAGTTACTGTATGAAGAGTACGAAAGATTTGACCTCAAAGAAATGGCAGATTCAGAGTGTAAAGCAGAGTTCCGTGTGAATAAACGCCACCTACCGCATTTGGCAGAGTGTTTACAAACACCTGATGCTTTTGTATGTAACCAGGGCTGCGTTTGTGAGGGTATGGAAGCTATCTGTATGTTACTTCGAAGGCTTTCATACCCTTGCAAGTACTCGGATTTGCCAAGATTTGCCCAAGATTTGGCAGACCAGCCCCCGTGTTGAGTATGGTGACAAACAAGGTAATTGACTTTATCTATGACACCCATGGATGGAGAATCAAGCAATGGAATCACAACCTTCTCAGTCCAGCACATCTACAAACGTATGCAGATGCTGTGTACGCAAAGGGGGGTGCCCTTGAAAATTGCGTTGGATTTGTGGATGGTACTGTTACACAGCAAAAAAAGCTGATGAAACCGAATTCAAAATAATGAGTAATCTTTGCATCCATGATGACTCATTATACCGAGTATAGCGAAGCAGTTATGTCGAGTAAACTGTACTCAGGATTTTGAGTAAAATAAACTCAATACGAGTAACCTTACTCGCCTTTATGAGTAAATGTTACTCATTTGAAGAGTGAAATTGACTCAAAATCAAAGGTAAAATTACTCAAGAGAAATGCATCCATGGCAACTCTTTATTTTGAGTAAGCTTGTTATTTACACAAAGTATGAGTAAAAGTGCTCTTTATTTGGAGTAAAATAAAATTTACTCACAGGTTGAGTTGTTGATATACCAGCTAAAATCAATGATCACAGGGCTGCCTCTGTAAATGCCTCTGTGGGCCTTAGGCTGCCAGCTTTTGTGTAATGATGAAACTCCTGCACAACTCAACTGGACAATCCAGTTTGAAGGAAGCATTTGGAGCCCACACTATGATTTTTTTTCCGCAGAGGACACCCCTCATAACAATAAATAAATTAATGTACGGTAAGAAAACAATTTGCACATATATAACTTCATAATTGTTGTCCCTTTTCTATAAATACTTGCAAAAGACAAATTGAATTACAAAGAAATTCACAACCAATGTCCTTAAGTTTAAATAAAACATCAATTTACAGACAAGCACTTGTAACCATGATCACCTGACAAAGGATTTGACAGCATGGTTTACAACTAATAGCTTCTCAATTCATCTGGGCAATCAAAATACAACTATGAGCAGCTGAATTATCATATGGCTCTCAATTTTGGTTGGCTGGATGCAACAAGAACTATGTTAAGGAAGCTCAAAAGGGTTTTTCGTTGCTGTAGTGTTTGTGAAACACTGGAAAATTACAAAGAAGGATATCTTATGGTGTAGAAAAACAATACTTTAAAAGTACTTGTGACGTCATATTAGTTACCATGGAAATGCACAAGGTCCACAAAAGCGTCCTCTAAAATTCAGTTTTTGTAATTTATCTGAATAACTAATTCGGTGACCTACCATTTTTATTTCTTTGTTGAAAAGTTCCCCAAAATATTTAACTTTTAAGACAGTAAGGAACAAAGTTATCTAGTAGAATTAAATCTATTTAAAGAAAACCTATTTTGTCTTACAGAAAATTCTACTACAAAATTTTCCCTGAAAGTTTTATAATGAAGTGCTATCGTGAATGTTACGTGCATGCAAAAAAATCGAGCTAGGTCACCGAGCAGATTTTCAAGCTAAAAACAAATGCTTTCCCCAGAGTTTATTTCTAGTTTGCGCGACTTTATGCAACATTGAACTTGCAGTGTGATGATTTTGATTCATTCAACTGACATGTGTAGATTGTGCACATGCGTGCAGCAAAAAATTCTTTCCAGCCTCCTTAAAAAAAATTTGTAAGAGTGGCCAGGTGGTTAGACATGCTTGACTAACGTAACATCATTCTACATGTGTATGGCATCCTGTGACAAGCCATCTTGAACCTGCAAAATGCACTTTGCATGTAAAGAAAAAAAAATTATTTAGACCTGGTGGATAGCTAAACATAAGAAGATAATACGTTGTCAAAAGGGCAAGTGTCAGCTTTCAAAAATAATATACAAATTGCCTGATTATGAAACAGAAATAAAAGAACGTTCTAAGCAGTTGTGTTACACTGTAGTTGCAATGAGAAAGATACTTATTCTTTGAATGAACCGCTTTGAAAAGATTTGTTTTCCACAAGCACTTGCTGTGATGTTTTGGCAAGAGCAGTCACTTAGTGGCCAGCTTATTGTTTTTGTTAGTGAATATCTATGCTCAACAACACTCGAAACTTGGACTGTATATTCGGTTTTATTCTCACCTTCGCTCACTCGTTATGTACATTCCAACTAACAACAACTCTCCTTTTTTCGGCATTTAAGGGTATAAGATATCTACCGCATAGCTATGTTAAGTACATGTCATATTCTTATCTCCTAAAAACACGTGGTGAACGTTACATCCAAAGGCAATTAACTTGTCAATTTCAAATACATCCTTATCTCTTTGCAATACAATACCGGCTAAGTTAAGAGTTACATATATATTTCGTCTTTGTACTTATTCATTTATACTGATGTACTTTATAATCATTCTTCAACGTAAATGAGTGTATATAATAAAGTTATTATAGGGCAGGTCGTGTTATGTAATGCGGCATGTTTCCTGACACTCCCCCCACGCTTGACTCAATTTGAGTCAAGAAATGCGCACGCATACTTACGAGTTCAGTCGTGTGGCTGGTTTACCATCGCACGGGTCTTCCAGACCGCATCCAATGCGTTCTCTGGAAACATCTGAGATCTCGGATGTCTCAGTTGTAATCTCGATGGGAAACAACTTTTGCACAGGCCTACTTAAATGAACTTCCATCCCCTTCGTTACAACGCATATGTTTGCCCCTCTTACCTCTTTGTCTTTTCCTACAATGAGGTTCTCCACTACTGCCATCTTCCAGCCATTTCTCTTAACTCCCTCTTCAAACACGGTCACCACATCACCTACCTTTGGTACCTTTCCGGTTCCCTTGGCGTTACAATCATGACTCTCCCTCAAATTCATCAAGTATTGCCTTTGCCACCTTTTCCAAAAATGCTGTAGAGTTTCATTGACATATTTATACCTCCTCCTGTAGCTGGTTTCGGTTTCATCATCTTCCTCTCTGGGCTGCTCTGGCAAGGTTAACAACCTTCTCCCATATAGTAGATGCGCAGGGGTCAATACCTCTCCCTCGTTAGGATTATCATAATTATACGTTAAGGGGTGTTGAATGCAAGGTCGCCTCTACCTCCGTCAAAACGGTTAGAAGCTCATCGTACGTCAGTCGAGCGTTACCCAGGACCTTCTTCAGACATCACTTGACACAACCCACCATCCTCTCAAAGAACCCACCCCACCAGGGAGCTCTTTCCAGATTAAAACGCCACTCAGTTCGGTGGTTTTGCACTTCTTCTCTTACCTGTGGATGACAAAAAAGTATGCGTAGTTGTTTCTTCGTGCCCTTAAATGTCTTCGCGTTGTCTGAAACGATTAAGGCAGGTATTCCCCTTCTAGCTATGAATCTCCTTAAACATCGTTTAAACGTTTCCACCGACAAATCCTCTAGCAGCTCTAGGTGAACAGCTCACGTCACGCAACAAGTAAACAAAGCGAAGTAAACCTTTCTCATTTGCACACCCTTTCCTTTGACAAACAAGGGTCCCGCAAAATCTACACCTACCTTTGAAAACGGCGGTGCTGGTCTAACCCTAAACTCTGGCAAGCTAGCGGTCGGAGGCTGAGTAAACGATTTGCCTTCAATCTTCTTGCAGGGGACACAACGACTGATCACACGCTTCACCATTTGTCTCCCCTTCGGTACCCAAAACCTTGAGCACAACCCAGCAAGTGTACTCCTCACACCATCGTGACACTCCTGTATCTGTAGTACTGTAAGTCGGTGTTCTTTGGGCAGGATGATCAGTTCCTTCGCTTCCTGCACAATTTCAGAGTTCTCAAGGCGTCCCTTACATCTTATAACGCCTTTCTGATCTTCTTGGAGACCGAATTTTGAGGCAAGCTGTTGATAGTTGTCCCCCTTTCTCAATTCTCGCTGTGCCGCCCTTATCCACAACTCTTCTGATTCTACCACCTCCTCCAATGTGAGCGGCCCTTCTCTCCTGTCACTATTGTTTCTCCTTGAGATGTTGTGACAGAACCATGTGACCCACGCAGTCACTCTGTAAAGCTTTCGAAGTGTGTTGTATTTCTTGATTTCAACGACCTTCTCAATTCCACAATCCTCAATGATTGCGACAGTCATAACGGCGACCTTTCTTTCCTCTTCACATGTCTCGGTAGTTGGCACAAGGGATTTCTGCCTGGGCCAAAGGTCTTTCGGTTGGATCAACCAAGATGGTCCGTACCACCATATCTTATTCCCTTTGACCTCTTCTGTAAGCAATCCTCTTGACCCTATGTCGGCTGAATTTTGCTCACTGGGACAGTGCCCCCAATTCTCCTTTTCAGTCAACTTGATGATCTTATTAACACGGTGACTCACAAATTGTTTCCGCTCACCATGGTTCATGATCCAATAGAGAGCTGTCATACTGTCTGACCAAAATTTTGTTTTCTGAACACTTACCTGTGAATTCAGCGCATTCTTCACTGTGCACATCAGCTTTGCAAGGATTAGGCATGCTATGAGTTCAAGTCGTGGTATGGACAGCTCCTTGAGCGGTGCCACTCGCGTTTTAGAAGTTAGCATCTTTGAATATGAACCTGTCTTTGTCTGGTATACGAAGTAAATAACTGCACAGTAAGCTTTCTTGCTTGCATCTGCAAACCCATGTAACAAACATTCTAAGGTTTCTTCGCGCACGTGCTCATAGACACACCTGTCAATCATGATTTGTTTACATTCTATTAAGCTTTTAAGCCACGCTTCAATGCCTTGTTTTATCACTCCATCAAGTGGGTCGTCCCAATCGATCTTTTGGTGACATGCTTCCTGACACAAAATCTTTGCTGTTATTGTTATGGGACCAATCATTCCCAGAGGGTCAAAGATCCCAGCCAAGAGTCGCAGCGTGTTTTGTTTGGTTGCAGGAGAATCTTTTGCGCGCTTGGCAATTACGGTTAGTTCGAGGGTTATCTTATCTTCCTCAAAATCCCAGGACAGACCCAGTACCTTTTGGCCGTTACTTCCCATCTTCAGGCCAAGAGATGACTTTGCGTGTGTGACATTTTCAGCTGACCCCGGGTCGTTTTTCACATCATCAATCAAATCTTTTTTTATTCTCTCTCTGACACTCGCGTCATTGGTCAGCCATTTTCTGAACTTGAATCCCCCGTCTGCCATGTGGTTGACCGTTTTACTATACAAGTCGGCAACTTCACTCGACGAGGCTCCGCCCCCCACGAAATCATCCATGTAGAACGAATCAATCAATTTCTTTACGAAATCGGGGTCAACTGTGATGAACTTCGAAATGTGATGCCTCAAGGTTGCATTTAGCAAAAAGGGAGATGCATTCAATCCAAAGACAACCCAACAAAATTGATAAGCTACAATCTTTGAAATGTCCCGGGGGTTTTCTAGCCACAAAAATCGAAGACAATCTCTGTCCCTCTTGTCTACCCCAACATTAAGAAAAGCCTTCTCTATGTCCCCCACGAGAACAACTCTGTTCTCTCGAAACCGCAACAAAATGACGGACCCACATGCAAACAATCATTTAAAGAGGGTGCCTGTCTTAGTTGACTTTGACGAGGCATCATATACGATCCTTACCTTCGTTGTCGTGGCCCCTTTTCTCACCACAGCTTGATGTGGCAGGTAATGTACCTTTGGAGCCTCTTCTAACTCAACCACTCTCTCTATTACTCCCGCCTGAAGCTGTTCCTCGATTATAGCTGCATATTCTGTGAGAATTTCAGGTTCCCTCTCCAGTCTTGCTACTTGACTCTTAAGACGGCACATGCTTGTGGTATAATTGGTCGGTAAATCTGGGTGGCTTTCTTTCCAGGGGAGCTTCACTGAATATCATTGCCCATCAAAGGAGATGCTGTCTCTATATTCTTCATAGACCCCACTTCTCGGCTCCTTGATTCCTATGGTTTCCAGATCCCACATTCTGTTTACATCCACATCTAAACTTCCTTTGTCCTCAGTTTGCACTAGGTTAATTTGAACGGGTTCTGGGCCACTTGACTGGCTCTTCATTGGGCCCGACAGAACCCAACTGAATTCAGTTTCTAGGCAACTGGTTTGTCGGGACCCCCCTGATTGTACAATCCTTCTGAAAACTCCACAGGCAATCTGCACTGACCAAAATGTCAATTTCTAGCTCCTCCATTCCCACACACTCGTCTGAAAACCACAAGTCCTTAAGGTGGGGATACCGTAAAAACGCGTGTATAAGCCACACTCGTAAATAAGCCGCACCCCCAACTTTGGCACTCGAATTTGAGAAAAAATAAAAACTTTAAAAAAGTCAATGAATGAAGTTTGATGCCTTGTACGTGTAAGTTTAGTTTGTGGTAAACATAAGGTGAACTTATTGGGCGAATTCGAATGCTTTTTACTGTTAAGTCTTACTCTTCATACCTTTTCTGGATGCAAAATTTCGATATCCCAGAATAAAGAAGCTCTTTTATTAAGATTTCAACCGCATTTTAAAAGGCATTTTAGACCGAAGATAGCTTGAAACGAGCAACAGCTAAGTAACCAGGCATTTGGGTAAAGAGAGGACTAAGCACCAGTTCGAATCTGCTGTGCGTGGATATCATGTTTACTGAGAAGTGTGGAAGCCATCTAGTGGAGAAAAACTCGTCGCCAAACAGGAGTTCGACAACCCCTTGGATAAATCTGCGGTCAACGTGACAAAAAACAATGAAACGGCTGGTCATTTGCCCTGTGAGTTCTCCTGAATAGCGTGGTATTTTCTCGCTTGTGGTGGAGAGATCAGCATCAATGTGATTGGCTGCCGACGGCATTGCAAGCAATTGTGCGGAGGAATGGAAATTCCATGCTGGCTGGAGTTTAGTTGCTCCAGCAAAGCGAATATCGGTCGCTTAAAGAAGCTCACCCTTTACAAATTCCACATGACCGTTTTGGATGCTGGATATTTCTGCTACTACATACGCTTCGATTGGGATAACCTTTTGGCCACCAATTGGGCTTACCTTGACTTCGACGACATCTCTTAGACGCATGTCCTTAGAACGCTGGCCAAAGGTACTGATTCCTAGCCATTCTTCCTGGATTCTGGCAAGCTGCGCGCGTTGGGGGGCTTTGGAAGTAATGAAAGAACGATGGTTACCAGCATCAAACAACACGCTTACCCTGCACGGCTTGCCCTCCCCACGGATAACTGCACGCGCGGTTTGTAATGCAACTCGCCCACCCGTTCCTACATGTAAACTACTAGGACTAGTAGCAATCGGAGTTTTGTTTTGCCCATAGGGCGAAAATTGAAATTTGGCAACAGAAGGCACTGATTGCACAACCCCTACACCACACAATGAAACGTGATGATCTGCTTGGCCACACTTGTTACATAATACATCAAACGCCTTACATTCTCGGGCTCAGTGGCCCTTTTTCATAGATTTGAAACATCTCGCAAATTTAAAAACAATACTCTTACGTTCCTTTGGATCCTTAACTCTCTGGCAGTTTTTGTGGGCATGCTTGCCCAAACAGAAGGCACAGTTCCCTTGTTCCTGTTTTGTGAATAGGCCGTTGGCTGTCGCACCCTTTGCTCGATTGTCCTTCCCATCAACTCTATTATAATGCAAGGGTTTCAAGGAGGTCATTGCATAAAAATGATCCTCTCTCAGTTCCAGCTCCTTTGCAACATTCGTTCCATCAACCAGGTTAAAAACTCCTCCCCTCTTGTGATCGTCAGTCTAAAGCTCTCCGGCAATTTCTGCATAATGGCGGGAACAACTATCGTCGAATATGTGTTCTCTTCCATTCCAAGGGCCTTCAATCCCCTGAAATGCGACTTGCACTCATCAAACAATTTCCTCAGGCGAGGAATGTCCCGATCACTGTAGACTTGTGGCAGGTTTAGTAAATCGTTTACATGAGCTCGCTGGATTGCTATCTCCTTTCCATAGCATTTCTTCAAAGCTTGGACTGCAGCATCATAGTTTACCGCAGTCAGCGCAAACCCCGCAATCGTCAATCTGGCAGGCTCATGTAGCAGACTTTGTCCACTGTGGACAGGTTGGCGTTTCCATCAATAGAGCTCTGGAACGAATCCCAGAACTCCTGCCAATCTTGCAACCTGCTGTTGAACCTTTTTACTTCAAGCTTCGCAAGCTTGGCTTTCACATTATGCGCGGAATTCACGAGCTGTGGGTTTTCGGTTTGAGACGACGCTTCCGTTATTGCTGGGCCCGAATGCTTGCTTGGGTTCAGAACTTCCTCCAGTCGCAATACAACTTGGTTCAGCTCTCCTCTGAAGCGATCGCTTTCCTCGATTTCTCTTTCTATTAGAACGTCCAGACCCTCGCAATCTAAACCTCCAATCAAGTCTAGGATTTGATTATCCAGTTTTGTCAATGCGTCTACCTTCTCCTGAAGGGCTTGTAGAGACTCCTTACTCCAGTGCCTGTCTGACACTCCACTTCCATCGCTAAGTCTTTGCTTCACTTGGTCTGGTAACCTTTTAGCGATGTTTCACTGACCATCCCTTATTTGCGTCTTCTTTTCAACGTTTGCCTTCGCCTTTCCAGCCATAAGGAGTGCCCTTACTTTCTTCCTTCGAAACGTTCAATAATTCTGGTTCGTCAATACTCACACACTCTAGTATCCGGCTCAAAGGACCACTGTGTTAGGGAATATCTACGCTCAACAACATTCAAAACTTGGACTGTATATCTGGCTTTATTCCCACCTTCGCTCACTCCGTACGTACATTCCAACGGACAACAACTCTCCTTTTTTTGGCATTTAAGGGTATAAGATATTTACCGCATAGCTATGTTAAGTACATGTCATATTCTTATCTCCTAAAAACACGTGGTGAACGTTACATCCAAAGGCAATTAACTTGTCAATTCCAAATACATCCTTATCTCTTTGCAATACAATAAGTTAAGAGTCACATATATATATATATCGTCTTTACACTTATTCATTTATACTGATGTACTTTATAATTATTCTTCAACGTAAATGAGTGCATATAATAAAGTTATTATAGGGCAAGTTGTGTTATGTAATGCGGCATGTTTCCTGACAGTTTTGTCACAATAACTACACTCTTGAAAGAAAGAAATTAAATAGTGTATTGTTTCACGTTTACTTGCTCTGCAAAATACAAGTTACTGCTGACCTATTGCTGGCGATAAAAGAGCAAAGAGAGAGTTGAAACTGGCGCATGCAATCATCCAAGTCATGAACACAGATGATTGTTGTCCAGCAAAAGAGGAAAAAATGATATTGAAGGGCATGTGTGATCATCAGGGTTCGCACGCGCCTTGAAAGTCCTTGAAAGTCCTTGAATTTCAAAATAAAAATTCAAGGCCTTAAAAGTCCTTGAAAATTGGAGTCGGTGCTGGAAAGTCCTTGAAATTTGTTGCCAATTTTATCCAACAAAGCTTCCGAAGTGTCTGAGACGAAAATCGGCGCACTCTCTACCTTAAGCATCTGATGTGGCATTATATTGGCTTGATTTTGCCCCTCTTGGAGTCCTTGAAAAATGGAAAAATGTGTCCTTGAAACGCCTTGAAAAGTCCTTGAATTTTTGGTCGGAAAAAGTGTACGAACCCTGGATCATTAACAGCTGTAAATTGTGCAACCACAGCTTTGAGCTAACTTTCCAAATTTTTTTTTGGAAGTTTCTGAAGTGCACTTACTGAAATGAAGTGAACAAAGTCCTCGACTTGGCTTGCCCCAGTCAAACAACATTAAATATTAACCTATATCGCTTCATATGACTAAAAACAACAGAAAAAAAGCTGATTTATCTCCTCTACTTGGCAATGATTCACACAGCCTAACACTCGCAACATTGGCTGTATGTAACGTCCGCAACGTTAAAGTTCAAGACCCCTTGTAAAATCAGGAATGTCATTTAAAATGAAATCAAGCTTTATCATTCACACAGTCACTTAACTGTAAATATTTGGAGCAGTTCAACTAAAAGCCGTGACACTTCATAGAAATTTTGAATAAATGCTAACGCACTCAATATTGTGGTTGTTTTTTATTTAACATCCGCGACGGTGCTTTTTTATTCTATTTTTTTTCAACAGAAATCTGTGAAGTGGGAAAATTTTATAGCCCAATTAAAGGAGCACTGTCACAGGAGTTTGCTGTTTTCAGCTTCATTCGTTGCTGAAATCTTTACCTGGTACCTTTACTCATTCCCTAAATGCTCAAATGGACTAACAGAAAGCAGACGAATGGTGGCTCAGAGAGCAAACCATAATAAATTTCTTGCAATATTTTCAAGGAATGGCTCTAGAATTTGAAAAATCTGGCTAGTTTCTTCAAATTTCAATCCATTTCCATCCTTGCCATGCTAAGTGATAGGCAGCAATAAATGGTTTCGATGTAGTGATAAAGTCCTAGGTAACATAACTGCATCATTATTTTTGGGTTTCCATTGATGCAGGAATGTATTTTGGCATTGTAAAATGATGCTAAAATACCATGACAGTGCCCCTTTAACATGTCAGTAGGCATAAACATGTTCATGAATTGAAAACTGGACAGCTCTTTTTTTGACATTTATTTGTGCTTGATTGAAGTTTCAAAATTGAGTCTGAATGTAACATCTGCGACAGTGGAATTGCCCAGTTACACATTCCTGTAAGCAGAAAGGTTCAGTTATAGTCACATTTTTCATGTCCCGAGAGTGTCCACTTACAAGGGTTGGGTAGGGCAAGGGTAGCAGGCAAAGGCTTTCTTGCATTTAATGTGACATCTTTAGATTGAGTAGAACTTACTGCATTCTTCTCTTGGATGGATTGTGACCTGTAATGGAGATGAAAACAAAAAGACAAACAAACAAACAAAAAACAAAAACCGTATGGATGTTGTTGTTTATCACTCTTTTAACCAAAAAGATTGAAATTACAGAAGGTATTGAAATCTATACTCATGCATAGCAACACTGTTGTTTGTTTTAGCCTTTTTGGGAAACACTCATACATGTAACTAGTAAGTGAAAAACTTGATGCTGTACAGCGTACAATTGTACACTGTATGGGACGGGTCATTGTGGCAGTCTGGCAAGTAAAAATCCATTACATTTACAGTACTATTGTCACAATAACAAATCACAGCCAAAACTAAAAACACAAAAAAAATACCACTTGCAGTGCCACGAAATCAATTATGTCCAATGTACTATATCCTTTTAAAACACTGATGGTCCTCCTGTATGTATGCAAACTAAACATAGAAAACCTAATATTTCCAGCTGGAATGCACTCTCATTGAATCTACATCAATCTACATGTAGGGCAAATGAAATTATGGCTTTTACATTGCCAGACTTGAGACAAGACTTGAAAGCTCTTTCGATGTACACCTTGTTAAATAGGGCTTTAAGCAATGCCTTGCAAGCTCCTTTAGTGGCCTGTACTTACTGAACTTGAAAAGACTGGCTATTACTACCCCAGCTGAATACACATCACTTTTATTGATTGTGCAAACTGACCCTCGATTACCTCCGGTGCGATGTGGTAGTGTTCCTTGTAATAGCGAGATTTTTCAGCACTTGAAAGAGCTTTGGTTTTCCCTTCCTTTACCAAACATGCCTTACCAAAATCTATCAAAACAAGGAAAAACTTTCCACCAGAACTATGAACAACAATGTTGTCATTTTTAATATCATTGTGGAGTATTTCTTTTCCATGCAAATAGTAAAGGCCACCCACAAGCTGATTAACTATATAGAGCCAATGCTCAGAACTTGAAATTGTGATCCCTGCATCCTCACGAATTATGTTTTGCAGAGTAAAAGCTTTGAAACTTTCATTTCCATGATACTGGGAAACAATAAAAAATGGCTTTTCTTTGACATTTATGCGATACAATATACATGTGGGCAGATTGATATGGCAACACCCCCTTAAATACATTGCCTCTCTTTCAACTACTTTGGCTGTAGAAGACACGTCGAAATACTTTACAGCTAATGGAGTTGACCTGAACTTCTTTAAACAAACAGTTCCAAATCTCCCTTTACCAATTTCATCTACTCCATCAATGTCTTCCAGTAATGAAGGACTTATGTTCAAAATATCAGTGTCTTGCTTGTCAGCTCCTTTAGAACAGCCATGAAGCACTATTCTAGAGTTTTAGATCTTGTCTTTCTCTTTTTCTGAAGCTCTCCACATTGCAAAATACTTATCTTTTATTGCCATTTCCACTTGAACCTTATTGCTCAAACATTAATTTTCTTCCTTCATCTCTTCTATCAGTTTGACTAAACCTTTTCTTAATAGCTTCTTTTTATCTTTTTTTCTTTTGTTACGTGCTAAACATTGCCTTCTTTTGGTTTCCAATGACTTTGCACATTTTGTCATTCTGAAAATTTAGGGGCATAAATTAGTGTATCTCCTCTTTTATGAGCGGCTCAGTGATAAACCACTCAAAAGAGGTGCTGCCTGTACAAAATCGGCAGCGCTGCAAAAGAGCTGCAAAGTGGGTCGCTGAAGCATTGCCAAATTTTGGCTGCTTAAACGCTGTCATGGGCAGTCGTTCGCCAGCGATAAAAAGCGCTTTAGCAGTGGTCCGAAAATGCAAAAAAAATAATCAGCGCTGCAGTATAACTGCACATCCGCTTCAAAAATGCAAAGAATGTTTATGTGGTATATCATTTAGCAGCTTATCGGAAGTGATTGGCAGCAGTTTGGCAGCGGTTTGATAGGAGAAAGGACGTTGCAGGACAGCAGTAAGTAGGCTTAAAAAATGCAAAGAATGTACATATTATTTATAGAAATAATCAATCGCGCGTGGCCGGGCCGCGCAATTCACGCTTGTAAACGAAATGCAGATTTACTTTATAATTTACTCATTTACTTTACCTGTATTCATCAAGGGGCCTTCTTCATTTTACCTCGCCGTTTGTCCAAATGGCGAATACCGCGAAAAGCCTGTTTGCAGGCTATCCTTGGATTATATAAAACAAACAAGTCTAAACTGAACTGTGAAATGAACTTCCGTTTTATGATCTGCTGTCAACAGAATGCATGGCATAAAAGATCAGGCTGATCTCCAGTGTAATAGCCACAGTTGACGTCACATTTCGCTTATTCGACTTGATCACATGAAATATTCTCCTGGTTTTTTTTTCTATAGTTCTCTCATTCTTCTTGTTCTCATGGTTCTTCTGGTTCTCTTGTTCTCTGGTTCTTTTGGTTGTTGTGGTTCTCAGTGCTCGAACTTAACTTTTAGCTCTGGTCTTCCACTGGACCAGTAGGCTAAGAATTTACTGGTCCCAGGAGCAAAGTTACTGGTCACCCTTTACATTTTTTTTTGCACGTATTTAATTTGTGTGTGTAGGTAAAAACATGTTAATGCCACACTATGATCAAATAAACACAACAATTTACATGTATCTTTTTAGTGATACATAGCAACAATGATAAGTGTATTACAATTATAATTCTTCCCAGTTACAGGCCATAGTTGCAACATAAATAGAATAGCAGCAGTTTTATCAACTTCATTGCTGTCTTAGGCTTAAGTTAGGTCATCAATCCTTTAAGCAAGGCCTTCGCATTCTTTGTGATGCCTGGTTCCAATGCAAAATTGCCCTTTCAGCTGTAAAGTCCTCGGGACTTGAACCATTGAGGCAGATGTTCATGAGCATGTCAACAGTTTCAACATCAAGTGAGTTTCGATACTCTGATTTGAGTCGCCCCATACAAGAGAATCCCCTTTCACAGCAAGATGAGGACACTGCCATTGCCAGACAAATCTCAACCACCATCAACATGTGAGAGAGTTCAAGTTCATCTGGATGCACCTGATTGAACACTTCTACCCAGAACTCAGCCTGACTTAAGTTTGCAATGCGTTTGTGGTCATAACAGTACAGTTTTAGAGATAGCCACTGATCCTTTGATACTTCCAAGTCGAAAGCATTGCTTCTGAGGACTGCCTGAAAGTGCTGAGCCACAGTAACCAATTCTTCTTCTCCATACAAACCTAGATCATTTCTCTCCTTTGGCCAAGACTTATTGTTAGTGATAACACCGCAAGCTTTTAGTACTGGGGAAGTGAAGTCTTCAAATCTTGAGGCTAGAAATTGCTTAGCATCAGTGATGATTGATGCTTTACTTTGCTCAAACAATCTGTCATCTGTGTTGTTCCTTGTAAGACTGACCCCCTTAAACACTGTTCCAGCTCCTACTTCTTCTTGAAAGGCAGCAAGATGTTTCCCAGGTCGTCTTCGCATGTTCTCTAAGGCTTGACTAGCTCGCTCAATCTCAGCCTTCACTTGCGAAATAGAGATAGAATCCTTCTGAAAAATAAGTGAGATCTTTGACACTTCCTCTAGAATGTCCCACATTAAATGAAGGTGAAGCTGGAATTTGTAAGCCTTGAGCTTCTTTGACAAGTTCCTACCCCGTCCTTGCATTTCTGCTGAAGAATCTCTAGCTTCTGCCGTGTGCTCAAAGTGAGAAACAATTGCTTGAAAGTTTTTTTGAAGTAGAACAGTTAAAGCACGGAGCAAATGAGGCACCCAACGAGTTCCACTGGCCTTTGTTGGTTTTCCCACTTTTATTTCCATTGCCTCTGCCATTTCTCTTAGTTCTCTTAAAGCCTTTGGGGAATACTTATAGTGTTTCCAGCAGCCATTTAAGAGTTCCTTGATGCTCATCATTGTTTCATTGCACTTCAAAGTGTCACTAAATGCAAGTTCTAAATTGTGTGCTACACAATGAATTGGAATAACTTGAGGTGCTTGTTGTTTAATTAATGAAACCACACCACCAATCCTGCCCATCATAACTGATGCACCGTCTGTGCCAGTGCTGATCAGTTTTTGCATCCACTGAGGGTCGATCTTATCCATAACCGACTTGATTGCCTTTAGAATTCCTGGTGCCTTTGCACTTTCAACCTCAGCCAGCTCAACATAGCAC
>OX419338.1:15764214-15769214 GCA_948470475.1 Galaxea fascicularis
AACGAAAGTGGGCTTTTAGTTGTTGAAAAGGTCCGTTAATTTCTGTGAATGTTTTCCGTTCTACAATTCAAACCAGAACTTCAGAACTGTACCAGACACACTGTTCTCATCCATCTCGCTTAGAGGTGAACTCGAAAGCGTCCTGAGCTTGGGAGTGTCCGAAGCGATTGACCAGTAGTGTAGCCGACAATATTTATTTTTGTTTTTGGTGAAAAGATAGCTGTTACAGCGGCAGCACACTTCCAAGTACCTCACGGCGCTAGTACAGTCCATGATATCAACTGAGAGCGCTGTCCAATAAAAAAGCGAGTAACCGTTACTGGCATAAACAAAGCTAAAAGAGTAATGCAACAAGTAACGTAACCAGGGAAAACTGAAAGGTATTGAAGTTACGTTGTAAATGTGGGAGAGCACACAGAGTACATCTGATTTGACAGGAGCCGTTTTTGTACTTGCCACTTCTGAATATAATTGCTTCTCATAAACTACAGTTGAACCTCGATTATCCGGACTCGTCGGGACCTTGGTAAATAGTCCGGATAATCGAGAGTCCGGATAATCGAAAATGTGAATATTAATGAGATAGACATGTAAAAAAAAAGGTATACAGCAAAGAAAACAGTTCAATTGTGAAATCTACACAGCCTGTATGTATATATCAGCTGAACGCATTAGAATATTTCTTTGTCTCGTTGCACTTGCGAATTTTGAAAAGCGCACAGGATATTACGCTGTTTCAAAAGTCTTTTGAAAGGATTATTGGGCTTTTTGCCACTTTGAGTTTTCAATATCACAACTAATTAGCTGCGTCCCCAGCTAACAGATAGTTTCTGGCAGCTGGTGGCATATCTATAAAGGAGGTCAAAAAATTGTTTAAAATATTATAGTGCAAAACCACAACAAAATATGAAACACGGTTAGAGGAGTGATAGTATATTCTATAAATTTATTTACAGATTGCAGATTGTGAGTGGATATGTTGTTGTTCAAATTTATCTTTGGCTAAAAATTTTGAAACCAGTTTGATTTTTATTTTTCTTTGTCTTTTAGTTATTATAATAATTGGAAACAAAGAAAAATGAAATTCAAACTGGTTTGACAAATTTCAAACCAAAGATAATTTAAACCACAACAGATATCACAGATATATAGTGGGGACAACAAAGACTGACTTATCAAGCGATACAGGAATGGAACGGTCTTCCAGTGTCTACTAGAAATTCAAATAGCCTTGATTTATTTATGAAGCTTGTGTAAACTATTTTATCTTAGGTTTTTATTGTAGTTGTATGCTTTTTAATTTTATAATTTTTAGCTGCTGTATATTTATAATTTCTACTCAGGACCAGCCTGAAAACCACCTGAGGGTGAGGTTGCCTCCTGGTTAAAGATATTTGTTATTATTATTACTATTGTTGTTGTTATTATAACGTGTTTGACTTTTAACAGGATAGTTGTACAGCTGCATTTCTAAACCCACAGCCACAGGCATATGCACTTAGCCTCATCAGTTCACCGATATTTAATTTGCTTGTCACGCAATCTTTTCTCCCCAAGGTTCTACAGCGGTCAGGGACCGGGAGGAATGAATGCGTGATTAGCCACAAAAAAGTTCTGTGTAATAGCATGGCAATATTCATAGTATTAACCAATCACAAAACGGTACCTGGCATCTGGTTTCTTTTCAGAAATTCAATTTCCAGTTTCAGGTCACGGTTTTCACAGTTTGCACATTTGGGCACTGTGTTGGACGCTGCGATAGGAGACCCATTGAAATCGTCAATGAAAATGTCATCGTCGCCATTTGCAATTGTAAGGTCCAAAGAGGATCTGAAAATTCCTCCAAAATCTTCCCATTGTGGATTGTTGACCGCAGTAAATTGGCTGCTTTGGTCTTCACAGGCATTAGGTGAATGAGTAAATGTGTTGGTTAATTCTATTTGCTGTACGAGCTGTATCGTCATGGCGTCATTGATGGATGAACTCTCTGGGCTTAACATTACTCAATCATTGTTGTTTGGGGGATGAGTAACTTGTTCCCTGGCAATATAATTTTGCTTTTCTACTGTTCCCCCATTGTAGGTCTGTATATTTGCCAAGTTTCCATTGCTGCACAGGGGTGGCGTCACGTAACTGTTTCTAGCTAAAAAATTGTGTACATAGTTGGGTCTGGGAAGGTGCCAAATGCCTTATGTCTAAAGTTTGTTTTTGCGGTGTTTGATAGTCTACTGCATCATTTGCGTCAGACCTTGCTCCGTTTCCTAACTGAACATTTCGGTTTTGTGGAACGGCTGTCACAGTCACAGTCTTTCTGGTGTTGGTATTGTGGATAAGGGCTGTCTGTTCTGCCCTGGCTCCTCGTTGGTTCTCTGTAGTTTTGTGCCCAAGTCTGTTACGATACGCTCTGGAGTCACTTGTCTGTTATCTTGTCCGTTTTGGTTGTTGATAGGTGTGACGTCTTCAATATTAGGGTGGTTCTTCTTTTCAGTTTCAGCTACTTTAAAAAAATCAACTGCAAGCAATTTTCTGGACTCGATTTCAACAGTTTTTTGTAGGTCCTTTTCTGAGGGGGCTTTCTTTCTTCTGGTAGTTTCCTCGCATTTATCACCTTCTTTCGTCTCTTTTGTTAAAGATTTCTTCTTTATTGAAGGCTTGTCAACTTTCTTCTGTTTTGGTGCAGTTTTCTTGGGCTTTTCAGTAATAATGATTCCTGCTAGAGTAGATCCTTCTGTGTCGACATTTTTTTCTTGGGAAGAGTCCGTTGCCAGTGGGTGGTCAATGGCGTTTTGTTTTGGAGGAGTCATTTCCTTTTCAATCGATTCGTCCCAGTTCTTTCCGTTTTCAGTTCTCTTTCGTTTGCGTGCCTTTTTTAAGACAGTTGCTGCCGCTTCTTCAGCTAACTTTTGACACTTAATTTCAAGCTCCTTGTTGTTTTCTAAGGGTGAAATATAATAACATTTGTTTAATTGTGTTCCCTCTGCACTATGCAGAGGCTACTTGAGAAAAATTTAAACAAAAAAAGAAAATAATAAAAAAAACAGGAAAAGCGTACTGTCAGCAAATGTAGAAATTAGAAGGATGAGGCAGTGACACTAAAAAAAAATTAAATTTCTGATATTTAATATAAGTACCTATGTCAGTGAGTTAAACTTTTTTAAGAAATTTGGTTTTCTGGGCCAGGCTAAATATTTTAGGCCGAACATATTATTGTAATATCTAGATTTGTACATTAAGAATTCATCAAGATAATTTACAGCTTAATTGAAGTATTTTCTACCGCGTTCCACACGTGGTACATGTACCTTTCATTCTACTGGCTAGTTTTCCCATTTAGTGAAAGAAAGTTTTATATTTACAGTTTTTCAACACACAAAAATATATTCTTCCCGAAATCTCATTCTCTGGTTTATTGTTAAAATATTCTTAAAGTTTGGAATTTTAGCCTAGACATTCTTATAAAATATATTCTTGTTAAAAAAGAGTGTATTCCCAGTAAATCACAGTTAAAGTTGCATCATGGCTTTGTAATGTTTATTGACATTGTAACTCTATAGCTTTGTTCACGACTTTGCCAATGTCACTTATATTGCTGACCCCAACACAAGCGTATTCCTTGAATTGAGTGAAATTCAACAACAATAATTCAGTTCTGGTCCCTCGTTATTATAATTGATGGATCATACTTTTAAAAATGTCTATGAATTTTGCCCATGTGATCTGCAAATAACACCAAATAGTTAAGTGCACGTGATCACATTCCTAAGTTTGAAATATGGCGCGCTATTCCATAAATAGTAAGGGAAGAACTTTTATTCAGGGAAAAAGTGTAGGAAAAAACCTTACAGCCAATATGATGGATGACATGGTTGCTGAAGGTGGTGATCCAGCATCGGGGTATTTTGCAGGAAAGTACAAGCAAGTTGCTGATCGATACCGAGTCACAGGTCCGTTGGTTTCGAAATTATGGAGAACTTTTTGCGAAACTGGGTGTCATTTACCCGAAAAAAAGAAATCCGGAAACCCTTCTCACCTCAAGCCAGAGGATGTGGAAATGATAAACTTTCTGAAAAAGGAAAAACCTTCAAAGACTTACAAATCCATCAAGGAAGATCTCGACACGTACTGTACTTTGGAAGGTGGGACATCGGTGACTGCCATTGGAAACATCATCAGAAACGGGCTTCCTGAAGTACGTTTCTCAAGAAAGCGATTGACGAAAGCCTCTTCAGAAAAACTCACTCCAGAGAACCTTGCCTACTGTCAACAGTTTATTGATATCGTGAGTTCCTTGCCGCCTGAAAAACTTAAGTTCTTCGATGAAGCAGGATTTCACTGTGGAATAGGTAGGCCTGTATATTGCAATTCACTCAAAGGAACACCAGCAATCGAAGTTATATATGGTAATACAAAAGGAGCAAACATTACACTCAGCCGTTTATGTGGTTTGGAGGGTGTACTGTATGCAAATACTGTAGAAGGAGCTTCGGACTCCATGAAGTTTTTGAACTTCTTTGAAGAAGCAGGCCAAGTGACTACTGCAAATGGTAATCCGGCTATAGAACTCGGGGATTATATAATTCTTGATAATTGTGCGTGCCACTCATAGGTTCCAAACTGGAGATGTTTTGCAAAGATGGCTCATGCAGATGGGAGCGTCTATTATTTACACTCCATCACTTTCACCCGAGTTTAATGTAGCAGAGCTTGTTTTCAACAAATTAAAAACTGTCTTAAAGAGGGAAGAATTTAAACCACTTCTACAAGAAAACGTTCATGTAGCCATTCACGAAGCGCTAAATTTGACATTGTTGTAAATGTAGCACTAGATAAAACTTGAGTTATACCATGACCAAGCATAATCGATTCAATGGAAAATTCGACTGGAACACAATTGGAAGAAGTAATGAACCAAAGTTAGCGCAAGGTCTGTGTCTCATGGATTAAATAAACTTACTCCCAATCAAATCACATGTACAGCCAAGCAAATGACACTTATGCTT
>OX419338.1:15776714-15789214 GCA_948470475.1 Galaxea fascicularis
TCATGTTATGGAATGTGAAAAGCATCCAAGCTGGGTAATTGATCATATGGATGGCATTAAAGATACTCTTGAGAAGGAGCTTATTGGTCTACAGGATGATCTAAAAGACCCATTTGAATTAAATTATGACGACACCTCTCTGGAACAAGAAATTGAGGAGATTCAGAAAATGAAAGCCAAGGAGGAAAATGTAGAGCAAACCGCCAAACTTGAGAACAATCCAATTTATCCAGGGTCTCGTTTAACTGTTGGCATAAGTGCATTGTTGGTGATGGCAGTTGTACTTCGCCACTCTCTTATGGGGCAGGCATTAAACGATATTCTAAAGTTGATACGGTTGCACTGTCTAGGTTCCAGTGAATTTCTGCGCTCGATTAACATGTTTAAAAAGTGCTTTTGTAATTTATCTTCACCCTTGACCTTTCACTGGTACTGTTCCTATTGTTTTATGCTCGTGGACAAAAATAATCATGATAAGTTCTGCCCAAATTCTTTTTGCAACAAGGACTTCCGCGGTTTCGGGTAGTTTGTCCTTTTTTGTAGAAGTCCCTATTATGGATCAGCTGAGAAAACTGTTTTCAAAACCAGGGTTTTACAACGATATTCGATTTCGTCATAATCGCGACAAGAAAGGTGACTGAATAAGTGATATTTATGATGGTGAACTTTACAAAAAATTGTCGCAGCCTCCAATTGTGCTATAAAGTCGAGATTGTATATCTTTTACATGGAATACAGACGGGGTTCCCGTTTTTAAATCATCAAACTTCTCACTCTGGCCTTTGTACTTGGTCAGTACCCGGCATAGTAAATCGAACGTTCGAAAATCGAACTCAATGGATTGAGTTCGATATGAGTTCGGCAATCAAACAAAATCGAACACCACACTTTCAGTGAGTTCGATTTCCGAACAAATCAAACTCAATCCGTCTGATTGTGTTCGATTGAGTTCGGAAACCGAACTCAATGCAATCGAACACAATTAAATGGATTTCGTTCGATTGGCTCTGGTGAACCTATACAAAGCAAGCCCAAAGCAAGCCCGTCAAAGCAAGTTTTTATTGCGCTTTTTTTACTATTTACTCAATAACACAAACCCCATTTATAAACTGTCCACGGCAGTTAAGAGAACAGAACAGAACAAAACAAAGCTAAAAAACGTCAAAGTGGCATTCCTGGTAGCCTTTGACTATACATTTGTAGCTTACGATCCACAACTCATCTGAAGCCATTTCTGCAGAATTTCTTCGTTTACGAAAAACACGTGCGCTACATTCAGGGCTGAAGTAACTCGAGCTTCTAAGATCTGGTAATGGATCTTCAACGTCTGTTTTACATAAATCACAAGTTCGAAAATCGAACGTTCGATTGGGTTCGATTGATTTTTTTCTTTTTGGTCAATTTCGTTCGATTGCCGAATTCAATCGAACACAATCCACCGATTGAGTTCGATTGAAATTTAGTTCGATTGGGTTCAATTTACTATGCTGGGTCATTAATGAGCTACCTCCCAAAAAGTGCTTTTCAAAGGACAACATGATACTCGCAGGATTGTGGTTTGGCTCTTCAAAGCCTGCCGTGTGGATATTTCTAAAACCTTTTCATTCAGCTATAACTATGCTGGAAAGCAATGGCATGACAGTTGAAAGCCCCGATAAGCTTGGTGGATTTGACATACATGCTGTTCTTTTATGTGGAACATGTGATCTCCCCACCAAAGCTTGCGTGTGCAACGTGGTCAAATATAATGGGTTATTTGGATGTTTTAAATGCTTACAACCCGGTTGTACGGTGAAGGTGGGAAATAAAGGTGGACATGTACATGCCTTCCCTTCTAACAGAGAAAATGTCAAAGGACCCCCAAGAACACATGATCAGTGTCTTACTGATGCTAAAGCAGCGATCACGCACGGAGAACCGGTAAGAGGGATAAAGGGCCCTTGTTGGTTTGGTGGACCTAAATACTATGATTTAATTAAAGGAACAGCAATCAATTACATGCACTGTGTCCTAGAAGGCGTTACAAAGTCATTATCGAACCTGTGGTTCTCTTCTTCACACAAGAAAGAACCCTTAATGTATCAGACAAAATACAAGAAGTCAACAAAACACTTTTGCAAATAAAACCTCCAAACGACATCACACGATGCCCAAGGAAAAAAGAAAATGAATTCAAGTACTGGAAGGCATCAGAATTCCGTTCTTTTCTTTTGTTTTATGGACCAGTCGTTTTACGCGGCGTTTTGCCAATTGAACACTATACGCACTTCATTCTTTTACAAACAATGCTGTTGACCACACTGAACGATTGCTTCAGTATTTTTGCTTGATGTTTTCGGCTCTTTACATGGGGGAAAGGAGATTATTAACATTCATTCTCTTCTCCACTTAGAGGACGGTGTTAGAAATCTGGGGCCTCTGTGGACACACTCCTGTTTTCCATTTGAAAGTTACAATGGTAACTTATTGAAGTTATTTCATGGTACTCAAATTGTTGACCTTCAAATTGGCTGTTGCAATATCGCAATCGTTACCCAGTCTTAAGTTAAAACTCATTCCAGGCTCTATAGAAGAAGAGTTTTTTAACTCATTGATGAATCCTTCTTATGTAAGGAAAGAGTAGGTTATCGAAAAAGACATAGCTGCATTAGACAGTACGTTTGTAAAGAAACTAAACCTTGAACAGGTGAATGCCCTGGGAAGATACTTTGGTTATACTCCACTCTTGGATTCCGTTCCCTGATTCAAACGAGTGCAAATATGCGGATCAGTATATCATTCCCTCTCCTACAAGCGAGTCTCGGCTCGGAACAGTTATACCGTACTCTATGATGAAAGCGGCCTTCACCATTGTTGTGATCTACGGATCGGACAAGTTGATTTCTATTTTCAGTACTCTTTTTTTAATAAGAACAAACTTAATAAGAACATTGAGGCTGAAATCGCTAGAGAAATAAGAACAATTTAAGAACAATCTGAGGATGAAATTTTTTTTTCAACAAACAAACATCAGTCCGCGACGACAGTGTAAAGCTAATGATTCTTTTCAAAATTCAGGGTCTTTACTATACAGTCTTTCAGATATATATATCACTCTTAATCTTCATTATCACACTTTTCGTGTGTAAACAGTAACAGATTACATCTATGAGTACGAACATTGAACACTTCATGTACTGTATACATATACTGATAAGCACAGGTTCTTTGTCCGTCACTATATGATGCATGTGAAAGGTAATTCCAGTACAGTGTATAGTACAGGCACATATTACAATAGACTTAAGGCAGTCCCATCAATGTCAATCATTTGTGACATAGTCACTGCTTCCGTCCTCAAACGTAACACAGTACTCCTCCAAGCTTCTATTGAAGTACTGGATTTCTCCCACAAACCACCCGTTCTCGTACAGACCCTGCAGTTGTCTCCCCAAAAGCGGAGCGTCTGTTATTCGGTCACTTTCCTTGTCTTCACGCTCAGTAACTGTTTGCGGATCCAGCTCCTCATCTTCCTGGGCTTCTTGAGCTTCTCCCTCCTGGTCTTGCTCTGCTGGCTTCTTCACATTGGAGGTAGGGGCTGCATTTGCTGCGTCAATCGGCAATGGCGGCTGCACCTTGTACGCTGGGAGTCCCTCGGGCTGTATCTTTGCATCATCAGAGCCATCAGCAGTAATAAGACAACCTGTTTTCTCCCAAACTCGCCATACAAACGATTTATAGTGCTCGGACACAATTCTGTTGTAGGCATTGCCAGTCCAGTGAGATATGAGTACTGGCCTTTCTTTCGCTGAAAATGGCTCAGTGTTCCCATACCATCGATCGGCGTTCGCCTCCGAATCCAACTATTTATGATGTTCTGGTACAGCCAGCTTCTTAACCAGCTCTGCAAAACCAGCATCGACGAGCTGTCACAGGTCTGTAGCGTTGGGAACACCAAACCAGACAACACCTCTGATTGCGGATACCGCTTCTTTTAACTCGTCTGACACTTGCGCAGAGAGGTTGTCGCAGAACAGAACAAATCGGTCTGTATTCTCAAGGGCTCGCTTGAGGGTTCGGTTGACCCAATCGATGCAAACAGGGGTGTCAGCCCTGGCATTCTCTTGGAAAAGCACATCCACATCTTTGTGCCAAGACTCTTTTTCATCTTGGGTGATATGCGCCCCTGTACCTCTGAAGATTATGGTTGAAACACAAAAACGTTCAGTTACTGACTCCTTGTAGTGTATACTTTCAACCACATCGTCTTTTACAATTAAGAATAATTTTTGTAAGCATTAAACATGTTAAAAATATATTTTTTGATATGAGTGTTACGAAAAGCAACGCATAAAAATGGTCTGCTTATAGCACAGTCACATTTTGCATTTTTTTTTCACTCACTCCTATGAATGGCATGGCGAATCAGTAAAATACACCAGGGGGGTTATTCGTGGGATTCAACACTTCAAATTGAAATGTATGTACATGTGCACAGTTTTTCGAAATTACCTAAGCGGGGTTGCTTTCCATCAGGTCGGAAGCATATCTGCAGCGTACATTGCCGTTTATCGAGGCCAATCCCTGGTTGGGAAATCCAGACTTTGGTTTTATGCTGGTGTATTAACAGCAAACGGCATCGGACTTTGATCCACGTTGAAGCGTTGTGTCGGTAAGAAACACCCCCATTTAGGATCGTAGTCATGCCCACTGCCAGTCCAGACCAGTCGCTCACGTGTGGTTAGTTGCCACTCCATCAGTTTGTTGCGGAACTCGTCCTTGGAAAACTTTCTGTTTCTTTGTCTTGCCCGCAATCGAATTGAGTTCCGCCTGATGAAGTTGATGATGACGTGCTTGCGGATTAGTACCTCTTCATTATCAGTTAGTTGTTTCTGCAGGGCACGAGCCTTTGACCAAAGCCAGTTGAAGTCTACTCGATACCCTTTAGCACGTGCAGCTTTGAACGCCTTGAAAAGCTCAGCATAGAGCCAGTTATATTTTCTGGCAGGCTTTATGGCCAAGTGCTGCTTGTGCTCTGAAGTGGCATGCTCCATGATCTTGGTCTGGTCTTTGTACTATATTTGTTTGACGACACGGACGTGCTGAATATATGCTTTTCATATCAAATTCATGTACATGTATTAATATGAAGGAGATTGGACTTACGTGCTTCTAATGTAAAACTTTTGGTGAGAAATTATGTGCTTCAGCAATGAAAATTTGATAACACTCACACATACAAACTGAAATCACACCAAAAATTACAATATATTATTTTTGTACACGAGCATTTGTTTTGAAAAGCGCTTACCAAAGTTCGATTTATCCTGAATCGGAGGGCCAGCTCTTCTGCTTTTGCGCCAGCTTCATACTCCCCAATCACTTCGGCTTTGAATGATGATGTATAGCGATGCCTCTTGTCTAAGCCACGCCTACCATCTTTGTTGGAATTGTTAGTTGGGGGGTCAGCTTTCGCTGTCTGCTTCAGTTGTAGGTCTTGCGAAACACGTGCCTCGACTGTGGTGATCAGGTCCTCAACTACGGCATTCACAACAGATATAATGGCCGCTTCTTCTCGAAACCTTCTAGGGTCGGCAGATTGTTGCTCTAATCTAGGTATATCGAATTATTTTAAAAAATAATCAGTACAATTGCATGGTGAGTCCGATATCTGAAGGACAGGAATTGTATTGTGAATTTACGAAGCAGGGCAGGCAAGAGAAAATAATGTACATGTACAGTCAAATGTTTTGTTTTAAACATGCTGAGGATACGTGTACCGTACTTGCCGAACTTTCAAGCATAAATTTTGAAGCTGTATGCCTTCATTTTGTGTGAACATTATTAAAAGATACATGGAATTAACTTATGTAAGCTTACCTCGGATGTTTGCATTTAATATGGATGCTTAAGCCTTGCTGGTTTACAAATTTATCACTGCAGTGTAAACACTGAATGCGCTTTACAATGTCTTTATCTTCAACGAAATTCAGAATGATGACATCCACTTCACCGTCTCTATGACACACTTTCTTGCTAAAGCAAAATTCCCCTAAGGTTGCTTGCTTTCGCTTTGACATCTTGATGGATGAGAAAACATGTGGCGCCGCGCATGCAAACAGTGCTTTGGTACAGTATAATATGATCCACGTTCTGTAAGCTTCGCCCATTTTTTACAATTATTAAATCCAACTGTTTAATGTTTATCTATGGTTTAGGCACCCTATAGGTCAGGGTCCCTACAGTGAAGTACTGTAAAGTACGGTATACCACATTTGGGGCCATTAGAGAACACAGAATTTTAAGAACAAAATAAGAACATTTTGAGGCTGAAATGGCCGAAAAAATAAGAACATCGAGTCTGAGCTAAATTTTACTGGTTCTTATTTTAAAAAAAAAGAGTGTTCAACTGCGAAGTCCGGTATGCATGCCTTGTTTTAAGTTGTTTATTTTGCTAACAAACTTAGTTCACTTATTAAATTACTTTAAATGTATTAAATATGTCCATTTTCAGTTTTACAAATGATAAATCAGCTAAATTCTTACTGTACGGTGGTTTTCCTTCGCCAGCTATTTATGGCTATTTATATCTTGTGTGCTGCAGCGTTTGGCAGACTTGAGCAGCTACTTGACAGCTATCGTCGGGCTGCCGAACAGCTGCAAAACACTGCAACGCGCTTCAAAGGGCTGCACAGCATTTCTGCAGCACACTGCAACTTAACTTTAGCTGTGAAAAGACTTCCAAGACGCTGCAAATTGGCTGCAAATCCGCCGTTCAGCCATTTTGCGGCGCTGCACAGCGCTGCTTCTTTCGTACGGGGTGGTCAAAGGCACAATATTGGCTTACACAGCAGCAGAACCTCCATAAAAAATTTGTGACCTAATGCCCTGCTAAATTCTTTACTTATGTTTCTCACTGACAAGCAGTGCAGATTTACCACTTGAGTGAGCTATTAAGTTAAAGGCAGCTAAAACCACCTTACTCAATAGCTGTTAACAGCTACCTAAGTGAAGAATTTCAAGGCTGAAATTATTGTCAGGACTTCGATCACCAAACAAAAATCCGGTCACATACGGAAAAAGATTTTATGGTAAATGTACTTGGCAGTGGAAAATAAATAACACGGCATATTTGACTGATAAATGACTAAAGCAAACAATGGACCTAATGAGGTACTTGGAAAAAAATATTTGCTTAAACCAATCGTTGTACCATTCCTGATCCTTTATTTTAGGCAACATAAGGGGTTTCTTCGTATTTTATTTGGATTTTTCAACAGTCCGTCCAACAAGGAAAACAATAGTGGTATAGAGTGGCAGGGAATTTAGCAGTTACTCTAAGACCTTAAAAAGCTTGGTTTAAAGGAAGCAACATTCAAACTAGTTTTAAATAGAGAAGCTGATCCTGATGCGTTGCTTTCAGTTTAATAGAAAGCTGCATGCATATTTGTGTTCAATTCCCGCGAACATCACAGGGAGCAGAAGAGTTATTTTAGAATGAATAAATAAAAAACGTCTTACCTCTTTAAAAAGCACCATTGCGTAAATTTTCTCGGTAAAAAAAGCTCATACATCAATTTGCGCTGGTCCACTGCTTCAAAACCCATTTGATCGCTCCGAACCGCCATTATTTTCCAACACATTGACCGCTGTATATCGTGACCAAATATCTTCGGAATAGGAGTGCAAAGCTTTGCGAACGAGGCACGAACTACCGAAAATAATGGCGGTTCGGAACGATCGAGTCGGTTTTTGAATGGCGCAAATGAATGTATACTGAGCTTTTTTACCGAGAAAATAACCCAATAGTGCATTTCAAAGAGGTAAGTCTAGCGGTAGCAAGTTTTTTTATTTACATGTATTCATTCCAAAAGAACTCCTCTGCTCCCTGTAGCCAGACACACTCTCCTGCCGAAACTCAAGTCAATCAGAGATGACGCGATCAGGTGAAGCGTTTGAGAAAACTTTTCACGCACTTTTACCGTCGAAATTACGACATGCATCAAGAAACACACCCATACTCTCATCCACTGGAAGTGTTTTATAACACTTTTTAAAAAGACTACAGAAAAGCCTACACTATGCACAACAAATAAGACCTTTTGAACCAATCTAGCACGTTAGACATTAAGCTTATTATCTGCGACTACCTACCGTGAAACTTCTTTTCATAATCTTGAAAGCCGTTTGCACTGACCACTAGCACACTTCCTCTACCGTGTTCGTATTCAACTCATCAAATCAGAAGTAAAAAGAACGACGGTTTGTCACGAAATTTTCTATTTTGTCATGTTTTAATTTAGCTTTTTGTTTTAGTTTTTTCAATCTCAGTATTCCGTATCATCCTAGTGTTAATTATGTAGTGTTAATTCAATGTTGTAGTGTGGTTTGTAATTAGATGTATTTTAACTTAGTCTGTAATTAAAATCTTAAGGGTAAATTTTGTAAAGTGTTATCATAAGAGTGTAAAGGTATCGTGTTTAAGACATAAGAGTGTTAGTAACATAGGATTGTAAGGTACCACGTATGTATGTAAAGTGTTAATTGCTAAGAACTAATTATGCATATATATAAATGTAAGTTTCGTGGTGGTCAGTGGTCAGTCAGTTGTCAGTTGTGAGAGGTTGAAGTGGCGGTTGTCGAAAAGTTGAAAAGTTGAAGAATTGAGAAGAGGAGCTTTCCTTGCTAAAATACATTAGCCGACGCCGACCAAAGAAATCAAAGGCAAAACCCATTTGTCATTGGTGGTGGTCGTTGGCCTGAGGGTGAAAGGCAGAGGAAGAAGAGTACAGAAGTTTGACGGAGAGAAACGCAGAGTCGCGTTGTCCGGAGCAAAGGAAAAAGTTGGAAAGTGAAAGCGGCTGAAAAGGTGATAAGGGAGGAATTTTAGTGGAGAACGACAGTAAGGTTGGTGGGGCACGTTGGTGGAGAACAGAAAGAAACAACTGAACTGTCTGATTGTAAATATTAGAGTTAAGTAAGTAATAAATTTAGTGTTATCCTTTAAGTTAGGTTAGTTTAATATCCAAATTATAAGTTATTAGTTCTCTGTATTATTAGGATTTTTTCTTGTCTTCTATTTTTTTAAATTATATCATTCATTTGTTTTATCTTAGAAGTTTCATGGTCGTGTGTTGTGCGTTTGTGTAGCGTTCGTTGTTTCTCTTTTGTGATCTCACGTGATCTACCACGTGAGTTCAGAGAGACGCCTCTTCGTTCTGTTTTCCCGCCTAAAGGCGAAAAACAATATGGCGTACCCGTGCTGTTTTTGTTCAGGCTTCGTTGTTGCCACTTTTAAGAAGCTCTTAAGTCATATCAAGTTAAGTCATAGCCATGAACCGAATTTTCTTATAAAATGCGCCGACTGTGGCCGCTCATTTAAGAAGTTTAACTCGTTTAAGTCACATATTCAGAGAAAGCATACCAAAAAGGTTGAACTTGAGATGATGTGAATGGAGATGATGCTGATACTGAGGACGAAGTTGACACAAGCTTAGATGTTCCAGACCACGATCCCAAGCAGCACATCAGAGCCTGAGTAATTCTATTCAACTATGAGTAAAATGCCCTCTTTACTCAAGATAGTGAGTTCAATCTACTCAGTATTTTGAGATTAAAACCACACTCAAAGTGTGAGTATTCAACACTAACCATGTGAGTAGACGTTTACTCCAAAATGTGAGTAAAAGACGTAAAGTAACTCGTACTTAATGTACTCAAAATAAAGTGTTATTTCAACTTTCTATTTTGAGTAAGTGCACCATAACTCAAAATATTGAGTAAAAACCTGAATTTACTCAAATTAAGAATTATGTTTACTCATGCTTTTTTTACTGTGTTAGGCCAATTGCACGACCAGATGAAAATCAGAGTGGTCTATAATGGACACAAAAGGGTGTATGCCCTGAAATTTCAGTCTGTGGCACTTCGTAATGGCATCATAGTAAATATGTATGGACCTGTAGGTGGGTACTACATTTTGATCAACTTTCACCAATACCTTAAGTCTTGTTTAAAACTCAAAACTTTTCACTGTTATGAATTTCAGAAGACAAGAAGCATGATGTGAGCATGTTGTGTGATTCTGGACTACTTCAGCAGCTACAGCGGTATGCACATTCTCCAGCAGGACAACCTATGTGCATATATGGGGACCCTGCATACCCCTTAAGTGTACAACTTCAAGCCCCTTTCAGAAATGTAGTTCTGGCGCCACAGATGCAGGCATTTAATTCTTCAATGAGCTCAGTAAGGAGTTGTGTGGAGTGGCTCTTTGGTGATATAGTTAATTACTTTAAATTTATTGCATGATTTTAAGAAAAACCTGAAGATTGGGCTAAGTAACATTGGAAGACTTTCCATAGTATGTGCTGTTACAAAATGCTCTTACTTGTTTGTATGGCAATCTCACCTCAGAGTTTTTTTATTTACAACCACCCACACTACAGGACTATTTCGCATAAGAATGTACTAGGTTATGATGATAATGTCCACTAACTAGTTTTGTGAGTTAATTATATAAAAACCATCTCAATGAAAGAACAATCAATGGCTTTTATTGCTGTTACCATACAAGTAAACAACAAAGAACACAAAAGGGAATTTCATCCCAAAATGCTATCAAGCCTTTCAAACTTAACGAGTTGTCAACATTTCAAGGCGTGACATAGATCATATATTTATACATGTATGTATATAAGTGTGGAACTAAATAAAAACAAGCAATCTGAAGTAAACATCAAAGAATATTCTCTGGAATGCTTTCATGTCAACATTAACTGTCTTTTTTTTTCTGCAATTTTTTGCATGAGGCCAAGCATCAGACTCATGAGTTGATTGCTCTGTTGTTGCTGCTGTTTTTGATTAGCAAGTGCTAGCTAATAAAGCCTTGTTTGCCGCTTGTGCTCCTCCCTTCTGGCTTTCTGTTCTTCTTGTTTCACTGCCATATCAATGTTTGCTTTTTCCCTTAGAAACTTTATTGTATCATTTCCACCCTTTCTTGACTTTTTCTTCTTCGGCTCTGACGAACCCTCACCTTCTCCTTTCCGTTTCATCGTTTCACTCAGCTTTTTGCATGCCCTCATTCGGACCTCCTCTCCCATTGCTCTTTCTTCCTCTGTCTTTTTCTTGTTATTCAGCAATAATATATCTTGTTCTTCGGCAGCTTCCCACTTCTCGTTGATTTCCTCAACGGCTTGGTCCAGCTCCGTTTCCTCCACTTCCACTCCACTATCTCTCCGTTCCTTCTGAATTCTTGCATGATACTTATCCAGTAAAAGCTTCAAATGCTCCCTCACCGATTTCTTTGTGACAAGAAACCTCAATACAGCGTGCGAATTGAGGTTGTCGGCTATTTTTTGTCACACTTTTCCTCTTTCAACCGTCCTCGCCTTGTGACGGTACGGTTCCAATAAAAAAACCTCCCGAGCGAGAGCAATGTCGTGGTTGTTTGTCCATTCCATTGCCATACTAAAGGAAGAGAAAGTAAAATTTCAATCAAATCTTTGGCGCCATTTTTATTAAAACAATCGTAAAACACGAGTCGAAGAAAAATGACGCAAAATAATATAGATAATGCAAAATCGTTTTCTAAAGCGGTCCTAAACTGCCACTGATTAATTTTACACAATAAAAATCGCAGTTAAAATGATAAATAAAGCAATATTCTGTGCGAGGAAATTTACCCAAATTTACCCGCTTTTTGGTTCCTTCTGAAGACTTGATGCTCACACAAAAACCCTCTATATGCCCGGTAAAACTGAATTATGAAAACAAAAATGAACCAGACAGTTTAGGAATCTATTTCCTTATAGCAATGTTTGTAAATTTTGTGCAAGACTTGATGATTTAAAGGAAAAATTCGGAAAAATAACTCACCTTTCTGAGAGGCCGCCAAAATAAACTTCGTCGCCGCTGAAGTGGAGGCCGTCAAGTGGCGTGACATTAATGCAAATTAAAACTAAGACCATGCGAATTTACTTCCGGTTGCCGTCGTCCTAGGCGGCGTCCAGGGTATCTTAAGGTCCCTAATGAAAACCAATCAGAGGGCAAAACCGAAACAAAAATGATTTATAATAAATAAATATATATATTTAGGCAAATCTAAAAGTGGAGCTCCAGTTCTTTTTTTATTGTATGGCATTTACCGATAAAATAAAATCAATGCCAAGACTCGAGCCAGGACTCTAGTAAGGACTTCTGCATTGTGATTATAGTTTTTACGCTTTTGCTGCAGAGCCACAGCCACCATTCAAACATGTGCTAACGTACATTTTCGATTTATCATCGGCCTTTGCCACGTTGGATCAAGGGACTACATAACCAGAGCATAAACGATTTTACTTCATCACAGTTTAATTACACTGATCAGATTACATTTCAATACAAATGGTGTAAATCTCTAAACTATAGATTAACAGGTCCCAGTGTCTCACTTTTAAATCCAACATCACAACCGGTTATGTGCTTTGGCTAAGTCACAAATTTTCTAACATGTATCGTTGACATTTTAACCTCAACAA
>OX419338.1:15799214-15806714 GCA_948470475.1 Galaxea fascicularis
CTACCTCTACCTCGAATACTCGTCACAAAGTACTTACATCACGTCTTTGTGTTTTTATCTACTAATGTTTTTAGTCTGAAGAATAAAAAACAACTCGAGCGAACACAATAACCTCAGTTTTGTGAAGAAGATTGTCCGCACAACTGGTAAGGTACGTCATCCATAAATACTGCCAAAACCTGTTTTGTGTCGTCAAGATTTATTCGGTGAGGTAGATCGAGGATCAACCTTTTCAATGTGGAACCGTACAGCTTGGCCAGGACAGGAGGCAGAAATCTTGTGTATAAAAGTAAAGCTGCCCATTTGATGTTCTTTTTGATTATCCTTCTTCTTCAGCTCAATTTTGAGAGGGTCTATTGCCTTTTTGAGGCAACGTACGTACGCTGCGCTTACTGGGACTGCGGCCATCTTCCCCTGAGCAAAATAAGAGCGTAGAAAACCTTTATCTGGTTTGTGAATGATCCAGGAGGGCAAATGTGGCGAATTCGTACCGTTTGCGTGCTGCTTTCCAGTTAAAAGTTCTTGGCAATGCACTGGATATCTAACAGTTTACATCAGAAAAAGAGCGGTTGAAATGACGGCAAATGTTAACCAATCGGTCGAAACAGGCTCTTGACAGAAGCGAGGGAGTGACAATTTTGTTGCCGCTTCTTGGAAACAAAATACTAAAATACATTGAAATGCTACTTAAAGCGTGGAGACAAGCACGCAAACATCATACCGGATGTTATGCTTTTTCCTGGATCACGTCACGATCAACTGACACGTGACATCTACGTCAGTTACCATTGATTTGATTTTTCCCTGGATCGCTGAAACCAGAATAATATCTGTAACACTTTAAAGATCCCTTTAGTGCAGAATAACAGGCGATTTTTAAGTCCTATATTTGTGCAGAGTATGTTTCGTATTTTATATAACCAAGATTAAAGGATAAGCAACGATTTCAAATAATAGCAACAACTAGAAGCAACTTATCGTAATTTCGTAACAGAGTCTTTTTACCGTATTTGCTTTTAGCTCGGTTGTTAGTCGCTAGTTTCGCAACAGGTTAATGAAAATCAACAACTAGAAGCGACTTATTTCAATTTCGCAACAAAGTCGTTTTACCGTATTTGGTAAGTCGCAAGTTTCGCAACATACTATTTGAATTATTTATGCACACATTTACTGTGTACGTGACAAGGCGTTCACCTGAACAATGGGCCCCTTGCGGTTCACGATCACATGGTACAAAAATACCTTGAAGGAACCGCCCACTGGGACATACAAAACAATAGACAATGACTGCATGTGACTACTGCTTTAGAATCTTCCCATACACGTGCGAAACGTAGGTCAGTTGTTGAGGAAGCAAATCACCAGCGTTTACTCTTTACATGTTCTGAGAGACACGCAAGTCACACTTTTCTGATCAGAGATGTTATTAGAATTTTCGCTCAGTTAGTATCTGATCTTGCTTGCAATTTTATTTCAAGGGCAAAGAGGCCGAACGGGATGCCGAACGACGGCATTTCGGATGGAAAAACGTTTCCGAAAAGCAAGCCGGAAGGACAACAGTTTCAGACCTAACTTAGTTTCTTTAAGATACTTAAATATCATTCAGGTCGAACGGCTAGGAATAGGTGTCGCCGGCTTAGTGTCGCCGGCAAGTCTGACTTGCGTGTCATGGTCATTCTCAAAGAAGTGAACTTGCGAAACGGCTTGTTGAGACATTTGAAACTCCTTTCCTGGAAACATTTTCAGCCTAAAATTAAAATAGCTGAGTAAGACTCGCATTCAAAAACGATGGTCAACGATAATGTGCAAGAACTTGTTAAGGAGATGAATGTTAAACATGTAGATTTCTGTACAGTAAGTGCAAAGCGCGAATTTGCATAGCAACATGATCTCTGCAAGTGGAGAAATGTTTATCACGGAGACTTAAATAGGTTTTGAGGGTCTTTTCAAAGGTAAATCACTTTGAATCGAAATGACGCCTAGATGTAGAGGTTTTTCAGTTACACAATATTTTACGGTCTATTTTGTGAAGATTGTGCGACGAATTATCCGATTGTTTTGTGAACCGTGCGATGAATGCGATTCGGGGTAAACATCGGCGCCTTTGGTCCTTGAATACGGGCGACCCTAAAAACCAGAATCGTGGAATCGTGGAACGCCGGAACCACGGAAAATGACCCCAAATCCTAAAACATGGAACCGCGGAAAATGACCCCAAATCCTAAAACACGGAACTATAAATATTAAGTAAATAAATAAATAAATAAGTATAAATATGAGGGTATTGCATCATATTTTGTCACAGAAATAGGTGAGTTCTTATCGGTGGACATGTGTATCCCGACAAAGGATAAATGACACGAAATATCTCTTTGTATAACAACAAGGCAATGATGATTGTTCCACACCGCTGTTTCATAGGGATGCTGGGGGTGAAGAAGGAATAAATTCCTTTGGTTCACTATCTTTTTCCAAAATTGCGCACGAATTCATCCGTTATTGACGTTGTTGTCCGGAAATTCTCTCCCAAGGCCTTTTGCGATGACAGGAAAAAAACGTAACAGCCCATGCGCGTGCTGTTGTCAATTGCATGCTTTAACGGCAGCTTCGTTAATTTGAGTTCGATTGGGAAAGAAGTACGACCCCTCAAATTTATTCCAGAGGCTTTATCGTCAAGCTCAGTTAACGGTACATAAAACCCAGACACCTTCAAACATATGCATGCAATCGACGCTCGTGGCCGCCGTCCTGTTAACCCTTTCACTCCTAAGGGGTTCTCCATTGACGAGTAAAATCGTCTGGCGTTAGACAGAGTAAAATCTATAAGTGCCATTTGGCACTCTCAGGAGTGAAAGGGTTAAGAAATGAAATTAAAACGTGACGTCACCGGACAACATTATGAGGCTCGGAATTCGGACGTCTCTCTCGCTCGCGCCCCCTGTGGGTTGGGGGAGGAGACAGCTGACATTTCAGACGACAATGCCGTCTGAAATAAGTTGCAACTCGTAGTCAGTCAAAACTTGTCGTTTACAATATTTTGTAGCAGATCGATGTCAAGAATAAAACCATTCACAACTTTGAAAGTTTTGTAGATCGATGGCTTATGCTCTCACTTTTGTCTCACGCTTTCCTCAACCATTTCCCTCGTATTTTATTTATGTTATTGTAAAAAACAAATCGACGTCAGTTTTCTATGGTCTGTACTCTTATAGACCATAGAATGACGCCATAAAATGTTCAAAACTTGGCAGTGAAACTACTTGCCTGCGGCTCGTGGTTCCACTCAGTGAGTTTTGAACATTTTATGACGCCATTCTATGGTCTATTAGAGTACAGACCAAAGAAAACTGACGTCGATTTGTTCTATACAGCGTTGTCAAGTGAGGTTCTAGTATACAGCAGTTATATTTGAATGTTCTCGAAGCTTCGGGGTCAAGTGCTGTTGTTCCGCTGCCAGCTGTGGTAATTCCAGCTTTATTTTCTCCCAGCCTTTCGCAATGTACCATGTGGTATGAAATTTATGCTGGGCCCGGTTGTTCAAACGCCGATTAACCTAATCCAGGATTAGCGTAAACTTTGGTTGCAGTTTTTAACTTTGGATGAAAGTCGTTTCCGCTGCTTTTTCTTTTTCAGGATTGCCTTCCCCTAATCTAAAATGCTGTAGAATATCAGAATTGAACAACGTTTGGGGACAGAGAAATAACCTCCTTGGATCATAGCGTTTATCGGCTTTCGAACAACCGGGCCCTGGAGTTTAATTTTGCGGATCAGCGATTTCATAACGAGGCAGAGGTTCTTAGCAACCACAAAAAGACCCCAGGATCCCGCTGAGATAGGGGGGACCAATCTCAGCATGAAACCAGTGACTCTGCACATTACTATGAAATGAAATAGCGTCTGGTACTTGTCTCTGATTGATATGGAACGTCAATTTTTACGCGAAGGTGTTGTAATCCTAAAACGTGAACGTTTGTTTATTGCGAGATTTTAATTACATTCTAGCATCAGACGCCGGTGACTGCGGGAACCGGAAATTGTGATAAGCTCTACCTAAAGACACCCAATATTTTTGTGTTGGTAAAATATATTTCGGGAAGGATGTTTAACGGCGCTTTCAACAAATTGTTTTGGAAGGCTCGGCGTATTTTTGGTTTATTTTTCGCAACATGAGAAAAACAGTCGGTTTTGTTTTGAGAGAGAGAGATCTGCTTTTAGCTGATCGGAGTCACCAGTTTAGGTCTGCTCGCATTGTCTGAAATCAAACATAAACTTGGAAATGCGCCGGAAACGGGAAAATATCCGCAAGCTTTCAATGATTTCATTATTCTGCTGTAGTAATCCATACAAATTAGTCTGTGTAAGCTTATACAAGATTATATTCAAAAGGCTCTCAAAGCGTACATATGCATGGACATTACAAATGGAACCAAATCGGTGGCCCAGAGGGGACAACGCTCCTACTTGAAAATGTAGTGTCGTTCTGTAAAACTGTAACTGTTATTTTTAGAATTAAACATTTTTCCTTAGAATTCTACAATCGTTCCTTGTAAATCTGCGATCGTTCCTTAGAAATATAGCTGTTCTGTGGAAACAGTCGCGAACTTCCACCGTAGAAATCTAGCTCTTCCGTAGTATAAGCCGTCGCTGTTTCGTAGAAATGTAGCTCTTCCGTAGAACTTCAGCGGTTCCGTAGAAATGGAACGCTTCCGTAGAAAGTTCAAACCTGTGCGCGCGCATTAGCCTGGGTGGGCACTGGGTATTAGCACCTGGCTGTCATTCGTTGCTCGACATTTTGCATGCGTTTAAAACAGGTAACACGATGGTTTTCTGTCAAGTTGTGAAACGAAAGTGCAAGAGGGTGGAAATTACTGCCATAACTGTGGAGCCGGAGTAGAATCATTTCAGAATGGTAAATCTAAATATAAATTTGCCCCTTTGGATCATTACTGTGAACGGAATTTCAATGTTGCAATTTTGACTGTAGTTTTGTGAATGTTGTACTTTATTTTAAGCAAATGCTTTTAGATGAAAGTGTCAATACGGTTGTTATGTGTGACACTGTTTACCTTTCGTCCACTTGATGTTCAGACAATAGATACAAAATCAATCAATCAACACTCACAATAGCCAGGGGAGAATTTATTTATGTGGTCACGCGAGGATAGTGGGATGCAATACAGAATAAAAGTTTGAAGGAAGTTTGGTCGTTTAAATGAATCTTCAACATGCAAGGCACATGCTTGTAGTTCAGGAATACTACCCAGTTGTTAAGTGTTTATTTACGAAGTCTGGTTGGTATTTTTAGCGTAGTTTCCCTGAATTCCGTTCACTGCCAAAGAGGCTATGAATCACTGAACTCGGAAAATCGATCAGTATAAGCCACTCGAGAGTTTATTGTTTATTGTTCCGTTGTTGCTGTCTGCAGTTCATATGATTCATTTTATATTCACCACTCACATTCATCACTTTCACGATAACATGTGAACCCACAACTGACCTGCTCCCAACGTCAGTGGCTTCATAGCTCAGTTGGTAAGAGCGTCGCACTCGGTATCGCGAGGTCACGGGTTCAAACCCCGTTGAAGTCCTGAATTTTTTCTAGGCTTCTTTACGCAATTGGATATAATTGCGAGCATCAGTCTTCATTTGATTTCATTTCCGCAGTTCATATGATCTATTTCATATTCACCACTCACATAGTCCAGTTCTTTATCAGATGTCCGTTGTAAAGCAAGGGTATAAATTCGGTTTCAAGAGCAAACATCGTCAGTTCCTCGTTTGGACGACGCTTGCGTTTGCCTACCAATAAAAAATTGTTCAAGTTAGAGTTATCTTCCTATACTGTATTTTTATAAGCTTTCAAGCGATATATAGTTTCGGTAGTTTTTCGATATTATAGTTTTCTTTTTCCGAAAGGCACCCCTGAAGGTTTACAGTCTGCGTCGGTTTGGCTTCATAATGGCTGGTATATACTGACCAATCTAAGAAAAAATAAAGCCGTCATTAAAACAGTTAAAACCTCACTCAAGCCTCAAACCAAACTCAACTCAACTCGTAACTCATCATCATCTTGTCTCTTTTTGAAAAGTCAAAATCTTTTCTTATAATTTACTTCTCTATGTTGAGTCATCTTTCTCAACGCAAATCCTCACTGCTTGGTCATGGCAAGTCCGAGAAATCTTGTGCTTGCAAAACACACCATGAAAAGAAGGCGCGACTTTGGTGTGTCCCTTGTCCTTTGACTGAAGACCGCTATCTTTTTGTTTACTCGCATCTGCTGCCTTTTTTAGCTTTTCCACGTAAGCTTTACTGATAGGAACCGAAGACATTTCTGTTTGCTGTGCAAGAGAAAAGCCAGTCAGTTCAAAACATAGAAATAGTTTAGAACATCAGTTTATGAAAGACCAGTTTCGGTGAGTGTACCGCTTTTGAAGAATCGTTTTATGTATCGGCTTGTAACCTTCCTTGTACAGGCTGTTTCTCTTTTCCCAGTGCAGTGGTTTGATCGAGCTAATTCGGTCAAAACAGCAGGTACGGGTGTAATTCAGTTCATATCAGAAACAGGGAGTTCGAAATAACGGCGAATTTCAACCAGTCCGAAGAAACAGGTTCCTGAAAGAAGTGGTGGAGGAGTGTCGCCATTATCCCGAACTTATGCCAACAACAACGACAATAACGAGACGATTGTAACACTCGATCGGCCGCGGGCAGAGATAACAGTGTTTATAGGAAGTATTCAGCGCTTCAAAATCTCCTCAAGGGCCAGTAAAGATTGCCGCGTACGATAATAGGTGATCTGTCGTTCTGTTTTGCCGTTGTGCTTACTGTTCAATACTTTTCATGGCAGACTATGTCGAAGGGGCTTCAGTGTTCTCAACCATTACAAAGAAAAGCAAAAGTTTTGTTTAGGTTATTGTGACGACACAGTCTGTTTTTGCATAAATTAAGCTGTGACTTATGGCTAATACGTGCTAAGCGGCATGTTACCCGAATGCAGCTGGCGCAATCATAATGGCGCGACTTACGTTTGTTTAAAGAGGACATGGCCCCTATGTAAATAACGTAAATTACGTTGCAGTTCTTTGCTTGGTAATTTATGGGGTCGTACTTCTTTCCCAATCGAACTCAAATTGACGAAGCTGCCGTTAAAGCTTGCAATTGACAACAGCACCTTGGCAGTGAATTTCCCGCAACAACGTCAATAACAGATGAGTTCGTGCGCAGTTTTGGAAAAAGATAGTGAACCAAAGGAATTTATTCCTTCTTCGCCCCTAGCATCCCTACGAAACAGCGGTGGAACAATCATTCAGAGGTGCCAGTTGTCAGTAAGTTAAACTTGCCAAAGCCGATGTGAAGGTTAAAGAAAAGCGGTCTTCTGTTCATCCTTCAACTTTGTTGAGCCAAACCTCAATAAATCCCTGCAAACGTGCCTCCACTATTGTGTTGAAATTGCCGTGTGTGTTCCCTGCGATGAAACAAATCTAGAATAAACTGTGTAAC
>OX419338.1:15811714-15814214 GCA_948470475.1 Galaxea fascicularis
GAAAAAATGCCATATATTTGTGTCAATTGGCTTCTATTTGCTAAGTAATCCATCAGCCAAATCCACATATCTTCTGACACTCCCAAAGCCTTTAGGTTCTCACCCAGAATGACATGGTCGACACAATCAAAGGCTTTCCTAAAGTCAATGAACAATACACCTACTTTAAGCCCATTATCTAAGGCTTCTTTCCACACTTCGGTAAGGTGCAACAAAAGACTTTCTGTAGAATGACCCTTCCTGAATCCCCACTGCCTATCAGACAAGAGACTGTGAGAGGTCAAATGATTATCAAAAGATCTACAGACCACCCTTTCCAAGATTTTGCTAGGAACACTTAGGAGTGAAATAGGTCTATAGGTATTTACATCTAGTCTGTTACCCTTTTTAAAAACTGCAGCTACCGGGGATTTCTTCCAACTGTTAGGAAATTGACAATCTACTCTACTTTTCATACAAATTTCAAAGAGCCCTTGTACAACAGAGGACTCACATAACTTAAGATCCCTTGAGGAAATATTATCCAGACCCAGTGCTTTATTTAGGTTGAGGGATTTCTGTACAATCTCCTGAACTATGTTCCACTCTACAGAGAAATTAGACATAGTTGGGCAGACTTTATAAATAACGTTAGTAGTGTCAGGGGGAAGTGGGCTTAAATCCCTGGTTAGATCTAAGGCTATATGTAAAAAGAAATCATTAAAATAATCAGCCTTCTGTTCACTTCCAGTCATAATATTCCCAGTTTTATCTTGTATCGGCCCACATTTTTTAACCTTATTCTTCTTCAGAATGCGGTTTGTAACCCTCCAAAAATCCCCAGGTGAGTTGGCATTTTCAAAAAGGTTAAGCCAATATGCTGCCTCTGCCTTTCTTAGCATTACCTTAACTTTGTTCCGTTGCTGTTTATAGCAGCACCATAGATCATTATTTCCAGGATTGACATGTCCTTCTCTTAGGTATTTATATCGCTGATTCATAGCCTTCCTAATTTCTGTATTCATCCAAGGAAGGGACCCATCTCTGATCTTCACAATTCTTTTCTTAATGTGATTGTCAAGAATACTCTTGAACATAGATTCCCATAAAAATAAACCATCATCAATATCTTCTAAAGCACTAATAATGTGCCATGGGGCTCTGGCCATATAAGCTCTAAGCTCATTTAAATCTAAGGATTTATAATCTTTAACAAAGGCAATTTTTGGTGATGGTTTGCTTTTTGTTAGAGCAAAAACTCCATGATACAAGGTGGTGATCAGAAATACCAAAATCTATAGAGCCAGATTTGAGGCAGTTTAAATTAGGGCTAGTGATGACAAGATCCAGTAAGGAGGTACTGTTCTTAGTAATTCTTGTGGGAGACTTAATAACATTCAAATAACCAAATATGTTTAAAATCCTTTGAAGTTTGGTTCCACATAAGGATAAATCTTGATCTTGATTAGAGGCAGGAAGCAGATTAGAATTTAGATCGCCAATCAGCACAACATTCTTTCTTTTGACCCAGATTTTGTTTAACAGACCCTGTAAGGAACTGAAAAATGCCATATCTTTGGGTGGACGATAAAGACATCCAATTAGGGTTGACTGAGAGCGCAAGGTAACGTTAATCCAAACTGCTTCCAACTCTTCAATATCCCATTTAAAGTCTTGATGGACAGTTAAACTTTCTTGATAGTAAATTAAAACTCCGCCTCCTTTAGAACTAGGTCTGTCCTTCCTAACAAAGTCAAAACCAGGTAGTCTTAGTAGGCTGTCAGGGGTAGATGCCGTCAAATGAGTCTCTGTAATACCAAGAATGTCCCAATTAACTTCATTTAGAAGTACGTGGACTTCATTTAGTTTGTTGATAATGCCGTTTACATTGATGTTTATTGTCAAAGGAGTCTTTTAACGATTTGTAGATACCAGTATGGTCAACAGCAGGTTCTTGTTCGCCTTCATCCGACAAAATTGGCTTTAGGTATGTATGTAGAGAGGGGGGGGGGGGAGGAGGGAAGAAAGAAGAGGGGATCAAGGCTGTTTTAGATTGGCTAGAGAGGGGGGGACTACTTTTTTTTTTTAATAAAAACATTACCAAGTGTCACCAAGTTTCAGCTTTTCCTCGTATTTGCCTGCAGAAGCTTGCATGAAGAGAAACGATCGTGTGGTCTGGCAAGTCTCAGTAATTATGCGCTGTCTTCGGACCTTACTGTGTGTTAAACTGGACGGTGTTGCCGCTAAAATCCTTAATTGAAGAAGCTTCCTTGATAGGCATGAGAAGTACAGTAATAAGACTGCAGCTTACTTTTGTTTGAAATGACGGCGTCTGCTTAAGGTATCATGGTAGGTGGATTTTGACGAAAAATAGAAAAAAAATTTTTTTTGCTGTTCAAATTGAGAAGACTGAGATAAATATTTTGCAAAAAGAATGGGAAAAAAAGCTTTTTTACTTTTTAAGATAAAGAGAAAAACTATTTTTGAATCTCATTAACCGCTGACGAAGCGTTGACAATTT
>OX419338.1:15819214-15861714 GCA_948470475.1 Galaxea fascicularis
TTCTTAAATGTCAGGTTCTTATACGCGGGTTTTTACTGTATAGCAAAACAAATGGATCAAACCAGTGGAAGACAAAAACAAAAACAAATTTTGAAAAACGCACTGAGACTCCAGCGACAACATCAGGCCACCTTCAACTGCACGCTCTGATCACCTGCAACAGCGGTCAACATTTCGCGGGTAACAGTGAACTGCTTCCCGTTTGACGTCATAGTTTTCGCAATGTTGCATTTGGCGGTAAACAGTTTCATTGTTAGATGTCATGTCATCATGAACTACCCAATGAATGGGCGCGCTGTAGCGGGAAAAACGCCAGCTATATAACAACAGTTGATATTTCGACCGACATATCTGTAACGGATATCATTTTTGTTGAGATTGCGTGATTTACGTCACCATTGCGCTTTATCAATTCTTCTTTGTTTTGTTGTGATATCCCGCTAGGTGTGTATTATCGGTTAGTTGGTACGAGACACGTGTTGAGCACACTACGTTTTCAGAGAAAGATTGAAGGATCGTAGCATGTTAAAGTCTGTAAAGCGGGGAAAGAGGTATGTTACCTTGTTTATTTTCATATTTAGGTCATTAGGTTAATTGTTTTTCGGTCACAAGATATTTGTTACGCTTTGTATTCGGTTATTCATTGTATTTGTATGCACGCCGCACGTGCTTCGTTTAAGATAGTTTTTTGGTTAGATTCTTGTAGTAATTTAGTTTTGTCGCTTATTGTATTTCAGTTTTTACGGAATTTCAAGTTATTAAAAGAATTAAAGTCGGATGCTTGAAGTTTTTGTTGAAAAACATTCCTCCGTTGCGGCGCTGGTAAATTGAGATAACACAAAGATAGATAGTCGCCGGCGTCCGCCCACTTACAATATCCTATAAGGCAAGTCAAAGGCGGTTGATTTAATTAGCCGATATTTTTAAACTCGGGCCTTCCACAGGAAACCCGAGTAAAAAGTAATACCACTACTTCCAGGTAATACTTCCCACGGGATCTTGATGTATACGACACAAGTCATAACAGAAAAGTCAAGAAACTTACGTTTGAACCGGTGAGACTCAAGAAACCGAATCAGCTCTTTTCTTGAGTTTCAGGACTACCCACAAAACTATATGTTTGCGACAGAAACGCAAAACCAAGTACAACCATGACAATTCTAGGATGACTGGAAAACAAGGCCAGAGCGCAGACTTTTGCTTCTTTTATTGGTTGAAGTAACAGTCAATGTTTCATAGTCCAATTTTTAAGTTTCTGTGCGAAGGTTATAAGTTTTCCCTCTAATGTACTCGGTCAATAATAAATCATTCTTAAAACATGTGTTTATAGACCTTACGCTACCCTTTTTTTGTGGGGCACACGGTTTCTTAATCATGAAAGTATTAACCAATCATCTTGCAGCGCGAGAATTCAATCACACACTTTATGACGCCTTTCTGCCTATAGCCAAGCACTTTTTAACCCAATCAATTTTCTGTAGAGAAGATATTATGAAGTTGGCCACATCCGCTCGTGGAATGTACCATGGTGCGCCTGGCACAAACTGCGCTTCAACGACTGTGTAGTCAGCTTTTGCTGGATCTGCAAAATCAGAATTCTTATTTCCATAAACCATGCTAACATTTAACTTAATTTAGCGTCCTTACAATTTAAACGTAAAGCCCAGCAATTCGCGTCATTTCATATGTTCAGCTCCTGGGAATTTTTCCAGTGTATGTTATTGCAAGATATATCTTGAGACTTAGTCAGTTAATCTTGACGCTCAAAAACCAAGCTAGATGGCTTGCTTAAATGATTAATGCCCTTAGTGACTAATTATTGGACAAACTTAGCCCGCGCAGCAAGCGTTCCCTTTTGAACAGATTTTTCCGCATTCTGGTCGCGCGAAAATTGGGGAGAGAGCTACGCAGGCTAAGGTAAACTAGCACAAGCAGATTCAAATTTTGGACAGACGTTTTGGAGCGAGTACGAGGAAAACTGTTAACTGACCGCAACGAAACGTCTCCTGGCGAATAAGTGTGTTAGTAGGTTTTGTTGAAACAATGAAAAGGCTCCCTTGAGGACTTCCATAGCTATATCGGGGCGAGAGATACCTTGAGATCCATGTCTAACCCAGGCAACTGATCATGATATGAAACCCAATCGACCGGTATAAGAGATGTACTAAACAAACACGAATTGATTTGAAAGCCTCAGCACCGACACTTTTCAGTATGATTTACCATGGAACATTTTTGGCACAAGGCCACTCTGTCACTCAGTTGTTTGAATTAAATGCTATTGATCGCTTTCCGACTAGACAATTTTGACGAGTTGATCAAAATTTGAGAGTTCACCTGGACAAATATTCTTTGAAAATTAAAAAATTCTTTGTACTATTTCATTCACACCAGCGTTCAGACTCTCTCGTTCAGTTTATTTTCAGATGCAAAAACCCCCTTACAGGTATAATTCGTTTAAGTGAAATTCTTTGCTTTGTGTATTGTAACAAAGCTCAATAGGGAACAGATCCAAACCATAATATACGAGCACTTTCTTGAGAACAATAACTGTGCTTACCATTTGTTAGTCCTGGAGGACGCACCACAGTGTAGGAGAGGTTTGACTCTATCAGAATGTCTTCCATTAATGCCATATCATGAATGAACCCTGCCGCCATAATTGGCCTCATGAACCACTCCATCAGCTTAGGATTTCCTGGTTCTTTCCGAGTACCCCACGATGTGACACAAACTATCCTTTGGAGCTTAGTCCTAAAAGATACAATTGATTACAAGTACAATTCATTATTGATGTAAGAGGTCTACTGAAGAAATAACAGAAACGAACACGGGTTGAATTGCTTTCAGCAAGATTTACCCACTGAACATTTTTGGCGCAAGATACAGTACTCAATCACACAGTTGTTCGCATAATGACAATTTTAATTCAATGCCATTTTCTGAAAAGCACCTTTTTTTTAGTAAAGCAATTTTTTTTAATGAACTGTCCACCGACATAACAAAGGCCGAAGATATACCGACTTTCTGCCGCCGCGCAAAAGGGTATTTTACATCATAATAGTTCTTAGTAGTTTTTCTAATTTGGTATTGAAATCCGATTTTAATTAACGGAGTTTTTAACGTAGCTTTTAATTTATTTTTTTACATGACTGTATTTTTACCTGATGTTATTTATACAGGGCCCCTATGGATACCATCCTCCGAGCTGACTGGGTTACCCTGTTTAAATAAAGTTTACTTTCTTATCGTTCCGTAAGCAACCACCTTGACTCGATATTTTGGTTGGTCGCTTACGGAAGGTTGGACTGTCTGTGCAAAAGATTCACAATACTTACTTTGCCATAGCAGATGTGATTGACGTCATTGTCTCGGAGTAGAGTTTCGTGTGTTTGAAGACGCTTGTGCCGTGGACCCCAAGACAGGATACCACGGCATCTTTACCATTAAGAACAGGAACAAGCGACTCTGAATTGAACACATCTCCTTTTATAACCTCTAGCTTTTCATGCCTATTGCAGGAAACAGATAACGTAGTTCCATCGTTAGATCATGCAAAGTAAAGAGTTGATGTTTAACAAAGTATACAGACTTGTTAGAAGAGTTAGAATTGCTAATTACGTGGGTGCCTGTGGCAGACCACGTTATAAAATCGGTCTTTTAAATTCTCCACAAATCGACACGTTTTCTTTTTTTTTTTCAAATATTCTTTGTATTGTTTATAGCTGCTAGTGACAGCTGGAAACTGCAACAAAACAGTGAAAGCATTATGTCATAGCTCTAAAGTATTTACTTTGCGATTTGATTGGGTCCGACGAGTAATCGCATTCAAGGTCACGTATCATAACATGATAACATGATACACTATACTTTACACTACTTATACTTGGGCTACTTAAAATACCTATATTACACTGAATACAATCACACTTGATCAAAATACAGTTTGGTCTACCTACAATCCTCTTTATATTGTTTGTACTTTATTGTTCAAACCTTTAATACCACTACTACTACTGCTACTGCTGCTGCTGCTGCTGCTGCTGCTGCTGCTGCTGCTGCTACTACTACTACTACTACTACTAATTTTTATACTTGCAATATATAGGGTGTTAGTTTTCTAAAATTCAATGGGTTATTAAATAAATAACTTAAAGGTAGCGACAATAAGTAGATCACTTAAACAAAGGCCGAGAATAAAATAGACACAATATAATATACAGACAGCAAAAAATTCCATTTGTTCTTGAATTCCTTCTCCTTATTTTAAAGACCCATGACGGACCAATATGCTTTGCGCGCGTCTATTATTGTTTTGACAAACACAAGGAGGAGGCGCCATTGTGTGATGCGGTCGCGGAAGTTTGAATATTTCGCGTGCTTGTCGCTTGATCAGAGCACAATATGAGTTCATCACTGTCTTTATTGGAAAACTCTCTGGAGGAGAGAAATTTAGGCGAAAGATGGCTCAAAAGTGGTGGATAACGAGAAGGAGGAAGACGAAGCCGTCGAGATTGAAGAGGTTTGAGAAAAATTTTCGGTAACTCCAAATGTTCCCTGCCTTCCATCTCGTTCACACGGGCTGTTAAAATGAACAAAGCTGTGATACATAAGCATTTTAACAAAGCTATAAGAAATAAACAAACCATCGAATTCTAGCAAGGTCCTAAACTTGATGCTCTGTGGTCTGTTTGATGCAGTAGATACTCAGCAAAGGCAGTTCGTTGCTTCCGAGAACCCAAGAGTAATTTTCCTCTCATGCCATAGTTCAAACACAGATGATCGTACCATGATATAACGGGAACAACCAGATAAACGTGGCCTCCACTTACGCGAAGGTACGGCCATCAAAATGTCAAACGATCAGAGCTTTCTAGCAGTTCATCATATTCACTCTACAGATATTGCAATTCCAAAATCAAAACACAAGTGAAGTAGTGAAATCCTTTGGGCAACGAAACGTAAAATCAAGTGGCGACTTGACTTAACGCGCGCAAAGTATATTGGTCCGTCATGGGTTTTTAAGTGATCTGCGAGGTATTTCTCTCGATTATTTTTTTCGCGCACGAGTGAGATGAAATCACCAAATTGGTACGTTACAGTATTTAAAGCAAGTTAGTTGTGATCGGAATTTTTACAATTGTGTAAAGAAGCCTGAAAAAAAGCCACTGACGTTGGGAGCAGGTCAATTTTGAGGTCACGGATTCAAGCCCCGTTGAGGTCCTGAATTTTTTTCAGGCTTCTTTATCTTTACGCAATTGTAAAAATTGCGAACACAACTACGACGATCATTCTTCATTTGATTTCATATCCGCAGTTCACATATAATTTCTTTCATAATATGTACCCAGAATAATGAAATGGTTGACAACGAATAATTCCGAACAGAACCTCTAATTCTGACAGAAACAGTTTCGCGTTACCAGAGATTGAGTACCACTCCTGAAATCTATTCCAAAATGAAGTTGCATGCGTACAGTGTATAAACAAATGCCACGTGGTCTGACACTCAGAAGGACAAAAGGGGCAGGAGGGCGAGGCGACTATTTTCATTTTGTGTAACAAGCTATCAGTTGGTAAAATTCATGTCAGTGAACCTATTGAGGTGGAAGGAGTAACCGAGTTCTAAGAACCTTGCAATAGTTTTTTCCAGCTTTGGGGAAGTGAAGAAAGAATGCTATAATATTGTAAAAGGTTACAATTTAGATTGAATTTATTGCAAAAAAAGGGTTAAACGGAAGGAAACGGCCTTCACAGGAGTAAAAAAGGTCCGAGATTTGTTTTACTTCTGCTTGATACCAATGAGGAAAGCATACCATGTTCGTATTCACAGTTATAAATCGGTTGTTCCACATTATCTTTGAGACAACCTCATTTTTATCTTTAGGCGTGGTTGTTGCGATGTCTTGCGAGTAAAAAATAATTTGTTTATAGAAATTCAGGCAGATGGTTTTCTACGTCAAGGAGATTGTAATCGTAGTTACATTTAAACAGTTCCGTTCCGCCAAAGCTGACTTGGAATGACTTTGGTATACACTGTCATGGAGCATCTGAGTTAGAACATAACCATTTGACCCAGTTTAACTTAAGTGCCTTATTGAAGGGAAAAAAGTCGGCCTTCATGTCCAGGCCACCAGCTGTTTTTTGCTTTTTTGTTTTTTGATGAAAGTTTGTGATTCCAAATAAAGTCGAAGGTGATCTTGTTTACTTCTTTGCTGAAGTCTTCAGGGGTGACCATGACACTGCAGATAAAGACAAGTTTTGAAAGGGCTAATGTTTTGATTATATTTGCCCTACTAAAGTTGGAGAGGTCTCTCGCAATCATCGACACGTTTGTTGAAAAAATATCTCAAATTTATTCAAATACTTTGTATTGTCCTTAACCGCAAGTGACAGCCAGAAAGGAGACGGCTGCAAGTTTTAAACAAAAAGGTTAGATTATTTTCGATTTAAAAGTGGGAAACTCGACACGCAAACCAGTCGCAAATAGAAAAAACAACATCTCACTACAGTGAGTCATCAAAACTAATCTTTCCATCAAACAGTGTATCCCACGTTAAAGGCCGATACACACGAGGGGTTTTGCTCCAGGAGCATGCTCCAGGGTCAGTTTGGACGACTTGTCCACACAATTTGCGCCGGGAGCTTGCTCTTTAATATTGTGGAGCATTTTCACTGCGTAAAATATGACGAATACTGTCCCGTAATTAGGTCTTATACAGTCAGTATACAAAGTCGTGTACGGAAAATATAAGGACGTGACAGGATGTATAAGGCACCGTTTAAGGATCAGTATACGTCAGGCTATGCCAAGAAAATAGCAGGATCTTATACACTTGTATCAGGATTCCTTATACGTCAGTAAACGTGTCAGTTTACAGCATGTATACTGAACGAAGCATGAAGTGTACTGATGATGCGTAGAAGGTGGGTATACGGATTCTTACACTACGATATACTCCCGGTAGGATTTCTCATTTCTCAGTACACAAGTCCGTATATGTAATGTATACTGAACGAAGCATGAAATGTACTGATGATGCGTAGAAGGTGGGTATACGGATTCTTACACTGCGATATATTCCCGGTAGGATTTCTCATTTCTCAGTACACAAGTCCGTATATGTAATGTATACTGAACGAAGCATGAAGTGTACTGATGATGCGTAGAGAGTGGGTATACGGATTCTTACACTGCGATATATTCCCGGTAGGATTTCTCATTTCTCAGTACACAAGTCCGTATATGTAATGTATACTGAACGAAGCATGAAGTGTACAGATGTTGCGTAGAAGGTTGGTGTACGGTCTCTCGCACCCCCGGTGGAATTTCTTATTTCTCGGTACACAAGTCTGTAAATCATGTATGCTACACATATATAGGTTCCGAGATTTCAGGTTAGAAACTAGTGCAGTGTAAAAACGGTTGCGTAATGGACATGTTTTTAGTAGGGGTTTTCAGCTATCAATGTACAGCGTACTTAAGAAAACGGCATGAAGAGATGTGTATCTTGTCTTCAATCAAGCTTAAGGTTAAAGTCGGCCTTGTAAATTGTACCATTGCTTGTTTTAGATTCAAAAAGGAATCATAAAATAGCGAAACGTTAATGCTTCAGCTACAACTGTCTGTTTATTAAACTCACGCGTGCCTTTTCCTCATTGAATACATTACATTTTTCCTGTTGGGTTATAAAACCTGATATAAAACAAAACGTGAAAGGAAAATTACATTCGAAAACAGCCTTGGCACAAAATCGTAACAAGGAACAAACTTGAACATTTTAAATGGTGAAAAGCTATACACTGTCAATTAAGTAAAATTTTCGAATTGTCGGATGTTTTTTTACAATCAAACTCTTTTTCAAAGTTCAAAGTCCATTTCATTCGCTGAGGAGCTATCACTATCATTTCCGTCGTCTTCTCTTTCTTCCTGTTGGTTTTCCCCAGCATTCTGTTCACTCTCAAGCCCTCTGTGGATGATAAAAAGTTTGTTAAGTAAGCAATTTAAGAGTGATACAAAAAGTTATGCAGTTTCGTAAGTCTCTTCCGTTTTGTCTTTCAGTTCTTAAACTAAAAGTAAATGCAACATCATCTAACACGAAAACTCTGTTGCAGATAAAAAACCGCTTTACAACCGCTGTACTTACTCTTCCGTTTGCTCCTGTTCTCGTCTTTGAATAATTTCTTTCCATTCATCGGACAAGGCCCATTTGGGTGTATCTGAAGGTGGCTCTTTCTCCACAGGTTCGCCAGTGCGGGACTTTGTCCTCTTCCACCTTTTGTTTGCGCCATGCTCTGATTTTTCGCTGCGCTTGTCAAGTCTAACAAAATACACGTGATAACATGTAATGAATACAGGAATGCTAATAAAAGTTAAGCCATTCCCTTTCTAGCATACAACAGCAAACGATTCGGTGATACTTGCCATAATAGTTCTTTCACCATGCTCTAAGTAGAATGAACATCTCCCAGGTGTTTTAGAGAACAATGGAACATGACCATAAAAAAAGTTGGGAACTTTTGGGAACAAGAGAATATGGACCCCTCCCTGAGTGGGGCCCTAAAATAACAAACAAAGGACCAGAATCTTTGATATCCTTCTTACTTTGTTAAGAAAGCTGAAATAGTTCTGCTTCTATATGATGGCGGCCTTGACACCCATCCTCCTTCTCCCTCAGCGTCTGTGTCATCCTCGTCAGTAGACATGTGTTCTTTGCTAAGAGCAGAAAAGGCACGTGTTTCCCTTTCATCCTTCACGTGACCGCTTCTTCTTTCATATTTCTATAAGAAATATATTTTTTTTAGTAAATTTATATTAAGTTAGAACTAATTCGTTATTAAAATCGGAAGGCTTCTCTCATCTAAGTTGCGACAAGAAGACTTAGTGGAGGCAAGTACACATGTAAACTGGTATACGTACACGTTCTTTTCGAAGATTTTTCTTATTTTTCATCTTCACCTCGTCTGTTATTTTACCAAGGGCCGTCCTCCGTAAGTGCTCGTGATATTTTTTGGCAGTTCCTGTTCAAAAAAACGGGCTAATTCGTTAACAAACTTCATCAGCCAAAGATTCCAAGGCGACATTAGCAAGTAGGAATTTGGGCTTGGTGCAGTTGATAAGTCCATCACATGATTTAGTTACTACACAGATCAGGTTTACTGCGTGTTAAAAAACACGATCAGACCATGGCATTTACACCTGAGCTATTTACTGTATGGGACCCTAGTCAGCCAAGACTTTCGTTATTTAATTTTTCACGGAGCATGTCCAAGCGCAAGAAATCACTTTAAAACTGCTAAAGCTGATTTAAAGAGACCTCCAGCAACTTAATGCACTTCAATATGATTTCGCTCCACCATACAATTTTCATAACTTCAATGGCATCGAAAATGGAGCAGGCTGTGTAAAGTTAACTTCGCTTACCCCCCTTGGAATACACATACCCCCCCCCCCACCCCTCTTTCTATGAACCTCTCCCCCTCGTAAGATGTTATAGATCGTGAGGTAATTTTAAGCTTTCATACCTATTCTTCATTGTTACATTTACAATGTGAAAATGTGTTTCTAAACAGCACAAACATTAGAGGAATTCACCCAATAATGCATGTAAGCTATCTCTCTCTCTCTCAATGACCCTACACAGTATCACCAGTGGAATGAGCGTTACGTACAAAGAAATAACAACACTTACTTATAGCATAAATAACAGAGATCGCTATTCAGCAAGTTTATCTTTGAACAGCTCGCTTTGTAACATTTTATATTGAAACATAGTACATACATGCATGCACACTTCACACTACACTAGGCGACTTACTTTGTACAACAGTTTTGGTAAATCCACCTTGGCGACAAAGTTCATCAACAATCAGCTGTGTTACTTTTGTGTTATGAGGACTGGTTACCCTGAGAAATACAGGATTACTGATGTAAATAGAGCTGTTTAAAATGTTAAATATTGATATTGAATGCTAGGCACCCCTCAGCTTTTTGGGAGTAAAAAAACTCATGACCAGGAAAAGGAAAGCAAGAATTCACAAAATAACCGTGATCTCAAAGAAAACTTTGCATGATTGCCTCTAGATACAGTACATGATTGAATTCATTTGCGAAGTTGGAGACCGGACATCTGATAGGTTTTTTTTTTGGGACATTCAAAACGATTTGTATGCCTATTTCGTCGAGTCAGCAATATTAAGTTATGGTAAATCCACCAGAATTTGATGTCGTCATCGTTAACAATTATTTGCATTTTAAAATCCTGCGAAAAATCGACCAAGGTGTATCGTGAGCCCTCGCCAAGCAAGTAAGCCGATCATTAGTCAGTGGCTTTTCGTGTTGAGAAAAATTTGTATTGTGTATTTCCCCTATAAAAACAGAGTTAGCAACTGCGTAACGAGATTCAGTTGTTCTGATGTGTCCTCCAAGTACGATCTTTAACCAGAACTGTGTAAAGATTGTTAAAAAGACGTCTTTGCATGTGTACACGGAATCGTCCGTTCGATGGTCAGTTTGCAAGTGTTGACTGATTTTTTGGGCGGTTTAGTCATTTTTCCAGCTTATATAAAGGGGTCTGGTGAGTGGTTTAGTCACTTCGGTCAGTTTGTGAATATGGATCGGCCTGGGCATTTTCGACTACGACAGACACAACATGTAGGCCCGGGCTGAAAGTCGAACCTGGGCATGTGTATCGATAGTGTAGAAGCCGCTATAATCCTAAAACTTTGTAAATTTAAAGCGATCAGAAGGCTAGATTGTCAGTAAAGCAGTGCTGTTAGAATCATTTTGAGAAATCTCATCTTCGGAGTCATTTTAAGCGAATAACGCTTTCCGGCAATTTTTCCCACGCCCAATTTCAAATTTCTAGCCACGACTGGCTGTATACGAATCAGTATTTGTATGTGTCCTGAAAAAATAGTTGTTGAAGGTACAGCTCTTAAAGTTGCCCTCCAGCGACTTTAATTTGTAGGACTGCAATCTATAAGCCGTATACTGGTACAGTGAAAGATTTAGAATGCGTGGCCAGTTTACGTATAATTATCAGTATACGTATCAGTATTCGCATGTGTACTGACTAAACCATTTTTAAAAGTACAGCTAAAATTGTCTTTCAGCGACTTTATTGAGGTCAAACTATTTTCAGAGAGCTGTAGATAAGTTATGTTTGAGCTTTAGAGTGCTTGAAAAAATTATGTGTAATGATCAGTATACACAACAGTACACACATCTATCCTGACAAAATTCATTCTCAAAGATACAGTTAGAATTGCCTTTCGGTAATTTTTTGAGATAAATATTATCTGAACAAACCTTAGATAAGTACGTTTAGAGCTTAACAATACCTAAAGAAATAGTGAATATACGGATTCCCTGACACTTTGTATACGGTTATGTGTAATTCCTTGTATACATAAGAATAAGGAAATAAAAGTGTACTGATCATTACTCAGTCCTTATACATCATTATCATTACACGTCAGTATACCTATTCGTATACGTTATGTATACGGACTCATTATACCCCCTTATATTTGTTATTTCATGCAGTGTTTGCAGGGTGGAAATTTTGCTCCCTAGAATGATTTACGCCCATGAAATCAATGGTACACAAGGAGGAGCTTTGCTCCCGGAGCGTGCCCCTGGAGCAAAACCCCTCGTGCGTATCGGCCTTAACGCCAACGGGCGTCTTGTTAGGTTAGAACTGCCACAACCTACGTTACGTATTTCAACTGGTCCTATGTATTTATTTCATAATCACCTACCGCCAAGTCGAAGCTACAGAAACACTGTTGTTTTTAATCTATCCCATTTATTCAACTCGGATGAAGCGTCCAAGCTAGGGGAGACTTCATGATATGAACGGAAGGAAGGAATGCCGTTACCACAGTGAGTTGTACCATGTTGTATCTGTCACACTTTAACCGTGACTATGCGTGACCAAATTGAAGCTGGAGTCACGCACACCGAATCAAATAATTACCATAAGCCAAGGAAATTAATCATCGGGGTAAAGAGGCCCATTTTGTTTACAAAATAAGTCGGGAATGGCGCATAGAAGAAACGCGATCACATGGACATGTTTTCGCCCATTTTTGCTGACTGAAACAGATGTTCTAGGTCAAGAAATGAACGGTTGGTGGACACATGAATAGATTACAATTACTTAATATAGTCGCATGCATCATATTTTCGCGGCAGATTTAGAGTCCCGGGTTGGACTGTTGATGTTTTTTGATGTATAAAATGGGAATATTAATTTTCTTCTAGGATAGAAAACTCGTTGTGTTTAAGCCAAGAGAACATTAAACTATACTTTTATACACAAGAATCGTGACTCAAAAGAATATTAAGTGGTTGTACGTACTTGATGTCAATTTTCTCTGGGCTTCTGACGACGGCACAAACTAGATGTCCTTTCTGTAGAGCCTGCTGTACCACCAGACGTCCCAAAGGACCCGAAGCACCGAAAATTACCAACTTAGGAAACTGTAATTCGGCGGCCATTGCCAATGTTTACTTCAGTTGCCTGTTCAATACGCGACTTCAAAGGGCTTGTTGTCAATTCATACGTCAGAACTATATTTATGGAAAGATTCGGAAAAATCTAAATATCGTGACTAAGCTAAAACGTTTAGTGATCTCTTGCTAGCGTTTATCATCGCCTTATTTATGCTTTAATATCTTAACAATTTTTCATTGGTTCTTTGGGAGAACAATTTGTGATGTCTCCCTTTCTCGAGGAGGTGAATCACAAAATAAGGCAAATCGAAAAATAACGCAACCATCACTCCTCGTCATGCAATTTTGCATTAACTGAAACTTGCTGGTATTGTTATACTTTAAAATACCTGCTTCCTGTTCTTTGATTGTTATTTAAAAAATGATAACATTTTTACTGTCTCTTTGACATTACGTCACACAGCCATAATACTTGTTCATCAAGTTCCTCAGAGCTATTGCTAGTACTAGGAGTAATCGCAGATTAGGGAGTGCGTTCGACTCGGTGAATGATAGTTGTTTGAAAGAGGATAGTGTTAGTGAAGGAGGTTAGAATTACTTCAAAATGAGGAGTACGACTTTCCCAATTTGGAGCTAAGGGTGTTTATAGAACTATAAAAGATAGTTTGTTGTTAGTGATTAGCAGAGAATGTTAGTGATACTAGGAATGTTAGAGTTTGTTGAGACGAAGCAACGGTACAAGGCAGAGGAATTGTGTTTGAAATTTCGTACTTGTAGTCAATGTCATTTGTATAGTCCAATTTGAAAGAAGTGTTAAAATATTTTTAGGAAAGTGTTGATTAGGGATGTGGAAATTTGGGGGGTCGAGGACTGGTGTTGGGAAGAAAAATTTACTTAGTATTGAATAAGTGAAAACAAATTTATTTGGGGAAGGCTTGGTGACAACAATTATTGAAAGGGCGATAATAGCTTTAAGATTGAGGAAGTGTTAAGACGAAATCCATTGAGAAATGGAGTAATTGGAGTATTAAATGGACAAAAATCTTGTACCACAATAATTTTAAGTATATGACATTCCTTATTATGCACCTATCAATGTTAAGCCGCATGGGAGTAGGGGAGGGGAAGCCGGGCATAGGCGGGGGATTTGACCTCGCTTCAATTGTTCTGTTCAAATGCTTAACCCCAGGGATGCTATCATTGTTCAAAAGAGTACAAATTAACCACTAACGGTTAAAGTCAAATGTCCCAACCCACAGGCCGCAATGATCAAAACCCCCTGCCACGGGCAGACTTCTTACGTCAAATGCCTCGCCTATGCCTGGCTTCCCCCCCACTCCCCTGCGCCTTAACATTGATAGGTAAATTACATTTTCTAAAAGTTAAAGATGTCCCTAGTTGCCTGTAGTAACACCAAGAATAATTTCCAAAGGGGTTCCAAGAAAGTAAAATTCAAACTTCATAGAAATTGTGCCACCGCAGGTAAAATTTCATCATCAACGTCTTAACTGAATCATGTGAACTTCATGATTTGTTTTCAATATTCGGTGTTGTTAGAAATGGCATCGTTTTTACTTATGTTCTTTAGACCTGATAAATTTTTTACAGTGGATAAAATTCGATCTTGAAATCAGTCAAAGAGAAGTTTGCAGTATGATGCAAGTGTCCTTGGTACAAAGCTGTTGTCCAGTTGTTACTTGAGTGGCTGTTGGATTCCCTCTTAATTGTTTTGAATTGAAGTAGTTAATCGCTACATCGTATGCTTTTTAGAGGCTACATGAATATCATAAGTTTCAGAAGAAATTGAATCCTGACAAATTTTGGCAAGTTCTCCGAGGTTTTGTATTAATAACCTTTAACGGCGTGACAACAATATTTGAGGCTGTAGAACTAGGAACAGGGTCGTAACTGAATATTAACATATTTGGCAAGTTGTCCCGAGGATATTGGATTAATTACATTTAACGGCATAACAACATTTTAGGCTATATAACTAGTAACAGAGTCATAATTGAAGTAATTGAATAGTGACATATTTTGGCCAGTTTTGTGAGGTTTTGGATCGATAACATTTAATAGCGTAACAACACCATTTGAGGCTACTGTATATAACTAGTAACAGTAACAACAACATTTGAGGCTATATACTCACACGTCATTAACTAGTTTGGTGTTATCCAATTATCGTCACTGAAAATATTAATAAAATTATGACAATGTCTCGATAAGTAAGCAGATGTAGTTTAGTAACTTCTAGGTGACATATAGACCAAGGAAGTTTTTTCAACAATTCAGTTAATTCTGAAAGAGTACTTTGAAAAGACACCGAGAAAAACATCATTTAGCCACTTGATGCAAAACTATTAAGGACAATGATGATGGTTTTAAATATTAATAGCTCTGATTTCCAAGAGCTTGTTTGAACCCATGTAATACGTGATTTCTAACTGATCTTGTATTTCCAGAAGTGATAACATCAAGTCGTCTTCAGTGTTGACGTTTATGTCACTTGATATTTCACAAATTTGGCAGCTTTAGCATGGAAGATACACAAAGGAATTTTCTCATTAGTGTTGTCAGTATTTTGACTCCAGAATTTTAAGAAACCATTGGGGGTCACATGACGTGCTTAACAGCTGTATTCGGTGCATTATTTACACGCAACTCTAACTTCAAACTCAGAGTATCATTCATCGCACTCTGAACAGGAGTTTTTGCATGACACTTCAAAATGCTCGGCTGCCTGTAGTCTTGATGACAACTGATGGTAGCATCGTAGAATGCCAATTGAAGGTACAATGACCGTCGAGCCAAAGAACTTGGAAATTTTGCCTCGCCAGGCAAAACAGCTCGGTTGGTTTACTAATTTTTAAGCACGTACATATCATAGTGGTGGTAGCTTCAGAAGTCATAATCAATTGTAACTTGTTTTGCATCAGCCTCAAAGTGTGGCAAGTCCTCGTTGAGGCGCTGAATTCACTGCAAGTTGGGTTTTTAAAGTACGAGTCAAATACATTTCCCTCAAACTTCGATAAATACAACTTGTGAGACCTTTAAACAACCCAGCGTCTGATTTTAAAGGACAATTCATTTAACTTACCTTAAGGCGCTTAAAGCGGATTGTGATGATTTTATTATGTTTTTCAATTCTTCGTGTTAGTGTTAATTATTCATTGTAGTGTTTAGCTTGTTTTGTAATTATAAAAATAGCCAGTAAGTTTATTGTACGTAAGTGTTGATTTAGTAAAGCGTTGTTATCGTAGGAGTGTAAGGTATCATGTTTGAACAATATGTATGTAATATAAGTGTTGATTGTAAAAATGAATTTACATAAATATATAAATGTTAGGAGTAAAACGCAATGTGCTGCAGTTCATTTTGGTGAACGGTCGAGCAAGGAAAAAAAGAGACGGATTGTAGAGTCTGAGGGCAAGAAGAGAAAGAGGAGAATTCACTGCCAAGAGCCATCGGCAGGCGCCAGCCAAATTACTTGACGAAACCCGTTTGTCAGTGGTGGCGAAAGAGCGGAGAAGTGCCACGTGCTGTCTACGAACTGAGAGTACTGTTGAAAGACCACGTGCTGAGGAGAAATTGTCGACTGAAAGAAAAAGAAAAGTACGTACGAAGCGGAGCTTGGTTTGAACTGACTGAGGAGAAGGAGGTTTGTGTAATCGGTTCAGATTTTGTGGTGTTGGTTTAGAAGAGTCAAGGATTTCGAAAAGGAACTGGACAGTGAACTGCTGTAAATAAGTTGTAAATAATTAGTGTTCTTGTTATCGTTTAGGTTTTAAAATTACTCTAGGTAAACTTATTTAGAATTAGTGTTACTTAATATAATCATTTATTAAACATCAGTTATTTTAAATATTCAATCTATGGTGTGTTGGGAAATTGTGGGAAGGGGTTTGTATGTTGCACTTTGCTTTTCCCTCCTTTTGTTGTGTGTGCCGGGGACAATCGCCGGACCCACGTCACACGGATAAAGCCCCACGCCTAAAAAATGTTTTCTCAGCGCGAATGAACCACTGTGTGTGAAAAATGTGAAAGAAGTCAACGTCATACACCAAAACGAGGCATTCTTAAGCGAAGCCGAGGCTATAAATGCCGAGAGTGCGCAGTTCGTAAGCTCCTGCTAAAAATATCTGGGGGCGCCATTTTAGTAACCTTACAGGAATCTCAAGAATTTCTGGAATCTGAAATCGTCGTGGCTTTATACCACAGGACACCTAACCTGCAATCAGGCCCAATTGTACTGATACAAAGTCTCACAAGACTCTGTGTCTTCTTCCAGAATTTGGACGAAATCTGATCGGCTTATTCAATAACGGGAAGTCACTAAAGCCCGCCGCACACGTGAGGAAACGGCTGAGCTAACTGCCTCGCGAGGAATTTTGCTCAGCTCTTTCCTCAAGTGTGCGGCGGGCTTAAGATGCGTGTTCGCGAGGCTCTTCGCGGCTGAGCCTCCATTATAGCCAAGGAATAATCCAAAGTTGATTGGCCCTTTTTATGCTGGAGACGTTAAAGTCGTCAAGACGCATTTGACGCGTACGTCTGAGACGTTAAAGCCGTCTGGTATAAAAATGCGACGCATAAAAGCAGACAAACTGATGGACAAAAACAAGACTTTTCTAAAAAAAAAAAGACCAGCTTCTATTCTTGGAAGACACTGGGCACGAGCAAACTCGACACCAAATAGACGTGGCGGAATTGCAACTTCTCAAATTTACGTCTCGACGTCGCCTAGAAGAACAGATGCAAATGTTTTTGTGACAAAAATTTGTCTAGCAATCACCATTTTCTGGCGATAGACGAGGAACTAGATGTAGCCTCGGCACATGGCTTGTTTGACTTGTCGACCAAGAGAGCAATGAAGGGACGAAGTGCAGATGAACAAAGGACTCAAAACGTTGACACACTTGGAAACGTGTTTACAATACTTGTCATCAAAATCATTTTTTAATCAGACCAGCAGAAAAGTGCCAAGAATCCTGGTCACAGTGATGCACAAAACTCTGTAAGGCAGTGAACTGGAAACCTGAACCATATCATAGGACTAAGTCCTTCATATTTTTCACAAGGATACCCACACCAAATATGTGTGTGATTGCGATTTTGACTATGATTTTCATAGCCTGTTCAGGTCCTTGGTCCTATCATAGCCATAGGTTTTGGCAGATGTCATGATCTGCTCTGGGGTCTCAAGGGAACTTGACACCCACAGGTTCAACCCACAATTACTCCGGCAAAAAGCACTCCATCCAGTTAAAAAGTTCCTAAGCAGTGAATGAATTTACTGTAACTGATACCTTTTAGCTACTAGATAATGTTAGCTGCTCAGTGAACAATTGAGGACTGATCTTAATGAGTGACAAGAGTCCAATATTTACAATGGCTCGAAAACGGAGAGCCTCAAAATTTCCACGCACACACACGCACACAAAAGAAACTCAAACGGAAGACAATGTTCGGCCTGCGTTTGATAGACAAATAACTGCACTAAATTCGAAAGTATCGGTGCATTATAGCGCCTAGACTTAAAAATCAAATGAAGCAAACTAAATAAATATCAACAGAAGCCAAAGTACGTTCAACCGATTATTTAACTTATAAAATCCAATGCCTACAACTCACGCAATCTTACATCAAATAGCTGAACAGTCTCTCCTCTTTACAAATACACTTACAAAAGGGCGACATGAAATAGAGTAAGCTCAAGGGAATATACAGCACATCAGCAACAACAGCAAAAATTCTTTATAAGCATATTTGAAATCGAGGTTTATTTTAGCCGAAGCTGGTGTTTGACCACTCCAAAAAAATTCTGAGCTTCTCGTGAGCTCTCCAAACACAGATTATCCCCGCCAACGTGCACTGAAACGCTTCCTCTGACGCCAAAACTGTCAGTTTTCTCAATAATTTAACGAAAATGTTCTGTGAAGGAAAATTTACGCACAGCAAAATGGCATCCAGCTCCACGCAAGAGCTCGCGAATAAACGCAGGGGAGTAATTTTGATTGGCTGATTTTCAATCAATCAATAAAAAAAGTGGGCGGTAGACGCTCCGTGGAAGACTTGTATCAGCCTCTATTTTTTGTTTCCTCTATCCCGCCGGAATGGTTTACCACCGAAACGAAAATAGAGCCTGATCGTGGGTTACAGGACACCACTGGTGTCCTGTAACCTACGATCCGACGTCCTGTGCTGCTCTTTTGAAAAGAGCAGCACAGGACGTCGACACAAGATTAGGGTTGCGTTCTCCTTCGTCGAACGCAATAACCGACGCATTGAATTATGCAAGCCCATATAACATACTGCGCGTTTTCGTAATAAAGTGCAGTCAAATGGTCTCGCGCCCACTTACAATGATGAAGGACCCCTCCACTGGAATGACAGTGGCCTTAGAGTGATCGCCCTATGTACCTACTACGTACTTAGGGATGGACCATAGGAAAATTGACGGGCGAAGGGGGTGGGTGGGTTGAGGGTATTATTCGTTTCCACGAAAGTTTTTTTGTGCCATTTGTTTGAGGAATTTTTTTTTTGACGGTAGACTCCTTTTGAATTTCTCTCCTTACTTCGTTGCATGATTTTTGTTTAGCCTTTCCCCACCCATCCCATCACTTTTCCAATGGTTTATCCCTTGGTCCTTGCCGCTACTTGTTTAGGTAACCAAGCCTTTTCGAGGGGCTAGGCCTTCTGGTTTTAGTTGTTGTGGAGGTTAAAGATAAAAGGCAAACGGATTAACAGCACTGCCCAATGGCGTAGAATCAACGTAAAGCTCAGAATATATTAATAAGCTAATACAATAGTTGATCCAATAGCTGCATTTGATGTGACAAAAGAAACATTCCCTAAGATACCTAAAAATATTCCCCCGTTTCTGCTTACCTAGATTTCTGGTGATCGTTAGGCTTCTAACTGAGTGAACATTGAACTGTAATAGGCTTGTAAGTGGTTTGTACAAAATAAACGTTTTGTGTTCAGGTGGGATAACCTGCTCACACCTCCACAGCAAAAGTTTCCTCGCTACGCAGGTTCGCGAACGCGAGAAATCAATTGTATACCAACGAAAAGACCACGTGTGACAACATTCAAGTTTGCAATCGTCACTTGAAACCTCTTATGTGAACGTTTATTTCAAAGATCATCTCCCAGGTTTGGTTTACAATGATCCCGTCCTCCACGAACACAATAAGAAGTTCATAGACAGTTTCGCAGTTTCGTACGTTTCTTAAACAAATGGGTATAAATATGTTACGTGCGATGCATAAAACTCTTAAAATGCCACAGCCTTCTTTCTACAAAGATTAAGCAATCACCACGTCAACAAAATTTTGTCCTTCACACCTTCCGATGATCAGATGCCTTTCTTGCACGCCCAGAAAGTCGGAGCGATACAAAGAAAGAGCTTTCCCTAAATCTTAAAGTTGTCTTCTTGGAAAGAGAGCAGTGACAACGGACCTCCAGCTAATAAGATAAAAACAAACGTTTTCATTTAAAGCCCGCAAGAAACTGATATGAACTTCACGTCTCACGAATTACACGCCGCCGAAGGTGTTGGTATTAGTTAGCCTGCGAACAAGCTCTCCGGGGCAGTCTGGCGGCAGGGCTGCAAAAAGGAGAGCTTGCAACTACGTCTCTGTAATTTGAATATCTGCATCGAATTTTTTGATGCAAAATGCTGATTGGCGGAGATAACATTAGTAATGACGTCACGTGTTTTTCAATGTTTGTTTACATTTCGCGTCGATTGGCGAAAATCTGACATCTCAGTCGACGGGGAGCCACAGGGGAATTGGAGACGTAGTTGCAAGCTCCCCTTTACCGCCACGTCGCTAGACTGCCCCGGAGAGCTTGCTCGAAGTCTAGGTATTAGTTTGACACCCCTCCACCTAACACTTCTATCCCACACCACACGTCCAATATATGCGATTATTAGTTAGGCACAATTGAATAGTGCTTTCCGCGCATTCTGATTGGTTAACTCGGCGGTGATTAGCAAAGTACTATTCACCCCCACTTCGATGAATAAATGTAAACTATCTAAATTAGTAACACATCTTCGTCAGTATCTACCACGCAAGCATTTACAGCTGTAGATAATGACCTATGTTTTATATACCCTACGCTGCACCTTTGTAGAGGGACCACAAGGTTTCTTGATTATGAAAGTGTTAACCATTCACCTTGCAACACGAGCTAGCAATCAAATACCATATCATGCCTTTCTACCTATGGCCATACACTTTCCATCCCAGTCACGTTTCTGCAGAGAAGTGACAATGAAGTCGGCTACATCAGCTCGAGGTATGAACCATGCCGCGTCTGGCACAAACTGCCCTTCCACGACTGAGTAGTTAGCTTTGGCTGGATCTGCAAGACCACAATTCAAACATTGTAGCGAATGTAGGTCATAGAGCTAAGCATTATATAGTGACTGGTTATTAAGGAAACATTCAAACTATGCTCATGGGCGCTCTTAAATGTTTGAATATGTGCCCCAGGGTGGCTGCAAGCACACCTGCCAATTAGCAAGAAGTGATTTATTTGATGAATAAACAGGTTAATGGGTCACGCTAGTTAACAGGAGCCAAAGACAACCATATTTTTTCGCTAGTTAACAGGAGCCAAAGACAAGCATATTTTTTCCCTTACTGCAATACCAGACTAGTTCACGCGACCATGGGTGCTGGTAATCCCTACCAAGAACCACTGCTCTGTTTTCGTAACTATTTCACATACGATGAAAAACGAATCCCTTTCGGGTGGACCCTCTGTGGATAGCCTCCTATTCCCTATTACGAAAATCCATTTCATGCGGCCCAAATGTTGTTTTTTTTTTTTCAAGAACGGTATACGAAACACTCAATGCAAATTCAATGATGTTTTTCAAAATTAAAATTGTACACATTCTTAAAAAGTTTAACTGCAGTTGTTTTGAGCTTTGTACAAAACAAATTTACGACGAAAACGGAGTGTTTAAGATTTGAAATAAGTCCCCCTCTGTAATAAGCCCCCCGTTAATGAGGCTTGAAATTAAATAAGCCTGCCGGGGACTTAATAGGCAGAGCTTTTACGGTAATTGTACTTACCATTACTCAACCCTGGAGGACGCACCGCAGTATAAGCGAGGTTTGACTCCATCAGTATGTTCTCCATTAATGCCATATCATGAATGAACCCAGCCATCGCAATTGGTTTCAAAAACCACTCCAAGAGTTTTGGACTTCCTGGTTCTTTCCGAGTACACCACGATGTGACACACACTATCCTTTGCAGGTTAGTCCTTAAAGATACAGTTCATTACCAGCTAAGAGCTCGTTCCATTACGAGAAAGTGTCAGTTTTTTCAAGTACGCGATGTGTGATTGGCCACAACTGGAAACTCTGTTTTTGGTCAACAAATGTCGCTTTAAGGTTTGGATGTGCGTCGAGTTATCTTTTTTCAGTGCTTTTCAAAGCTTGTTGTTCGGGAAATTGCTTAGAGTAGATCATCATAAACTTAGTTCATGCAACACCTAAGACAAATCATCCAATAAGTGTGGATGACGGTAGGTCGCTCTCTTTCCACAGTTATCAGACGATGTTTAAAACAGGCCTACATCAACGAAGGTTGGCCATGCCACATCGCTCTTGACAGTTGACGGCATTAGGGACCTTTGGATTTGAGTAATAATAAGAGATTCAGTATTCGTGTGTTTTAGGTGATCATTAGGGACATCAATTTTGCTTCTACAATTTTCTGATCTGCTAGTAAGCAGCGGGGAAGAGTAAGGATTCAGACGATGGGACTGGTTTGAAATTCGAATTTCGATCTCGTACTCGTACACAAATTTAAAGGTCCCTATTTAGAGGATAACTGTTGTTTCTTTTGATAGTAATTGCCGATTTTTGCACGTTTATTGCTATCGTCATCGCTTGTCTGAAGAAAGGGAACCACACAAAAAGGGCTTTCAACTTTCTCCCACTAACTCAACCCGAGAGTACATATTCACAGGCGTACAGCGACACAAGTTATAGTTCCAAGCGCACACCACAGCTGCTTCCTGTGCGGAAAACGATGCACCAAGGAAGGAGGCCTAGATGACAGTAATGAGGGTACTTTTCTTTGGTTAGTAAGGTGCTTTAAATGCTGAGATGAACTTTCAAAACCTGACGGCTGCAAAGCATGACGGCTTATGACTTCCGGTTGTTGTTGTTGCTTTTTTTTTCTGTGGTTATCGAACTTTGACAATCCTTCCGATTTACCGAAAGACAATTTGACGTTATAGTTTAAATTGTCCTCATCTTCACCCTTATTTCCATTCCAAAGTTAAAATTCAGAGAGCCGGGTTTTAACACCAATAGAGGACTGGTTAGAATACGTTAAAAATACTTACTTTGCCATTGCTGATATGATTGACGTCATTGTCTCGGAGTAGAGTTTCGTGTGTTTGAAGACGCTTGTGCCGTGGGCCCCAAGACACGATACCACGGCATCTTTACCTTCAAGAACAGGAACAAGCGACTCTGAATTGAACACGTCTCCCTTGATAACCTGTGGCTTTTCGTGCCTAATGTACCAAGCATGATAACAGAAGAAGTTGAGACTTACATGCGACTTGAAAAGTTAGTCTGTGGCAAGTTCGGCGTATTGAACTCTTTCTCAATGCCTTGTTGTACAGTTTGTTCCAAAGGATTTGGAATCAAAAGGTTTATTTATTAAAAGAAAAGTATCGGGAAGTTCCTCTGCAATCGCCATATAGTGATATACAATGCAAAGTACAGTACAACGTGGAATTAAAAAAGATACCGTATTTTGTTTAATTTAACGCCACTGCTGTTTACTTCAAACTTGGCCTGATGGACCCGGCGTCTGTTTGAATGCAAGTAGAGCGCCTTTACTGGCCTCGATCAAACGCCCCCGGCGACTCTATTAAAATTACTACTAGTTTTCACCCGGTGTTTAATCGGGGTCCGGTAAACAACTCGAGAAAATACGGTATATATATATAGGACTAGTTCGAATTGTTGCTACTTTCATTAGCAGTTTTGTCCTATACATTCACTGTCAATCGTACTCAGCTTTACTATGCATTGTTACTGACGATAATGAAGAAAAAAACTTTGTTTACGCGAATGTTGCACACTTCCGTGACTCTGGGTCACGAAGCTGGTGTCACGCAAAACCGAATAAAGGACAGTGTCCATCGGGTAAAACAGCTTATGTGGTTCAGAAAATGAATAGGGAATGGAACACTTACCAAATCAGTATATCCATCCCTCTTCGAAATATATGTTTGATTAAATGATATTATTCAAGCTGACAGAATGAAGGTTACTCCAGAGGCATATAAAGTATGAATCGCGAATAGATAAATGTTTCTCTTGCGTACACATATAGGCGTATGCATGTCATTTTCTAGACTGATAACCTTGGACTGTCTATAATCAGTGATCTAAACGAAGCTTACACTGGCTGAATTTGCTAAAAGGCTCGTGATCCTAAAGACAACAGAAAACCCTACTGATTTTCCGTACAAAAATCATTGTGACCGCATCTACATTTAAAATCAGTTATCGTATTGAAACGTACTTGATTTCAAATTTCTCTGGGCTTCTAACAACCGCACAAACTAGATGTCCCTTCTGTAGCGCCTGTTGTACCACCAGACGTCCCATGGGACCCGAAGCACCGAAAACTACCAACTTTGGAAACGGTAATTGAGCTGCCATAGCTAGTGTTTACCTCTTCGGTCAACAGCTTGGTTAGGCTCGTTGTTTACAAATGATACTTCATTTACACTTACAGGAAATGACATTTCTCACCACAACAAGGAAAGCCACCCCAGCCCCTTCCCCTGCGCGGTCCCTGGCCGAAAATGCTACGTTTGGTTTGTTTTATGTATAGCCTCCGTGTCATGTGCAATCTTTAATTAAAAGAAAACAGAAGGATCAGGGAAATCTACCAATTGGCAATGCACAAAGACAAAGGAACCCAGTTTTATTGGCTTGGCTATGGAGATTTTTTCTCACTGCGCAGTTCTGAAAAAAAAAAAAACGCTTAGAACCTTGAAAAATTTTCAGCGGAAAATTCTTCAGGATTTCTTTTCGCGACCCCAAAAGGTGTGCTGCGATGGTCTTCCGTATAAATGGATTCACCTCTTCATTCCGCAGTTCTAAGCTACTGTGATTTTAGACTTTAGCTTCCAATTAAACCCCAGTAGGTTATGCCTCGGTCGTATTGTCATTTGTTAGTGAATAACAACGGAGCGATTACAGGAATCCGGCGAAGAAACAGCATATTTCTAAAGAACCCTAGGCAGTAAAAGTAACTAGTTGACCAAGTTTATGATCAGATCGGCAGTCTTCAAAGTTAATGTAGCGTTTAGTGAGTTCAGGTTTGAGGTCGATGCGATACAGTGCGGCTTCCATTTTTAAGACGGACTTCTAACGTCACCCTCACGCAAACTGGAGTACGCCAAGTTTTTTTTTATCAAACAGGCTTCAGTGTTACATTATAAATCACTTTCCGGAAAAAAAACAACAACAAAAAAAAAACAACAGTGTATTTAGACATCTCATAATATTCAAGTCTAAGATTCTAGAACATGGGGACGTTGATTACTCCAAGCTAACTGAATTTAAATTTCGCCACATCCCAAAATATTGGTCTATTTATAACAGGAGAGAATGTGCCTTATTATAGCCATTTTCACTGAAATCCTACTGTAGTCTTTCTCTTTATCGCAGTTGGAAAAATAGTTTCCCAGTTTGCACTTTTAGCTTATATTCCGGCCACTGTGATCGGCAAGGACGTTTGATATCCTGGAGTCAAAATGATAAAGAAGTGTTATGGATTTGCTCGGCACACAGGATGAAACAGGTGGCAAAGGGTGTTAATAACGATAAACAATGCGCATTCTTTAATGGCGGATTAACGAATCGCACGAAATAACAGGCGATGCAGCACTTGGTTTGTCGCGTGACCTGCATTTAAGTATTGCTAAAAAAATGTGCGAATCCTCTAGAAATATTCCATTATCCGGTCGCCTTCCTAGTTTCCCTGGTGAATGGCCTCAGTGGTTTTTAAGTCTCTGTATGAAATAAAAACGTTTTACGATTAAAGAAACCAAACGAATGATTTTGAATAACAGAACTCTACCGGCTGGCAAAGTTTGAGTGTGCAATATGTAAAGGCGGCTCAGTCTGTAGGTTTTTTTTTTTCACCTTTCTCTAGGACATTTGCTATGCATAAACAAAAGATTTAGAGACATCGCTATTTGTAGTAAGCCATTTCCACAAGAATTAGAACTATATCAGTAGTATATTCAGCAATTCTAATGAGATTGTGTGAGTCAGCACGTCTGGAAAGATAGTGAATAAAAATTCTGTTGTTGAGCAGTTTGTTATTGTTCATTGAAACCCATATTGATATCGTTATGCCTACATAGCTTATCATCATTGTTTTGCCATAACAGCTTATTGAAAACCTTCTTTTGTTTGCTTGCTATTGAAGTTTAATTTTAAAGAAAATCATCGCATTTTTTGAGTTCCTTCAGGGTCCAATAGTTTTGTTTCAACTACCTGCGTCGTCTTGAAAAGCTTCAGTTCGCTTTAATTGGGTTTTGAGAATCTTTAGCCTAGCTCTAAAGTAAAGTGCAGATTCGCACCGAAAAGCTGAATGCAAGTGCTTCGCAAAGAAATTCTTAGATATGACTGCCAGCAAAAGGCAAGTATTAACTTACGTAATATTTGTAAAGATAGTCCGCTTTATAGTATATTGGACGCCGCATGCATACTGCACTTCTTTGCTTAATTTGCAAAAAGATCGGATTATGCCATTACAACTTAAAGTGAAACGGCATTTTGTATCCGACTCAAACAAAACGTTTATATATCTGTATATATAATTTTCCTTTGGCTGAAGGCTGGTTTACTGTTTAACTGAAAAGGCGCCAGTTGTATGTCAAAGAGTCAAAGCGAAAGTAAATATCACCGGATTGTGCAATATTGAGCTATGAAACAAAACAATTTATAATTACAAGTATTATCTTTCACCCAAACTTTAAATTTGTTTTCTTGCTGTTGGGGTTCTGAGGGTTCGTTTTATCTTCAAGAGCACCGTCAGAAGTGTTTAAAGCAATGCCGCAAAGAAAGTGTGTTGAGCGTTTGCAGAATTAAGTTTCTCGATTTATATGATTACCAAAACATTGACAATAATACTAATTTAATTTACGAGAGTTATATTCTGTAAAGGTGATGTCGTTTAAAAAGGTAAGCTCGAATTCTTTCCTGCAGATGGGCGAGTAATAAGGGAGTTCGTGTTGTCCCTGGGAGTTAACAAGAAAGCTAGACATAATTTATGCGAGTCTGCCGAGTACAGAAGGACGACAAGTCAGTTGTTCGTTCAAACTGACTTACGGTCCCAACTTCCGAAATAGAAAATTTATGCACGAAATGCATGGCGATGATAATTTTTATAAGTTTTGGATCCTCAAGGACAAATAGCTCATTCCAAAAAGGGTCGTGTGAGAATATATCTTTGTTTTCCAAATCTCGGCTAGGTAAAACTAAGAATCCACAGTATGTGGCCTTACGTCATTTGAAAGTTTTCCAAGCATGGATAACACGACGTTGCTCTTAAAGATCAGACAGTCAATTGCATTACACCAGTTATCTGCCTTGGGCGTTTATGTTAAAACAACTTTGTCTTAACAGAAGATTGATAATGCGTTACCCTAATCTAAAGATTGCCGCTCTTCTGCGTCACTAAAATATTAGTTTTGTCCAGTCGTAATTGTTCCAAGCGTATAGAAGGCTAAAAGTATTTTACTGTATAACTCAGTCGTATGTGTATGAATGGTTTGTCATTTACCCAGTGATCAAAAGCAAGTATACGAGGGCCTCAAAGAGCAGTTATCCAAATTCAATCGAACGCTCAAGAACCTTGAGACAAGAGCATCGAAACCAAACTTCTCTACAGATGAACTTGCCTCCAAAGTAAGTCACATTTGTTTGTAATCAAATTTTGTTTCGCATTTCCTTTTTGTTTCGCTCGCGCGAAAGGTTTGCTCATTTCATATTTGTTACAGTTAAATGAAAACAGGAATAGAAACTATATTTATGGAGACAGAAAAAAAGGCAAAAAAAATGTGGGGGAAAGAATTATGTGTCAGAATGGTGTCATGCTGCCTCATTTTTCAGAACCAATGGTATCCAATGAGCTTATGAGACTTATGATCATGCATAGCAAATAGGTCCGCAATGCGTACATGTGTGGCTTACTAGACCACGTGACAGGCGCTCGGCTCTCGTGGACAAATAAATAAATAAATTTGGTCTCAGCATTATGTTGCTATACACTTCGTGTAAACCACACACACAAAAAAAAAAACAGTAAGAACGCCCCCTAGAAGTTTCAAAATAACACCCTCACAGTGAAAATACATCACAGATTTATATTTTCTGTTCTTTCTTAACGTATATTTTTTAGTGATTATGTATATATTTTATTTGTCTGTTTTGTATGTTACAGAGTCGCAAGAGTGGGTCCTTTAAGGGACCTAGAACTGGAGATCGCAATGCAAGCGACGAAGTTGACGTGAAGACTTTACAAGATGGACAAACGAAACTTGAAAGGTGAAATCCAGTTCTGGCTGGCAATATCAATATCAATACCAATATTCTCCTTACTATGTTCTAGCTGCGGGTTAGGGTCTTATTACTTACTTATGTCGTTAAATCTAGCTACTAATTTGGGCCCCCTCAAGGGAACTAATCGGAAAGCAACTCAGTTAGTTGTCACGAAAATATGCAAACGCTTTTAATTATTTTAGGGACTTGGAAATTATCAAGGAAATTCACAGTAAAAGAAGTAGCAGAGAATCCAAAATTCAAGGTGCTGCTGTCGGGAGGAGAAGAAAATCCAAACGATGTATTCAGTTTGAGATGCTACAACAAGATGTCGCTGATTACAAGGTAACATAAGCCTTAGTGTACCACAAATAGTCTTAAAAAAACCAATGTCGAGTAAGAAACGAGGCAAACTATCCAAGGACACACCTCATCCCGCTAAGTCTCTTCTTCAATAACCATACACAATGTGTGTCAAAAGAACTTTGGGAACTTGACAAACTAGTGTGAAATCTAGCAAACTGGACATTGCAGGGCCCGCGGGACAGTTTTTGAAGTGCGGGGGCCGCACCCGCCTCTTAAATTGAATAGAGGGAGCTGACTCTAAAAATGGTTAGTCATAAATTTGGCTTTTTTCTCGCGAGGTCGGCCAGCTGTAGCCGACCACTTAATCCCATGAAATTACTTTTCATTTTTGGATGTGTATTTTACTATTATCCATTTTTTTTTCCACAAAACTGAGGGAGGGGGCTGTGCCCTCCCCTCGCGGCCCCTCCCCCTGCGCGGTGCCTGCATTGTATATTTCCATCCTTACCAAAGCACCATGTATTCTCCTCTTACCGACTGCGTTTCCCGAGCCCCCCGTTCCCCAGCTAATCAGTGTTGAAACATTCAGCCGTTCACTGACTAGACTCGCTTTCTGAGACCGTTAACCCTTTACACTCCATTACCACATCACTAGTTCATCAATAACACAGGGCATGAGAATACAGGAAACCATGATCAGGGGTCAGTTGATTATGCATGTTGATATCGGGGATTAAAGGGTTTTGACCCGCATTGCATTGTAGGATAGCTTACGTATGTTGTCACGGAATTTTTATCGTCTCTTTTTTTGGTATAGTCCCTGATCAGTGACATATTAGCTGAAGCAGAACCGGCAAATCAAGTGAAGGAGTTTGGCAAAAAATGTTTGCAAGAGGGAATAATTCCAAGAAATAAAGAAGAGAAGACAAGACAAGAGCTCGCTGGAGTCAGTTCTCGATGGAATGTGCTAAGCGAAGAGGTCTTCAACACAGCTTCCAGGTAAAATGTTACATTGTCAGAACACATACCTCGTAATTCTGTTTACTCTTATACTCCGGGCTTGGTTCACCTTGTCATCAACTGTTTTGCCGCTCACGTAATGGCTACTTGCATGACTTGTGAGTGACGCTGAAGAGTAACAGCCAAACCTCTTCTACCGGGGATTTTACACTTTAATTAACGCCTCTCCTCCTGGATGATTACCTACATATACCAGTAAATTTTGATTGACTAACGTATGCACTCTTTCTTTGATAAGAATGTTGAGGCTGAGATAACCCAAATTTTAAGAACATGCTTAGAATATACCTAGCCTGAGAGTCAGTTAAGAACGTCTTTATTTTGCTCATTTATTTTTTAAATGAGTGGTATTCTATGTACACATGAACTTTTTCGGCGTTTTCGCAAAATTTAGTGACTTTATATCGCTTTTGAACCTCTGCGTTCCATGCTTTTTGTAAAGCTAAATTTACCAACAGTTGGTTGGCGCAACATCGTGTGTATACCATGTAACTTAAGAACAACTTAAGAACGTTTTCAGGCTCAAATGGTGAAACAAATAAGAACGTTGAACCTCAGCTCCAGAATTAGACGTTCTTATGAGAAAAAGAGTGTACATTTATTTGTAGTTGTGAGAGATGATAAACGGTAGTTGCATCGTGTGACAACTCATACCAATTTTATTGGTATCTCTCCACGTTTCATCCTTTTAGAGGGTCCTAAAGGGGTAAAACGGGAATTGACTGTTTTTAGACTGGAAAAATGGGATTTGGATCACAGGGACTGGGAGTAAAGTCACAAAAATGGGAATGGGAAACACGTCTGCCGTTATAAAAAGTAATAGTTGGGCATTTTTTGAGTTCAGTGGCTAAAAAAAAGGTATGGAAGGAGTTTTGATGTAGAAAAATTCTGTAAACAAACTAGAGAACTGCAATCAGGACAACATACCATGCAAACGTTCGCGAAAATAACAAGCATTTAAACTTATTACTCGGCAAAACTAGTTCCAAAAAGAGCAATGGAACACAGAATTGCGTTTTAAAACTCGATGTAACGACAAATGACCTGCTCTGGTATTTCTTTTCAATTTCATTACTGGGACTGGGAGTTGGTCTAAAGAAAGGCTGGAAAATGGGATCGAGACCCCCCTTTAAGACCTTCCTTTTAAAGTGATTGCCTAGACCTCAAAAAAACCTTGTACTTCTCATAACCTTGTGAACAGAACTTCCTTCGTGTCCTCGGATCGAACTAACTCGGCTGGCAGGCTACTGGAAATCCATCGAAGCACTCTCTTAAATCTTGGTCTTCATTGTTTACAGAATTGATGCGTTTGTGTCAGAGGTGCAAATGGAATACTCAAGGATGAACTTGTGGACGAATAATTCTGAAGTAGCAGATGCATTGTTGATGGAATACGACGCTTATGCAGATAAACCTGAGAAGTTGGGGACCACCATAACAGTGGTGCGATTGCAACTTCACGAAAACCAGGTGCGTCTTGTGCTTACACCTTTTACTGATTCGTAACTGCTTCATACCTACTTTGAGAATTTTATGATCAATCGCACGATGAGGAGGGATTTTACAAACACGTTATCAGGAAGGATGAAACTGAGTTTGTTTCAACACTGTGTGTGTTCGTTTGTCGATCTTGAGGTGGGTATTTAGTTGGCTGATGACGCCGATCTTTGCATGAAATGTGTGGTGGCTGCTTGTTCAGGGGATGAGGGGACATCCTCTTGAGGGTTGCTTGCACCAGCTTTTTCTAGCCCGTCGTTTTTGTTGTGCTGCAACTGTCCTGGTGTCTTTGACTTGGTGCCTTTTTGATTTTCCGTGTATAAATAAAGTTTTACATTACATGTATGGTATGGCATCACCTTGCCCGGTCCATGGCAGTTCAATGATATCCAGTCTTAAGTGGCTGGCAAACATGGCCAGGTATCCCACACGATGCTTAAGATGGTCCTCAGTGGTATTTGTAGATCATTTGCCATGACATTTTTTCTATTTTCTTTCTCTAGACCGTTCTAGAAAACTTCAGAAAAGCCAAACCAAGACTGCGTAACATGCATGACACAGCCCTTGCACTCATGAAGAGCGGTCGACTAGAAGACACAGACGCTGAGGAGGTGGAGCGCGTCATAAACATTCTGGTCGCAAAATATGAGTCCATTGACAATCGGCTGAACGCAAGTCGGGACAGGTTAGCAACCATTAACATTAAACATAATTCAATAAAATAGAACGCGATTTAGATGTGGGAAAAGCGTATGGCTATCCCACATATCTCATTTTCCCGGAGAGCCTTGGTCCACAGGCAATTTAGGTTCCTGGCAAAGAAGAGAGAACTTTAAATGCGTCAGAAGAAGGTCAATGCAAAAAATAGAGATCACATATTACATTCGTTTTAAACAACACACCACTAACAAAATCTATTATCTGGAAAGAAACAAAACCCAAAAGCTCTCTTTGGAGTTTATGAAACAGAAAACCGTTTCAAATAATGTATCTGACATCCCAGTCTCAGTATTGACATTTACTTTCACATCAGTTTCCCCGCTGCATGTGTAGAAAGTAGCTGAAGGCTATATTTGGACACGTAGCTAAGAAGTTTGTGATTGCAAAGTCCGCTATAACGGAAGCAAATTAGTTATTTTTAACAAACCATAGAAACTACCGTGTGATTATAATTAAGTGAAGTACGATCGTCCGGGTGAGTGTAGTCCTGAGAAGGACTGTTTGTGGTGACATTGACTGACGTTTCGACAACCTGAACGGAAGTCATCATCAGAGTCAAGTGATTTGTGTAACGTCAGTAGATGGTATAAATACTCTGGTCGTTGATGTGATTGGTCATCATCCGTCTTTTGTGAGACTAATGTCTGTACGTGTGTCGTTGTCGGTCAGTCTGTTGTTTGTCCGTTGTTTATGTCGTCGACAAGTCGTTTGTAAGGTGCGGGAAGTTGTAAGCAACGGTTTAGGGATGTCTGTTCTAAGTTAGTAAACCAGCTTTCCAGTACGATCCGTTGGTTTTAATTAGTACAGTATGTAACGCATTCAGCAGAGTCCCAGTCGATTCTGTGGTTTGTCTGTAAATGGTGTTCAGTAATGTTATTGTTGAGGTCACCATTTCTCGTCGCTCGTTTGTGTTCAGTCAGTCTTACGTTCAAGTTTCTGCCAGTCTCTCTTCGTTGACCAATCACATCAACGACCAGAGTACATATACCATCTACTGACGTTACACAAATCACTTGACTCTGATGATGACTTCCCCTCAGGTTGTCGAAACGTCAGTCAATGTCACCACAAACAGTCCTTCTCAGGACTACACTCACCCGGACGATCGTACTTCACTTAATTGTGACATTACTCCTGGGTTCAACCCATTTACGATTTTACCGTGTGATTATCATAAACCCTCAGAGATTCCGCTGACCAGAGTTTAATTCTCGATACATGTCTTCCTAAAACATATCTTGAACAATAAGGACAACGGTATCACGACAAAACAGTGCAGCCATCGCCATCATGAAGTAAAATTATTTATTTTTTAATTTATTAAGGATTTACGCGGAGATCAATAGGCTCAGGAAAAGAATGGTAAAACAGAGGACCTCCATCCTGAGAAGATTTAGTTCAAAAAGAAATTCTTCATTCAGAAGAAACAGATCTCTGCGAAAGAAACGTCAGATCCAACAGAGAAAGGAGATGGCAGCCAGGGTAATGCAATGTGACGAACTCTTAATTATTGACTAATAGATTTATCTGCTGACCAGTTCGAAGACAAGAAAGAGCCATTAATACAACTTAATTAAACAAGCCTTAAAAGTAATTGCTATGGCTCAATAACTGCAATTGTAATAACTGAGATTTAATATTATTACATAAAAATTGAAGTAAAATTCGATAATGTACAAAACGGCTTTTTTTTTTTTTACATCGCATGAGAACAGTTTAAAGTTTTGGCTTCAGTACCAGCCTCCCATCTGTTTTTGATCTTTTCAGGCTTTATCAACTGTTGGTCGACAGAGGAAAGAGGGGAGAGGAACAGGGGAGTAAATCTCCCTTCTCCCTACTTTCTGAGCCAATTTCTCCCTCCTCCCTACTCATCCAGGTCCATCCAGTTCAATTCTCCCTACTCCCAACTTTTCTTTTTCTTCCTCCTCCCTACTTTTCCCCCTTATTTCTCCCTCCTCCCAACTTTTTTTGGGCCATTTCTCCCTCCTCCCTATTCTGTTCCTCCCCCCTCAGGAAAATCCATCAAATCTTTCAAACAACCAAAGCTGTCTCCGCTACGGGGACTTTTCTTTGCAACTTACGATGAGATCCTCTGAAAAAAAGCTTAATGCATCTTTTTGTCACCTCAGAACTTACAGGCCAGCTCGACTTCGATGGATTTGAATGCCTCTTTGGAGCCAGTGGATATTGTCATGTCATCTAATAGAGAATATGAAGACGAAAAACTAAGGTAAGTTTTTTCAAAGGTCCTGTTATAAGTGATCGTTTAAAGTTCAGCCAGTACGAGGTGAAAAGACACGAAATAAGAGCCTTACTAGTGAGAAAAGCACTGTAATTTGGTATAATCAGGGGCTGTCACTCCAGATTTAAAAAACCGTAGTCGCAGTAGTTCACCAATCCGATGCAACTGCGTAAAACTTAAGTAATGTTTTTACCTGATGAGACGTACAGGAAAACGCGCGTGGACAAGACGAATACTTCATGGTTTCCGTATTCTTATAATGGTTCTTGAAGATAGCGTGTCTTTTCTTTCTTGATCAATCACAGCGAGTGTGGTTGGGCTTTAAGTATGCAAAGGCAAACTACTGTAAACTTGATAATGCAACTATTAATGATGGTAATGGTGTGATGTGTAGGGTGCTCCAATGAGCCACAGGAACCCTGGTGAGCTAGGTCGTTTATCTAGGTCCTTATACATTGTATCCCACTGGTCTGCGGGCTCGGCAGTGTAAATCTGATTCAGAGTGATAATGCAACTATTAATGATGGTAATGGTGATGTGCTGTAAGCTTTAAAATCCACTGTGCAGATCAAGTTTCTACAACAGGTTTTTCCAACAGGTTAGAGAAACAGAGAGCGGCCTATCAAACCTTTGACGCGTCTCTCAAGAAATGTGAGAAGACCATTTACGATCTCGACATAGGATCAGTCTGGAAATCTTCAGCTTTTGCACCAAATGGAGGACTTGAAAAGAGACTTGAAGAAGTAATGGTGAGAGAAGACAGTTAATTTCTCAGTGCAACACATATCGGTAACACTTTGAAAATTTTAGCCAAAACTTGAGTGTCTGTGGACGAAACTCCGTAGATTTGACAACTTAAATACAGACCTTTCGACACTTTCTGTAGCATCAACGCCTCTCATAATATTTGGAATGAAATGTGGATTTTTTTTTGTTTTAACATTGATGCTAGGACATCTAAACCTCTTTCACGTCCCTTAGTGTACTTATGATATAAAGGACAATTTTAATCAAAGACCTTAGTATTCACTTAGTTCGTCAAACGTGTGCAGATTGAATTTCTAACTGGACGAGTTTTTATGGCACGATTTCTTGCGTTGATTTATTCATCAGTTATGTTCCGTTTACAACAGACTGGAACGCAGTTAAGCCAAGCATTTGCAAGTTTCAGAAACCCTTTGGTTTTACGTTTCCCCATCAAAGATCAGTACTGTAGGTTTTTAAACGTTCGTCCTTTCTTCGATTCCAGAATTTCGAGTCGAAATTAGAACAATCAAGGGCTGAATTCCAATCAAGAAAGGAGAAGTTTGAGAAAGCTAAAGAAGAGGATCTTTTTGATGTCACGGATGGAAATATTTTAGAGAGGAGGGTTAATAACTTGGAGTCTCGATGGAAAAAGCTGTGGGATGACCATGTCGTCAAAAGAAATAGGTAAGTAAAAAGATGTGTTTTATTCTACTAGTCATTAGTTACGACGTATGTACATGAATTCACCCAAAAAGAGTTAATGAGTACATTGATACGTAAATTCAAGTTTTCTTAGTAATTAAAGATCATGCAATTGAACATTGTCTGATTTGGTATTTGATATTTCTTTCCTCCGTTGTTTCGAGTCAACTCTGGGGCGGTGCATTCATTCAGAATCAATTGTTGACGTCGTTCATTTATCGTATGAATTGAGATTCGGTTATTTTCACGGACAATTAAAGGCTACCTAGAATTGGGTGTAACTACCAGTGCAACATTTGTTACTCTTCCGAAAATTGGTTTGCTTTGGAAACTGTTTGTGTAGACACGAGTAAATAATTCAGAATGAAAGGGAATGGAACATTTCAGAGAAGTGCTTTGCTGCTGCTTTATTGTTTGTTTTGGTAACGCAATAGAACTAAAGCTACACTTTTTCTTTTTCACGGGAACATATTAACCCACAATTGACTTGCTCCCAAGGTCAGTGGCTTCATAGCTCAGTTGGTCAGAGCATCGTACCGACATCACGAGGTCACAGGCTCAAACATCGTTTAAGTCCTAAATTTTTGGCAGGGTTACGATGTTGATCAACCTACGTGGTCGGCACTTCCAGGCGCTACATGATGAACTTTTTTAACGTGTCAATAGTATGTAAGAAAGGGAAGGGGCGGAAAACCTTGTGGTCCAAGCCTCTCAAACACAACGAAACGTTCTCAACAGGCTACAGAAACAAAGAGAGACCGTTCAAAGTTTTGACTTGTCTCTTCAAAAATGTGAAAATACTGTCGCAGAGCTGGATTCAGAATCGCTGCAGAAATTTTCAGCTGCTGGATCAAACGGAGACGAACTTAGAAAGCAACTCGATGACATTACGGTGAGTACGTGATAGACTTACTCAATTAGTTTACCATGAATGTTGTTTCCGGCTGGGTTGAGGAGCGGGCCCTCTTTCTTTCATTTCATGCTAAAGAAACTGTTTCATCATATACTGGCAATAAATGACTGAAAAAATATTTAACTCGTAATTTGGCAATTTTAAGTGTTAGCAATGTGTTTAAGGTTTTACGTCACTCCTTTAATGACTGCCTTTAAGTCTTTTTCTACCGATTGCAACAACACCGTTTAACGTGGCGCACACGTAAATTCTCTAATTTTTTCCAGAGGTTCGAGTCTGAATTAAGAAAAGCAAGGTCTGAATTCCAGTCAGAGGAGAAACAATTTGAGAAAGCTAAACAAGAAGGACTGTTCAGTAGCACGGATAGAGCAATCCTGGAAAAGAGAGTGAACAATTTGCAGTCTCTTTGGGACGAGCTTTGGAGAGAACACATTGACAATAAGAACCGGTAGGAAATCTGACCTACTTTTTACACAGACCAATCCGCCACCTTCGTAATTGTGATGGTGGCTAAATGTTCCGCTAGTTTGTGTTTTAATTGACTATAATTGAATTTTTTTCCGTTTCCGCAGACCATTACTACTTCAAATCGTGCAGTCAAGAATCATGTATACCTGCATGCGCCTTGGTGCTTCATTCAAAGTTTTGACCCTTATGCGCACATCGCCATAACCACGTTGGCGTTTGATTCATCTAGCGATAGAGCAGTTTTCAACTGAACTGAGTGTCGTAAATAAAAGAACCAAAGCAATTTCTTCAGTCAGTGATAACATACCGAAACAGTGCAATGAGCCAATCACAACAACTAAATCAATTGAATGTAGCCGGTGCCAAGCCAGGGAAAATACGCGTGGAAGTTGCGATTGGCTTTGGTTTTGCTTCTCGTCCAGGTTGTGAGTGTTGCTGGACACTGAATCACAGCGCGAAGCAATGCTAAACAAAAGCGAACGCGATTGCCATTCGACTCCCGAAAGAAAACCGTTCTAACATCCTTATTTGTTCTTCTTTTTCATCACAGCATTACCAGGGCTACTTTGCAACACAATCACGAGTCGATAGTGGGTATAACAGAGGACTTTGATAAAATTGAGAAGCGGATTAATGCGCCTGAGATATATGATGATGACCGTCTTTACCTGGAGGAAAACATTCTCAGACAAAAGGTAGGAATTAATCTGAGATAAGTTTCAAATAACGTTTTGATAAACAGCTTGGGAGAATCCGGAATTCTATTTTCCGAGTTTGGGTGTGACAGAGTTGATTAAATCACATTTAATTTATTTTAATTATTCCACCTATCGTTAGTCTTATCCTAGCAGTAATGCAGGACGTTTACAGTAAAAACCCGCATACAAGAACACCCATTGTCGGGATTCAGGCTGATTGGGTTCTTATATACTGGGTATTTTAGGTGAAATCAGCCTGAAAGTGTTCTTAATTTTAGTACTTCTAAAAAAATGTAAGGGATTTACTAACTATGATGAAATACATAACTTTGAGAGAAAATTAAACTTGAGACACACAACATCAGAAAATAAATTGCGCAAGCGAGCGTTCGACTGGCATCCGCTAGTCTTCCTCAGGGATTAGAACTATGGAGGCTTGGTCATGAAAAGGGAAGAGTTTTTATATATAAGAACAATTTTCAATTTTCAGGCTGAATGTGTTCTTATATATATGCTCCTTTTTTTTTTTCTTACCAAATTTCAGCCTGGGTGTTCTTAATCCACATGTTCTTGTATGCGGGTTTTTACTGTATCACATGTTCCTAATTCAATGGCCAAAGTTCCAACGAGTCTCCTGTAGCTCGGTGGTAAAGCAATCCAACTATTTATTGGAGAATACTCAGTAACTTCCTTTTGAAGGATTCTCCTCTCATGAAAACAGCTTTGGTTAGTTGGATCTCTCCAGACCTTGAACTTTAACCTCATCTTCTTTAAAATATCTTCTCCCAGGCGATGGTTAGTCACCCCACAGAACGACGCTTAATGTTGTTTTGATGTTCTTCTTCCGATTAGCATTCTATTCCCGTCAAGCGGTTTATATAGCAGAACTCATTGTATGCGAGTTCGGACGCCTTTGTAATTTGTTTTTGAACCTTTGTCATGCAGAGGCTGATAGAAGACTTGGACTCGTACGAACGCCCGATTAACCAAATACGAGATACAGCGAACAGTCTCTTGGAAAAGCAATTGGTGGATAGCCAAACATTTACAACAACAAAAAGGAAAACGGAAGCTCTTCGTGAAAGACAACAGCAGCTGAAAAACACCTGCACAGAAAATGAGGACAGGTAACTACCTTCTTTGGATAATACCATAGAGCGTACATAGCAGTATTCTGAGAAAAGACTGTTTTCTCTTTAAGGCAAGGCTAGGGATGAATTAAAACATATGATGATCGGAGAGTCGTTAGTGGAAAAAACCACCTGACTTAATCCTAAAACCAGGCAAAGGCATTTAAGGTTCAGGACGCAACGCTAAAGTTGGTTATGGGATTGGACAAAGACCGCGATATCCCAGCGAACGTATCTCTTCTTTACGAAGCTGTACAAAAAAGACAGCGGAATTGTTTACTGTGGCAGTAATTATACAGCACTCGAGCTTTAATTTATTTGAAGCTTGACCAGGAAATCACTCCAAAGAATTCACTTGTGTAGAATAGTGTAATCTTTCAAATACGCCGGCTACGTCTATCTAGGCTTGCGACGGAGCTTCTCCTGCTGAATCAGACTCCGAGCGACTCACGATCTGAGGTGGAAGAGGAGACTGTTCAAATCAGTGACGATTACGCCATGCTGTCCCGGTCGTTGGACGACTACCTTGCAGACGAAGGATTTGAAGACCTAGAGTCTCCGAGGGTAATATGATTACTTTCTTATCACATAAATCTCGAGATATTGCGCGGTTAACAGGTAAAATAGGAAAAAAAAATTCAGTGGAGCTTTCCTTAATCGGCCACTCCAAAATGTCAAGGATTGGCGGTGGATTACCAAAGGCAGTCGCAGATGGAGGTTCTACTCTAGTTATTATTCGATTCAGGTTAGCTTTACACGCCGTGGTTCTGTGATGAACATGGCCTTAGTCTACCTCCGCAATCTGTTAGTGTAAATGTCAGATTCTGGTAGTTTCCCGAGAGGACGGAAATAAAGTTTTATGTCCGTATGTATGTATGTATGTATGCTGCGTGTTCACCTTTTGTAGCAATGCTGTGACTAGTCTAGATTGTATTTTATGAACACCTCACGATTCCTGCTTACGATCATGAACCCTTTATTTTCAGTCCTTCTCAGAAACGAAAATGTGCGATTTTGATAGAGAGGTACAGTCCATGAATCAGTGGATGTGCGACACTGAGAAGTTAGTAAACTCACTTCATGTGCGAATGGATCCAAACGAAGTTAAAGAGAAAGTCCAGCAAGTCAAGGTAGTTTATAATGAAATACGTTCATCTACTTTGTTCTCTATCTCCGGATTTCAATGATTTCCACATTCACACATCAAACTGGTAAAGAGTATTATTTGGCCAGTCCTCGTTTTTGGCTCAAACAGTGTGAGGATTTGACCGCCCACCATATTGCAGGATTTTCGACACATCGGAATGTGTTTTGCGTAAGGCGTGCATCCCCGCTGTGGGAAATCCTAAACTTTGAGAAGGAATTCTTCAATCTTAAAGGCGCACAATTAAATGGCTCTTGTTCTTGGGTCCATCACTTAGAGACAACGAGAACTTTTTATTGCTTCGTAGCGTCGGAACATTAGCAAAATATAGTGAACTTACCGTTAACTCTCCCACTGCTCCCTAACCCCCCCCCCCCCTTCCCCGCCCCCGCAAAAAATAGACGAATAAAAAACAAAATACTAATTAACAAATCAGAAGAAAAGGCCAAAAATGTGAACATAAATGCTGATGAAGTTTGAAAATGAAGCGCTAGATTGTGTTTTCATTAATTCGCGGCAAAATCTAGACCTTAGAAACGATCAGCCGTGCAACTTTCGTAAACTTTAGGTGTGTTTGAAATAGCGGGTTCTATTTTTTGTTTGTTTGTTTTAGAAACGTTGTGAAGACATAGACAAAAAGGAGGCCAAGATGAAACACATCAACTTACTTGGCCGAGAAATAACGAGCGAATCACTGGACATGACGACAACCGAGGCAGTTGAAGGTAAATTACAAGCAGTGAACAAAAGATGGCGGGACGCTAAGGAGATGCTAAGTGACTATCATGACAAGGATGATGAAGAGGCTGCTGGATATGGGAGTTGCTGCTGTTTTCAGATGATCAGAAGAGCGTTCCATGCTTGTTTTTACAGTTGATCGGTATTGATGATAGGTTCATAGGGTGATAAGCAGAGGCAAAGTCTAAACGAGTAACCACAGATGAAAAGAAATATAGATAAGCAACTAGAACTCTTCACGGTTCCAGGGCTGAAACATAGGATAAAGGTAGATTTCTGAGCGTGGTTCCCTTTCCATATAGGTCTCGTAAGTTCAAATTTAATTGAGGTAGGAATGTTGCGGCTTTTTTGGCTAGAGAGAAAACCCGGCGGAGAAGCAGGGAAAAAGTCCTACCAACATGTGACCCCTCAGTGTTCGGAAACTGAGACCTTGGCAAGTTGTACGTTAAGCCCGAGCCAACCCCCAACATCAAGCCGGCCAAACATAAATACCCACAAGCATGATGCAAAGCTAAACATCTAAACATAAGACGGGAGAGCCCTGTAATTTTTGTTCTCAGCTGTAAGCTTATGCGTTTCATTTCGGAGGACATGGAAAGGACACATAATTAAGAACAATTGTAACGATACTATGGGTACTATGTTTTTTGGACTTTTATGCTTACATGTATTCCTGTTTCGGTTTAGAAATGAGAGAATTAGTGGAATAAGGTTTTCTTGAAAAAGGCATATTCTTAAAACGGAATACTTTCGGCGGAAATGACCTGAAAGCAGCGCACAGAAAAGTCCGGACCCGGAGCATCTGAACATGACTTCCGCTACCACGAGAAGGGTTCGTGAGCCGTACACGAATTCCTTCGCCGAAAATTATTTCAACGAAATGCATATTCTGTGTATTCCGAGCAAACAATTTTCTGTTCATTCTGTTTATTAAATTCTGCTCTCGGGAGTAGAAAGAACAGAACATTGTTCTATCCGTTCTTCTGAAAAAAAAGAGAAGAAAACACGATTACCGTGTATTCCGAGTGTTCCTTTTGCAGAATAATCCCAAACAAATGCGCCCTCTGTTATTGACTCTGTTACCATAGTTTCTGAGATTTTATATTGAGAGAGGTTGGTGTAAATTTAGTAAATGTATAAAATTAAAACATGTTATAACTTCTTAGTAAAAGGGTCATATTGGTATTTTCTTTATAGCATAATTAGTAAATAAATTCATTGATATGCATGTTAGCAAAGAATACATGTACACTCAGACTGAAAACTGTTAGCTTTTATCATACATAATAACTGATGTTCTCCTAACGGATTCTTTCAGCTCATTTGTATAGCCTTGTCGTAGTACTTTCTGTTCTATAATAAAGGTGACCTGTCTTCTGGAAGTGGATAAAAACGATTTGTCGATAAAGTATTGAAATAGCAGTTTTCTGAAACAAACCCTTTTACTAGATCAGGAGTTCGAGATGGCCAATGAAATTTACGCACACACAGAAAGATTGAATTACGTCTTGTTTTTTGTCAACTATCCTTTTCGCCTTAACTTCCAGTGCCGTTGAAAGTTTAACGTCATGAGTAAGTACAGCTGTAGCTGAAACTTTGCTATTAAGCACCTACCAACAACCGTTGACCCTGAAACTCCATGTATGGATTCAAACTTCCGTTACAAAGGCCCGCGTTATTACAGGGACCGCGCACCGGGAGAGCCCAGGGTGGCATGCCCCTCCCCCCAGTTTTTGTGGAAAAAAAAAATTTAGGAATATACATTTCCAAAAATGAAAAGTACTTTCACGCGATAATAATAGTCGGCTAAAACTGGCGGACTTCGCAATAAAACATACAAGCCTGGGAATAAGCGTCATGAATTAAACTGAGTTGGGCGAGTTTCAACCATTTTAAGAGTCCCCCGCACTTTAAAAACAAAGAGTGCTAGTCTCTGAGGTAAACATATTCTATTAGTATCGCTTTTGATTTCACTGAACAAAGACTGAATGCATGATTAAAATGTTCGGGCTGTGCTTAAATCTTGCTGAATTCTTTTCTCAAATTACCAGTCATTCCATTCGACATTGCTACTCTACACTGTTCCCAAAGCTATAGTGAG
>OX419338.1:15866714-15894214 GCA_948470475.1 Galaxea fascicularis
TGGAAGATCTTGGGTTCAAATCCCAGATCGAACCACAAAGCCCCTTCTGCTCTGTGTGTGCTAAATATTCGGCTCAGTTCAATTGATCATTGGGCAGTGATGTCAAGCCGTTTAACTTGTCTCCTTAAACTTCCACACGTAAAACTAAAATATCACGTAAAAGAATCCACACAGAGGGGTTGTGGCGCGTTCAAACATTGAGTACTTCTTGGGGTTGGGTTTGATTTGGGCTATGGGCCACCCACTTGTGCCTTCCTGGTAAGTTGTAGTCCGGTATAAAACTAAAACCAATAGTTAATTAGGGTGTTGACATCACGAGGCCAACGAAACAGAAAGTTTTTATGATGATGGCGATGATGAAGAAATTCAGGATTAATATAAGTGCTTTGGTCTACAGTAATTCATGGGTGGCACGCCGCATCTTGTCGGAGCGCGTTTCTCCGCATCACTATGGCGATGTTGTGGCTTTTTCAGTACTTAATACTTATTGCTTTCGCTACCAGGTCCTATTGCACTGAAACCTTTATTTCAAGCTGTTTGATTTCCAAGTCACAAGGAGCAGTAAACTTTAGATTTCTCGTTCAGGAACCCTTGCAAAACGGAAAAAGGAAAACATATGCATGTGTAAGTCTCTCAAGTCTCTCTTTGTTAATGGTTGGGCTTTTCAGATGAGGTCAGTGATTGGAGAATGAAACAATAGATGACACAACACAAACAATACCCCTAGCCCTGATAACAAAAGAAGCTGCAGATCATAGGGACCAATGAAAATAGAGGTCCGGAAGAGCTACAGGATTACTCTTGTATTCTGGAGTAACACCACACACTTTATGGCACACACTCTGTCAGTGAGAAATAAAAGAAAGCAAACAAAGCTAAAACACAAAATAGAAATGAAAACGAACAGTGCGATGGTCATCATCTTGATGGCCTTTGGTCTTACATGTATTTTATCTTTTATAGATTTATGTTTTGTAATTTTTAAAAAGAACAATACGCTAGCTCATACATGCTAATGAGTTGTGCTGAAAGCGCGCTTTTGAAGCGCGTTAGATAAACGGACTCGCGTTAACGCATTTCTAAGTAACGCGTTTGAAGCGCGTTAACGTGGTCGCTTACCTTTGAGCTGTACTGTACTTTTGTTGTCAGTGTTTCATGTGCTTTTATTGTTGTATATCTCATATAATTTAGGTGGAAATGTGTACCCAGTAAGCTTGCTGACGCTGAATAACCTACATGTAGACATAATCATGCATAAATTTTCTTATCATTGTCATTTTGTACAATGGACGCCGTAAACCCCTGTTTTTATTGGTCTAGACGAGCTTGCCATTAAAGTATAGATACACTAACTTCAATTTTATTTCAGTAAAAATGATCTTACAATAGACTGTCCTTCAAAATAGCAATTGCTGATCTAGGCGGTACAGAGGAAGACCGAATTAATATTAAAAGAAAAGAAGAAAAGAAAGGAAGGAAAAATATTTCAATTTAAGTTACAATAATTCATATTTTTATCACACACCTGCAGTTTTATTTTAATTACCATTAGATTTAAGGAAAAAAGAAAAGGAAACTTACGGAGAGCGGAAAGCATATATTCATACAGTATGAATTACCTAACTGTTACACCAACTTTTTAAATTACACTTATGACATAAATTATGAGTCAAAGAAACCGAAAAATAATGAATAAAACAAGCCGATTCCATTTGGCAAACCGTGTTTACTCTGAAAGCGCACGGAGGACATCAAAACGATAAGAACACCAGCCAGGTTTCTCGCCACGTTTTGACAGTCCTCCAGTCACGCAATGCCAAATGAACTCTATTTGTTAAACACATCATGGCGTCCATTTTCAAAATAATGATTTCTTTCTTTTCAGGTTTGGCTGTTTAATTCAAACGCTGCAGTGGTAACGAATGTTGAAATCAAAGACTTGCACTCATTATCTAGAATAGATAAAACTGGGATTTACTCTGTTACAGAGAAAGGTACAGTTCAATGCAATTTTACCTACAGTGTTCATATCCAATCACTGTTCTAAATGCAATCTTAAAGTAGCTTGGATACGTCAAAGCTTTCAATAACATGGTTGTTCCGTTTGCATGGTTTTTCTGTTTTCATCTCATATATTTCGTAACGTTTCGCTAATGACACCGGAATATGTCATTATATATGATTCGTGTTAGCTGTAGACGTACAAGCGTGCTTGTAGGTGTGATGAATCCCTTGAGGGCTACTAGGCTATTTAAGATTTTGTAAGTTATGCAAGAGCCACTCGAAGGAATGCAAGAGCCACTCGAAGGAATCTCTTTCGACTTTGCTTTTTTGTTTACTCACTGCTGTATTTTCTTTATGATGACTGATGTAAATGCTCGATGTATCCTGCATCATTAAACCAGGTGCCCGCCCCTGACGCTGCATTTGTGTTTATTGAGATTAGTTACAAAATATTTTATAGTCGTTTCAGGGTGATTAGAGTGTAAAAGATAGTTATTTCACGTCCTTCATGCATGTGCTGTTGCATGTGTGGATTAAACACGAATTTAACTCCTTGCCTCTTATTGGTTCTACATGTAAAGAGCAAATGCTCTCGTTTCATGCTAGCTGGGATTGTTAATTGTGCTTTTTGAGTTATTTATTGTCCATGTTTGTTTCATTGCCCTTGAAAATGGCTTGAGTAAAGTTCATGTCATTTAATTTACTTGTATTAGTGAGACTCGACAGCTCGACCCCTATTAATTATTATTTGTACCGCCGACCGGTTGGCTCAGTTGGTAGAGTGCCAGACTACCGTGGGTTCAATCCCCGGCCGGACCAACACTCAGGGTCTTTTAAATAACTGAGGAGAAAGTGCTGCCTTTGTAATGTCATCTGCAAATTGTTAGACTTTCTAGTCTTCTCGGAGAAGGACGATAAACCGGAGGTCCCGTCTCACAACACTTCAATGTTCATAACCTTGTGGGACGTTAAAGAACCCACACACTAATCGGAAAGAGTAGGGCATGGAGTTCCCGGTGTGCTGGTCTGGTCTTTCTGCTATTTAATGATTTCATGGGTTGGGTGGGTTGGATGATGTAAACCGCATTTGAATATATATACATAGAAAATGCGGTATATAAATCCATTACCATTAAATCCATTACTATTAAGCGGCCATCTTCGGGGAAATGGACAGTGGCCGGTTAATAGAGGTAATAGAAGAGGTAATAGAGGTAATAATTGTAAGAACCCTCATCGGGACTTTGATCAATGACCCCCTAACAGGATGTGGTCGTTTAATAGGGGTTCGACTGAAATTCATACATTACATTTTTTTGTTCACAGCCAAATATTTGCGCGTGTTGAAGGTTCTTTACAAGACAAAAGCACTCGTTGGCGAAAAGGAATGGTATGAACACGTTTTGTTAAATGCACAGTTTTGCTGATGACAAGTTGGGTTGCTTGTAATCTTCATGTATTAAACGTTTTCGCTTGCGCGGGACTGGCGTTGATACCAGCATCTTGAAACATGCTTCAACATAACTGGCAGTCTCAGTTTTCGAAACAAATGTTTTCAATGAAAGCGGTTATTCTTTGCCATTGGGAAGGACGAGGAGTTCAGCATGATTGTTGGAAATGATACTAGAAGACGCTTAACACTGTTTAATGACTACTTACCTTTCTATCTGGTAGGGACCATGAGGTAGCTGTTTGGCAAGAGAACCCCTCTGTTCAAGTCGTCACATTCACAAAGGACACTTGTTTACATCTTATTCTTCTTCTTATGAAGAGCACAAACACAATAGCACCTTCTTTGAGAGACATGAATGGATTTAAGGTACCTCTATTAAGTGATTTTCGCCTTCATTAAAACTGCGATAGATATAATTACAGTGTTGCACTAGTATCTCCCGGTACAGCTGAGTATACGCAAACTATTCGAGACAATCCATAGCGATTTTTTTATTGTTTCCACACGTACAGTACACTTAACAGCGAAAATTTGGGAGGCTGAATCGAAATATTTTCAGCGAGCTTTTTTTTTGACCCCAACTCTCTTTCTTTAAAAGTCGATTTTGTGAAAAACAATCGATATCGTCATATATTTACACCAAACCCTTATGCTAAAGTTCACTTCGGCATAAGGTTAAAAAGGGAGACCTCTTTTCTAAAAGAAACTTCTGATGTCTAGAACGGTGGCTATTGTTTGCGCAACTTATCGCGGTCTTAAACGTACCCTCTTTTTCTTCGTTGTCTACAGCAATTTGCCTTTCACCGACCGCGATATTTATACTTTCTAGAATAGAGTTTTGCTTTCCTGAACTTGTTTGAGACACCAGAAGAGTTTTTCAATTTTGAAAACAACCTCTATCCAGCTGGAGAGTGGGTTTCAGGCATTCATCTTCCTCCTAATTAGCATTCAAGAAAATTCGGGATGTTCAATAAATAGATTCCATTTAGCAGTGCGTGTCTAGTTTCGGAACGCACAGATTACTTCAAACATGGGAAGACCAAAGAAGTAAACTACGAGTCACAGGCGAGTTGTGTGAATGATGTTGTTACCACGTTTTGACGTCCTCCGTGCGTTATCGGGGTACACTCACACTTATAAATTGTTTTATAGTACATTGTTTGTTTCTGCTTTCTTCGACTCATGACATCATTTGTGCGTCTATGTACAGTGTAACAAATAGATTCCATGTTGCCGTGCGTCTGTTCAGTAATAGCTCACAGATGACGTCAAAATGGGCTAAGAACAACTGAAAAAGGTGGCACACGAGGCGATAACCTACAAAGAAACGTGATTTTTTCCTTCTTCTTGCTTTTCGAATTTGTCCACAGCCTCGGCAACACGTTTTTCGTTCACCCAATCTGGTAAAATGTCCTCTAATGATTTTCACAACTTTCCGCCATTTTTTTAAAAACAGAGGGGAAAAGTTTGAAGTGATGACGTCATTCGTGCGTCTTTCCTCTAATAGATCATAAGTAAGAACCAATCAAAATACAGCTTATTATAATCTTTAATTGCAAACCCCTCTAGACCAATCAAAAAGCGAGGTTTACACTGCGCATGGTATAATACCGTTTATTCACATACATATACTCGTTGCATTTCTCACTTTGAGATGGATTCCACAAGTTAATGGTGGTTCCCTTTTGTAGGTTGGCTATCTGAAAAAAATCGACACGTAGCATGCAGCGGGAGGTCTAGGTGGATGAATTTCACAGCTCACTGGTTGGAGGTCATAATTGTTTACGATTTCCAAGTTATCGTTAAATCACTGATTGGGATTACGTGGCCTTTCATGAGGACTTCAATAATTAGAAAGGTAACATATAATAACGAAGAGGTCCCCAGTCTTCTCAATAGTTGCACCGTTACTTATTGCATTTGCAACAGAAATTGTAGCAGATAGTCTAACGGAATCTTGGGCTTTACGAAGAATTTTACGCGGACTGTTGCGGTTGCAATAGTTTGTATGGACTCTTAAGCCTACATATCAGTAAGTTTAAAACACGGACTCCATTGGCTGTGTTAAAAAAACTGTGTCGTCGCTTCAGCTTGCTAGGGAATACATTTGTATGGATTATTGTGCTTGCTTTGCGTAGGATTGGCATGGGGTCTCGTGGCTGCGTGACTGCGTTACTAAACTGCGTCGCTTTAGTCATTAAGAAATTGAGTGGACTCTTGTGTTTGCCTTACATAGGGTCTGTATGGACTCTTGTGCTAGAGTTAAACACTTTGTATGGACTTCTGTATTGCTTTTCAAAGAATTTGTAAGGCTTCTGAGGCTTACGGTACGACAAATTCTTGTATGTGCATTTGCGCTTGTGCTTTCGTCGCAAATAATACAAGGCTTAACCGATGAAAACGCGTAAAAGCTTACGCATTAGCTATAAAAGCAGATGTAATAATCTTTCTATCAAAGGAGGTAGTTCACACCTCGAGATTTGAAGGTAGCCAGACTCAGAGATCATCCGCAAAATTCAATGGCGAGAAGCTATTTGTGCGAATAACGGAAATTTCCAGGTGTCTTAGTTGTAGAGCTTGTCTTGATTTTTTGAAATAAAACGTGTTTATCAACAATGTTGGCTTTTTCATATGTCTTGCTCCATTTTGAACCACTTTTGCTTCATTTTCTTTTAAGTGGGTATGTCGTAGATGATTTTGTAACCTTTAAAAAGCTTAGTGCTTGAAAGGTCCACGTTTGCACTGCAGAACAATCGATGCATGGTGCCAGAGCGTCGCTACAGTGCACTGTATCGGCTCTTGTGGTTACGCTAAGTAAGTTTCATCATTTTACGGGTATTTTTCGGCTATTCAAACTTAAGCATAACCTATTGACATGATAGTTAGCTTCTTTAGTGTGAGTTATTGCGATGTATAGCGCCGGCAGGGAGCGTATACGCAGAATAATAATAATTTTCCCTTGGGCCTGTCAAAGGGTCCAATGCCCTTTTCCATTTCACTCGTGGGGCAATTCAAGGAGTCTACACGAAGGAGTCGATTTGATATATGGTAGTGATTTCGATTTGAGTCGTAAATAGATTTTCGTGGAAATTAAAAAGCAATTTGGTAGTCGCAGAAGAGCCAGGGCGGTATAATAGAACATAATCCCATGTGTAAAAATCGCTGATGTAGTTTCTATTTTCAGCCAAATGCTTGTTTGTGTTACAGATTCACAACATTGAAAGGCTATTTGGTAGAAACGATTGGAATGAACGCCTTTTCGTTTTGGCGCTCAATGCATAACGGCATAGATAAATTCCCACTAAAGAGTCACAGGTCATAAGTGCGAAAAGCACTCAGACCAGTTCATTTCCTTGAATACACGGTATGATGTAACACAAATTTACACGACAGTAAACACTGCAATTTACTATTCAGTTATCGGTTCTGCGCAATTTCTTGCTGAACTTATAGTCTCAATATTCACAGCAATCGCCAGACTTTTTCACATTTGGAACACTGATCTAACTGCATTTCTAAGCACACAGTCCCGCCACAAATAAAGAACTGGGTTGATACATGAGTTAAATAGCGTTAATGTTGTCGACCACAAATACAGAGGGTAGTACAGGTCGCCGAGTGTCTTTCTGAATGCCACGGCAGTCAATTTTGGGAGTGCACAGAGAAAAAGAAGAACGGTGACAATGAACATGCGCTTAGCAACTGCCTTCTCGCGCTTCAGTATTATAAGCAACTGCTGTGAAGAAACTGCGTCTCCTACGTGGCTGTTATGGCGACGGATGGCGATGAACATGACGGTGTGATTGAGGACAGGGATAATCGTCACAAGTGCACCCAGGGACGCCGAAATAGCGATTCCGGGGAGTGGGGGTAGAGTAAATGTGGACAGAATTGTTACTACGACCCAAGCCAATGATGTGAAAACAGTAATCTTTGCTACACCTGTGGATGTACACAGAACAACGTTCATACACCTAACGTCACTGACCTCACCTTCAGCAAGTGACATAAGCCTGCAAGAAATAATTTTACACTCAATCCTATAAGAAACGAGGGTCCTCAATTTGGTTTATTAAAATCTCTTTTCTATGTTTACTTTCGGTATATTTTACGTTAACCGATTCATACCAAGAGTCAAGCGGCCATAACTGTGGCATTCGACTAACTAGAAATTGTATGAAGAAAGGGTAAAAGACAGTCACTGAAAATGATAGAAGAGAGAAAAGATAGAACCATATCCTAAAGCTATGCTATACCCCTAATGCAACCAATGCAGTGCACATGTCCATGTGTGATAATGAGTATTGTTGGAGTTTAAAAACTCTTGGTGATTGACAGGAATGACGTTATAATCAGTGCGCCACGTTCGAGAATTCCCCTCAGCGCTTGTAAGTACAAAAACGATCATTTACCCTCTTTCGTCACGCTTGCGCGATATTTTAAAGGCTTGAGCAAAGCGTAACATCGATCACAGGTGATGACAGCCATGTTTAGAAATGCCAAACCAGAGATAAGACGACTGGCAAAGTCAAAAGCAGTGCTTAGCTCCATTTGGTGGGAACACGACTCGTGGATTCTTTGGAGAAGTAAGCGCCACGTAACAAATATCGGCTGAACTGCTATGCCAGTCAAACAATCAGCGGTGGCCAGACTGCAAAGCAAAATATTGGAAGGTCTTTGAAGGGACGGTGTTTTGATGATAGTCACTATGAAGGCCAGGTTACTGAGAAGCGCGAAGACAGCCGATGGCACATTGCAAATAGCAACAGCAAGGTCATTTATTGGGATGCCTGTGTTATTACTTGGAACGGGTATCCAGTCCTCAAGTCCACACAAACTGTTGTTCTTTGTTGTAGCCATACCTAAGATCAACCTTCTGTCTATCCTGATGAGAAACAGAGGACTGTAAATTTCTGACCTTTGTGGCACAAAAATAAGGCCTCTCTTGCCTTGCATACAAGAAAACATTTTAAAAGAGACAAAAGAAATTGATTTTGTAGGTATTATACATGTAAACGGAATCCACTGGTCAAATCGTGGCGCTTAGTTCCTTCACGAATGATTTCCTAGCATAGAAATCTTATGAAAGGGAAATACATTCACCTTATTCGATGGTTTAGCATATAATACGTGCGGATATTTTGCAAGTTGCGTAGTATTTTTCCGAGCCCCGCAGGGGCGAGGAAAAATACGAGCAATGAGCAATAAGACGTTTATTATTCCACTTCTTAGTCGTTTTTTTGTTTCGGTTTTTAGTAATAAAATTGTCAATGTCTTCATCGTTGAGTTGTCCAATTTCTGTTTGTTCAGTTAAGTCGGTTTCAGTCAACAAAAGTTCGTCGTCGCTAAAAAAGTCAAGTCCAAAGGACCCAAACAAGTCAAAATTAGGTTCATCCCCCAGTTCGTCCAGTTCAGCCATAATTGCTCCTTCATCCGCCGGTATTCTCCCTGTTGTAAACGGGTTAAACTAGGACACTACAGTGTATTACGGCCTCGTATTTTGCGCCTTCTCTTGACCTTATATGGTAAAATGACATAAAAGCGGAGCTCCGCGCGCGCGGAGCACCATTGATAAGAAAATATGGTAACCTATCGATCCGAGAAAATTTGGTCATGACGTCACCGTCCGTCCGTCCGTCCGTCCGTACGTACGTACGACCGTCCACCCCCTCGATGTAAGCCAAAGTTCAAATGTGACACTACAGTTAACCCTTTCGTGTGCAAGCTCGCATATAAGCGCGCTTCCATATGGACTGTTTTTGGACAGATCATTTGTCCATACACGTAGTCCTCAACCCGCGTTTTTGTGGCGGGAAATTGCATGGCCAAATTTTGAAGACAGTTTTAAAACAAAGTCAGTTTTGTCTATTCGTTGGCGGAGTATCAGTGACAAACAACGGGAGAAAGAACAAGAAAGGGCACAAGTAAACAGGCAGAGTATCAGTGACAAACAGCAGGAGAAAGAGCACGAACAAACCGGCTGAATTGTACTGTCGAGCAACGGAAGAAAGAACAAGAAAGGGCTCGAGTAAACAGGCTGAATCGTACTGATGAGCAACAGGAGAAAGAACAACAAAAAGCTCGAGAAAAGAGACGAAATTATAGTGAGGAACAGCGAAAAAGAGAGCGTCTCTTGTCAAGCTGTAAAAACATTACCAAGTGTCAGGGAGTTTCAGCTTTTCCTCGTGTTTGCCTGCAGAAGTTTGCATGAAGAGAAAAGATCGTGTGGTCTGGCAAGGCGTGTTAAACAGGGCTGTGTGTTAAACTGGACGGTTTTGCCGCTTAAATCCTTAATTGAAGAAGCTTCCTTGATAGGCATATGAAGTAAGAAGACTTACTTTTGGCTAAATATATGTATTAGTGGAATAATAAATGTATGTAACCACCGCGAAATTTTGGGGTCTTATCCGTACCCGATTTAAAACGCCCTAAATTGAATCTTAATGATTGTTTTGAAGTCTGTCTCACCTTCGGACAGAAGGGTTTGGTTTATGTTCAAAGTTTAATCATCTCGGTTTCGTTCGACGATGCTAGACGTTCTGGTCAAGGTGGTGATATTAGAATGTTGTTGAAGATTAATTCTGTCCGTAATGGTTTCCATCTTAGTGACCCTTTCAGAATTATTCCTCGATCATTGCCAACCTACGATGGCCCACAAGGGGCACGCTGCAAATAAAACGAGAAGGACGTCAAATGTGTGTACAAACACTTAAAAGACGGCTGAAATGTCTTGGATCCGACGCCATCTTGACGGGTAGGCAAACGCTTCGGAAATAACAGTGTTTATATAGGAACTCCCATGTCAAATAACTTGTAATAGCCTTGAATGTAGAAAAATTTATGAATTAGAAACTGAGGTTGCTAGCTAAAGGATTTTAATGTGAAAATCTGAGGTTCCTAACTGCTCTGAAATCCGCCCGGTGGAATTTTTAATTTCTCATACATTTGTTTGTAATTTTCCCGTGCGTCTGCGGGAAGAATTTTCCGTTTGCCTACCCGTCAAGATGGCGTTGGAAACCGTGACAAGGTCTATTGCCTTTCCTTTTCAATCCAAGACATTTTAGCCGTCTTTTAAGTGTTCGTACACACATTTGAAGTCCTCGTCTCTTGAGAAGACCCACAATAGCTTCATACGGATAACCATGGTGAAAATAGTGCTTTATTACTTGATTTTCATCTTGTTCAGCCACCATTTATCGCATATACTCTCAAGAGTTTCCTCGCTCGCTTATTTTGAAAAACAGAGGGACTCTGTAAACGAATTAGAAGAACTTTACCCAGTCCATCTGATAGTGTGCGCGCGCATGATATTTTGTTTTTTATTTGCAGCGTTCCTTTTTTAGTTGCAGCGCTCTTCTTTTGTTTGCAGCGTTCGTTTTTTATTTGCAGCGTGTCCCTTGTGGGCCATGGTATAAATTACCTCTTTGACGGAGTATTTTCTACACAGAGGAAAATTTCTTGGTCATTCACTGCTGTGCGATTCGATTAACCTTGTGGAGCCCTGCCGAAGTATTGCAATTATCAATATGAAATCTGAAAGACAATATTCTCTTTTCAATTCTCAAGTATTATAGCAGTGTGTGAAAATATCACCTCAGTGATTTGATGAAAAATTTGGAATACTGTTGCAAATGTCAAGTCCATCTGTTTAGCTGACTTTTTCGTCAGTCGTGTTGGTGCCCCACAGATAGAGAAACATCAATTTGCGGACCCCTACTAAGTCGTGCAATTTTCTAAAACCTATTTTCACGCTAACGTTGTTCTGAAAAGCACTTTTCGGCCAAAAATCGTTCTGAGTTGTTTTTCTTCTTATATTTCATTTAATTTCGTGATTACTTATTTAAACACATTTGTGAATCAAGAAGATTGCATAACTCGGTGTTTGACTCCAAAGAATGGAGAGTGGGGAAAAGTATTCTTACCTGCAGAAATGTTGTCCGTATCTATCCTCTTCATGTCCTACACTTCGTTTATTTGAAGTGAAATAAAAGCCGTTTTTAGACCTCGGGATAGCAAAAATATGTAGGCGATAGCATTTGTTTCAGCTTGTTTAACGTTTGTTTAGTTTTTTATTGAGTCTTCAGCTAACAAACTTAACTTAGTACTAAACCAAGGAATTAAGTTTTAATAACAGTCAGAGAAAACTCTTTACTGTGACAATATGGGTTCTTAGAATTGGAAGTAGTTTATACTATGTCAGCTGTTGTTATCGAGATAAAAAATCCAGATAAATATCGAGCAATACAGGAACGCTGATTTATATTTATCTTAAAACAACTTTTCTCTGGATGAAAACTATAACCTTGTCTTCCGTTGTCAAGCTGAGACAGTTGCATTGCATGCAGCTATACAAGTTCTAGTATATTTTTTTGTATCCATCCTCTAAAAAATCCAATTCTTATCCAGGTATGTGCTTCTTGTTATCCAGATCACGCCACTAGTTGATGATTGGTTAGGGATTACACTTTTTAATTCATAGATTTTACCTGAAAATAAATAATTTGAAGGTTTCCAAAATTTCAGTCCAGGTAAGATTACTTCAGTGACGTGTTTATTCTAGTGGTCACATTTAATAAGTTATTAAACCGAAAACTGAAGATGGTTTGCAGAAATCCTTAATTATGGAATATGGTAATTCTTATTGATAATTTTGTTTTAATTAAAGTATGAACGATATGTTGCCGAGCCTAACAAAGCTCTCGAAAGCAGCCTTTAAACTCTTAATGAAAAAGTGGTTATATATAAAAAAAGAAGCTTAGATTTCAAAATTTCATTTCAGGAAGGATTACTTCACGTGTTAATTCTAGTGGGAACGCTTAACAACGTTTGAAACCGAACAAATAGTTTGCAGAAATTGTTAATTAATTATGGAATATGATTATTCTTAGCTATAATTTTGTTTTGACTAAACAATGAGCGATATTTTGTCGAGCCTAAAGAAGCTCTTGAAAACTTTTCGCCGTTTCATCGTAGTGATCTCTTGTATGAAGTTGGTGTTGTTATCTGCTTTTTTTCTTCCCATTTAAGTGTAGTTTCAGGAACTTGTTTTTTTGCCATGAAACGTATGTCGAGACCCCTGAGAAGTCAACATGTTCTGCTGGCACGGATTAGAATTCGAGTCACTTTCAATTGGCCGTATTACATTAGCCGTATTACATTACACTGCTCAACGACGGGAAAAATTTGTCACGACGCGAAATATTTGACAAATTGTTCTACGATAACTAAAAGAACAAAATCTTGTAAGGACTTTTTAGGGATCTTTGGGTTCGGTTTGAGTTATTCCAAAATTCAGCTAATTAAGAGTTAGCCTGCGAATAGTCTTTACTTTTCCTCCAGATCATTCTCGCGAACGGACGATAAAATATGATGTTCGGTAAAACAAGATGCAGTGCAAGCGAGGCACTTCTGGTTCAGTTGGCTTTACTGAGGAGCCCTATGAAGACCGAATTAGAGACGGTTTGCCCGCTTTTTTGAGGACCCAAACGCAGAGCCTGGGCAAAGACGTATTAAACTTTTGCAGCCCCGCTTACTCTCTGTGGGTGGAGCGATGTAAAACTTAGTCGGCAGGATTTGTTAGGGGTGGAGGTAGCTATTAATTCCCTGGGTTCTTCAGATATAGTACGCAATTGTTTAGCCAAAAGTGTCTTTATTTTATAGCATTCTCAGGAGATACTAACGAATGACAGGGAGACTCGATTGTAAATCGCTTTATAAAATTGACAATTCCGTAATTTATGCAAAATTATTTTTTCTCTATAAATTGAGCATTTACCTTTCATACACAATTGGCACCTTAAAAATATCAGTGAGACCAAACCTTGCCCGACATGAACCGATTTTTAACTATCCTTTCTCCTTTGAGAATACGATGAAACGTCAGATGTCTCTCCAATACTCAAACACTCACGGTTCCAAGCAACCACATCGAAGCCACGGGAATGTACTGAGGTATCGAAATACATCATTCAATTTTTGGTGGCTTCATAAAAAAATGCTGCTCGATTTTTCATAGCAGAAAGTACCGTTTAGGTTTAATGAAATATTCAGTTTGCAATAGAACAATCCCTGTAGACTGCCATTCCATGCGAGAACCAAACTACTACAACGTATAAGGCAAGGCTAACCTGGTAAAGTATTTTAATTTTTGCCGTTTGTCAGAGAACACCCAAGTTCGATTTCAGCTCAAATGCCTTGAAGGTGTGGAATAACTATCTCGGAAAGTCGCTATAGCTGAGTTACATCATTTAGTCCAAAATTTTGCTTTTACTTGTACTACAAACTTTGAGACCTGAGCAGGAAAGTTTGTGATACTTATCCGATATAATTGCTATCAAATGTGTTCTGAAGTGCAGTAAAAAAGTGTTTTGATTAAACGACTGCCCGTCATTTCGTCGCTGAATCCATTACGGACTCTTTGAAAACGCCAATGCTGATTGTGTGTTACATGTACTGCAAAATTATCATTTGAGCCCATAAGACGACATTGTGAGTTTGAGCCAAGACATAATTTTAACCTAGGGCCGTAAAAGATAAAGTTCTTAACAAAAGGCGACTAATTTGAACATAAAATTGATCTAATATGTTGTTTGTATTTGCTTTCTGGTTGTAAAATGGTTAGACGCGCGCGGGGCCGTACAGGTCATATGATAATTTGCGCTTTCATTCTTAAACTAACTAATTAATAACGCACGGACCTCGCTGCACTCGGACCGTACCGGCGGTACGCCATGACCACGAGCCAGATATTTTGCCGTCTGGCCCTCCCACTCAATCAATAAGTACATAGTATCATTATGCAGTGATGAGGGATAACTGACCCCTTAAACTTTTAACACGTTGAATTTTCAAAGCTTCTGGGCTGAAGTTGGCGCACCTTATCAATTGCTAAATTGGAAGGGGGGTGGGTCGAAATCGTGGATTAATTTTGTTGGTTTCGAAACCATTTATTTTGGATAAAACAGTGTTTTTATTAAAATAGAGCTCCCCCAAAATTTAAACTTTAGTTCTAAATTCGTACACCTCTATGGTGGAGCCTTTCAATACCGAGGACAGAAGGTTTTTTTTCGGTTAGACCGACGTCCCTTATTGATTATTGCGTTGTCGCAGTTATTACGTCTACCAGAAAACGTTTTGATAACAAATTACAAAATGACAAATGCATGGGTCTTGTTAGCGATCTAATATTTCAAGATTCCATGCAAATGCTGCTTAAAAAGCGACCGAAAACGCAAGATCAAAGAACAAAACGTTTCGGCTGTTGGGGCTGTGTTGACACTTCAAAGGGTTTGAATGGATTTTTTTGTGACTGTCTTTTGTGACTGTCTCTTGTGATCGCGTTTCAAGGAGTTTAAATTGCCTCTTACGGTTGCATTCGTTACAAAAGGGTTGAGTGGATTGTTGTGGCTTCAAGTTATATGGAAGTCTTTTGGAATCTTTTGCTTGAACTGCGACGAATTTGTATGGACTGTTGTGTAAAATGTCGAAAACTTGTTGTGGTCTCTTGTGTATCGTACAGTCCTTGTGGAATTGTGTCTTAAGCGTAAAGAAGAGAGTGTAAATGCGCATGAAGGAAATTGAATTCAACTTCTAACAAAGAAATTGGACTTTCATTTTTTATTGAACATCTGTTTATCGGATTCCCAAAACTTAAGTAAGCATATTCCCACGTGCTCTGACGGTGGTCTGAAAGATAAAAAGGAAATCAAAGTGTATTTTGTTTTCAAGGCAATCGTAATGGTAAAATCATCAAGATACTAAGGTCATTCGTTTCCTTGATGTTAGCATTATACAATATTCAAGAAATGCAATAAAAAGAACTCCTTAAGTGCACAATTGTGTTTCAGACGTTTCAGTTCAAATTCTGGCTCTTGCGACTTACCATGTTCTTTCTGTGAAACTCTCAACAAATGAAATTTTGGGAATGAGTTTGTTACTCTGTGTTGCAAGGGGAGTATTAGAGTATTCTATAAACACATAGTTGGTATTTGTGATCGAATTTCTTGTAGCTATCTTTAAGCTTTTCTCGTCATGTACGCAAAATTCGAGGTGAAGAAAAATCGTAGCATACGCACATGTGAGCACACCTCGAGGAAAAAAGTTTTTTGAGTAATTGCTTTTGTTTTACCTTGATCTGCTACTTGCAGCAGCTCTTACAGCGTGCGCTCTTGAGATACCTTGTGAAACAGTTGCAATTCTCGCAGGGACCTTGGGGACGAGGGATAACCAATCTCTTCTCGTTGTCGACATCAGTCTGCAGGCCCAGTCGTCTCTGATCTGTCAAAATAAAATATTCACTTCTTCTGACCTTTGAAACTCTGTAAGCCCTCGATACAACGGTACGACAGAAGGAAAGTATGGAGATTTCAATCAACAAACGCTGTCTTTTCCATGTGTTTCGACTTGTTCACTTGCTGGAAACAATTGTAGCTTACAGTGAGTAGTGATATAATATGATTTTCCATTCGAGTATCGCAGAGATCATGGGGAAGACAATAAAGGACACGAATGCCTGATGTCGCCAACGAGAAGAGAATAGTTGCTCTTCGTCTCCTTGGACAAAGCCGACCATTTCAAATTTGGGGCTTCTTTCGTGACCATAGTAAAACGTATAAACGTTAATTGTCAGACGATCGGATTTGTTTAACTGATGTTCTTACCTTGGTGGACAGTGCGGGGGTTCACAGCCGACACCAGGAAAATGGCCACGATAAAGACGATCAAGGCTTTCATTGTAAGATAGACTAAATCAAAACAAAACAAATCTGTGCATTCATGTGGAGGGTAATAACTGTAAAAAACTACGAGCGATGAACATTAAGTTGCAAGCTGTCGATAACAAACTAAAAATGACGTTGGTGAAGCGACCCCGCGGTAACGGACTTGACAGTGGATAGGGTTTATTCTTTATTTAGGGCGTTGAGAGCATGTGAGGATTATGTGAAAGTTTTGTGTCAGTTTTACAAGTGGAAGGTAGCTTCTTCATGTTTATGCGGAGCGATAGAAAAGTACCGTGGTATGTTACACTCTTCGTTAACCCGAAAGACGTTAAAGGGTTCTTTTTCTTTGAAATCTCTTACTTGTTTTTTATCTTCAGGGGGTTATTTGCTTTGATGCTTTTGCTGTGAAGGCTATCATTTATTATTCATTTCATTTCTTTGAATAAAAAAATAATGGTTTCCTTACAACTTAAGGTGAAGCCTTCACTGTTTTGCAGCCGTGATATATGGCCAAGAATCCATGAGTTTTTACGATCGGGTGGACATTGTGATGACTTGTAAGTAGTCACAACTAACTTCAGGTTAAAATAGGTGGCCAAGGAGAAGTGCTTTGTAAACGTCTCAGCTTTTACTGAATTAAAATAAATTTATCTTCAAGGTTTCCTTTGTTACCTGTTCGTTCTTAGCAGTTTATCTGTACCCCCTTCATGGATGTGTTTATTGCGTTTACCTTTAATTGGGGGGCAATCGTTTGACCAATTCTCATTGATTCCGTTCTGCGGGTATTAGTATGAGAATGAAGAGGTTTTACCACCTTCACAGTCACGAGCAATGCCTTCACTCGTAGTGACCCCTTCCCTCAGCCTGATCCGAAGAAACGTTCGATGCTAATGTTGGTTTCACAATTGTTCAATTTTTGTTCGTTGCACTAATGCAGACAATCGGGAGGACATCATGGCATCTTTGTTAAAATGTGAAGCTATGAGATAGAATTATAACTTTACCTTCCTTCTTGTGATGGTGCAACTTTGCGGTCCTCACTTAATGGATCGAGCTTCAAGAATGAATAAGTTTTCGCTTCTTTAAACCTTTTCAAATCTTATGATTTGTCAAAATATAAAATTCACTTTTAGATAGCCTCATAGCACCACGTTTCCATGACAGACACGCTATCTGTAAAGGCTACACGCGTACACATCATCAGTTCTTTTTAGTGATGTATCTTCATCTTGCGCCTTGGTTATGACTTTCAAATCCCTCTGATATACTGACCAGTCTTGTAAAATGAATAATTTTACCATTCCCTGATCTAATTTTTCTCGCTTTTAATTCTGTTAATAGGCAGGTAAAGTGGACATAGTGTAATTGAAATCTCCGTTAATGGCAGGTTTGATTAGAAATTCAAATTGCACGAAACGATCGCTTTCAATCGTTCATTAAGCATCATATCAATGGAAGTGCCATGCCAGACCATTTCAAATGTTTTCACGAAGCTTCAACTCTTACGAATTGGAAGCAAGGCTAAAAGTTTTGAGTTTTTCTATTTTGTAATTTTTTTTTATGTGTTAGGTGAACTAAGTACCATAACTAACAAAAGTTACGTCCGTCGTTGAAAATGTATTGGGTCACAGGCGGAAGGTCGCAATTGACATCAGTGTTTAACGCATTGGAGAAAACCTACTGCTAATACAACTTCCTGTTTGTAATCTGTATTACAAGTATAGTACATTACAAAACTGATACGCAAAGCCAAAAAAATCGTGGGATATTTACACATTGCCGTCAATTCTCTCATAAAGTCCCATTTGCCTTCGAACCATTAAGAACGCATTAATGGCATTGCTAATCGTGTATTATATTAAGACCCATTAGAGATTGCTAACGCAAAGATATAATGTGCATCTCAACCTATTAGAAAAGCAATTACAAGTCATTATGTGTCATTTGGAAAACACGGGCTACACTGTAGCTTCAATAACGGATGGTAACGCGTGCGAAAAAAATGGGACGTTTTAAGAACCTGAGAGCAAAACGTCCCGAGATCGTGGATACTGGTTAACAGCTTAGCTTCTCCGATTTGATTAATGATAATAATAACAATAATAATAATAATAATAATAATAATAATAATAATAATAATAATAATAATGCAAAACTTTATTTACAATTATTCTTCGAAAACAAATACAGAAAGGTTTCAGATAAAAATTCAATAAACGCTTTCAAATTCCGCACTTCATGTTAAAAAGTGTCCATGCATGATACTTTTTAAAAAAACGTTGTTAATAGATGCAAAATTACAAGTCATAAAAAAAAAATCATTATGATTAAGATTAGCCTGAGTATCAGGCCCTACCGGGGAAGCGGGGACGAGGGGAAGGAAGAGGAGAAGGGCCTGACACAAAGCCATTGATTCGCTTGTGTCCAACATCCAGATTATGGATGTTACGCTAATTGGTCAAAAGACAATAAGAAACGTCACGTGAATGAACCGGAAGTCAAGCTTCCAGCGCAGGGGTTACAGACGCCATATTGAAGTTTACTCTCATGACACATGACAGTTACCGGAAGTGATTTTGATTGGCTAATTATAACACGCGCTTTCTGGGGTGGAAGGCTTCTGAGAAGCTGTTTGTGTCAGGCGTTTCTTCCTTCGCTTTCTCGCTCTTTTTGCCTTCCCCACCCTAGAAACGCCTGATACTCAGGTTAGATTAAGATGGAATATGTCCCTTTGTTTCTTGGAGTTCGATTACTTAGATTTTATTCTCGAGACACGAAACTAGAAAAGCGAAAGGCGAATGGCAAAACTAAAACCCTATACAAGGTGACTAAACAATGTCAATGGCTCCTTCGACAATTGCGATTTCAATATCACAATTGTTGTAATCAAACGCAGTACGGCGCTTCACCCGCGATCCTCGAAGGCAAACCAGGGCCGACCGAAGGAGTGCAAAGCATGTCCTTGCTCGAATCCAGGAAATTGTTTGCGAGTATTGTTCTCCTTTCTTGGCGGCTATCAGCTCAGCCAGTCGACTATGGTACCTTATACATTCCTTCCCCATCCCTCCAGTAGTTGTAAATACAAGCGGCGTGAACGAACCATGCTCAACATCCAACACTCTCCTCGAATACAACCGCTTCTTGTCGTTTTCATGGATGTGATAGATCTGCTGCGGCTCCTGGTCCCTGTAAGACTCGGCATTAGGGTAGCAAACCCTCACATCAAAGAATGCCGAGCTCTGGGGATCCCAGAAGCCACGCGCCCGAATGTCCAATCTTGCGTCTTGTGCTCTATTGGACCCTCTACTGAGCTGTTCTTCAGTGATGTCTTGGAGAACTGGCTCGACGTCGACGTCACCACACACCATACTCAAGAGATCGGCCTCGAGGTCTCTCAACTCGTTATGACGTTGGATTACAAAACCCCCTCGTTTGCAAATCATTGCGTGATCTACTGTGAAGTTCTCTTCACACGCACATACTGATGGAATATCATCGAACGGCCAATCATAATAATAATAATAATAATAATAATAATAATAATAATAATAATAATAATAATAATAATAATAATAATAATAATAATAATAATAATAACCCCCCATGGACTACTACCTTGGCGTGGTGGGGCGGCTTGCACACCTCGATGAACACACGAGCTATGCTGGCTGGAGCAACTGCTCCTGGTAGGGTCACCCAAGCCAGTAAGGTCGAAGGTTAGAGGTCAGACAAAATGTAGTCCGGTGGTTGTGTAACCTAAAAGTCACAAAAACCTCAAATGAGTAAAACTTTGAATCAGAGTTCTGAGAATAACGGCGTGAATGGGACTGCAACGTCATGTGAAGGCCCTTCGCCCGGCAGGTGTTCCCCGGCACAGCAGCAGGGACCCGGTCGTCATCTTGCTACTGCTAGAATGAAATGGAATAAGGAAGTGAACAAGGTAGTGATGGAATGTTTTTACAGAAGTAAGCCGTTTGATGAAGAAGGTAAACCTATCAGGGGATATAGACAAAGAATGTTTAGAGAATGGAGAGACAGGGGAATGTTTGAATCAACGGAGCAACGTGTGTGTGACCAAGCAAGGGCAATCAGAAAGAACGGCTGGTTGTCAGAACTTGAATTAGAAGCAATCAAAAGACAAATAGAAGATGAACCCCAGGATGATCTTTATGAAGGGCAAGATGTCACAGTGGAAGCAGAAACAGTGGAAAGTGATGGTGGGGCAGGTGAAGAAGAAATAAATGATGCAGAAGACAGTATCGGTGATATTGAAGGCGATATGAATGAAGAACATCGGATGATCGTTGAACAATTAAAGGAAATAATGAAGAAAGGAAGAACATGTGATGGTATTATGTTTAAGAAAGTGGACAGGAAAGTTTTGAAGGTTCAAACAAATAGAGTAAATGAAGCGATTAAGTATATCAAAAGCAAGAGTATTACAGAGACAAATAATTTGATTAAAGCTGCAAGTGTGTGGGTTGCAGATCAGATAGGATTGAAGAAAGCAGAGCATAGGAAGAAAAATGAACCAAGATGGAAACGTAGGATTGAGGGAGATATAAAGAGGCTGAAACAAGAAGTCAACTTTCTGGAAAGGGAATTAAAAGGAGAACTGGGATTGAAGAAAAAACGTAAATTGAGTGAATTAAAGGGAAAATATGGAGTAAAAAGAAAAGGGCTGAAAACTGTAATTGAAGAATTGAAACAAAGGTTGCTTGCGAAAAGTGCCAAAATAAGAAGATATGAGCAGAGAATTGAACAATTCAGACAAAACAAAATCTTTGATTTTGATCAGAAGAAGGTATATGCAGAATTCAGTGGAGGTGGGGTAAGACCAAATGATGTGCCCGATGTAGAAGAGAGTAAACGATTTTGGAGTGATATTTGGAGTGTTGAAAAAGAGCATAACCTGGAGGCAGAATGGCTGAAAGATTTAAAAAATGATTTGGAGAATGAAGAACATTTTCAAGGAAATGTGGTCATAACTACTGAGAAGATAATGAAACAATGTAGAAGGATGCCCAACTGGAAAGCTCCAGGGAAGGATGGGGTTCAAGGTTACTGGATTAAGAACCTTAGCAATCTTCATGAGCGGATTGCTAGTCAGATGAATACGATCTTGATGGGAGAAGATAGTGTACCTGCATGGATTACATATGGTCGAACTGTACTCTGTCAGAAGGATCCGAGAAAAGGTAATGCAGCAGAAAACTTTCGCCCAATTACATGCCTTCCACTGATGTGGAAACTTTTAACGGGAATGATAGCTGAAGAGATGTACAATTATCTTGAACGAGAGAAACTCTTGCCAGAAGAACAAAAAGGATGTAAACGGGGAAGCCGTGGAACAAAAGATCAATTACTTATCGATAAGACTGTATTGAGAGATTGTAAGAAAAGACACACCAATCTATCTATGGCCTGGATCGATTACAAGAAAGCATATGACTATGTTCCACATAGTTGGATCAAGGAATGTATGCAGGTGTTTGGAATTGCAGAGAACGTGAGAAATTTATTGGAAAATAGTATGGAGCAATGGAAGTTATTGTTGACATCTAATGGTAAAGATCTTGGGGAGGTGGATGTGAAAAGAGGGATCTTTAAGGGAGACAGTTTGTCGCCACTATTGTTTGTGTTGTGTATGGTACCACTGTCGTTGATACTTCGGAGGGTAAATGCATACTATGAATGGGGAAAGAAAGAATACAAACTAAATCATTTGTTGTACATGGATGATTTGAAACTGTTTGCCAAGAGTGAAGAACAAATTGATACACTTGTGAGAACTGTTCACATCTTTATACTGATATTGGGATGGAATTTGGAATGAAAAAATGTGGAATCCTTACTTTGAAGAGAGGGAAAGTCGTTAGATGTGATGGAATAAAGCTTCCAAATGATGAAGTAATGAAGGAAGTTGAAAAGGAAGGATACACATATTTGGGTATAGTTGAATTAGATAAGATCAAAGAGAATGAAATGAAAGAAAAAACAGTAAAGGAATATAAGCGACGGCTTCGATTGATTCTAAAATCAAAGCTAAATGGGAGAAACAAAATAACAGCAATAAATACATGGGCAGTGGCTGTATTCAGATACGGAGCAGGAATACTAGAGTGGAAAGAGAGTGAATTGAAAAACGTGGATAGGAAATCAAGGAAAACAATGACAATGTACGGAGCATTACATCCAAAGAGCGATGTGGACAGATTGTACATTAAGAGGAAAGAGGGAGGTAGAGGCCTGATGAGTGTGGAACATTGCGTTAGAGAAGAAGAAAATCGTTTGGGTTTTTATGTTGCCAATTCTGAGGAAGATCTAATTAGGGGAGTTTCTGCAGCTGAGACAATCAATACGGAAGATGTTTTAACAAGTGGTGAATTTAAAAATCAGAGAGCACAGGAACTTAAACAAAACTGGACTGAAAAGAAAATGCATGGACAGTTTGTCAGGGAAATGCCAGAGAATGTTGATAAGGATAAAACGTGGCAATGGTTATCCAAATGTGATTTGAAGATTGGGACAGAAGCGTTGTTATGTGCAGCACAGGAACAGGCCATCAGGACAAATTATGTAAAGCATCATATAGATAAGACCAGTGAAAGCCCCCTGTGTAGATTATGTGGGAAAAAAGGTGAAAGCGTGCAACACCTAGTATGTGGATGTGAGAAATTGGCTCAGAAGGAATATAAGAGACGACACGACAATGTAGCAAAGAAAGTCCATTGGGAATTTTGTAAGAAGAATGGCTTAGAGCACACGGAAAAGTGGTATGAACATGTCCCAGAAGGAGTAGTAGAAAATGAAGAAGTTAAGGTTTTGTGGGATATTAATGTTCAGTGTGACAACGTGATAGAGGCGAGAAGACCAGACATAATTGTAATTGACAAGAAAGAGCGAAAGGGGCTAATCATCGATATTGCTGTACCAGCTGATGTAAGAGTGGAGGAAAAAGAAAGAGAAAAAGTAGAAAAGTATCAGGATTTGAAGAGGGAGATTGGAAGATTGTGGAAACTTAAAAAGGTGGAGGTTGTACCTGTAGTAATAGGGGCCCTTGGAAGTGTCACCAAAGGATTTGATAGGTGGATTGAAAAGCTAGGGATAACATTCAGTGTTGGAGTGGTGCAAAAGACTGCGTTGTTGGGAACTGCAAGGATATTGAGGAAGGTACTGGAAATGTGAAGAAGAGATTAATTCCGTTAGCCCTTGGTCATTTGTTGTGACTCGCCTAATGGAAGTAATTACGCCAATGACAACAGCCAGAACATGATGTTGAACAAAGATGATGATAATAATAATAATAATAATAATAATAATAATAATAATAATAATAATAATAATAATAATGATAAATAGCGTCGGGGCTGCCACGGAGAAAGATCTTGCGCCGTAGGTTTTAAATTTAAAACTGGAATAGATGAGGTATATGGAACAAGAAGGTCACGGTTGTACGAAGGTTCATTATGTGCACACACCATTTTCACAGATTTCATGAGGGGCTCCCAGGTGATCGTTATCTGTTTAATTCATCTTCGGGTGTAGCCATTTGCTAACCATCATGTTTTCAAAACACCGTTAGTCATCTCACCTTAAAAATCTGAATAGGTAAAAATTTAAAATGTAAATACCAATGATGCTCTTTGGTGGCTAGAGTTGCTGAGCGATTAAACCCTTCGTCAACAAAATGTTGGAGTAAGTTGAGCCAAATGACTCTGAAATGGCCCATACGCTCCTCAAGAAGGAATACTTTTATACCTTCTGCGTTTTCATTGGAATATAGGTTCAGAAAATAGAGAAAAGTAAAGTTGACGTTCTTGACAAAATTCAATATGTGAAGTGGTTTTTCTCTTCTCCAAATAGTTAATACTGAAACTCAATGGAACACCTTTCAAATAAGGTCAAGTTGTATCCGATGCTTGGCACATCCTGCCATATACGTTAAATTTTGTGCGTCGACGAGAAAAAAATGACGGTTTTCAATCTTTTCTGTACTAAACTTGGTAAACTGTGCTTTGTTATCAGTGTGTTGAATCATAAAACACTTGGATGCGGGTGCAAAGCACCACGGGTAAGAAAATTTGAGTGCGAGAAATGTTGTTTTTGAGTACGACGTCGCCGCACGTCCGTTCTCCGACCGAAATCACGTCTACCCATCTATGTGAACCAATGTGAAATGTTACACTTTGAAATCAGCGTTTGGATTTTTCAGGACAGCGAAATGAGCTGGCTGGCTTTGCCAATTTCCTAGTGTGTTGGGATGCTTACCATTAAGACGATCCATCCGGGTGGAAATTTTTAGTGCAAATATTCAATGCTGCAGCTTGTCCAAACGCGATATGGATATATCACAACTGAAATGTACTAGTATCAGTTGGAAAGCTCAAAAATGACGGAAAAAGGTTTATTGGTTGAGCAGATGCCCATGATTTCTGAAACGTTTCTCATGGAACGGTATTTACCATCTGATTTTCCAAACAGAATTTCGCGGTTTTCCGTGTAAATGGTAAAGATCCCTGGTCTACGAGTGAATAGTTCGTGCCGCTTGAGAAGGTTGTATTAAGAGCCACTGCCAGAGAGAACCAGGCAGGGGTGAAAGATGGGGGTCGGCCAATTGACTTCAAACTTTCACCATTTAATGCCTGTCCGAAATAATAAAGAAGAATGGTATTTATGGATTTCTCTGGTATTTGCTTTCTTACTTTGACCACCCCCCCTTGTTTTGGCCTTCATCGACCCCAAAGTCACGCTAAATATATGCCAAGTTTGATGCTAAATAAAACACATTTTTAGTGCAAATATTCAATGCTGCAGCTTGTCCAAACGCGATATGGATATATCACAACTGAAATGTACTAGTATCAGTTGGAAAGCTCAAAAATGACGGAAAAAGGTTTATTGGTTGAGCAGATGCCCATGATTTCTGAAACGTTTCTCATGGAACGGTATTTACCATCTGATTTTCCAAACAGAATTTCGCGGTTTTCCGTGTAAATGGTAAAGATCCCTGGTCTACGAGTGAATAGTTCGTGCCGCTTGAGAAGGTTGTATTAAGAGCCACTGCCAGAGAGAACCAGGCAGGGGTGAAAGATGGGGGTCGGCCAATTGACTTCAAACTTTCACCATTTAATGCCTGTCCGAAATAATAAAGAAGAATGGTATTTATGGATTTCTCTGGTATTTGCTTTCTTACTTTGACCACCCCCCCTTGTTTTGGCCTTCATCGACCCCAAAGTCACGCTAAATATATGCCAAGTTTGATGCTAAATAAAACACATTTCGCATCATTTCTGGGGACTCATGTCAGTTCAGTGTTTGTGTTGTTTACTGGTTATATTCCGTTCTTCGAGCACAAAATTCCAACTTTTAAAAAAAGCGAATTTTTCTAAGATTTTCGAAATTTTGTGCCATGCGCGAAAATGGCGTATGCTAATTTTGACCTAATTTGAGAGTGACTTTTCTCAGAGGTGCGGCGTTTTTTCCAACAGTCTCACGATAGTTTGCAAGTCTAACATCTCTACTACTAAAATCCGTGAACTTTGACTTGAGCCGTTAAATTGTGTTTCCATGAACCATGCTAAATATTAGCAATGCACCGGTGCTTTTCATGGCAACGTTTGTAAGTGGTTTCCTTATTTAAATCATTGAACGTCTCTCAACTCTCGTAATTTATTGTCATATTGTAACTCATTACCGTTAGAATGCTGTTCACGATTTAAACACAACAGACTTGATACCTCACATTCTCTAAGATCAAATAAATTGCGATACCGCGAACAGTAGCCCAAGTTTCCCGCGAGGTTATAGCAGCTTATTTTCTCAGAATAAAATGGTCGGCCTTGGCTAAAATTTACTGTTTTGGTATATAGAGCATTATCTTAAACTGTGATCCAACTTCAAAGTATTGCCTTTTAATTCGAAATAATCAAGATTGGCTGTCAATCGTACAGAGGATCGATTATCGATGGCGATTACGTTGCACGATATCAACAGGTGTTCAATTTTTATGATGTCCCGCAAGGAGCGTTTATTGGCGAAACTATCAATTCAAACACTTAACTTTTTTTAAGGCAATTTTATTTACAGGACGCAACATTTACACTAGCTACATGCATTACTGATACGTATACTATACTTTCGTTTACACTTGCGCAATTGTTGCTTGCACATCTTATATTTAAACTGTTTATACATTCACTAGTAAGAATACATACATTACAATACAGCCACTAAGTTAAATTATGGTTGGTTAGTAACATTGCTCTTATTATTACAGATAATCAAAACACAACAGCAGCAACTGCTGTTTCTTTAAGAATTTCAAGTTTTCTGGTAATGAACGAAAGAAAGGTGTGAAAATCCAAAACATCTCCGCGAAGGCTTGTGCAGAAAATGCCATAATTGGCTATTAGTAAACAATAATTTAGGAATTGCCAATGCTTCGTCCTATCATGCCAGCCGTAGAGTATATGGCTTGTGGATAATGCTATTGTTTCATTTGCTTTTTGGTACCACCAGTCTTGAAACTGAACCCAGAAATCGATTATTAGTGAACAGTTTATTAGCAGGTGGTGCACCGTTTGTTCTTTTGCGTTGCATAAGTTGCATATGAGGGTTCCTGAAATGCCGTCTCGATAAAGTGTAGCACAGGTTGGAAGCACGTTGTGAATGACTTTATACTGAAACATTATTATTTTTACTTCATTGGTGACTGCAAATGGCATAGATAAACTTTCTGGATGGAATTTTCAGTAAATCCGTGGCGTATAATTTTGGGTTCGGCAGTGGGAGGAACGAAAATGGTGTTTAAAAGAGCGGAGTAAATAGAACTGGTTTTTAAGGTGTTGACAGTGGTATCATGTGTGTCTTTCAGAGTAGGGTTTTTCAGAATAGTTTTCCAATTTTTTGGGATTGCATTAACCAGGCCATACAGCTGTAGTACGTGGTGAACGGAACTTTTAAATTAAATGTTGTTGCAAGTTCATGTAACTTCAAAACCTCCTGATTTTGGTTCAATAAATCGCTTATCTTAGTAATGCCGGCGTCGTACCAATTTTTAATAAAAAACTGTTTTTTTTCCTACTGGAATATTCCTATTATTCCACAGTATTTCGTTTTTTCGTTTTTTTTTAACTCGCACCAATAATCCAACACTTTTTTTTATAAAATGTAGGAAGCTTATCATGAAGGTCTAGTATGCCTGTTGTACAGTTGCATTTTGTTAGGAAAGCAAGACCGCCATATTTGTACAAGAGCTGGTTAGGAATTATAAGGAGGCCCAACCTCGTTCCCAGAACCTTTTCCCTGGCTTGGGGGTGGGG
>OX419338.1:15899214-15931714 GCA_948470475.1 Galaxea fascicularis
CTATGTTATAAAAAAGGTATAGTTATAGCTACAAATGTTTTAACTAAGTCAAATTTCCTTTTGTTATACAGGAGACACGCTATACCTCTCTTCAGAGAAAAGGATGTCCATTTCTCTGAGAAAATGAGGATGATAATGATGGAATGGAATGGATTTACTCATACTCCTGTGACAAGCAGCGAGGTGATGAGGTAGCTGCATTAGGGCCCTCCGTAAACATGAGACATACAGGTACATGAACACTGTAGCTGTTAAAAGGCACATCAACTTGGATGTTTTTTTTATATAAACTTATAATAACAGTGGTGATATGCATTCAGTGTACATAAATTATATGAGTCTAATATTGCCAAAAAATGTGGCCAGTATAGCTGGTATGGTAATTCAGTTCCTCTATTTCTCTCGTAAATTTTAGGTGTTAGAGAGGGAGGCTTATTATTATTATTTTTTAAACAGGAAATGCAGTTTTAATCAGTGGGAGGTCCATAGTCCCCATTTCTGTTCTGTGGGCAAACAGCCCTGGGCCATAGCCTCCCCTCTCCCCGCCGAAGCCCGGGAGTAAACAACCAATGACCCCATTTCAGCGAATTATACTATTCCTTTTCATTAAGGGGAATACATTTCCTTCGCCGGAACTGTTAGCTTGGATTTTAAATCTCTTAGAGTTTTTGACCGTTGAGTGGTGATAAATGCAATGAAAAATGCAAAATTCATTTTCCTTTTCAGAACAGAGTCCTTCATTGTAAAGTATGTCGCCTTGTGGGAAGCATCAAGTAGCGCTGGCAAGTGGGTGCACACCTCGGCCAGACTGAAGAGGTGTGGGCCCATTGGCCCAAACACCAACCTACTGGTAAAGTAGGTCGGTCCTCCCTCTTGGGGGACTACAAAGTCTTCGTTATTGCAAACGTAAGTCATGATAAATTATCTTTGACGTAATGTGAGGTATGTTTTACTAACGACCAACAAATTCCCAATGTTTTCACCGAAGATAGGCGTAACTTCATCAACTGAAAAACATAACAAAAAAAAAACAACAACAAAAAAACACAACTTGGCATTCTAACAGCCTTGTAGCTGGGGAGACAGCAGGAGGAGGGGAGTACTCATTGCAAAATCTTGATCGAATGGGAAGTTGACAGAGAGATGAAATCAGAGCGGTATTAGTCTTTTTTTCTTCCTCGTTTCTTTGGTTCATTCTACTAAAACCAGACGATGATTGTTTCTGTTTGCGTGTGCTGCACACATCCCTTGGGGAAAAAAAAGCAAACGACTAAAACAATTTTTTTGTTGCCGGATGGTTAACGTGGCATGTTCCTTGTTTGTTAGGAATGACTTTTTCAACTTTGAAATTTACAGAGGGATTAATTAGTATCATGACACCTTTACTGTGGTTTGTGCCGTGACTAAAGAAAGTCTTGCCACCCCATTCGTTTCCCAGATAGGTTCAAGCTCTTTGGAGCAGTTTGATTCTTGCAAAAACATGGCATGATGATTTTGTTTGTGTAGCCAGCGAAAAACGGTTTGGCGTTTGATCGATTTATTGAGCCCTCTAATATTTAACGACAGGTATTTTAGGTCGAAGGCATTGGTAGTATTGACTGTGTTCAGTTTGTGTGAAGTATATATGAAATAATTCATATTTGTACTGCGGTTGTAGATGCAAGTGAAGAGTGATCATCGCAGTAAATTTTCCAATTTAAGCAACTGGACAGGAGAAGCCTGAAAAAATCAGGGCTTCAACGGGATTCGAACCCGTGACCTCCGCGATACCGGTGCGATGCTCTACCAACTGAGCTATGAAGCCGCACATTGGGAGCGAGGTCAATTTATTGAGTTCATATTTTCCCGCACAGTGAAGTGATGTGAAGTATATATGAAATAATTCATATTTGTACTGCGGTTGTAGATGCAAGTGAAGAGTGATCATCGCAGTAAATTTTCCAATTTGAGCAACTGGAAAGGAGAAGCCTGAAAAAATCAGGGCTTCAACGGGATTCGAACCCGTGACCTCCGCGATACCGGTGCGATGCTCTACCAACTGAGCTACGAGCCACACATAGGGAGCGAGGTCAATTTATTGAGTTCATATTTTCCCGCACAGTGAAGTGATGTGAAGTATATATGAAATAATTCATATTTGTACTGCGGTTGTAGATGCAAGTGAAGAGTGATCATCGCAGTAAATTTTCCAATTTAAGCAACCGGAAAGAAGAAGCCTGAAAAAATCAGGGCTTCAACGGGATTCGAACCCGTGACCTCCGGTTGTAGATGCAAGTGAAGAGTGATCATCGCAGTAAATTTTCCAATTTAAGCAACTGGAAAGAAGAAGCCTGAAAAAATCATTGGGAGCGAGGTCAATTTATTGAGTTCATATTTTATATACATACAGACCACAACTACATAGCACTTATGTAGAAATATGAACAACTTTGTCGTCTTGGTATGTCGTAAATAAAGCAGTAAATTAAGTAGGAGTTACTTGATACTGAAGTGGAATGTTCGAGATGTTAAACACAGTGTTTATATCAATAAAGAGAGATCTGTTGACTACCTTCGCGTCGCGACCGGCTTGTTTAGCGGCGAACATGGCTTTTATAAGGGTTTTCCTTTCTTTATGAATTTCCCGAGCAAAGTCTTGGGTGATATAGGCTTCACCATATCTGGCTGAGGATTTGAGCCGGTTTTTGACATTAAATACAGCAGCCCTGTCTTCTCTCACAACTAATCTTGCGATGATCGGGCGAGGGCGAGGAGGAGTAACGCCATTGTTTTGTAGTTTGCCAACACGGTGAACCGCATGGAATCGTATGTCCTCGACGTTCATTTTGACATCATTTTCAAGAACATCATAAATGATGTCCTGGCAATTTTCGCCTCGACTTTCGGGGATATTCATGAAACGCAAGTTTTCTCGTCTTGTATAGTTCTCGAGAGCGACGAGGTTCTCTTTGGCTTCTTCCAAAGCGGGTTTAAGCTTCTTGTTCTCGGCTTGGAGTTTTCTCAGATCAGCCTTTAGACTTTGTATTTCCTTCGTTTGCTCGTCCATCATATTTTGATGAGTGCTTTTTGAATCTTTGAGGGCTTTAGACTGTTGCTGTAGGTCCTCGATGCTTGCCCACGCGTCGTTCAGAAATTTCTCTAGTCCATTCAGTGTTGATTTGACGACATCAATTTCATGTTTGAATTCATTAGAAAGTTCAGAGATCTGTGTGTGTAGATTAGAGAAGTTGTCTTCCATACGCGATTCTATAGCAGTTAATTTATCGAGGAGTATTTCCATAGATTAGAGATAAGCGAGTCGGTCTCTTGGTTTCCCTCCATTTTTTCGCCCTTCTGTTTGTTTCGTTTCGGAGTTGGCTTTTCGGCGGAGCTTGAATAATAATAATAATAAATAATAAAAGTATTTATATACCGCTTATACTTTGCAGTGCTAAGCGCTTTACAATGCAAAAAAAAAAAAGAAAAAAATCTGGTTAAAAGGTAAAAGTCTAAAAATCATTACATATATATGTACATAATCACAAAATACAAAATAAAAACCTAAGATAGTTCATAAACTCGCTTAAAAAGAAAGGTCTTCAATTTGCATTTGAACTTATTTACATCATCGATCGATCTAATGTCAATAGGCAAATCATTCCAGAGTATTGGGGCAATGACTGAAAAAGCCCTAAAACCGTATGTCTTTAAGTTACAGGGCTTAATAGTAAGACGCCGTTTGTCTGAAGATGAACGGAGGTTCCTCGTAGGTTCATAAACATGGATTAGGTCAACCAAATAATCAGGAGCTAAATTGTTGAGTATCTTAAAACAAATGAGATTAATCTTAAAGATTATTCTTTGCTCCACCGGTAGCCAATGCAACTCCTTGAGAGTACCACTTATATGATCAAACTTGCTTAAGCAGGCAATCACACGTGCTGCAGCGTTTTGAACACTTTGAAGTTTGTTAATTTCATACTTGGGAAGACCATGTAAAAGCGAGTTGCAGAAATCCAGCTTTGAATTTACAAATGCGTGCACAAGAACTTCAGCCGTTGTGACATTAATGTATTTACGAATCTTAGCTATATTTCTTAGGTGGTAGAATGCCCCTTTAACTACGTTGTTAATATGAAAAGACATCGTCACAGTATTATCGAAAATGACGCCGATATTACGCGCCTTATTTGTAGGCTCTATGATACCAGTTCCTATTTTAATTGAAGGTAGCCGTGGGGGGAGTCTAAACCTAAAGTAGAGAATGAGAAGTTCCGTTTTGTCAGTATTTAATTTCAGTTTATTAGTAGTCATCCAGTTGGTGATGTCCATAAGACAGCTTTCAATCCGGGATATTATAGTGGTAAGATCATCCATATCACCACAACTGAAGGTAGTATATAGTTGAGTATCATCAGCATACTTATGGAAGTCCATGCCATGACAACGTATTTGGTCACCAAGCGGGGCCGTGTACAAGAGATACAGCAACGGAACCAACACGGACCCCTGGGGTACACCAAATCTGAGCCGACGAGCTGAAGATATAGATCCATCGATCTGGACTGACTGGGAACGATCAGTAAGATAAGACTGCAGCCACAAAAGCGCTTCTCCTGTTATACCAAACCTGGATCATAGTCTGTGTAATAAGATCTTATGATCAACGGTATCGAAGGCTGCTGATAGATCTAGCAGCAAGAGAACAACGCATTTCTTATCATCAATTGATTTAAAAATATCATTTTGAACACGTAGAAGCGCTGTCTCACAACTGTGGTGTTTCTTATAAGCAGACTGGAGACCTTCATTCAGATCATTATCACACAAATAATTCGTCAGACGAATGGCCGCAGCTTTTTCAATAACTTTAGACAAAAACTTCAGGTTAGATACTGGTCGAAAGTTAGAAAAAATTTCAAAGTCTAGGGACGGCTTCTTCAGCAAAGGAGACAACACTGCATTCTTCATGGAACTTGGCATAGAAGCTGAATTGAATGAGAAGTTTACGACTCTATTGATAATAGGTAGTAAATCATCAATACAGCAACGTAGAAGAGAAGCAGGTACAGGATCGAGAGAACACGATTTCGCGGCGATTTTTTTCACAAAACCAGAAAGTTCATCCTCTGAGGTAGGAGAAAATTCGCTTAATTCACATGAAGTTGTGGCGTAATCTATCAACGGAAAAGCAGAAGCATCAGTAACAGATAACGTATCAAGTTGATGCCTAATTGTCACAATTTTATCACCGAAAAAGTCAGCGAACTTTTCACATAATTCCTTTCGAGAGCCACAGAATGGATAGTGGTTTTGAGGCTTACGATGCAGCATACGGTCTAAGGTGTTAAATAAAACTTTGGGATCCGATTTATTTTCATTGATAAGCGAAGCGTAATAACTCATCTTTGAAGACTTCAAGAGCTTACGAACTCGACTACACTGATCAGCATATTGCAGTCTATCTGCTTCAGTTCCAGACTTACGCCAACGCCTTTCCAGTTTACGACGTTTGCGTTTTTCTGCGGCAATTTCCTCACTATACCACGGCGCAGATGGACGAGGTGTTACAAAGCATGTTTTCAATGGAGCATGCGCGTCCACAACCTTGCCCAATTCCCTATCATATTGATCACATAAATCATTCACATTGGATGCAGGTAAGGAGAAAAGTGTGGAAGCCATGACATCGTTGCGAAATTCAATTGGATCAACACCACGAATTTTCCGGTATTGTTTTTTAACTTTTGGTGGGCGTGGCTTGGTAAGTGATAGTATTGAATGAATAGCTGAGTGATCCGACAAATGAGGATTCAAGGTTGACCAACTCTCAATAATGTCATCACACGCTCGGGTGATCATCAAATCAAGCGTGTGATTATCCTTGTGAGTAGGACCAGAAACATGTTGAATTAAATTATGAGAATCGAGTAAATCCTAAAACCTGGACGCCAGACTATCGGTGCGATCGTCAACATGGAAATTAAAATCTCCCGTCAATAAAAGATGACCACTAGCTATCGCTAAATGCTCAAGCAAAATAGGAAATTCGTTGAAAAACATAGTCGCAGTGAGCCCATTCTCTGTAGACGGTGGAGGACGATAGAGTACACCAATTCTAACAACAGTAGCGGGTGTTCTTAGCAAGACCTCCATGTATTCAAAAAATACGAAACTGTTTACATCTTGTTTCTCAATCTTGTAGCATTTCTTGTACAGTAGACCAACACCACCACCACAATTATTCACTCGAGGAATATGCATAAACGCAAACCCCAGAGGACAGAGTTCATTTATAATGTTCGCCATTTGTTGATTATTCAAGTCTAGCCAAGTTTCTGTTATCGCCAACAGGTCTATTTGATTCTCAACCACATAGTCGTTCAAAAACATAGCCTTCTTTCTGATAGAACGAGCATTCAATAAAGCGAAGCAAATCAAATCAGAACGTACCGTTTGAATAGCACGGGCAGGCTGAATGCATATAAGATTATTAAAATTAACACCGCCGCACCTTGAAAGAGGTTTGTTATGTCCCGCCATGCTGTAGATAGATGAAATTCTACAAGGTGCAGATAAGCCATGGTTACTCGGAGTAGCTTGGTCACAGTTTTCACATTTATCCGGACCAGGGTTTAAACACACATCTCCGCTGATAAATAAACGAATTAAATGGAAGCCAGAGACGGAGCGAGAGTGGTAGTTGATTCTCGAAGAGAAGTAACCTTTCCCACGTGCAATATGGATGATTAGCCGATTGTGGTTCCACGGACAAGAAGCATAGCCACTCGTTTTACTCTCCGCGATATCATCACCAAATGAACAGCTGTTGACCAAAGACGCTTCATGGTAGCCATCATATCCATGATTAAAAAATTTCAAAGGCCAAAAAGCGATAAGAATAAACAGAAATACAGAGCGGCGGAACTTGAAGAGCTTGAACTTGACGAACGTTCCGAATGCTTTGACATGAGTATCGGCAGCCAAAACGACAAATGTTTTACACACTTACCCGTGTGCTAATGTTAAAAGAATGTCACTGGTAGCATTTAGGCGAGCCTTGATGGCCGGTTATGGCTCCTCTCAACTGCGGAATCACAGAGCGCGGGAAACACGTCCGTCGGCCATGATTCCTTTCCAGGCTCCCCCGAATGTTTTCAAACACTTACACTGTAGTACACGGAATTGCCAGGAAAGGAGTATAATCATTTGCAATTTACAAATCCCTGCAGGAATTGGATAGACCAAATTTTCAAACACAACGCAGACATGTTTATTTTGCTTGACCTCGTGCCCCCCTCGCGCGCGCGCTCATGGGAAATTTAAACAAAACCTGGAGCGAGGCTGCGACCGGAAGTGGCCTCTCCATCCTCCTCGCCGAGTGAATTACAAAGAACGAACTCCTTAGAAAACAGTTCCTAGGTTCAACATAACAACAACAATAAGCAATCTTTGAGCGAAGATGTCTTAAACGTTTACTGTCCTCAGAGCTCTACTGTTCATTTAATCAAGCAGACGCTTCCAACAAGCACAGCTTAGCAGCTGGGCGCATCAAGATTCTGCCATACGCACTCTGTCATCACTCCCTGAGAAAGTCTTGAGAATCCGTCCTAGAGGCCAATGCGAGCGAGGAGCATCATCATTCTTCTGGAGGATCAGATCCCCTTCTTGTAAGTTTCGCTGTTCTTTATTCCACTTAGAACGGGTAGTCAGGCTAGGTAAATACTCCTTCCGCCACCGACGCCACAGCATATCAGCGAGCGCTTGCGCCATTCTCCACCGCTTGCGGCTGTTAACTTCTCGCTCCTCAAATTGATCTGGAGGGCTGTTAGGAGATGCTCTTCCAATCAGAAAGTGGTTTGGTGTTAATGCTTCATAGTCATTCAAGTCGTCACTGACTGAAGTTAGCGGGCGGCTATTTAGTACAGCCTCAGTCTCAACAAGAACTGGCATAACCTGGTCATTAATGACAGTCTTCATGGCTCTCTTAACTTGCTTCACCAGTGACTCAAAGATTCCTCCCATATGAGGGGAAGATGGTGGGTTAAAATACCATGCAATCCCTTGCTGGGCTAGCTCACTTGCGACGCTTTCTTGATTTAATGACTTCAGTGCTTCCTCTAGTTCTCTCTTAGCTCCCACAAAATTGGTTCCGTTATCGGAACGCAATGTCCTAGGATTGCCTCTACGGCTTCGAAATCTCCTCAAGGCCATGATAAACGAATCAGTACTTAAGTCTCCTGCTAGCTCTAAATGGACCGCGCGGGTGGTTAGACAGGTAAAGATACATCCCCATCTTTTTCTCGGTGCTTCTTCCTTTCTTAACATTCATAGGACCACAATAGTCCACACCAGTGTTTGTAAACGGAGGCTCAAAAAGTGCAAGTCGCTCTCTGGGCAAGTCCGCCATTGCAGGCACCTTAGGCTTGGTTCTTCTTCTCCTACAGTACAGGCAATCATTAACGATCTTCCTAGCAAGTGACTTTCCTTGTGGAATCCAGAACTGCTGACGCACAAGGGCTAGAGTATGTTCTCTCCCAACGTGTATATGCTTCTCATGAAGGTTTTGTACTACGAGTTTTGAAATTGGATGTGATGGGGAAAGAATCACTTGGTGCTTTGCCTCAAATGGTATAGGAGCTTTGTTGAGATGGCCTCCAACTCTGATAACTCCGCCAAAGAAAATAGGCTGCAGTGGCAGTAGTGAACTGTTGTGGGGTAGCGCCCTGTTGGCTTGAAGATCTTCATAGTCTTCTTTGTACGACTCAATCTGTGCTAACTGGCATAAGGCTAGAGAGGCCTCTTTAAGATCATTGGCGCACAACATTTTCCCTTGTCGCTCTGAGGGAGGACATTGCTTCCTCACTTTACACTTTAACTTGAACTTGTACCTCATCTACCATGCGTACACGCACACTAGCTTCTTCCAAGAAGAGTGCCTCTCCCACGCTACCATACTCACACTGGATGTAGCGGACGTTGTCAGGACTGAAGCCTTGACTTCCAGCTGACTGTCGTCAAATTCTGCTTTCTTTTCACTCCTTGGCCACTGGTCTTTAGAGAGCATGAGGAAAGTGGGGCCACTGATCCACCGACAATCAGGGGTCAAATCACACATTTCGATCCCTCTTGTGCAGTCATCAGCAGCATTCATTGAGCCTGGCACATGGTGCCACTCCTTACCATCAGAGGTAGAGGTAATTTCAGCAACTCTGTGCGATACATAAACGCTGAATCTTCTGTGATTGTTCCTAATATAGTGGAGCACAATCTCTGAGTCACTCCAGAGGTACGTATCGTCAACTTCGAAGTCGATTTCTGTCAATATCTTCGACTTCAGCCTGACTGCTATCACTACAGCTTGCAGTTCCAGGCGTGGTATAGTCAAGGACTTGATCGGGGCTAGCCTTGTCTTACTCATGATGAAACTCACATTTACACGTCCATGACTGATTGTTCGGAAATAGGCTACGGTTCCATAAGCCATCTCTGAGGTGTCACAAAACACATGTAGTTGCACATCTTGGCATTCGTCACGGTGGAATCCATACCACCTGGGAACCGCAATAATCTGAGATGACTTCAAACCATCTTTCCAGCTTTGCCAGCTCCGAAGAATTTCATCAGGTAGCTCTTCGTCCCAATCAGTTTGACGTCTCCACAGCTCCTGTATGATCAGCTTTGCCTTAATCACATATGGCGCAGCCAAACCGAGGGGGTCAAACACGCTACTTGTGGCACTCAATATTCCCCTCTTGGTGTCAGGGAAGCCACTCTTCACCGGTTGCAGACATAGGAAATCTTGTTCCGTGTACCACTTGACACCAAGGGCTCTTTCTTGTGGCAACTCATTACGATCAAGATCAACAGTATCACATGCCACTTCAGAGGAGGGGATCGCTGTCAGGACCTCTCGGCTGTTCGACATCCACTTTGTGAGTCTGAAGCCTCCTGTTGCTAGGACGTTAATTAGCTGCTTGGCTAGGTCGGCAGCTCCATCGGAATTTGGTTTCGAGGATAGAAGATCGTCCATGTAAAAGTTGCGTAAGACTGTACGGACTGCTTCCTCATTGAAGTCCTTTGACTGATCAAGGGCAGTTCTTTGTAATGCATAGTTGGCACAACAGGGTGAGTCGACCGCACCAAAAACATGCACTGTCATTTGGTACTCATCTGGTGGTCTAGCTTCATCTAAATCTCTCCACAGAAAACGCAGCGAGTCCCTGTCTTCTTCACAAACTCCAACCTGATGGAACATCTGTTCCACATCCGCCGTAATACCAATCTTTCCACTTCTAAATCGCAACAGGATTCCTACCAAATTATTGAGCAAGTCGGGACCAGTGAGCAGGTTGTCATTCAGGGAAACTTTGTCATACCTTGACGCTGCATCAAAAACTACACGAACCTTCCCTGGTTTGTTGGGGTTTAGTACCGCATGGTGAGGGAGGTACCATGTTCTTGAGGTCGTTTTCCTTGACTCCTCAGGTGTCAATTTCTTAGCATGTCCTTTACTGATATAACTGTTAATCACGTCCCGGTACTTTCTTGCCAGCTCTGGATTCTTCTTAAGCTTCCTTTCAGTAGAATGGAGACGCGAAACGGCCATAGCACAATTGTTGGGCAAACTTGGCTCCGCCTTTCACAACAGTGCTGTTTTATAGTGGCCTTTCTCCTTCACTGTGCTGCTTTCTAATATTGACAACGCTCGTCTGTCTCCAACTGATACGCCAGAGTCAGACGGGGCTTGCTTGGTAGCATAGGAGTCTATCTCCCAAAACCGCTCAATTTGGTTCTGCAGTTGAGCTTGTTGATCAGTTACAAGGAAATTGGCATTGATTGTGTCACAGTGTTCATTGTCCACATTTCCAAACAGGGTCCACCCCAAGGGGGTTTTTACGGCAATGGGTTCATCCCATCGCCCTTGCCGAACGTCCAGGTGAATCAGTAAGTGAGCCATGTCAGATCCAACGAGAACCTTTACATCGCTGCCATCGAGTTCAGGAAGGTCAATGTTCAACAAATGATTGCATTGTTCAGTCACCCTTTCCTTCGACACCTTGACGGATGGGACATTGAGTCTGTCAATCACCCATGCTCCCTGTACAGAAATCGGTTGAGGGTGGACTTTAGATGACAAGGAGGAACTCACTCGGCTTACATTCTGGATCTTGGCATCAGATCCAACTGTGTTTAGACTAATCTGGTGTGTCTCACCACCAAGCCGCAGGCGGTCTGCTAAGTCCCTTCTGATTAAGGTGGAGTCGCTCCCAGCATCAAGGGCAGCATATGTGTCAACTACACGATGAGGACCATGTATTTGAACCGGCAGGACTTGCAGGAGGACCTTTCTCCGCGGCTCAACGCTCACTTGATTGATGCTTCTCGGGACTTCAGATGGAACTTGAGGAGAGCTCGTACTGGGTACCTGCGTCTGAGCATTCTCCTTTTGAAAGATTGGTGACCGTACATCAGTGCTTTCGCAGTGAGCTGAAATATGACTATGTGAGTCGCTTTGATGATCTTCATGCAGGAGAGTGTGATGAGGTCGGTTGCAACGCTCTCTGAGACAACGGTTGGTACTTGGACATTCTTTCGATTGATGGTTTGCTTTCAGGCAATTAAAGCAAAGTCTATGTTCCCATACAACTTGTTTCCTCTCCTTCAGGGCTTTGGACTTAAAAGCAGGACAGAAGGCAACACGGTGCCTGTCTGAACAAACAACGCACTTCTGTTCATTAGGATGGGCTGAGTTCCCACCCTCCTTGCTGTAGGGCTGGATTTGAACTGCCTTTGGAGGTTTGGTAGTTGTAGCGAGAGAATGAAGCTTCAGATTTGGTCTCGTATACGACTGCTTCTTGTTCCACTCTTCCCATATGAAATCCTCAAGCGGGTTGAATAGGGTGTCAACTCTTTTGCAAAGCCACCTTTCGAACCCTATTAAGGTAGCTCTCTCAGTATGACCATCAATATGTTCGTACCATCTCACTCTGAGGTTAATGGGTAACCGCATTGTGGCCCTGCTTAGATACTCTGGTGTTAAAAGTATAGCAGACTGACCCATCTTTACACACCAGGTGGTGCAAGCTTTCACTTGATAATAATAATCACGCAATGCCTGTCTATCATGTGAAGTCACAACAGAGTTATCAAGCATGTTCTTTAAGTAGGCTGATGCCACACTGCTGGGGTTCCCAAATTGTCGTTTTAGTATTTTGAGGGCTGTTGAATAACTATAGCCAGTCACACCCAAACTTTCCACTGCTTTCTTTGCTTCACCGCTGAGATTTTGAAAGAGATAGGACATTCGATCCGAGTTAGTCAGTGTCATCTTATTATGTATCTGGTCACGAAATCGCTCTATAAACTTGGGCCACTCAATCGGCTTGCCTGTAAACTTGAAAAGCTCAAGGGGAGGCAAGCGTTGCTGCTCCTGTGCTCGGAGCAGAGCTATACCAGAGTCTGTCTGTGAGCTACTGAGATTTGCCGTAAAGACAGTCTCCTGACCATCTACCAGCCTGTCAATGCAATCGATTGTTGGGGCGAGTACACGTAATGACACGAAGATGCTGTATTTGTTTGAAGATCTGACACTAACTCAACAGGGGTGATTACAGGCTGAGATACATATTCACTTCCTTGGCTGAACGGGTATGGCTGAGTTGGCTTTAGGGTAGAACTGTAAGTTTGCATATTGGATTCACTGTCTTTAATAAGGGGTGTCTGAACTGCGGTTGATGTGCACCCACAGCCGTTAGGTGCATAAAACTCTAAGACCTTTGGCGGTAAACACTTAGCTGTTGCATTAACTGGGGTATCTGCATGCGAGGCGACAACTTGTTTGTCATATTGCAGAGATGTATGATCTGACGTTTTGTGTTCTTGGGAAACATATCCCGAAGTCATTCCAGGGTTCACTTCAATACATGGGTTTGAAAATTCATTCATACTTTCAGCACCAGTATTCACATTAGGACTTGAAAATAAACAATGTTTCATAGATGTTACAGTTTCACCGACCTTGTTGTCTTGATTCTTTTCAGCGTTTCTTTCGGTAACGTCTTGCCCTATTATTTCGTGTTCGAGTTGGGCTAATTCGGCTTTATTCTGGGCTGAAATGACTGCCTTTTCGCTCTCTCTTTTCTTTCGAAGGAGCTCCAACTCCCGTTTCCGATATTCAAGTTTTAACTCTAAGTCGCGGTGAGCCATTTCTTCACGGAATTCCTCTTCACGGACCTCATTTTCTCGTTTCACTTGTTCGGCTAACTGTTTTGCCTGTAGGTTGGCGACGGCAGCTTTCATTCTAGCTTCTCGCTTTCTCTTAGACGAGGACGAGGACTTTGACCTCACGGAATCATTCTGACTTGAAACTTGACTTATCGAGTGTTCAGGACTTACTTCTGGACTGTTTCGAAGCGGGGATAACGCAAATTCATCCACCAAGTGCCACGTACTTTTGAGGCTCATCCTCAGGCGGCTGGTTTCTTGTATCCGGCTCGAAAGGACCAATTTTGGATAGACCTGATAAACATAATTTTCAAACACAACGCAGACATGTTTTATTTTGCTTGACCTCGTGCCCCCCCTCGCGCGCGCGCTCATGCGAAATTTAAACAAAACCTGGAGCGAGGCTGCGACCGGAAGGGGCCGCTCCAGGAATATTTTCTATATTATTATAGGGCAGAATAATCAGCTGGTATCTGACCAACTGTGTATATCACACAGTGAACAGTCATCATTTCCCGGACGGTATTCCACAATTATTCTATTATGTATAGCTGTTAGGGTTTCTTGAGATAGCAGAAGTTCCGCAGAGGCAAAAGTTGCTTATATTACAAGCCGTACGTTTTTATAAGTTGTATCATTAATTGGATGCTGTTCACAATAAGCGTATGGAAAATACAGAATGCGGAATTGCTGAAAGCCAGAATCCGGAAAGCCGGAAAGACGGAATGCCGGAAAAAATAGCAATTGAGAAGGATATATTCTTTTATCAGCAAAACTATAGAATCAATGTGTTCTGCTTACATAAGTTTCGAAAAAAATACGGAACGGGGGGGAGGGGGGGGGAACGTATTCTGCATGCTTAGTACCTAGGGTGTTATTCTTTCCGGTCTGGTGTTGCAATGGTAGCTCTGAGATAGCACATCAACTTTCACATACAAATTTGTGCATTTTGAGTTGCATGCATGCATGCATACGGGATTTACAAAGGTTCAAACAATTTCCGAATCTTGTCCCCTTTTCTGTGGAGAACGAATTGGAGTGAGTTCATAGGTCTTTTGAACGCTTGTTGATATCGTGCAACGTGATCGCTATCGATAATCGATCCTCTGTACGATTGACAGCCAATCTTGATTATTTCGAATTAAAAGGCAATACTTTGAAGTTAGATCACAGTTTAAGATAATGTTCTATATACCAAAACAGTAAATTTTAGCCAAGGCCGACCATTTTATTCTGAGAAAATAAGCGGCTACTGTTCGCGGTATCGCAATTTATTTGATCTTAGAGAATGTGAGGTATCAAGTCTGTTGTGCCTAAATCGTGAACAGCATTCTAACGGTAATGAGTTATAATATGACAATAAATTACGAGAGTTGAGAGACGTTCAATGATTTAAATAAGGAAACCACTTACAAACGTTGCCATGAAAAGCACAGGTGCGTTGTTAATATTTAGCATGGTTCATGGAAACACAATTTAACGGCTCAAGTCAAATTTCACGGATTTTAGTAGTAGAGATGTTAGACTTGCAAACTATCGTGAGACTGTTGGAAAAAAACGCCGCACCTCTGAGAAAAGTCACTCTCAAATTAGGTCAAAATTAGCATACGCCATTTTCGCGCATGGCACAAAATTTCGAAATTCTTAGAAAAATTCGCTTTTTTTAAAAGTTGGAATTTTGTGCTCGAAGAACGGAATATAACCAGTAAACAACACAAACACTGAACTGACATGAGTCCCCAGAAATGATGCGAAATGTGTTTTATTTAGCATCAAACTTGGCATATATTTAGCGTGACTTTGGGGTCGATGAAGGCCAAAACAAGGGGGGGGGGGGGTGGTCAAAGTAAGAAAGCAAATACCAGAGAAATCCGTAAGTACCATTCTTCTTTATTATTTCGGACAGGCATTAAATGGTGAAAGTTTGAAGTCAATTGGCCGACCCCCATCTTTCACTCCTTCCTGGTTTTCTTTGAGAATGACTCTTAAATAGCACTGTCTTCGTTCTCGTGTTACGGGAAATGATGTTTTGCCGGTTCCGATTCAACAACATTTAGCGCTGAGATTTGAGCCAAGTTATCATTACTAAATCAAGGATAATTATTTAGGATCTAAAAAAGCGATGGAAGTTTACTAAGTCGTGAAGACAGCAGCCTGCAAGTCGTTTACTTGAGTCATTTTAGCCTTGGCCTTGGCCCTCCCTTCCTTCGTCTTTGTCTGCTGAAAAATCGGGTCTACAATTCGGACTCGGCCGTCTATAGGAAGTCATCTTGTCTAGTGATTCTTCCTTAATCAGACACAAAGGATAAATTCAGATACAATTGTACATTTAAGGCTTTTTACAAAACAAACATTTTTATTCGCCATGACTAATTAATTTCCTGAGTTAGTTATTTTGGGTATGAAGCTGAATTCCAATTTAGTTGTGGGACTGCTCGCCTCGAACTGTACTGGTAACAACAGGAATGACAAACGTGTTGTTGGAGTCCAGGCGTTCGAGCAGGTTTTAAGCCGGATATTGAAGACTAATGATGACCGTGTCTTTTCTTCTCTATCTTGTCGTTACTTGGTTGACTTCCCGCCACACACGGAGACTGTTTGATCTGCAAAAGGGAAAAAATATACATATGCAATCTATTTAAAAAAATCAGAGCTTGTCGCAAAAATGGCATGTAATGTGATGCAATACATACAGTGCACTTGGACGCCGGTTGTGTTTCACAATACAAAATTGCACAAACGGCAATTACCACCGAAGAAAGTTATGAACAAAGTGCCTTGTTCTCAACTTGCATATGTAAAGCTGTGCCCTTTTGAGGGGAGTTTGAAGAGAGTATGAGAAGCCTACGCAAATATCTTTGTCGTTTACGGTTCGTATGTACGAGCAAAGGACCCTCCCCCTGGTCGGTCAACTTTCGGACAGAACGTTGCGAATTTTGAAAGGTCTTGTTTTATTGATTTTCTCAATAGAGGAATCCCTGGAAAACTTTACCAACTTAATACGTCCAAAGTAATTTAGTCTTACCTCGACCTCGTGCGTTTTTGAATCGCGCAGAATGCCTTTAAATTTGTTTGGGAGACATTTACTTACTGTGCGGCAAAAATTGTAGATAAATTTCGAAAGCACTGTTCACTGTTTTTGTGTTGTTGTTTGCTTTCCACGCCACACAGGTCATTTCACCTTTTTTTTTCTGTAGATGTGATCATTTTCAGTGAAAGACACTGTACTTTGCGGTGAAGACTGCTATTTGTGTTCAGTTCTGCTAGGTAATATTTGAATTTGTCAATGAGATCAATTCAAATCGCATATACGGATGTTACCCTCCCTCTCTGTTGTTTATTGCACTCTTCGAGATACTGGGTAGTATTCACCTGTTATAATGTTTGTTTTGTTCCTTCGAGGTGGCCTTAACTTTTGAGTCTTAAGATACTTATAGGTTTGATTATTAAGGTATTGGAAGCATAGACGGCAAAGTAGTGAAGTTCAGGAGTAAAAGCAGGTATCATTTAGTTGTGTTAGGTTACCTTAAGGGAGACGACTGCAAGCGGCAAGCGTAGTTTTGCTGACCTCGTCGAACCCCCCATCCACCATACACATTTTCAACTTTAAGAAAACCGTGAGGACAAGTCCCATCTTCCTCGTTATTTTCAGCTACTAGGCAGGCAAGCCAGTTGCTATTGGCCTCATTACCCACACTACGACTGAGTTGTTACTACACTAAGATTAGCATAACTCAAACAGTTAATGGTTCATTTTCTGCGCCCCGTTATCACTTGAACAAGCAATGCACGTAGAGAAGGGATTTTCTTTCATGGTGGCCAAGAGGTTCTCTTTGGAATGTGGCGCAATCGCACTGTTAACAAAACATGTTGTTTTCATTCGCCTTGATGGATACTATGATGAGAGGATTTATTGGTATTTAGTTGTTTTGCTTTCGCTGATAAAGAATATAAAAGCCAACGTAGAAAATATTTAGTCTTTTGTTGCAAGTTCAATAATCCGTGAACTCAACCTGTTGTTAGTCACTGAAGCGTTAACTGTTCTGTAAGATCATAACTGTAATAAGCATTCAAGCTGTTATTCAACCTGTTAGAAGCCGTTATCCACCTGTGTAACTTTTGAAAGTAATTAGTGTTGTAAACGAGAAATTCCGTTATAGCCAGTCACTACTTTACAATTGTATCAGATAACGGTTAGTTATGAGTTTTTAATGATGTGACTTCATCACCAAGATTGTGGTTGTCGCATAAATAGAAGTGCATTGTAGATGTTTCTTTGGTTACATCCGGGGTGAATTCTTAGTTACACCCTTGGTTATGTTCGGGCTATGCCCTTGGTTGTATCCTTGGTATTAAACCCTACGTTGGAGCCAAAGTTCTGTGTGGATTTACTGTCTCAAGGATAGGCGTTCGTCGTAATAGATCGCGGCCTTCCCGCAGCCAGCGAGTTCCCCAGGAAGAAGCCTTTCCCAAAGAAGTTTTTATAGAGTTTTCCTGTTCTGTCCGATTGTCCGTCAGTGAAGCCATCAAAGACCGTTTTCACAATACGTATCTGCAATCCCACTATCTGGAAATATATCTTGAAATAGTGGCGTCAGTTCATCAGCAGGGGGAGAGGAATATCAATCCGAACCAACATGGCGGCCACTTTCACTTCTAGACGGGTGACTGTCAACTCAAGGCCGGGTCGCTTGATGCCAAGAATGGTACCTTTCTTTGAGTAGATCCAGCCTCCACATTTCTTTTGTTGTTTTCTGTCCAAGCGTGCCTTGTTATATCCTTTTCCCCCTAAAATGTACAACTAAACGTCAAGGCGCTCACCGAACGCCGTATGCATCATTGAACACTTACAATAGTTCAGAGCCAAAAACAGAGCACCTTTTTTTCCAAAACTGAAGCCTCTGCGTTCTTCTCGGGTAGTTTCGTTGAATTCATTCAACTTTGCCCACAAACGTTGCATCTCATGGAAAGATTTTCGAGTATTCGTGTGATCGACAACTGTTTTCTTTTTTCGGTGTTCTCTTTCCCTGCATTTCTTTATTTTCTTTCACTTTTTATCCAGGTTCTCAATCATAGGCCGCAGAGGTTTAATGAAACAATTTTTTTTCTAGGGCTTGCCTTGCTGGCTATTTATAACTTCATATCCAGCGCTCCCTCGTAGAATAATTGTTAGATAACGTCCTTCTTTTCGTCTATATGTTAGATCACCAAGTATCCGGTTCTTGCTCAAGCGTGGTGGCAGACACAGACTGGGCCGCTTGTCTCCAAGGGGACTCATGTCCACTCAACTTCATTAAACTTGACGACGACAGAGTGTGGCCCAGGGAAAGTTTGTTGTCTGATGAGGCCAATATTCGAAATCAGCGTAAGCAATAAAAATAGCACAATGTTCAAAACAAATCAAAAATCCAATTACTAATAATCTGTATCGGGAAGTCAAATTTTTGACTCTAATGTACAGCATAATTATGCTCTCAACAATGTTCTTCATCTTTATCTTGGAAAATATCATTGTTTTCTTTGGACAGGTCGTAGACGCGCCGTGTACAATTGGAGGCGTGTCAGGAGAAAACGACGCTGTTGGCAAAAACAGATACAAAAAACACCATTAATTTCTTTAAAAATAATAAAAGAGAGTCATTGTTTTCTACAACTTAAGTTTTATGTCAAGTCCATGATGTCTGTAGGTATGCATGCACGTACGCTGGCCACTGACTTACCTAGCAACCATACTCCCTTTAGCTCAGTGGCTAGAGCGGCTTCTAAGCACTGTACAGAATGCTGAATGGCGGGGAGGGGGGTTGTCCTCCTTCCTGCCACTCCCCTTACCACGTATCCTGTATCATCTGCTCTCATCAGTCTCTTGCCGGTCTATTCTCACACAGAAGTAAGCGGATAGTTGAAGCCAGGTTTCATTTATTATCGTGCAGGACATTTGGTAGGTGTTCCGTTTTCAAGGTTCAAATCCCCGAAAATCTAGGATCATGCTAGATCCAGTTCAAATATGGCCTATTTAGGAGGACCTCGAGAATCTCGTTGAGACAATATAACGCATTGTTTTCTATTTTTATCAACCATTGTTTCTGCCCCGCGCTCCCCTGTTCGATCAAAGCCGCCACCAGCTTTTGAGACAGGTTGCCATGCCTCCCTCCTTCCCCGGGATACCGCCAAGACAAGTCCAGCTCTTCGGACCCTGGGGTGGGGAATGGCTTGAAGCGGTCTTGTCCCCGGAGTTAGGGAGCTGGGAAGTCGAAAAAAACTTCTTTTTGTTCTTCTGAAGTACTCCACCTCTCGGTTGACACGATGGCGCAAGACGACGTCGAGAACACCGAATACCGGTCTACGAAGTTAAATATTCTGACCAGGATATTTATTGAGTACGCGACAGATATTCAGCGGTATATGTAATTCCAGCTATTATCACGTGCAACATGACCACATTTGGACATTGTCAGAATGTGTTGAATAATAATTAACAATTACATTATGAGCTCTATATATCACAGAATAGATTGCGAGTAGCATAGCCAATCAGAGACCGGCATTCCTGATAGAACGCTAGCAGATTAATATTAATTTTGGATAGACGTCACTTTACGGTAGCCGAAGTAAAAATTATGGTAAATACGACCGTGGAATTAGCGCGATGTCACTCTAATTTTCTCTTTCCATTAATACTTCGGCATTGTAAAAGCTTTAGCGATTCCATCCATCTATAAAGTGCTTGAGGAAGTATATTTGAAAAAAAACTAGCTGATGTTGCAATATACTAGTTGATTAAGCTTCGCGCAGTGAAGAGTGTAGAACCAAAACGATGATTGCTGTTAGCTTTGGTAAGAATTGTCGACAGTTATGAAAGAATCGTAAACCTATTTTTATTCAGTATGGCTTTCTTTTAAGGATCTATGCGTTATGTATATTATTTAACTTCAACTCATTACAACAACATTAGACAATTACAAATTGAAATGCATACCCACCCGAAGGCAGCAAAGCTAATCGAGTAGGGTAGTTCCAGATAATGTGAAAATACAACAAGAAGGTTGAAATAAAAGTTACAAGGAGATAAATATATTGTTAAATGAGAAAAGTGAAATTGATTCAAACAAGTATATGGTGAGTAACAACTAAGCAAATAAGGTAAATTAAAGAAATAAGTTTTCCTTTTGGAGTCAAATTGCGTGGGTTGAAAAAGGCCGGAGAGGTAAGAGAAAAACCAGTCATTCACAACTCCCCTTATTCCGTAAATAAAAATATTTCTATTTCAGTTAGGAAATGCAATAGTCGTTAATCATAACTTACCATTCACAATCTCTTTGTCTTACTGTTTCTTTCTGGACAGGCACCTTATCCTTTCTGAGGATGCTTAGACCCAGCTTTCTTAATCTGGCTACACGAAGACATAAAGACCGAGAAATTAACACTAAACACGCACATTATTTGCCTCGAGCAACTTTCTCCTTTTCTTTTTGGCAATAGTGACCCTTGAGTTGTTAGGGCTTTCAGGCTTTCTTGGGCAGGCCACACATGTATTATCATACCAGACCGGCCGATATGTGTTCCCACTGCAACAGCCGAAAGGTGATTGATCTTCGAACTGGCTGACAGTCCTCTTTTTTGGTGACGGAAGATGGCGAAGTTTTACTTTTCCAACAATCAGGAGGTTGGTTGCAGTTTGGGTGTTAGTCACTTCACGTATCTATGACCTGATTCCATGGTGAAACTGAGTTTCCACGTGGAGAGGATAGTGAGCATTAAACTCTGCTGCGGCATTGAAGTGACTGTGTCACACAGTTTGGAAAGATTCTTGCACAAGCTGTAAGAATTATTGATCTCCTTTCTATTTCGACACTGTGTATACCGGTGGTTGTAGAGGGTAAGGAAATTGCTGTGTCCCAAAAGTATGTTGTAGACTGCGTCGGAAGTGTCACTTAAAACGCTCCGGCAGCAATTGAGTTCAACTGGATTAATGTTTTTATCATAGTCTTTTCCTTATGTTTTTGTCCGTGTTTCCTTAAAGGGAGATACAGTTTAAAGCTTTCCACAAATGAAGCTAATATATCTTCTCGCCCCAACCAGTTATATTCTCGGAGCAACGTTCGGTTTCTAGGTGGTCGGAATGTCAAAGGGTTTCCTTCTTTTAAGGCAGGAATCGAAGGTTTATGAAGCCAGTGTCACCTTGAAACTGAGGTTTGGTAGGTACGTAGACCAATTTTTCCTTCTAGAAGTAACTCATTTATCTGTGTCAAAGGCCAGGATGTTATCAAGATTTTGTTCAATGAATCCAGTGTCAGGTGAGCAGTCATCTAGCCTATTTCCTTCATTCCTATATTCAAGTTTGTTACAGTTAAGGGCCGCTTCGGACTGGAGTCGATACTGGGTTATAAAAAATCCCAGCATAAGCTCGCTAGATTCAAGAGAATCAGTTACTACATCAATTGACTCGGAAAGCTTTTTGGCATTGTTATCACGAACTACTGCCGCGAAGGAGTCAACAATGTCAAATTGAAAATCAAAGATGTTTTCTCTGAGGGATAAAAATTCTGCTAGGGTACCTTCTAACTTCTCACATAACATTATTCCTCCAACCATCCCATGTCCTATAGCCGCACCAACACCTTCGGCACCGGTTAGTAGATCACACGTGGAATCCTTAAATGCAGACCACAGCGTTTTTTAGGCTTGTCTGAGATAAAGGTTACGTCGGCCTTTGCAATGCCCTCGTCATATTTGGCAAGCATGTTAAAATACTTTGAAATGCCTTTGACGGGGGTACGCAAGTTCTCATCTACTGAACTTATTTCTCCCAGCAGTTCTAAATGTTTTAGAGCGTCTTTCTTTGGTTCGATTATTTTTTTGTGATTTACCTTTGCAAATTGTCTCAAGTTCTTCGTCATTCCAGGGTTCAGTACCTCTATTTTGACCCTTATTAAAGAACTATACAACTTGTAAATATCTCAAATAGTGCACATGTCGTTAGCATTAAGTTCGATACAGGCCAGTGTGGTAAACGCGATAGAATTAACTCGCTAGTTGACCAGAGACATCGCAGTGTCCAGGTCCGAGTAAGTTTTTGTTTTTGCAGCTGTCTTGAAGAAATCTGACAACAGCATAGTGCTGGTTTAGGCCATCATCAGCGTCGACATAGTCTTTATCTCCTCGTATTCCGAAGAAAGAGAAGACTTCGTAAACTCCTCAAGTGAGTTGTGGCATAGGCTGTGTGCCGTGTAGTCACATATTTTGTACCAGAGTAAGGCAGACATCAAGTTTGCAACGTTGCATTTGTTGTCGTTGGTACAGGCACTTGAAATGTCCGTGCCATCTGATGTGCCTCCTTAAGAAAGGGGTTTTGTTGATCCAGAGTACTTTTCACATTTGTACAAAAAGACGGGTTGTTCGTTGTTAGAGACTAAATCGGCTTGTAATTGGGAACACATAGCAAGTAGCGGAATGTCGTAGCCTTCGGGCGGCTTTGTACGAGAGTATATAGCTTGGATACAGAGAAATGAATGATAACCTTTGAATGTTCTTAGCACAAAGCCAAGTCTGCGACTAGTGTAGTAAGATTCTAGCATCTTGCTTCTAACGAAACAGTGAAGTCACCTTTGGTTCTAGTGGCTGGTTAAACAGCTTTTTAACCTGCGAAGAGTCCTGTTCTCTTACAGTGACATCAAGATTGTCCAGTTCAGTCAGTTGAGAGGGAAGTGCCTGTAATGTTAACGTTTTGATGACTTTTTCTTTTTTCGGGGTCAGATTCATTTCCTTGCTGAGGCTAACAAAGGGGTCGATCATAGAATCCCGCACTTCGATCACATCAAGTTTTTGGCCCATTCTGGGTTCTGTTTCGTCCTGTGGATAATCTGCGGCGCAAACAGAATGGAGACCAAGGCCAAGATCACCAACTTGGTCATAGTTGGTAGCTAAAGTTATATGGATGAACAAAAATGAACAATAAAGAAAGAATTTCGGGTAGCGTTGCTGTTAAAATAATTGCACAAATTGATGTTCCTCAATTCATACAAATGGGACCAAATTTAGTAAGTCGTCACTCTGCTAGTGCCCATTTTCGGTGTTATAATTATGATATATACATGCCACAAATCAAATGAAATAAGTGCTAAATGCGGTAAGGAAAATAAAATTGAAGGACATAACAGTGGATCTACAAATAAATTAAATGTCCCTTTACCCAGAACCAACTACCTAAAAAGGAGCTTTAGCTGTAGAGGTGCAACTCTCTGGAACAGTCTACCCTGCAATCTAAGACAAGTAAAATCTCTAGATCTTTTTAAGCAATTATTAAACCTTCATTTTAGTTAAATATAATTAAGTTAAATACACGGCATTCATGGAAAACAGGTTTAGTTTAGAATAGTATTTTACTGTAGAGACTTTTTAAGCGTACGTTTATTGTTATTAGGAATAATTATGTAATTGTATTTTAAATTGTAATTCACCTGATGAATTTTACCGTGTTTAAATAAAGATATTGATTGATTGATTGATTGATTGATCTATTAGTGATCCATACCTGATAACAAGTCTCAATCAGTTTATGTAAGGATACAAATTTGGGGCCATGCTGTATTCATGAAAGCATCCTAAGCCCCAAAAGCCTAGCAAGATATAACTTAGGAGGGGAGATATATTCTCAAAGCCCTCCTATATTAAGATAAGCCTTAATTGTCCTCCTATATTTCGAAGGTCATATTTGACCTCCTAAGTTCTTGATGTCCTTAATTTCAAATGAGTCAGATGAGGACAGCCCTATTGTTTTGTGTTTGACCTTTACGGCTTGAACACGTTTTTCGTGCATTCTGGTCCTCTCGAATTGTAAAATGAAAATCTTCTGAAGGAATATCGTTTTCGACAGGAAGAAATCGTAAACATATAGAATTTATTAAGACGAACCTCGTAGGAAGAACCCATGAAAATGAATTTTACAAGTTGCGTGGCCCTACGGTTTTATTCTGCGGGCATCTTTCAGTGCATGGTTTAAGTCAGCCCGAAATAAGAATGGATTCCGACATTGATGATAGGAATTGAGTGACTGCATGTCATCATTCAAATTTGGAGTTTCAATTAGTTATATACGAGACTTTGAGTGATTTGATTGGCTTGAAAGTACTACTCTATAATTTCTCGAGACGAGTGAAGTTAGGACACTTAAGTTAAGGTTGTCTTATAGTGGTCATAAGACATCGTTCGTAAATAGCTGTTAGGACACATGTTAAAGAGGTCGTAATGTTCCTATCAAGTTGTATCTTAAGATACATCTTGGATAGTATTTAATGAGTCCGGTCCCTGTATTGTACTATTCTGCTTTAATGGTGATTCAACTTACCCTGTAAAATACGAGTACCTTGAATTGTGTTGTTTATGGGATTATTGGAAAACATACAGACGTTTCAAGTAGTGTTTATGACTCTGTTGAAGCATATAAGATTGTTAACGAAAAAATGCAGATGCAAACAGACTTGGATTTAAATGTTTGCCGACTCGAAAAATCAATTCAGCACCTTCATGGCATTTTGAACACGAATGATGGAAAAACATTTTCCTTGAAAGGTTGCGACAAAATAATAATTCCAAACAACAGCCGTATATTAACAATTAAAGCCATGTATTTCAATGTAAAACTATCCTACCAGGCTTTATCCTTAAAAATAAAACATGGTTTTACCTTAAATCCAGCAGCAACTTAAAGTTTAATTCAAGCAACTCAGCAACAGACAATAAACATCAACCGGTCATATAGCTATTGAATTGGTTACAGAGGTTAACAATGAATAGATATGAAAACAGAGCACCGTAAATTAATATAAACAAATCAAGAATATATGCAAAAAAGGAAAGTCTTTGCGGTGGAGTTCAATTCATCGATAAGACCATTGACCCAGCAACACTATTAGAGATCAAAGCCCTTTATAAATTTTATCATAAGGCTTTTTGGTGTCACAAACAGGCTTTTAAACATTTCAAACGATTGAACTTAACAGCAAATTTAACTTCAACGGCGCTGATTGCTATTGGTACTATTTCGGGAGGAATAACGGCTAACCCCATAGTCTTGGGCACTATTTCGGGCTCTGGATTAGTTCTCAAAGCTGACAGTGAAATCAAGAATTACAAAAGGAAAATCGAGACGTCCAAATTCGCTTATACATCATACGAGAAAGTATTACTCGATTTAAGATTTTTTTTGAGAAGTAATGATTTCTACATTAAACAATATATCAATGAGTTAAAATTGTTAGATGGGACAATCGTTGATTTATGCCCTCTTGCTGATAAATTTGGAAAAAAAATACGAAAAAATATTCACAACCGAGTAATAACTTTTTGAGTATCATCTTTAATTAATTTGAAGTACGATTCCTCCATTCATTATAAAAATGCAATGTCTTCTTTGAATTGCTTATTTTAATTTTATCATATGGTAACTTCATGATTTGGAATATTTTCGTGACAATGAATTTTATATTAATCATTCGTTTCCGATTACCATTTAATTCCGGCTGAACCCTCTCAAGTAAATCAAAAATCGAATGTATAGCTTCCCTCTCTCTATGATTTATTTGAATACCATTCATCAGGTTTAAAATGTTCTCGATATGATATTTGCAATGGTAGATTGACTTTCGCTTTATTCTATATATGTTCTCATAAAAATCGATATAATCATGACTGAATACAAAACCGCTAACTTAACCGCATTGAATATATAGTCTGGGAGCAAATGTAGTCCCGTGTGAAGTTCGTGCTGAAAGCAAGCACCTAGTGTAAAAGTGTTCATTAGGTCCTACTAAACATGAAAAGTTTTGGTGCCAGCTTTGCAACTTGCTCAGACGGCTTTTAAGGGGGGGTTAAATTCTGACCCATGAAATCCAGCGTGAAAACGAGGCTAAAAGACATAATTCCTCATAACTCTGTTAGTAACAGACGAAAATACACCAAACTTGCTCATATGATTGGACATGATCCTCCCTGTTAATGTATGCTAATTTTCATAGGTCACGTGACCTTACGCATGAAAGCGAGGCTGAAACACATAATTTTCCATAAATTTGTCAAAAAAGATCCTCATCATGCCAAACTTGCTCACCTTAGTCAGTTAGACATCTTGCATCGATTGGTGCCACTTTGTAGTGTCACGTGACCCCATACATGGAAACGAGGCTGGATTGCAAAACTAGCCAAAGGTGAACACATCCAGGACATTAACGTTGACTCATTTTGATGCATATTAATGCTGTATGTATAGCATTTGAATGAAAAAAATAAAAGCTAAAAAGGTGTAATGGTAATGTATTTCGTGTGGCTTAAAATAATAACTTTATTATGAGCGATTTCTACAATCCTATTTCGCACAAATTCCTGTGTAACAGAACTGCCCAAATCGCTGACATCTTTAATGCCATGCGTGGAGCCGCCATTAAGGCCCCCTTCTCCTGCATACCCTACATTTGAGCCGTCATCAGAACAAGAGTTGCCCCAAACATCCGTGATGAGATTGCTACCTGGATAGTGTCTCGTACCCTTACAGGCCATGATGCCCCAAGTGATGATGATAATGATGAGCCTCCTGTACCCGTATGGTCAGCGTACAACTCTTTGGTAAATGAAGCACTATCTGTCACACGTGTTGGTGTTCCTCCATTATTGGCACATCCTACTCATGAATGGAGCACGCTCCTCACAGTTCTGATGCGTTCTCAAAATATCTCTGTTAGAGTAGTCGGTCCCTGGAGGAAACAGTCATATCGCTAGACCTTGGTTTGTATGTGCCCCCCAAATGATAACAGATGGCCCGATGCGAGCTCAAGAACATTCTCCTTCGACCAGGGGAGCTGCATGTGGTTATGGCTATGCTGAGGACCATTGGGTCATATATTGACAGTAAAGGGATAGACATGTGCTGGATCGAGTCGGAACTTTATGGCCCCTGCACTGTTAAACAGATAATCAATGGCAAGCATGTTAAGCGCGGTAAAAGAGCACACATTATCACCTTACAGGCTTTATTTTCCTTATACCTGGAAGCATTTCTAGGAGGCTCTCCTGATGTACGTCGTACCCTCGAGGAACTCTCTACGAAAGTTGGAGATGCGTGCAAAGAAGGCACTAAGGAGAACATCCAGACGGCGCACCATAGCTCTACCAACGCGATCCAGTCTTCTGAAGTAGTCAAAATGTCTGATTTTGACGCTGCGAATGCCACAAATCCTCTCTTTACTGTATTTCGCCAATACATGCGCATGGTAATGGAGATGTTTGTATTCATCCAGGCAGTCCGCTGTGGTGATTGGAAGCTCCATCTAATTGCACTGGAGTTGTTCACAAAGTACTTCTTTGTGCACAACAAGATCTGTTATCTAAGGATGATCCCCCTGTACCTAGCTGAAATGGCATCCCTCGAATCATCAGACCCCGAGATCTATGGAGAGTTCATCACAGGAAACTGGGTAGTGAACAAGAACAAGGAGGTCCCCTTCTGTGTTGTTGGTGGTGATACTGCGTTGGAACACCTCAATCGATCTATGAAAGTTTCTGGTGGGCTTGTAGGGATCACTTTGAATGAGAGCGGAGGAGCCAAGTTTTTCCTCATTCCCCCAGAACTAGCCCGACTCACAGCAGAAGCCAAGGCAATGGCGGGTTTCGTCCCGGGACGTGCACACCATCAAGAACTAAACTCAGCTGTTTTGACGCATGAAGATAAGAGCATAAACAACTTGACCGAGACAATCAAGACCTTCACCAATCCCTTTTCATCAGACCAGAACACCAACACCGATCTGTACAACTTGGTCACAAAAGTTGTGATGAATGAGAAAACGAAGAAAGATCTTGTTAATCAGAGTGAAGAAGGGAGAAAGCTATTCAGTGCTTTTGTACAAGATAGGATCAAGATAGGAAAAATCAACCTTTGGGCTCCTGTAAAGAACCGCAATCTTCTTACCTGGAAAACGAGTGCTAAGGTCATCAAAGTTAAAGCTAACGACACGATCATCGAGTTAAAGGAGGGCAGAAATCTGTTTGCTTGTTTGGTCATGGTGTGCAAGAGCCACCCAGAAATTGACATCCAAGAGGCTGTTGGCTTATATGAGTTCACTGTTGTCCCAAGATCTTTGTTTGCATGAGATGGTACCATGTTGTATTGTTCTTGCAAGAGTGTCCTTATGCATATCCTAGAGAAGGCAGGTGGCCCTAGTACTAATACACAAGAAATCACCGCAGGATTCAAAGTCGCGATTGTTGATGGAATGGCCGAAGTCCAATCACTTGACAAGCCAGAGTGGATCAAGAACTGTAGAGACTTGGCTGAACATTTCACGAATCGCTTGCTTGTAAAGTATAATGATTTACAAGAGCTCCACATAATCTTCGACAGATATGATGTACCATCCTCACTGAAGTCAGCAACACGAGTCAAACGACAAGGTGGCCATGCTCCCATTTATTATCGCATCACTGATTCTACCCACGTCGCCAAGGTGCCTATGAAGAAGCTTCTTGCTCATTCAAAGACCAAGGGCGAACTTACTACGTTTCTCGCAAAGAATGTGAAGGATAATGCTAATGAGAGACAAGTCGTTGTGGCATGGGGAACGGAATGTGAGGAAACGCACAGAGACTTCAGGCATTTACGAAGTACGCAAGAAGAAGCCGACACAAAGATTATTTTTCATGCTCTGGATGCCTCTGCTCAAGGTGCTACCCAACTCTCTATATATTCTCCTGACACTGATGTTCTTGTTTTGGCTCTCCGACGGTATCCAGATTTGTGCTTGAACTCTTGCTTTGTTACTGGGACCGGCAGTAGTCGTAGAGTTATCAACTTGCAGACGCCCTTGGGCCCACTAAGACGGATGCGCTGCCAGCATTTCATGCTTTGACCAGAGCAGATGTTACTGGGAGTTTCTCTGGAAAGGGAAAAGCCACTTGTTGGGATGAGTTTGATAACGCCAGCACTCCTATCTTGCAAGCCCTTACTAACCTCGGTTGTGGGGAACAGCCAGATGACGGCATAAGAAGTGTCAAAGATCTTAGATGGTCCCTCTTTAAGAAAAATCAAGCTGAGTCTGAGAGGTTGCCGCCCTCACAAGCTGCTCTCCATCAAGCCATACTGAGAGCGCACTACCAGCTTCTTGTTTGGAACAACGATCATGTAGCAAACCCGGTGTTGCCCTTATCAGAAGGCTATGGATGGCAAGATGAAGATGGAAAGTGGGTACCAGTCATGACAAATCTTCCACCAGCTCCAGAGGAAATTATACAGCTTGTCCGATGCAAGTGCGCCAAGTTCCGTTGCTCTAACAACCATTGTCAGTGTCAAAAAGCCGGACTTGTCTGTACTGATCTCTGTCTGTGCTCTAAGATTGCCAGAACGACTATGGTGAGAGTAATGATGAGTATGAAGACGAAGTCGAACAGGAAATTCCATAGGAATGGACAACAGAACAATGTATGTAGATATTCAGTAAGACTTTCATGACTGTATATATAAAATAGCAGTAGTTGCTATTTTCATTTTCTGCCCTTGTTCCAATATACATGCGAAAATGAATACATGGAACCAGTATCATAAGTTGGCAAAGTTATTGATTATGTGTACAAGATAGATTCTCAAATGGAGCCTCCGCAGTATTTGCTTTATCCATCTCGTCCCTGTGCTATGGGTCATAGGTTAATGATTAGTTTGAGTTTTCATATCTGAACTCGGATAACCAGATATGCATCTGCCTAGTAGTTGTTAATACATTTGGCAAGACAAATGCCACCCTACACGATGCTACCAGATATATCCAGCCTCGTTTCCATGTATGGGGTCACGTGACACTACAAAGTGGCACCAATCGATGCAAGATGTCTAACTGACTAAGGTGAGCAAGTTTGGCATGATGAGGATCTTTTTTGACAAATTTATGGAAAATTATGTGTTTCAGCCTCGCTTTCATGCGTAAGGTCACGTGACCTATGAATATTAGCATAAATCAACAGGGAGGATCATGTCCAATCATGTGAGCAAGTTTGGTGTATTTTCGTCTGTTATTAACAAAGTTATGAGGAATTATGTGTTTTAGCCTCGTTTTCACGCTGGATTTCATGGGTCAGAATTTAACCCCCCCCTTAAAAGCCGTCTGAGCAAGTTGCAAAGCTGGCACCAAAACTTTTCATGTTTGGTAGGACCTAATGAACACTTTTACACTAGGTGCTTGCTTTCAGCACGAACTTCACACGGGACCTTATTTTATGACATTTGCTCCCAGACTAATAAAACCAATCGACCATCTTCTTCAATCGTTTCTTTTTTCACACAACATATTTCATCATCGATAGGATTTAAAGATTGTAGTTAGACATCACAAAATGGACAACAAATCTCTCCTGATTTAATCAGGTCATTATGCATATCTTTTTCACAGTTCATATATAATAATGAATCAATATATTTTTAAATGCAGTGAACCAAGTGACAGAATTACGATTTGGATTTTCCAATTCCTTCTTTCCAATTCTTCCCTCCACTCTACGGGGCCCACGTCTTGATAATCATGACATGGATCAAAATTTTTGAAAACATATGAGATGCTTTTTTCCCTGCACTGAGATTCAGGTGTTGAGATTTAGGTGTTGAATTTAAGTGCTGAGATTTAGGGGATGAATTTAAGTGCTGCATTTAGGTACTGAGATTTTGGTGCAGGATTCAGATTTGAAATAAGATTTCAAAAATTGAACCAAAATTGAAATCAAAACTAAAATCAAACTGAAATCAAACCCAAAATCAACTTTAAAGCAAATTTGAAAAAAATAATTCATTTAAGAAACAATTTTGACAAAAAACGGAAGTTCTAATTGTTCAAAAAAATCATACGACTGTCATATGACCTTAAACACAATAGGACAAGTTCAAACCTACCAACTTCCTGTTTTCCGAGAATGTCACACAATAGTGATTCTTTCCAATTCATTGTTGGGCCCTCGTCTTGATAATCAGGACATGGATCAACATTTTTGAAAACATGTAAGATGCTTTTTTCCTTGCACTGAGATTCAGGTGCTGCGATTTAGGTGTTGAGATTTAGGTTGCTGAGATTCTGTCCTGGATTTTCAGAGCTGAGATTTCTGTCTTGGAATTTCTGTCTTGGATTTCTGTCTTGGATACAGATTTGAAAAAAGTCTTGGTACCGCCAACTCCAATACTACTGGTTGACAATTGCAAAATGGCGTCGCACCGTGTGAAGAATACCGAATAACGGTTCATGAATCTAATTTTTTTGGCAGTACTCTGGTTGTAAAAAATTGACAGTCGATTTAAACTGTAAAGGGCCAGAAATTTTAATGCCCAATTAAAAGTATTCATTTGACTCAGAAGCACCTTAAAAATAATTTAATTACGTTAGAAACTAATATTGATCATTAACTAGTGCGGCTACAGTTTTTCGTCAACTATGGTGTTCATGTCTTTATTATATTATAGAGGTATCCCGTTCATAAAACTTAAGAATGAAGAGCGTTTGTACATAAATCAATATTGTTATGTCTATTTTGTTCACAAAACGGCGTATTTGTGATCCACGAAAACAAAAAGGTAATTCAGTTTGAGAAACTTTAAACAAAGAACGTCGTGAACTTAGAATTTCAAAAAGTCAGCATTTGCATTTATGAGACACGATTATCGAGTTCATCGGGTAGCGGTCAGTTATTATTGAGGTTTATCAAAGTCTTGTCGGTTGTATTTTGTTTGGCTAGTTGTTTCCTTTTTCGGGGAAAAATTCACCATTTGAAATACGTCAGCGATCTTCCCCAGGTCAACATCTTTGCAGCGTCTAGACCAATCACAGATGCACTGATTAGATCACGCCACCCTCACGCGACCACTCAGTAATCTACTTTCTAATAAATGGGATTTTTCCCTTTATCCTGACAGCGCCCAAGCCGTGTTTTGTTCGGGGCTCATAACAAAGCTGTATGAACAGAAGCGCATTTTCGTTACAGACACCAGTTAGTAGTGATGGAACTAATGTTGGCGGAGATATATGTTCTGCTCCTTGTCGGTAAGTAAGGGTTTTAGCATTTTATCCGTATTATGTCCAGTGTTCACATCTACTGAAGATTGCGTCGGAACGTTTAAGCATCTTAAATATCAAACGTGATTTTTATAAATGCTGGTAAATGCTCTGTGCTTAGTTAATTTTAGCATTTAGCTCCTGATTCCGAAAAGGAATTGATTTCAACTCCCTCTTTGGTGACATTCTATCAGTTTGTTGATTATAATATTGCCTCTTTGGTC
>OX419338.1:15939214-15999214 GCA_948470475.1 Galaxea fascicularis
ACTGTTTACTTCCAAGAAGAGAGTATTCAAGTCACCTTAAATTACCTCAAAATTGCTCAAAGTCGCAATAATAATAATTTTTATTGAAGTGAATGATACATATGAAATAAATCATATGTTCAAAATCATTCTTCATTTGATTTGAATACTGTTATCTTTTATTTGGATTTTAAGGCATTTTAAAGGCACTTAAAAATCAACAACTTAGGTAGGAGCTTTGATATGGTTGTTATAACAGACAAATTAGCTTCTGTGGTCCCATGAGAATGATAACTATGGTAATTATTTTATGTGCACTCCAACTATTAACACGGTAGTATAACTGTTGTTTCACGACTATTTATTTACTCATACGTGTATAATTTTTCTTCGGTTGGCTCCCACATGTATTGAAATAACAGTGAGTCTTGAATATTGGTTTTGTTAGAATTAGAAAAAAGAATCACCTAGTGATAAAATTTTGGTGAACAATATTTTTTATGTAGTGACTAAACTATTTAACAACTCGTTTCATTACTCATAACCCTGTCAACAAGAATTTTTGTTGGCATCCTGGGTTCGTGTACCCCGTGGGTCTCCGTTTGGCAACGTGGCGAGGTTACCAAGCCGATTTCAACGGTCGTTGTGTCGTGGTGGATTCGTACACGGCTCTGTTCCAACGTTTTACCGTAGCATCTGGGAAACAAACGGCTGCCTGGCTTTGCTAGCAGGGATGCGATTGCGTGGCTAGAACGTTGAAATGAAAGTTTAACCTTTGCAGTTGGATTCTGCGGTGGAATTTTGGCCGTGGGGATATTTTAACCTGGAGTTTTTGGCTGCGTTCGGCGGGCTGGTCCAGATTGAAGTGTTCGACCTTGCTCTCTCTTTAAGAGTGGAAACTCAGAAATGAAAGAAATCACTAAAATGGCATCGAATCGGGAAAATAACCACACAGCAAGCAAGAACACACCATATAAATAAGGTAAGGCGTTTTTTATTGAGAATTTCTGCGATTATTTTTTTTCGTGAATCTATAACCTGGATTCCCATACAAACCTTTATGTTGCAACTCGTAGTGAGCTTCGGCTGCCTGTGGTCAGTGTGCTCAATCGTTGTCGAGCTGGCTGTGTAGTATGGCTTTCATTTCGTGTTAGATTTTTCACGGCAAATTCGAGTTCGTGGGGCTGTTTATTAGTGAGCGCTTAGTTGCATTTCATTCATTTAGCACGGTTTTGTGTCTTTCCGCGTGGCTTTAATCACTCCCTTTCACATGTCAAGTACGAGAAGTCCAGTCGCTTTCTTTGTGTTAGCTGGAGTTTGATGTTTCATTTACATTACTTTACTTCGTTTCATGTTTTGCGTTTACCCCTAGCAAGCAACTCCTGAGGCTATTGCCGATTTTAAAAAGGAGCTGGATTTGTTGTAGCTTTGAGTGTCCTTCGTCAACTCCTCGCCCGCCCAGCGGGAATTTTTGACGCACACGCTACCCTGGCACCTTTGGAGCAGCTGGTAGATGTTGCCAGAGAGAATGCCGATGAAAGAGCCACTCGTTTCGGGATTATCTTAGGGCAGACCCGAGCCTTGCTTTATAATCCTTCCTTCCAGCAAGTTCTGCTTAAGTTGATAAGCAGCAAAGAAGAGGTGTCCATTGCAAAGTAGATCCAAAAGGCTTTGAAGCAAAGTGCTCCAGCTTATTTTCCTAGGAATTCTAATACGTCTAGAGTTCCGCCGGTCCCTACCCTAGGCTGCGACAAGCACAACTACGTTATTCTTACGGCAAACGGAGTCACTTCGCTAGATCCTATTCGTCCAATCATAGCGGTGTTGTCAACAGGAAATGAGCTGTATTTCCGTTGTCAATAAATTTTTTGCGCTTTATTTTCTTTTGTCTTTCTCCCAGCCCACTTGCTTAACCGTGTCTAGAAGGGTAATCTAAATATAAACCCTATGAACTGTCTTCGGATGGGATCCTGGCCCGGTTTGGCTAGTGGATCTAGGGCCCTCCCCTTTTCTTGTTGTTTTCTTTTAGGTGCTTTCTGGGATCTTTAACTTTTTCGTTTTGTTCGGTGTTTTATTTTTGTTAAGATCCCGGAGCATTTCTGAGGAGTGGTGTGATTGGGAGGAACAACCTACTAGCTTGACCGGCCCTCTGATAGGTTCCCCCTTTTTGCCAGGCGCAAACAGGTCCTTTTTTCTGAGTTTTGGGGAGATGTGTCTTTTTTGGGTCATGTAGCAGCTCTCGTAAGGTCTCACGAGATTGGCTTGCTACCCTTCTGGTGAACGAAAGAACAAACAACACAAACAATGGACCCTATCCCTAAAACAATAGACGTGCTACACTATGCCTACCAATGAAATTTAGAGCCTTACGAGAGCTGCTACAGTACTGTCTCTTTTGGTGGCTTTTTTGCTCTGCCGAGTGTATTTCCCATGGTGACTGTATCATGGAATATTAAATTGATACAGGGATTAAGACTGTGGCAGAATTATTTCTCCCATAACTTAATCGCATCGGGGCAATGATTGGTTCATGTGCCAGTGAAGATGTGGAGCTTCTAGCGTTCTCACGCTTTAGTACCATCCTTTCTACTTCCCCTGGGTATTCAATGCCCTGTTTAAAAAGCGTATTTCAGGTTATTTCGGCCCACAAGAAACAGAGACTCGTTTTTGCTTTGCCTTTCACTGTACGAAACCCTGGAATTGCACACGTCTCCGCCATACGAACGCTAGTAAAGTAAAAGCTTTATTTGAATTCACTTATCGTATAGCACACAGGTGCTAGTTTCAGCGAATAAATACATAAATAAAATTTAAAATTAAATTAAAATCATAAAATGTACTAGATACATACAAATGCTATAGATTCTAAAGTCCACGAGACGTACAAATTTTGTTGAAAGATTGAAGATCGGACTGAGTTCTCAAATTATCATCCAAGAAGTTCCATATCTTGGGCCCAAAATAGCTAATAGATTTAGATCCATATGATGTAGTGTTTATTCTGAGTAGAGATAGAATATTAGATCCTCTGAGTTGTTAGTTTGTGTTACGAGTATTAAATAAGACCTTAATATAAGATGGAGCAATATTGTTCAATGCCTTTTATATCAATATATGGCAATATTTTGGAGCCTATGATTGTAAAGTGTGGTCTTGTCAGGTTCCTCTAAAATGTATCAATAATCGTTTTCCTTATCCTGAAAAACACTTCTAAGAGTACGTTCATTCAGTATTTCAAGTTTATCAGAATCACCCTTAAGACAAAAACGCCATACCATAGAACAATAACTAAGATGACATAGAATAAAAGAATCATACAACCGTAATTTAGCATCAAGTGGAATGAGACGTTTAAATCTTGTCAGCTGATTTTGCGGCAAAGTCCAGAAATATGGTCATGAAAGTTTCACGTTAGTCGTGGTAACACAAAAATGCAAGTCGTTTACAAAAATATTGAAAAGAAGTGGTCCCAATACTGAGACCTGAGGGACTCCCCTTAAGACCATCAACTAAAACTTAAAGAATATGCCGAGCTGTTAGCGGTTCCAGTAACAAGGATTCTCAACTCCTCTTACAAAGAGCAGCGCCTGCCCTGTGTCTGGAAGTTCGCCGACGTATCTCCGCTCCCCAAGAAGAAGCCCGTGAAGGAGATAAAGAAGGACCCTAGTCCCATCTCATTGACGCCTTGTATGTCTATGATTGCAGAGGGTTATGTTGTGGATGACTTTATCAAGCCAGCTGCTCTGCAAGTTCTTGACGACCGACAATATGGAGCGGTTCCCAAGTCCTCTACCACTGTACCTCTCCTTGAGATGCTGGACAGCTGGACCAAGGCCACGGCAATGGCAATGGATCTACAATAAGAACTGTGCTTTTCGATTATAGGAAAGAGTTTGACCTCATAGATCACGGTATATTAGTTAATAAGTTAAAATCTCTAAATTTACCAATCAGCATAATTAATTGGGTCATAGATTTTTTGTCAGATCGCCAGCAACGAATTAAGCTTGTAGAGGAGTGTTTCTCCGAATGGGATTCAGTTCCCTCAGGCGTCCCCCAAGGCACTAAATTGGGTCCCTGGCTATTTGTGATTATAATAAATGATCTGAATATCAGAAACGCCTCCTTGTGGAAGTACGTTGATGATACGACTGTATCAGAAACCAATCCCATTCATTCGCTAAGAACAAGCCTGACCTTCCTCCTTTGATGGCATGTGGTAACGCCTTGGAGGTGGTCGACAGCGCAAAGCTATTAGGCGTTACGATCACTAGTAATTTAACGTGGAATTTACACGTTGCTGATGTTATTAAAAAGACCTCAAAGCGCCTTTATTTCCTCTTACAACTAAAGCGTGCCCATGTCCTTAAGAGTGATCTTGTTACCTTCTGTACGAGCTGTGTTAGATCAGTGTGTGACTATGCCGTCCAAGTCTTTTATTCGTCCCTTCCACTTTACTTAATTTATGATCTCGAACGGGTTCAAAAAAGAGCGTTATCAATTATCTATCCATACGTGAGTTATAATGAGGCGTTAGTGCAGGCAGGCCTAAGTAGGTTAGCCGATCATCATCAAGACCTTTGTAAGTCCCTTCTCGACAATATTTTCAAAGACACAAACCATCGCCTGCATCATCTATTACCACCTCAGTTTAGTACTACGTACCCACTAAGAAACCCAAGAACTTTTAAGCTAAGAATACCTTTTTTAATGCACAATGCCATCTTGTAAATAATTTTAAAGGCCTAGGACTTTTGAACAATTTTGTGAATTTCAACCAGTGATAAGTTTTTAACTGTAATTATTATTGTCATTATTATTATTATTATTATTATAGTTTATCATAGTTTTATTATTGTAAATGTTATAGGACACAATTCAACCATTTGGCTGCGACGTTTTATATAAATAAACTATCTATCTAATCAGAGAAACTGTCGCCAATTTTTAGCGGAGCTCCGGCGGCCCGAAGGGCTGCCAAACGGAGTCCCATACTTATAGCGGAGCTCCGGCGGCCCGAAGGTCCGCAAAGCGGAGCCCCATACCTATAGAAACCCGTCAACTGCTTTTCTCATGGTAATCTTGGCTAGCGGTATTGCTCGTGGGAGCGACCGACGACGACGACGACGACGACGACCTTGCACAATAATTAATGATGTCCTAATAATAATAATGTCCTAATAATAATAATAATAATCCAAAATGGCGGCCATACTCCAGCTGACCACCCAGTTTACAGCGGACATCTTTAATATTAGACGTCCATGTTATCATCAATTGACACCTGTCAAAACAACGTATCCGCTGACCAGTATCACGTGACCATATGAGCTGTCGTTGCCAGGTACTGGTTTTCAATTGGATCGCAGGCTCAAACCAGGTCAAAACGAGGCCTAATTTTTCGCCAGGATCAACAGATATGATCTCCGTCTTGTATAAACAATATTCGCCGCCTTCCTTGACTATTTCTCAGTTCTTTTTTTGTTTAAACCGATGAGGATCAGCCTTTGGATGTTAAGAGCAGCATATTGGATTGCATGGCTTTGCTATTTCATAGTTTACGGATCTTCGAGAGAAAACATCGTGTGGTTTGGCAGGCTTTTAATCATGCAGGCGCTGTCTTCGATTGCTGACTTTTGCTGTGTATTAAACTGGACGGTTTTGCCGCCAAAAATCCTTTATTAATTGAAGAAGCTTCCTTAGTACACATGGGAAGTAACACAAAGTGACGGTGAAAAACTTCAAGGCCCGCTAAGGGATTTGTATGTTGTTAGCAAATGAATACTTTTGTGTGAAATGACTGCTTCTGCTTTAGCTCTGTGTTCGGAGTAATTGTTGACTGACTTAAGCTTAAACTGTCCACAGGTTAGTACTCCTGTTGTGTCTTTTATATGACATATGGTGATTTGTCTCTGTGACTACGAGTTATGTTTGTTACTTGTCTTAGTTTTCCAATTTCTACGAGGAACGCCGTAGAAACATTCCCTGGCATCGTTGTTTGTTTTCTTACCTTTTGTTGTTTTCATGCTGTTTGGACTAAAAAATGCTTGTCTTTTTTCCAAGGCATATTTTCTATCCAATATTTCATTTTGGATCCTAAAACTCTTCGTTTTCTCTGCTGTCGCTCATTTTTTGGGCAAAGAATTGGTTGAAGAAAAGCCAAGCGAAGTCCGGACGGTTTATATCCTCGGCTTTATTGGAAACTGGCAAAGAGTAATCAACAACTCATTGCCAAACGTAAACATGATTTTTAACAGCTGCAGCATTGGAAATGCCAGCAATATGTTGTCCCTCAAAAACCAATTCTCGTTGTTAGTTGAAAAACCCTGGTTTGGGGGGACGCTGTCACAACATTAGAGACATTTGTATGGATTTTGAGCTATGTTTCAAGGTCCATAACTTGGTCTCTGTTCAACCTAAAAGAGTCAAACTTGGTCAAACGACCAATTTCAATGTTATCTTTCATATGATGGTGTCAATTTATCGATTACTTCAAAATTTGAAACTCGCCCCAGTTCCCTTTTGAATTTCGGAACGGCCAATTGTAGTAAAAACTTCGTCCTTTGTTCAATGTTTACGGCTGAAAAATGTTTTTCAGAAATCCTGAATCAGATGTTATCATTAACAGTGATGTCAAAAATAATACCACCCACGACTTGTAGTCAAGGTTTGTTGTTTGCAATATTTGTAATTGGTCGAAGTGAAGAATAAAACCACTCTTAACATCACTAGATAATTGCAGTTGATCACCTGAGTTGATTCATGACAAAAATAATATGCTCGATCAGTCTGTCGCAGTCACTTTTCAAGGAAAGTAAAGTCGATTTCGCTCAATGTTTTTCGATGTTATTGTAAAAAGGACATCGACGGCACTTTCTATCGTCTTTACTGTAATAGATCACAAGCAAAATGTTCAAAACAAGGCGAGCAAAGTACTTTAGTTCTTTTATGGGCGGTGTCGAAGAGAGCTCTCTTTGGGGTTTTATCGCACTTTTGCTGTAAAATATTTTGTTTTGATAGATTAAAATGTCACCGATACATGTCGGCTGTGAAGTTGGATTTAATAGTGGGACACTAGAACTGTTAACCCAGTTAAGTGATTTTTGCCACTTGTATCGAAATGTAATCAGATGTAATTAAACTGTGATGAAGAAAAGTTGTTCATCGTTTTTGCTCATCATAATCGTATACTGTAGTTCCTGTGGCACAAAGGCCGATGTTATTTCGAAAATCTACGTTTGCACTTGACTGAATGATGGCTTTGGCTCTGCAGCAAAACAGTAAAAAATATATATATGTAATCACAATATAGAGAAGTCATTACTGGAGTCATGGCGCAAGTCTTGTGGCGTTGCCATAATTATTATTAGTTTATTCTCTATATATGTAAATGCTAATATTAAAGAAATAACTGTGGAGCTCCGCTTTTAGGCTTGCCTAAATATATATATTACACGTTGTCTACGGCCAAACAAAAAACGTTTCATCAGACTAATGCTCGTGGACGAAAGCCCATATGCAGTAAGTTTAGCTAAAAGGAGGTCTAGTGATAGACTGTCGAAGGCTTTGCTAAGATCCAAAGATACAACGCCCACTGATCTTTTCGAGGTTAAAATACTTGGTAAATCATTTGTGATTAGCATATAAATATTTTTTTCATCTACGCCTACATTGTAGTGTTTTTCTAGTCTGAAAATTTGTCTTTAATTCTGATGACACCAAAAGACAAATGTGAATACCTTTGAACCCTTCAGTTACTGTCATTATCCGCGCTTCTTCGTAAGAAATGCAGCAATGACAACCAGTACAAATTCCGAAACTTTAAAGAAAGTGAAGGAAATTTAAAACCGACAATTAAAGCTTAAGAGAAGGGATGCATTTTTATCGCTTGCATGAATATTTCGTTTTGAAAGCAGAAGTCAAACATTTTCGTTTCGCTTCCGTTCATCAGCATTCAAATAACGTTTGATATTTAAAGGTTAAATAATTTAAATATTCCTTACTTTTTCAATACTCGTTTTTACTGGCGAATGACCGCTCCAACTGTGAAATAAGTCCAAACTATCTGCAACGTGGGAGTTTGCAATTCGCATTGGTTTTCCTGTTGTGCGAAAGTAGGGACTTAAGAACGGACGGGGGCATACAGACAGATTTTCAAGATGGCTATACTAATTTCTCTTATCTATGGGGCTCCGCGCTGCTTGCACCTTTGGCACGTATGAATCTCATAATGAGTACTGATAATGACTATTATCAATTTGTTATAAGTTACAGTTTTCGTCACCGCTGAAGGGTTTCAGTCCCTGGAACTGATCGACTTGGAAAAAGGATACCCTTTCCAACCAGAGCCAATTCCAGTGGAGGTGCAGTTCATTACTCAGAAGGACCAAAACTACCCCGGGGATATGTCGCTGGAGTACCACGCCTCCCTCTGTGGTGGCTGCTACTTTGATAACCTCACTGCGCGCTTTGCAGTCAACTTGGCAAACAACCCTTGGAATATTGACTCAGGGGACTACATTACCGTCACCGCGAAAGATTCGGTCGGAAATGTTGTGGGCACAAATGTTGTTGGAAACGAGCCCGAGACTGACTTCAATTTCACCTATTCTGCTAAGTAAGTGCTCTGAATTATTTTTTATATAAATAAAGACGAGCATCATGACTACGGTAAAGTGTGATTATCATGATGAATGTATTTAGAGACGTTTTTACAACCTGGCTGGAGGTCATCCACAGAGTCAAGTGAGTTCTGCAACAAACCGTAAATGGGCTATATATCTTAACTTAGGAGGCCTTCATGAATCTGGCCCCTGATTGGTTAACGACATCGTTTTTATTGCTTGTCTGTTACTTTTTTGAAGCCGTAACGTTGTTGGTGTCGCCAAAGAAATTGTTCTCTGATAATTGATTGCCGAGTTCTGATCGTAAGGTATTTGGGACCATTTCAAAGGAAACAAAAAATTTTTCGTTCGGGGTTTTTAGGTCGTTCATCGAGTACAATCAGATAATACTGAAGTCAGACTATCGCAAGGAAGATATTTTTTCCTAGGTAGGGTTTGGGGCTGATTTTGAAATCATCTTTGCTCTCTAACTGACCAGTTTATACGTCGTGCTATCGTCGAATTTAATTCGGACGAATTTAATTCACATTAAATTCGTCGATCCGTCGACATAAGGAGACGTCGAAATTAATACAGAATTTAATTTTGTTTTTTATTCAATTCGACGAGTCACTAATACGACACATAAACTGAAGAGGCGTTACCGACATTTTACTCGTCTTACCAAGACGGATAAAACGTCTTGGACAAATTTAATTCACGAGACGAATTTAATTCGTTTTAGGCGACACAGTTACGGGGGTCGCGCTATCATCGAATTTTGTTACTTTTGGGACCCTGAATTAAATCCGTCTGAATTAAATTCGACGATAGCGCGACGTATGAACTAGGCCTAAGGCATCTTCTTCTGTCAGCTTGAGTGATCCTTGGATGCTTTTCCTTTAGAAAATACAAGCAAAACAACAAATTACTGCACGAAGAAATCCCATATTAACCTCACGGTTACCGTCAATCAGTGCATTCACGTAATCACACGTCTTTTTAACTTTTCCTTGGCTTGTGATAAGACATTTTTAACCCAGGTAGCTAGAGCTTTGGAAAATTAAACAAACAGCTAATTCCTGTAAGCTCACAGATAATAATTGAATGAGCAATTTTAAATGCGGCGGGTTTTTTCTTGATAGATTGCAATCTGCAAGTTGACACAAAGTGTATTTTCTGTAGGTACAAAGATTTGTTTTTCGACGTCAAAACTGGTCCTGCTCCTGCTTTTATCTTCGCTCTGTCTCTAACCTTTATATACAAGAATACTTCACTGGAGCGTACTGTGCCATGTGAGCCTCGGTGGCAAGTGACCCCAATGGAACACGCCCGCTTTCTAAACTTCAGCAAAGGAGACGATTCTGGTATGTGACTAAAATGGAACTTTGATTAATTTCAATCTCGTTGACGAAATTGTAAAGATGTATTGTTGAGCTTTTTTTAGTTCCACATCAATAGGAACGGACTATTCACTTAACGACAAATTTACTCAATTTTCTTCACCATCAAGAAACTTTAACATATTAGTAGCATTTATAAATGGTTGAAGTTACGTTGGAAGACTCTTTGACAATGTGTTCCAACATCACAGAAATTCTCTCGGGGGAACCACGTGACTAAAAAAATAATAAAAATAACAATGATCGGAAGTCGGTAGCCACACTTTTCAAAAATGCTGAGGTAATAAGACCCAAAGGGCTCTTGCGAGCTACCTCGTAAATCGTATTAGTTCAATGATATGAATCATCCCTGCAAAAGAGAAAACTTTACACTTTACCAGGAAGGGGCCGTTTAGGGAAACTCGACAGATAAGTGATTGTAACAGGAAGGGAATTTCAGATTTTTGAACTTTGGTAAAGAATTGTGGCTTTTTTCAGATTAATTCGGCATTGATACACGCGATAATTGTTGGCTGTTCTGGTGCTATAGCTATGAATTTGACTATTTGTAAGAAACAATTGACAAACAATGGAGGCAACGGGTTGTGGTGAAAACAGTACATAAATTTAGCAATTTGAAACGTATTTATTTGAAGAATGTCTAACATTCCTAATTTGGAGATTGAAGGAGCAGAATGTGCTCTATAGTCTGAACTGGTAATAGTACACACATATCAGTGAGGCTTTCCCGCTCGAAAGCCAGTAAACCTGAAACACGAAAGCACTGCAAGATGTTGAGCTTGATCCCGAAACTAAGCTTGTGCCAAGCAGGGTCATTTGCTTGCCTTTTGTGGGCTATGAGTATTACACAATGAAGGATCAACAATATCAATTGAAAATTAGTGAAGCATGTGACTCAGTGCGGGTATCCAATGTCGTCTAATGGTTGTGACAAGAGAAAGGTTTCCAGCAATCTTGCTGTCGTATGTGGTTAACATAAAATAGAATATTCAATAATTTTCACTTGTGAAATATCCACGGATATATAATCAAGAAAATGTAGCGCGATAATCCCAGTACCTCATTGACAGGATAACTACATTAACTTTTTTGACAGAGATGTCCAGTCATACTACATTATCTTACTTCGAATTCCTTGGCTTGTGATAAAACATTTTAAAATGGGATATTTCGAAATTGCTCACCACCCACTCTGCATCGATTGTCAGTGTCATAAATAATGTTCCAATTTATTAAGGAAACATCACCTCTGTACAGTTTATAGATAACTCCCACATAAAAACGTTCTCTATTTGTCTGTCTGTCTGCTCTTCTGGATTACTACATTTTTGTATATTCTTTTCTCTGTTCTGTCCTTATATTTACATTTTCGTCCAGTTTACTACCTTTGTGTTTACACAGGGTAAAAGATAAGCCATCGGTGTCTAAAGTTGGCGAAAGTACACTAAGAACGGCAGCCCTGTATTTAAAACCTCACCTCACGACTGCTTGAAGTCCTCGAGCGAATGAACCCAAAAGCCTGTTTCGAATAAATTAATTGGGTTTTTGTGATATGCGTGAACAGGTGAGGTTACTTACATTTACTGCATGTTCCTCAGGTCATCTGGAGCCAATTTTTAAAACCCACACTAAAAAGGTGGTAACGACCAGACAGTTGCAATACCTTCGCCTGGACTACTGCTTTGGGGCCAGCCATCACTACAACATAACCATTACAACAGTAGCCGATGATCAGAAGTCAGGCTTCGCAACTTACGCCTGCAAGAAAACCTACAATGGAGGGAAGTGTAACACGTTGACTCCATATCGCGACATATCTGGTGGGCCAGCCAACTTCATAGAGATGAGCTTGGATGGACCACAGGATTACGGACCGGTGGTCGTGATCATCCGTGGCGACGGGCGATATGATCAGCCCAACAGCTACATCTTGTCAGCTTCGGCCCCTTACTGATAATGACAATTGTGTCATTGCCTTCTCAAGAAAAATGATGTGCATTATTGTTGGGACCGTATGACCCATGAAAAATGCTTTAAGAAAATTTAATTATAGAGATAGCCATTTCATTTTACAAAACTAGTTAGGCACCTAGACCCTTTATGGAATGGGCAATTGGAAATAAGTTTCATACAGGATGAAAACAAGTGTGATAACCGTACATCAATTCGCATGCCCTCTTGAGGCCTACAGTTTTCATGTTAAGCATAGTTACCCGAAAACAAGCGGAGGTTAACTGTGTTCATGAATTGTCCATTAACTTAAACTTTGAGTAAGGTACACACATTGATTAAATCGTTAAAATTTACGTGCTTTTTGCTATTGTCATGATTAGACCTGTTAAAGAATTAAAGGGGGTAGTTTCTAAAGAAACTGTGGTGCTGCGTCGGTGGGGAGGTAATAAACAACAATTTTGGTATTATCAACAGAGTTGATAAATGTAAATTGACCACCGCACAGGGATTCTAAAAGCTGACGTTTCGAGCGCTAGCCCTTCGTCAGAGCGAATCGAGGAATTATGGGTTGTTTTTATAGTGGAGTAGGAGCTACGCTATTGGTGGTAACATGGCAACGTGAAAATAGGAATACATTAGTTAAATGAAAAGCGTTCGTTAATACCGTGGGGATTAAGGGTGCCGATTTGGAAGATGAATTTTTGTCCAGATTCTTGCGGCTTTCCGTCGTACCTTGATGTAGGGAAAGGCCGCAGATAGCCATGTGTTGTTTGGAGTGGTTAGGGAGATTAAAATGACGAGCGACTGGCTTAGATGCATCCTTGTCATTCTTGTCAACATCGCGAAGGTGTGCCCGAAATCGGTCGCCTAGTCGTCTTCCTGTCTCGTCAATGTATAATTATTGCATAACGTGCAGGTTAGGCAATAAATGACATTTGCGGAGGTACATGTGAAACGATCAGTGATCTTAACAGATCGCTTAGGTCCCGATATTTTGCTAGTGTTAAGAATGAATTGACAAGTTTTACATCGTGAGCGCGCGCATTTGAAAGTGCCGGGTTGCTCGTTAGTTTTAAATGCGCTTCTAACTAAAAAGTTGCCGACGTTTTTGTCGCGTTTGAATGAAATTAGTGGAGGTTGCGAAAAGATTCTACCAGTCTCGGGATCATTTTGGAGTAATTTGAAGTTATTGAGAATGATACTTTTGACTGCATGATTATGAGGATGGAAAGTGAGGGTGAATGGAATTCTGTCGTTCTTATCCTTTTGTGACGTTTGTAGTGCTGACTGTCGATCAAATTGTTGGGCGCGATGATGGTCCGCTTTGACCACAGAGGCAGGGTAGCCACGTTTTTCGAAGAACTGGCACATCTGCTCCGATTTGCTGGAAAAATCAGAGTCATCACTACATAGAAGTCGAAGTCTAAAAAATTGAGAATAAGGAATGGAGTTCTTGACATGCGATGGATGTGACGATGAATATAACAAATAACTGTGAGAATCTGTAGGTTTGTAGTGCACACTGGTACATAAACCGTTGCCACTTTGATATCTAGGAAAGCCAATGAAGTTTCCGAAATTTCCCAGGTATATTTAAGAGCCGGATGAAAGGAATTAACGGAGGTTATAAATTGATCGAGTTCCTGTGTGCTGGATGAAATAGCGCCGATGCAATCGTCCTTTTTCCATGACAAAGAGAATGATTCTGACACTTCGGACAAAGATATTTTTCAAACACTTCAAGATCTCACCTCCACAAATAAAAAACTTGTCAAAGACACCATTCATAATCTTATAGTTAACCAAGAATTACCGGACACTGCAACTAATCTCATCATCACAACTCCTAGAACTTCGTGCATTTACTTCTTGCCAAAAATTCACAAACCGAACAACCCAGGTCGCCCTATCGTTTCTGACTGTAGTTGCCCTACCGAACTCATTTCTAGCTACTTAGACAGGATTATGACTCCTATCGTCAAATCTTTACCATCATACATCAAAGACAGTACACACGCACTAGAAATTTTCCGCGATTTCAGTTTCTCCGGCCAAGACAAACTTATTTTCACCATGGACATTACATCTCTGTACACAGCCATTCCCAATAGCGAGGGTCTTCAAGCACTTAAACACTTTTTCGATCAACGCACTGTCCAAGAACCAAGCTCGGAAACACTACTCCGCCTTGCCGAACTAGTTCTAACACTCAATTGTTTTTCATTCGCCGGCAACTATTAGGAACAAATTAATGGTGTGGCGATGGGCACTAGAATGGGACCTAGTTATGCCAATCTTTTTGTAGGATATGTTGAACACCAATTTTTTTAACAGTACAACGGCCCAAAACCTGAACTCTACAGCCGCTACATTGACGATTGCATCGGCGCTATTTCATCCAGCACACAGGAACTCGATCAATTTATAACCTCCGTTAATTCCTTTCATCCGGCTCTTAAATATACCTGGGAAATTTCGGAAACTTCATTGGCTTTCCTAGATATCAAAGTGGCAACGGTTTATGTACCAGTGTGCACTACAAACCTACAGATTCTCACAGTTATTTGTTATATTCATCGTCACATCCATCGCATGTCAAGAACTCCATTCCTTATTCTCAATTTTTTAGACTTCGACTTCTATGTAGTGATGACTCTGATTTTTCCAGCAAATCGGAGCAGATGTGCCAGTTCTTCGAAAAACGTGGCTACCCTGCCTCTGTGGTCAAAGCGGACCATCATCGCGCCCAACAATTTGATCGACAGTCAGCACTACAAACGTCACAAAAGGATAAGAACGACAGAATTCCATTCACCCTCACTTTCCATCCTCATAATCATGCAGTCAAAAGTATCATTCTCAATAACTTCAAATTACTCCAAAATGATCCCGAGACTGGTAGAATCTTTTCGCAACCTCCACTAATTTCATTCAAACGCGACAAAAACGTCGGCAACTTTTTAGTTAGAAGCGCATTTAAAACTAACGAGCAACCCGGCACTTTCAAATGCGCGCGCTCACGATGTAAAACTTGTCAATTCATTCTTAACACTAGCAAAATATCGGGACCTAAGCGATCTGTTAAGATCACTGATCGTTTCACATGTACCTCCGCAAATGTCATTTATTGCCTAACCTGCACGTTATGCAATAAATTATACATTGACGAGACAAGAAGACGACTAGGCGACCGATTTCGGGCACACCTTCGCGATGTTGACAAGAATGACAAGGATGCATCTAAGCCAGTCGCTCGTCATTTTAATCTCCCTAACCACTCCAAACAACACATGGCTATCTGCGGCCTTTCCCTACATCAAGGTACGACGGAAAGCCGCAAGAATCTGGACAAAAATTCATCTTCCAAATCGGCACCCTTAATCCCCACGGTATTAACGAACGCTTTTCATTTAACTAATGTATTCCTATTTTCACGTTGCCATGTTACCACCAATAGCGTAGCTCCTACTCCACTATAAAAACAACCCATAATTCCTCGATTCGCTCTGACGAAGGGCTAGCGCTCGAAACGTCAGCTTTTAGAATCCCTGTACGGTGGTCAATTTACATTTATCAACTCTGTTGATAATACCAAAACTGTTAAAGATTTGCTTGGTATGAATTTGGAAAAGAACGCAAAAGTCATATACGTAGAAAAGAGAGTTTTAATAAAAAAGTTTAAAAAATATGTCAAGCACCCAGGATAACTAAATAAACAAATAGCATTTTCCTCTTTGCTTTCATTTGACATATTGTTGTGACCTTACCCTAACAGGCTCTGGAAAGAAGAGCGAATTGATATGGACGTGGGCTTGCTTTCCTATTCAGGAAATCGTTTTTCACGTATCCCTAAATAACACTGGGGTCCAGAAAGTGCCAAGCCGGTGCAGGACGTGAAATGATGGGCTATTTCTAGTAACTTTGAACTGATAAAATATGTAATTTTCTTTTCATTTGTCCACGGTTAAGTTAGTTTTATTGGGAAGGATTACGTTGTCCTGTTTTCTTAAACTTTCCATGTTGATTTAAAGGGCTCACAGCATTTCGGGGAATAAGTCGAGACTGAGAATGCATTCTGTTCAGTGTTTAGCTATTGGGACCACTCATCGCCTCAGCCCTTCAACTTCCCGTTGCAATGAAACCAGCACCAACTTATGAGACAGCTGTAATTGTTAATGGCTGAGGAAAGGGTTTACACGAAAAGAACTAGAAAACCGAGCGAGCGAGCGGAAAGGTGTATATCTGGGAAAGAAAATGATGTAAGCACCCTGTAAGAGTCCTATAGTAGAGTAATCATTTGAATACCCATGATTCAAGCTCGAACTTAGCGCCATCTTGTAGAACGCTATAAGCAGCACTCCTGGCAACACCCTAGGAAGTACAGCTGATTGCCTTCGCCTGGGGGGAGCTTCCTGGGGGGCTTCCTCCTGGGGAGCTTCCGCCCTGGGGGCTGCCGTTCAACGCGCTGCAACGAAGTGCCCCGTCGCGGGGTCTCTCAGGGAATGCCTCGGCTTTGGTTCCCTTTGTCATTGGGGATTTGCAATCAACCTTCCAGTTGCCGGATCCCAGAGCACGTGGCGCGGCGCTTCAGCTTGCCTCCTCTGGGGGTTTGCGGCAACGAAGCGCCCTGTGGCCGAATCTCTCAGGGCGTTCCTTTGCCTTTGGGGGGCTGGGGGGTTGCCGTTTTGTTGGCCTGTGGCCATTGCTGCTGGGGTGTTGCCTTCCTCGAATTTCCGGGCTGCCATATTCCCGCGCATATTTTCCGCCGCCATCGGTGCCCCGGGGTTGCCTTCCTATAATTGGCCGGCGGCCATGGGTTCTCGGGGACGGGGTGGGGGGGGGGGGGGTTGCCTCCTCTAATTTGCCGGCGGTCGTGGGTTCTCGGGGGTGCCTCAATCTAATTGCTGGGCTGCAATATTCCGGCCCAGATTAATTCATTGAATATAAAACCAATCGGCCATCTTCTTCAATCGTTTCTTTGTTCACACAACATATTTCATCATCGATAGGATTCAAAGACTGTAGTTGGACATTACAAAATGGACAACAAATCTCTTCTGATTTAATCAGGTCATTATGCATATCTTTTTCACAGGTCATATATATTAATAAATCAATATATTTTTAAATGCACTGAATTACGATTTTGATTTTCCATGGCGACTGTCATATGACCTTAAACACAATAGGACAAGTTCAAACCTACCAACTTCCTATTTTCCGAGAATGCCACGCAATAGCGATTCTCTCCAGTTCATTTTTTCCAATTCATTTTTGGGCCCACGCCTTGATAATCAGGACATGGATCAAAATGTTTGAAAACATATAAGATGCTTTTTTCCGTGCACTGAGATTCAGGTGCTGAGATTTAGGTGTTGAGATTTAGGTGCTGAATTCAGGTGCTGAGATTCTGTCCTGGATTTTCAGAGCTGAGATTTCTGTCTTGGAATTTCTGTCTTGGGATTTCTGACTTGGATACAGATTTGAAAAAAGTCTTGGTACCGCCAACTCCAATACTACTGGTTGACAATTGCAAAATGGCGCCGCACCGTGTGAAGAATACCGAATAACGGTTCATGAATCTAATTTTTTTTGTCAGTACTCTAGTTGTAAAAAATTGGCAGTCGATTTAAACTGTAAAGGGCCAGAAATCCTAATGCCCAATTAAAAGTATTCAGTACTCAGAAGCACCTTAAGAAATAACCAAACATTATGGGTATCACTCCAGGAGAGAGAGGGGGCGTTCCCTCAAGGATAAAAGATATTTCTTTCGAGCAATTCGTCCTTCTTCCCTTGGCCCTCGTACCGTCGGTATCTCCCAAGGAAAAACTTTTTCTCGCCATCTCCACGAATTTTCAGGCAAGTACGCGTTCTCATTTTCGACTAATCAGTTCCCTCTTTAGCTCTTTGTTTTCCGGCAGGCGGTCATATGACAGTAAAACGCGTTTCAATACTTGGTCATTCCTTTATTCGCCGTTTACGCGAATATGTCGGGCGGAATACCGATCTAGATGCTAGCTTACATATTCTCGACAACATAGAATTAAAATGGCACGGGGTCGGGGGAAGAACAGTACTTAAGACCGTCCAATTTGATCTTTATGTTGTTGAATTATTCAAGCCGGAGGTAGTTATAGTTCAACTGGGCACCAACGACTTAAGCCATCTTTCCCCAGTGAACGTTGGCTCAGCAATTGAAGACCTTACCCGCACTGTCCATGACTCGCTAAACGTCAAATGTGCCTGTATCTGTCAAACTATTTAACGAACGGGGGCTCCTACTTAACAAGAACGCGATGCTCTTAAATCGGTATTTAAAAGTAGTACTAGAGCCCCTCCCTTATGCATTTTCCTGGATCCATAAAGGGTTTTGGAGGGCAAAAACTAATTTTATGGCCCGTGATGGGGTACATTTAAATAGTCTTGGTCAGTACAAGCTATATCGTAGTTTGAGGGGGGCAGTTCTACGTTGCCTACAATCGTTATAGCCGCAAATCGGGCATATGAAGCAAAATCGCAACACCCTCTTATGTATACTGCCCGCCTTGCTCAGGCATATTATCATCATCATTTTCACATATCTTAAGATTTGCCAGTTCCTTTTATGTTTTAAGCCAAACCGAGTATTGTTGTTTGTTTTCACAGCCCCTGTTTGTTTGCCGTTGGGTTTTACTCCCACGAGCAATGGCTGTGTTTGTTCGGTTCATGGGAACCATGGTTGGCACGTGCGACGTGCATTTATGGCTTTGGCTTTATTTTCTGCTTACCCCTGCCATATCAGTGTACAATCTTTTGACCGCCTCTTTACGAGTGGTCCAATGCACTCGGCACTTGCGGTAATGCATTGCTTTGGGAACTTGGCCTCTTTTCTCGTTTTATTCCGGTTACATATCATTCATTTATCATGAAACAGAGAACCTGTCGAGCTGCCCACCTCAACTGCGACCAAAAATTTAATGAAAGTTATCTCGTCATTTTGAGTCCTATTTCATACGCTCTGTAAAAGTGAGGATGCAGACGGCGGACGGCGGACAATTAAAAAAAAAAAAAACAAATGATTTTTCGCGAACTAGCTGACCTGTACAATTTACGTACCTCTATGCGGGCTAGTTTTAGTACAAAAGTGACAAATACCTAAAAGGTCGCCTCATGTTTGCGACATTATGCGAAACACATCTATGTTCAAGAGTCTCAAAACGCAGACCTTGCAACTTTGCTTCATATTATCGACCTAAGCTTCTTCTTGCTCTAAAAAGAATATTTATATTTATACAATATATTTCTAACGCTAGCAATGTAACAATTCTATCAACACCTCACTTCAATATCTCGCTGGGCTGGGATAACTTGCTGCTTTACACTGTCACGCCATCAAAAAAAATAAAAATCATAACCATGAATTGAGTCAAGAATTTGGTTGATAAAAACAACATCGCCAAGATTTGGCGACGGGGTCGTGTCAGGAGGGCAGAAAGCACTGCAAATTGATACGATAATTATGATCGATACAACTGCTAGAGCAGTTACATACTATCACTCAAAACCGTTGGGATGAATTCTCTATAATATGTAGATTTAGTCAAGCCTAAAACCGGATCGTTCAAGGCTCAATGAACCTAACAAGAATAAGCGGAAAGTTTTCAGAAAATATTTGGACAACTTTTGAAGTATCTCTGGAAATCTTCGGAAAGTTGTCGGACAGCTTCGAGAAATAGCCTAAAACTTTGTTATGGATTGTCTCCTGGAGGTGCGGAACATCTCTTCTCATCTTTGAAAACATTATCAGCAATATTTTTCGACAATCGAAGAGAAATTTGCTCACAGTCGAAAGTTTAATTTCTATCAAATTATTTATAATAGGAAACAATCATGTCCTGTTCAGAGTGGACGAATCGGGTGGTCAAATTTGTGAATCTGGAGAATTTCCGGCAATCAGTCGTCTTATCAAGATCTTGATAAACAGTATATAAATGTTCTCCGTAATACGTTTCTGTGTGTGAAGAATCTGATCACCTAGTCTCAAGCCATCGCGCCACAACTTTGTGGACTCCCAATTCCTGCAGGTTTTGAGATCTGCCATACCGTCACTGGACTCACTGCAGCGTGGCAAGACCTTCGTGCAACTTGTGATATTTTAGGCTCTTCTCTAAACACCTTGAATCCATTATACATTAACTAAGACAGCAGTGTTTGCTTTGTTACATTATTTAAGCTTATCAAAAATCTAGGCATGATCTGCATAAAAATAGGTACGCAATGCGTACATGTGTCTACTGCCTTGTTTTGGTGCATATTGCTCTTTTGTTTGGGAAACTGCAACAATCTTAAAGTAAATCTGGTCCTTTGACTTTGTCAAGGAACTGCAACATCATCTTCTATGAGCAAAGTTAATTGTTTAATAATACACGTAAGGAAGAGATGAATGTGTTTTACAATAACAACAGAACAATAGTGTCCTTGTTCAGTGGCATAATTACCAACATAGACAACTAGAAAAGGTTTGGAAATGTGTTTTGTGTTGATTCATTTTATCTTAAAATAAATTAGGTCCTTTGATTTTGTCAAAGAACTGGAACATCTAAACTGTTAATACATTTATGGTAAGGAAGAAAGAAATGTGTTTTACAATAACAACAACAGAACAATAGTGTCTTTATTCAGCGGCACAATTAGCAACATCGACAACTAGAAAAGGTTTGGAAATGTGTTTTGTTGATTCATTTTATCCTAAAACAAATCTGGTCCTTTGATTTTGTCAAGGAACTGGAACATCTAAATTGTTAAATAATAAAATAATGGTAAAAAGAAGAAATAAATTTGTTTTACAATAACAACAAAAGAACAATAGTGTCTGTTTATTGGTGTAATTAACATCAACAACTAGAAAGGGTTTGGAAATGCTTCTTATTTCTGACAATCACTCTGCAACTTTAGTGATGAAGTTTGATGTAGAGTCATATGTGAAGTTGATGTCTTCAAGATCTACTGGATCTAGAAGAGCTTCACTGATTTCATCTGACTTAGTAGCTTTAGTTAAGTTCTTCTTGCTTAAAAATGCTTCAATTGTTTCTGTAAAAGCTGTAAACCAAACCTCTTGTCCATTTAAGTCAGCACAGAGTCTTGCAGTAATATTCTTTGTTGCATTCTTTACTTTCTGTGAAGCACCACAATGTGGACACTGCACAACGTTTTTTCCTGGCATATGTGGCATTTTTTTGTGGCATGTTTTTATTTGGCAGATTATAATGTATATGTTTAGCTTATCAACGAATTTGAATTCAGTCACAGAGACGTTTTTCTCTGCATCAGCCAGAAGTTCTGGTCCTTTGAGTTTGTCAAGGGAAATTGTGGCATCTCCATCTTCAAATAAAGTGGTGGGAGTTGTGCCTAACAATGTGTTACCCGAGTAATTTTTAACGCTGAGGTTTTTAACATGGTAGCTTTTGCCATTCTTGAGTGTTTTTATAAGGTAATCCCATATGTGTATAGTTGAAGTTCCTTTGCCATCTTCAATCACACAGTCCTCTTTCACATGGCCAATTTCTCTGTTTCTTTTCTGTACTTCTTTTGGTGGTAACTCTCCAAGTGTTAATACACCTTTTACATTCACACGTTGGTTTCTAGTTAAACTTTTGATTTGGTCGAGTATTATGTCTGATGCTTGATCATTTGATTTCCAGTCAGTGACAGCTGTTGGTTTCTGGCTAGGGAAGTCTATGTCAGATGAATTTGCCTCTAGAATTGTTGTTCCTTGATTAATGAACAGTCGCTCATTTTCCTCTCTTGCACCAAGTATCTTTGTTGGACTACCTGTGGTTTGCATGTGATTTGCAATCTGATGGGATTTATGGTCAAAACCAACTACTCTTTTGTATTTAGTAGGTGAAGTTTGTAATGTGAAGTTATAGTAATTTCTTCCTTTCTTTGATTTTTGCATCAATGTTACATCATGAATGAAGCCAGTGTCAGTTTCTTTGCGCTTCTGATTTGTTGTCATGGCTAGAAAGAAATGAGAGAGATGTTAATATTGTAGAATGGAAATAGTTTCAACAAGAAATAAAGACAAAATACTTACCTAACTGTACATAGGTAAGTTAAAAATATTAATAGTACAAAATTAATCTACAGCACATGTACCTAATAAACACTTGTTTTTTTAGCTCACAGAGTTGTGGAATAATTTGCATCACTAGATTTAGGAACATTTTGTATGTAGGTTTGATTAAATGAGTTTTGTAGTGATGTATAAATACTGACCTAGAAACAAATTTCCAAGTTGAGTTTTGGATTGAAAGGGAATGTGGATCAATTAATTTGAAATGGAAGGGACAACCAAATGGCCTTGTGATCAGTAAAATATGTTTCCAGGATTCCTGACGAAACATAAAAATCAGGGATGTTTGTATATATATGGTCAATGATTGTTTTGTTGTCAGTTGTATACTGTGAAATGAGTTGTTTGTAATTTCGTTGTGTAAACAGATTGTAAACAGGCCTTCTTTCTACTTCATTCATCCAGTTGACATTAAAATCTCCAATGATAACTCTGTATTGGAATGACATATTTTGTAATATCTCGATACGCGAGGAACACAGAAGTCTTACAGAGATTTTTGGTGAGTGGTAGATTGCTATAACTGTTACGTTTAGCAGGGTGGATAACCTCACAGTAGTTTTCTCAATCCCATTAATATTACATTTTAAAGAAAAGCTGGAAACAAAGGAATGCTGACTGTAAATTGCAGTACCACCATAGGGCCTTACATTTAAATTGTGGTTATCATTTCTAAACAAAGTGAATCCTTCCATATTATACATGCTATCATTGTCAAGTGAGGAAAACCTAGTTTCTGCAAAGATTAGCAAATCTGCATTTTTGAAATTGTGGTCTTGGCGTACATCTTCAATGTGTCTATGAAGGGATCGTGCATTCAGAAAACAGATTTTGAACAGAGACTTACTGATTTTGTAAAGGGGAGAAATGGAAAGTTCAAGGGTTCCTTGTGTTCGCAGTCGTTGCATTTCAGCCTTAACATCAGAACTTACTGTAATTTTGTTTTCAGTGAGGTCAGTAACATATAATCCCTCGAGAGTTGTTACCCTGCTGAGTCCTACATAATGTATAATGAGGTATTGCCTTCTTCGTACTAAAATTTACCACAATTTTTGTCTCTGTATCTCCTTGTGACCTGTGTATGGTTTTTGCAGCTGCTGGACGCAACAGAAATTGTTTTCGAACTACTTGGGCAGCTTTGGTTCTGCCAACATTAAACTGAACAGTTACAGGTTTTATTGGAGTCCAAGTGAGGCCAATTGTTGGTGTATTTAACTGCCTATTTTCATACCTTGTTTTCTTGCCTACATTGTTATGGTCGAATTGCACCCATATAATTCCTGTTGGTTTTTCTTTGTGATGTAGCCGAATAGATTTAATAACTGCAGCTGCGCCATTCGTAATGCCATCTTCTGTTCGTATATTTATGGCGATTTCTACTCTTTCTCAGATTTGAAAAAAGCTGTTTAGTTTTGCGAGGATTGTTTGGAATCTGATTAAGAATCTTTTTTCTCAGTTCTGATGAATTTGCACCAACAACACTATCCTGTGCTTTGATATTGTATTTCATATTGGTGGAAGTATTATGAACACGTTCATTGAAGTCGTTTACTTTAGCAGTCTGTATAAATAAATGAGGTGCATCAGATGGATAAGTAGGGATATTTTGTTGAATGAGACTTTCTTTTATTTTTAAAATATCATCTTGTGTGTGATTGCCTTCTCTCAACCTGTTCAAAATTTATGCAAAGAGTTTGCTTTCTCTTTGCCTAATGATTTCATGAAGTTCATACATTTTGAAATGTTTTTGCCATAAGTTTGTTGCAAGTACACCATATTCTGAATTGTCCACATCCTTAAAAGATATAGCCATCCATAACAGGCTGCAGTTGAAATAAATCACCAATAGCAATGATGCTGACACCTCCAAAATCTTCTTTACTGCCTTTTATATCTTTTAATCTACTGTTTATTTGCACATTGAACATGCAGTTACCCACCATGGAAATTTCATCCACAAATATCAGTTTAAATTTTCCAAGTTTACATCTAAGACTATTAAGTCTACTAGAATCCAGATGCTTATTCATTCTTAGAGACTGATTGGCAGGTATTCCAAAGGCACTATGTATTGTATTTCCTTTGATATTGTAGGCTGCTTTTCCAGTAGGTGCTAACAGTAATACTCTTACTTCTTGGAAATCTTCTCCTGCATTATTATTTATAAGATTTCAGGGCTGCTTGATATAATGCTTTAGCAACTTGAGACTTGCCAACACCAGCACCTCCAGTTAAAAAGGAGTAAAATGGTTTGTCTAAGGTTTTAATGAGGTGTAAAATATGATCAAAACACTCTTTTTTTCCTTTATTCAACATCTGCACCATTTTTCTGTATTCTTGATCTTCCACTTCATTTAATACAAGAGAGTCATTACTTGCTATCAAGGCTGGGGGGATTCCAATATCCTCTGATAAGTTTCATTGAAATCGCAATGCAAGTCATTTGCACCTTCAGTTTCGTCTTGGAGTTCAGTGTGTTGTGCGTCTGGAGCTATTGTGTCAAAGTGTTCTTCATTTATTTCATTTAAATTTTCATGAATTTCATCCAGTTGTTCAGCGAAAATTGCATACTGGCTCATTTGTGTAGATATTTGATCTTTTAAATGGAAGAAACGTTCTTCAAAGGTGGAGCAATTTCCAATCAAGTCAATTTGTTCATTTCTCCATGAGGTGAAAAGCATAATTAATTCACAATGTTTTTCTGGGAGTGCTTCTTTGTTGAACCAAACACTTCTGATAATTCTTGCTTTTGATCGTTTCTTGTATGGAGTAGTTTCTGTATTATTTTTGATATTGGCAATGTGATTATCAAAATCAAATTCATCATCACTATTCTTGTCATCAATCAAATTTTCCTGTAATAGATTATCAGTGTCATGTTTACATATTTTCTTTTTATTAGGTATATGACATACATCATACCATGCTGCCCAATCTGCCAAAGTTACACTGTCAAGTGTATGAGGTCGTTCAGTGTATCTTTTTAGAAGGCCTCCTGTGTGTATTTCTTCACAATCATCCTCCATCTTTTCAATTTCATTCATAGGTTTTAAAAGTTCAACTCTTTCATCAGGAAGTGCAGTGTGTATAAAGATTACTTGTCGAGATGATTTTTTCATGGGAAGTTGAAGTACTAAATAAACTGCTTCTTGAGCTGATATTTCTACACTGTTAAGAAATTTGTTACCAATATCTCTAACTTGTTGCTTTATGTTTGAATTTCCTCTCTTTGCTTCATCGCATGCTTTTCTAAGTAGCTGACTCATCCCCTTTTGAGCCTTTGATATATAGGATACAATGTACACAGCACAAGCATAAACATCAAGGATAAATTGTATGTCCATGTTAGCTCTCCATGCAGTCAGACATGATACATTGTAGTTGTTAATTCTTAACTCACTTGGTTCCCTCTTTAAGAATACAGTTGGAGAACTAAGAGATGAATGCAATGCAAGTTTATAATCCTCTTCAGTTACATTTAAATTACAAAGAAGCTCATCAAAACTAATATTTTTACCTTCTTTAAGGTCATTCATGTCTTTTTTTATACGTGTCCAGATTTCTCTATAATGCTTAACTGCATGCGGCTGAGTGTCTTTATCAAGAGGATATAAGATTTTTGTTGATTTCATGGGAGGTTGTGGATAGCCAAATCTGCATTCATCCTTATTTCTTTTTCTGCAAGAATGTGAATGTCTGTGAATCTGTCTGTTAACTAAGTTGAGTAGGTCCACATTTCCAGTAGGTTTACTGCAAGTAGTAATTCTATCAATGTAGGAGATGACTTTTTCGTCATCATCAGTTCCAAATATTGGTGCATCTGTTATCCATATCAACAGGTGAATATGAGGTGAACCTCTCTGCTGGTATTCTACTCTATAAAACCAATCAGAAATGGATCCTAATGGTGCAAGATTACTCAAGAGAAAATTGTTTAGAAAATGATTGAACTGATAATCAAAATGTCTTGCACATGTTACTGGATTACTTTGAATTAATCTACACTTCTGTGTCCAATTTAAATTTTCAAGTTCATTATCAGAGTATTCTTTTCCATCCACTAGTTTACCAAGAATCCTTAAGAGGTGTATCCAACGCGTTTCAGCTGCAGAAAAACTACAAAACAGTGTTGCTGGGCCTAACTGTCTTATCATTGCAAAGAGATCTTTTTCAGCACATTCAAAATAAGGAGGAGACCCTCGCAGTGCTCTTAAAAATTTAAATCCTTCATCAAGATGAACTAGTCTTTCCAAAGCTCCTTGTTGTTTCAAATGACCCGCAGTAAGACTTCTGCTGACACTTGTACATTTTCGCATTGCAATTTGTGATTTCCCTAAAAGTATCCTCATTTGTAACTTTTTTGCTTTGAAGAAGATATTTTCAACAGACATTGCTGCCCTTCGATCTGAACATCTCAATTCAGACTTACATATATCACTGTAGTGAACTGGTACAAGTCTTTTATCATTTTCGGTTCGTTTTTTACCTAAAAATATACCAGGGTATGCTAATTCCTCAGAATGTTTGTCCCTAAATATGCTCAGGGGGGTGGAACCTTCAGCTGGTGCAACATTAAGAATATTCTCTCGTTCAGTATCATCTAGGAAATCTGGAGCTGTTAACATGGTGTCAGTAACTCCTGCTGGTATTTCATCATCCTCCTCAATCCAGTTATTATTATCACTATTTTCATTACATGATAATTCTTTTTCATTAGCATCATTTTCAAAATTTTCTGTAATGATATCGTCATCATCCTTTGAAGATTGATTTTCAGGCTCATCCCGATCACTTCGTGGACCATTATCTATAAAACTTGATTGCCAATTTCTGTTGAGAATTATTCCTTCTTCTTTATAAAGATCACTGTTTTTCATGAGCCAGCTGGCAGCCTGAATTACTTTATGTGGCCTCACTTTTAAAGACAATGCAGAACTTTTGTACTGTGGTCTTCTCTTTAGCTTCACTTTAATTGTTACAGTTTCATTTCCTAACCTTGGTAACAAGTTCACAGTGCTACTGACATCTGCTGGTACATTTACTACATTGCCTGTTATTTTCAATTGCTTTCCTCTTGGAGCCTGCATTACTTTTTGAAATGCTAACCTTGGAGCAAGTAATCTCCATTCTAACTTGTTTAAGTCAAAACATTTTAGTTTTACTGGAAACTGCATACCATTAACAGCAGCCAATGGGGGAACCTTATTCTTTTTTAAATACTTCATGCAAGTGTTGCATAACCATTCTTTGTTTTCTACACTCTTTTTATTCAATAGGTATTTTGCTACAGTTGCATTAGATAATCTCACTTTGCTTGCAAGAGTAACACTGTGTTTGTACCATAATTGATCACAGCAACTACAAATATATAAAGGACCACTTGAAACAATGGAGTGGAACTTGGATATTAAATTTTCCATAATTTTTGATTCTCATCAAGTCTTTCTTCTCTGTGGTTGTTGTCAGGAACTGTCTGTTGTGTTTCATTTTTAGATTGTGTGGGTTGTTCCTCTGAACATTTTTTCTGTGCATATCTACGTTGTTTTCTTAGCCGTTCTTGCCTGCACTCAGAATCTTCATTAGCTCTCCTTTTTGCCATATATGTTCGCATGTAAGGGTTTTTCTTATCACTGGTGGAATTACTCTTACCTATGTTATTGTTAACTGCATGTGTCCTAGAACTACATGTATTTGCTGTTTTTGTTCTAAAAATTACTGAAACATCTGGAACTGTAGAGACATAGTGAATTTCATTGACATGGCCTAAGTATATTGTCCTTGACTCTCCCTGTAGGCACACTGCAAGTTCAATAATTGTCCTTTCAGTAAAATTATTATGCGATTCTGTGATATGTATTCTTATATTGAGCGAGTTTGCAACAGCTTGCACTATTAAACCATCGCACCATGTTCCCTGTCTAGACATCCTGTTCAAATATTCTAACCAGGAGTTTGCAACAATGCTCTCAATAAACTGTTCAGGGGAATTTCTCAGGTATTGAATCCCAGCATGTCTAATAGCAAGATGAGAATTTGGAGTTCCAAATAATTGACGAGAAACCGCTTTAAAGAAGCAATCTCCATCACCACCAACATCTAGCGGCCTTAAGCCAAGATTGCTTAATCTCTGAGTTAATACAAGATATTCTGAAGGTCCTGGATTCAACTCAATATCACCGGACAATAAGAGTTTTCTCCTTGCAGCACAAAAATATTTACACCGTCCAAGATGTCTAGAATTTGATTTGACATGTACATTATTTTCTGTAGAGAAACAAGAATTATTTATTTTATTTGGTGAAAAAGTAAGATCCAAGTTTAAAATCCTACATGCCTGGTAATAAGTGTCATCAGATGAAGTGTTTTGAATTTTTTTGTCATCGAAGAGTTTATTGTCTGAAGTTCTAAGTGACTGGATCTTATGTTTTTTGAGACCTCTGCAAAGAAACGAACTGAAGAAAGAGTCGTTTCTACAATGGTGTATCACATACCACATTCTGTAATGAACTGCTATGCTTGTTAATCTTGATGATGGGGGAGTGAAATTTCGTAGAGCTAATTTCATTCTTTTTCTACCGGTTCTTTTTTTCATGAACTTGAAAATTTTCCTTTCATTAATCCTAGAAGGTTCCCTGTCCCTGGATTTACGAACTTGGCAGTATCTTTCCTTGCTTCTTACTGTTGTTCTGCAATCGATATTTACATCGACTCGATCTAAATATTTCACATGTTGAGCATGATTTCCCACAGCCCGAAAGTACACAAGAGACTGATAGTATAGATGTTGCCTTGAAAATAAATTGTTTGAAAACAAGCTGATCTGAGGCAAACGAAACAAACCGGTGCATAAGCTCACCATTAATTGCAAGTCCATAACTGAACAAGGTTTCACTTTAACACTACGTAGAACAACCACATTTTGAGCCCAACTTCCCAAGGACTGGATAAGATTTTTATACAAAAATAAATTATAAAGTGACTTACTTAACCATGATAAATTTGACAGTAAGCCAAGTTTCAAAGTTCTGCTCAAGCTGGAGAAAGCACAATGTAGACCAAATTCTGGAAAGGTACACATGCACGTGACTGGCATTCTTGTGAATCGCTTGAATGGAAAGCTCATTTCAGTATTCTGATCTTGTAACCGTGATAGTTCGCTCATTTTAGTATTCTGATCTTGTAACCGTGATAGTTCAGGCTGACTTTGTGACCAAAGTGGGTCGATTTGTGACCAAAGTGGGTCGAATTTTGCAAACAACAAGCAAAGATTTCGATTTTGACACTTTCGCCAAACGCGAGGAACTGCACAAACCATCATTGGTGCAGCGCGAAGGAGAGTCATTTTGCAACGACCTGGAAAACAAGTATCAATCCAGAATGTCCAAGAGTTGTTCCTTCAGCTTAGAGCAGAAGTTTAGAGAACAAAACTTACCGGAAAACCAAGCACTCTGCAGTGAACCAGTGAACACCCTGTAGAAAACAAGTACGAAATAGACCTTGGTGAAATCACACTCTAGCTAACGCACGTGATGTCCTTCGTGGATTACGCTTGTGATTCGTCGAAATTAAACGCCCGACCGAATCCTTGGCAACACGGATTAGCACATGTGGACCGCTCGTTGCGATTTCACACGTAATTGGTCGGAATTGGCTTGACCGACCCTCCTCGGCATCACAGATCACTTATTGATTAGCGATTGCATATCGACAGGTTAACAAACTTTTTTTTCCGTCTTAATGTCTACCTGCGCATGCGCAGTAGACACAAAAAGCGAAGGTGGGGGCGCTTCTTTGACAAAGTCAACACCACCATTCTATTAGACTTCTTATTTTTGGTGGTCTACTCACACCAAAGATCACAAAAAAACTAAAAGGGTTAAAAGGTTACTAACCTGCACAAGAGATAAAGAGATAAACCATTGCACGCGGTTGGGTAACATCGCGCGTAGACTGAATTGCAGTAAACACCAAGCAGATACCGGGCAGATACAAGAACTTACCACTTCCAGATACTACATCGGAGTAACTTCTTTTGTCTATTTTTACCGGGGCCCAGCCGAAGGCTGGCACCGGTCATAAAATGCAGACGATTTCTGTCGTTTTTTCAACGTTACATTGTTAGAGATATATCGCTGACTTGAGAAATCGCTGGCTCGTTACTTTTGGGAGCGCTCGTTGTCGATTCGCTGGCTCATTGAAATCTTTTCCGCCATTTTAAAAAGCACGAGGCATGGAGAACAGTTAAGTGAATTCCCAAACCTTTACGATGGGTATGTACTAAAACCAGGAACACCGGAACACCGGAACACCGGAACAGCCCGGAACAGCCCGGAACAGCCCGGAACAGCCCGGAACAGCCCGAAACACCGAATTTGACGGTGTTGTTCTGTTTTCCCATTACGGACCCTGTCAAAAATTAAATATCAGTGTAATTTGTTTACCCACGCATAACGAAAGAGCCTAGAGCTCGTTATAAAGTGTACGTGTATGAGATCGAATTAGAATTTAGAAGTGTTGGTTTTTGTGGAGGGAGGAAAAGCGGAGAACCCGGAGAAAAACAAACAAACTCTACCTTGATATGACGGCGGGTCAGGGGAGCGAACCTGGGTCACATTGGTGGGAGACGAGTGCCATTCCACCATTTCAGCTCCCCCTATGTGATCATAGTCTTGAGAAACTTTCAATTAGTCGCGTGAATATGAATATATTTTTTTCCCTGAGAATATCACGTGGTCTGTAATGGGAAAACAAAACAACACCGTCAAATTCGGTGTTTCGGGATTTTTCGGCTGTTCCGGGCTGTTCCAGGCTGTTCCGGTGTTCCGGTGTTCTGGGATTCTTCAACACTACAGGCTCTCTATGAACATGCATGTTTGTTCTATGAGAAGTGTAATGTAGACCGTGTAGGCAAAATGCCTAGTGACATAACAGTCTATGACGCAGAAATCAAAATAAAATACTCACACTTGAATCAGGGCTCTTTAACACAGTGTTATTTTGTTGATAAGGACTCTCCAGTCGAAAGTATTTTAAAAGAAAATATTAGAAGTTGTGTTATACCCACCGGATACTTATTTTGTTGTAATGATGTTCTTATAAGCTTTATAGTTCAACGTAATACTCAGAACAATCGTTACTTCATGTTGACCTGTAAAAATGAGCAATTCCATCACCTAGGACCATTCAGTCTTAACGCCCTTGTAAAAAGAGTCAGTGAAATTTATAGGCAAGATGACTGTATCAATGATGAAAAAAAACATTTGTCTTATTCTTTACTTTGCTCAGCATCAGCATTGTCAAATGAAGAGAGAAAGAACATTTAACAAAATGTAAGTCTAAACAAAGAAAAACAGAGATCTACAATAAATACAATGACCACTACTTGCAATTGGAGCCAGAAAAGAAAAAGCAACGGTGCAGCTTAATGGATAGAGCAAAGAAAGAAGAGCTTCTTGAAACTTGTGCTAAAAAATATAAAGAAATTATGTCAAAAAAGAAACAAATGCTTAACAGAAAAGCTGTAAAGTCTAGAAAGAGTTATGACAGCATGGACTGTGAAAAGAAAGAAAAATACCTAAATGCTATTAGAAATCAATCAGCAATAGCTCAACAAAATAGAAAAATATCAAAATTGCATGTTGATGTTTGCATTTCACAGTTTCAGTATTCGCCTCCACAGAAGACAGGGGAGGGGTGCGAGAGATTAACTATATTTATGCAATCCCGTGTCCCACTGGGCCCCGGTAAGTTCCACGTAGTGGTTCTAGTTTCCATGATCTTGTCCTGTCCTCTCAAAACAGTCACCAACCGAAAAACAGCTTAAGGCAGAACCGAAATACAGCACAAATTTTGCACACAGATAATACAGATCTTCTGATAGCGGGAGAAGTGACAACACGTATTATATTTGATTGGTTCACCAATCTTCAAAAAAGCCGAACTGCTGCCTTGGAGGTTATAGCCTCTACATGTTTAATGCGAGCCTATTAGCAGCTTGAGTTTCAGAGTGAAATGTTTTTGGTCTAAATATAAACAATATAGAGTATTTTTTTCGTTTTTAATTATTAGTTTATTATTTTTAGTTTTAGTTTGATTTTTTAAATTTTTAAAATTTTTTTATTTTCGTTTGTCCGCCGTTCGCCGTCCGCCGTCCACATCTGCACTTTACAGAGTCCCATTTCATACTTATCAGTTTTGTTTCAAAATCAAATTGCATTCCATCGTATTCAATTACCTAATTTTATCTGTTATCGATAAGTCATGCCTCCCAGAAAGCGTCAGGTGCAGCCATCAAAGAACGGCCGCCAGACACGCTATAAGAGAGTGCGGACATCAGAACTGACAGAAGCGGCCCTCTCCTTAGACGTCAACGCTCTCTCCGCGACGATATCGACAGCCATCTCAGAAGCGGTGAAGACAGCATTGTTTAGGACAGTCTCACTGAGATCATGAGACAACACACCGTTGGAGACGGCACCTCGATTAACGCCTCATTAGCAGGGCAGCCTCAAGTCGACCTGTCATCAGATAGCGTGACCACAGCCGTGGGCAACCATATCAGTAACTTCACCGGTGCAGGTACAGGAAATGATTCGTTTGGGTCCAGACATTGTTCAACCTACACAAATTTTTACTAGCGTCTCTGTAAATCTTAGTTCTTAGGTGGGTTCGAAAATTAGAGCTAAAATCTGGGGTAACGAATATGTGGAATTTGGGCCTTTATTAGCTTCCACTCCTCCAATTGATAAGTATGCGTTATCTATGACACCCTCCACTGGTCCATCAAAGCAGCCGCGGCTGAACCTTGAGTCGTATAACGCACATAAGAAAGTTTCCAACATACAACAGTGGGTTTCGGCCCGGGGTTTCGGCATTCAACATTTTTGTCTCGGTCCATACTTGAGCGATACCAGAGTGAAACACCACAGTTGATCAAGTATTGCGAGGTAGTCCCTGACATTGCTTTATCGCACGGGGATTGGCTCTGGTATGACAAGCAATTTCGTTATCTGCGGATATCTGCACCCGATAAATATTCATGGATCAAATACATTGGGAGCTTTGGTTAAGGGCCTCGGCTAATTTTCGGAGATCATAGCCGATCACCAATCGGCCCCAAGCGTCAACACGCCAGCGTTTTCGTCCGAATTTTTTCCCCCGAGGAACGTGTTGGGCATTTCATGTCGGAAAACACTGCCAAGGGTGTCAGTTCGAACACGTTTGCTATAAATGTGGAGCAAAGCACCCAGCAATTCAGTGCTCCGTGTCAGCCCCTCAACAGCGATCTGGTGGAGTTAAACCAAAAGGAAACTCTACTCAAGTATCAGGCCCTTCACAGCCCGCCAGTAACCCCCGTAACCCGGCATAGGGTAAAATATGGACTGGACCATTGGACCCTTGGACCTTGGACTATTTTTTGGACTATTCTTTGGACCATTTCTTGGACTAAATTTTGCACGTTTTTTTTCAGGGGTGGGTAGATAGTTTTCTTAACTAGGGAGGGGTAGGTGGGTAGGTGGGTAGGCGAATTTTGTCAATTGAGTTATATAATTTAATACTCATCGAAAAGAGGTGCTAATTACACACTTGTATCATTACACATGATAAACCATGTGAAAGCAATGGTCTCACAACACATGTAAAAATTATCAGCATAAGAGAAACTTTTTTCGATTCTTGTCCGCTAAGTCGCTTATTGACTTGTGCCAATGTAACTTCCTGCTTATAATTTGCTAAAATAATGGATCGTTCGCACCAGTCGGCTTCGACTATATTTCCGTAGCGCGCGGATAAGAACCGTCACAAGAGCTATTTCCATTGCCTTTAATCTTGCTCTGATTGACAGCGCTGCACACAAGAAAACATTTTTGGGCAGTCACAAAGTCATTCTAGCTATACGTAGTCTTCCAAAAAACTCTTATCGCTCCAACGTATCTTGGCTGATAACATGTTCTTTTTCGGAACAATAACAAAATGTCTGCTATCTTTTGCAATCACAATCACATTGCCGAAAAAAATATCTGGACAGTATTATTGCACACTCGGTCTTAGGTTTAGTGGCTGCTTCATTTAAACTGTTCTCTCCCTTTTTTGCTACATTCTAAACATTCATATTATCGGAGTTAACGTTATGTTTACTCCTTCAAAATACAAGGACATGTTCGCTTTGATTCGTTATTCCATCAGTTTATAATCTTATCTCCTCCAGTACACAACTTGATAAATAAACCGACGTTAATGGCCGGAAATGTTTTCCATACAGAACCATAACAAAAGGCTACTATTTTTCGCAATTATTTAAGACAAACTGCGATCGTTTTCCAGTTCCCACAACCAAGCCTGGTTTCTTAAGCTACGTAGTTATTAATTCAGGAGTATAACTATTCGACCTTCCGTTTCGTCATGTCTTCATCATCCAAGCCCAACTTAAGCTATGCTAGTGTTGTTAGGGGGAGTTCGTCTGACAGCCAAGATGATGGCGACTTTTCCCCATCGTGGCTTCATCGATTTCAACGCTGTTCAGAAACCGAAGCCCTGAACATAGCATTAGAGGAGTCCGTCAAGGTAAGTATAAATGTCAACCTTCTCATTAATACGGCAAATAGGATTTCTCATCAAAGATTTCAATATTGTTGCCGTTGTTTTTTTTGCTTTTTTGTTGTTTTTCTGTTCGCCATAGGAAAAAGCCACTTGTAATATCAACTCTTCAGGCGATGACGATTCAGACGACTACTGCAGACGGCCGATCAAAAAGGTATGCATATTTTATTAGTGTATGCTACAAATTTAAATTTCATCCTTTCAATTTTCCTTTTCAAATCACTGACCTCATTTTGTACAACATTCCACTGTCACTGTCTTAAGTGTCACTGTAACTCACTCTCTATCTATTGTCTTTATTGACTTTATACAACCTGGTTTTAAGTTTGTTACCCTTTAACTATTTCATACACCAAATTGTTTTGTCCCGAAGCTCTCAGCATGAACTTTTCATGTTATGCTGCTGAATCTGTGGGATTGTGAATGCTTTGGTCGCCTTGAAGAAAGCAGATCAATCCAATCAGACATGCTTGGAATTATTTCTTTTCTTTTTAAATCACAATAATCAACATTAAAAACTTATGCTGCCCTAACGCCCTAAGCCACATCTCTCGAGGTTGGCAGTACTGGGCAATGAGGGATCGTGTTTGGCAACCAAAAACGCACCTATGTGTTGTATTGAATTCTGTTATGGATCAATGTAGAAACAGATGATTTGTTTTACATGACATTTAGTTCCTGCGTTCTTAAAAAAAGACAAAATTAAAAATCAGATGAAAATAGGTTAACACTACAACCACTAATAATTGCAAATACTTCAAAGTGTAATACTATTGGAACAGGTAAAAAGTCACAGGAGCACACGCCATTCGGAGTCTATGCACTCTGAAGAGGATCTGTCATACAATCCTGGCAAACCAGTTCTCCCTCGGGGCTCTTTTCCGTATAAAAAGGTACGTTTAGTAATTAGAAAATGAATTTCTTGGGTCCTACTTGAATAAATATCTTTTTCCTGAATTTTGGCAGTTTTTAATTTCAGTGTTTTATATGTAACTTTTAATACGTGCCATAGTACGGACATTGGCATACCAGTGACTGTAATTCGCCCAACAACATTTTCCTTCTCAAAGTAGACATCATTTTCCATTCTACCAGGTTGGTAATGTTAAAGAAACAATCGACTTGACGCTCATAGACTCTCCAGTTAAAAGGTAAAACTATTTGCTAGTAAAGCTATTTGTACAGCGGTGTTTCTTCTGAATAAAATTGACAGAATTGAGGTACGATCTTGTGATAAGCTTAGTAGACCAAGCCCTTTCCGATAAATTAAAATTCTAACTTGGCTCCGAGGCTCGGAACCAAGTCAGAATTTTAATATATCGGAATTGGGCTACTAGGTAGCCGGAATTTCCTCCAAACTTTCACCAGCATAGCTTCTTTGAGCCACGAGACTATTTAAAACATTCTTTTTGTTTTTTAAAAGGGCGTCTGAAGCACAAGTGGTCGTTGACACCAGTGATAGTGATGAGTGCCTTATGACCCCAACCTTTTCGCCTACAAAGTTAGTAATCCACACGATAATCAATACGTACTTCCTGTGTCCCAAGGTATGAGCTGGTTTTTGGAGAAAGTATATCTATGAAAGTTCACCCAATCCCGAAAGGTATGCGAGGGACACTAAAGCAGTTGAATCTGACGTTGTTCGAGTGCACATTTTACTGACAGACTCTCTGAAAGTAGCTATGTATATCTAAATATATCGCATATGATTTTCAAGAACATGGCTACAGAAATTTCTCCAGTCACTGATAGTTTTGATACGACGTGTCCTTGCACGGCCAAAAACAACCACCTTTCACCTGAGACATTTTAATTTTTACGGCCTTTCTTCGCAGAGATGCTGTTGAAATTGTCGAAAGGGATGAACCGCTACCCCATCTAAGCAAGTCCAGTGCTAGCAGTGAGGACGAAGAGAGCATGGAATACCTCCATGATGACCCATTGGCCCCCATATACCGGCGGGGACTACGTAGAGGCTTAGCCACCAAGAAAGTTGTAGATATTCTGTTAAATCCGCGTCGTGAATGTGTGGCACGTGCTGTTCCTACTGCTGTCTCCATGAATTCTGTGTTTGCAGTGGACATATCAGCCCCTCACGTGAAACATTATAAAAATGTTTTAGCGGACGATCTTGGGGCGTGGAACCCGACAGGGACGAAGCAACAATTTTACCGTGCTGCATCAAAGAGGAATCCTGTAAGAAAGGCTTCACAAGCTGAATATGAGGACAATGAGCCACACGTCTTCAAGTGCACCAGAAGCTATTACAGAAATGAATCCTCCCCTGACTTGCAGAGGATTTTTATCTATTTAACAGGTATATATATTACATTTTCATAGCAAACAGTATTTCACCGAAATAAATTTGCATGGCTAGGCGTTACAGCACCCGAGCCTAGCAGATTAGAGATCATGCCTCCAATTTCTTGTTTCACAGACCCGCGGGAATTGGGGAAGGGCGGATTTGGGGCTCGCTATTTCTTATAGTACACTTTATGAGTAGGCTACCCCCCAAAGTGTTGTAAGTATATCATTGGGTACTGATTTTATGTAAAATGTATGGGAAATTTACTTTATTTATTTAGAAGCGATATTCTTAAATAATTCGAAGTGATGCACGTATGTAAAAGTGGTACCAATACACACTAAAGGTATGTAAAGGGGTACATTTTTCGTCAAAATGATATGTATAAAAAGGTTCTTGAGTAACACTTCGCCTTCCCCCCTCCCCCCCGAATTGAAAAAGACATATTTTAATTATACCATTGATCACTATCGTGGCCTCAGCCCATTGCTGGTAGAAACCTGGAGCTCAGTACGTACGGGATTCACCGGCGTTATTCTATAAAAAAACAAACAAACAGCTAAGCCATATTTTCTTTTTCTAGATCCCAACGGCGATATTCACAATTTGGTCTTTGTTCAATACGTGTTTGACGGTGAGGAGCACGAGGTTAAGATAAAATCACATGGCAATGCTAAAAATCTTTCTTCGGAGTATTATCGCACCTCGCACACCACGATGGAGCGGTTAAAAGAGCTTTCAAAGTCGGACCCCCTAAGACGGCTTTCTTCAAAAGCATCGAAGAAAAGGGAACAATTTCAGACTTTAAAAACGCAGCAGACCATCCCAGAAATGTGCAACAAGTCAAAAACATTTTAAAAAAATCCCGAGAAAAACCAGAGGATGCTATGCTTGAACTAATTGAAATGCTGAAGCAGGGAGAAAGAGATCCAAAAAACGCTTTCGTACGTAAAGTCGAGACATCGTCAGATCCATGTGTAGTATTAGCCACCGAACACCAACTCAACGACATCAAAAGATTTTGCACCAATCCTAGCCAATTTAGCGTTTTAGGAGTCGATCCTACTTTTAATTTTGGAAAATATTACGTAACTCTAACTACGTATAGACATCTCCTTCTCCGAAACAAAGACGGTAAGAATCCTGTCCGGATTGGGCCAACCCTTATTCATCATAAAAAGGAATCGTCAAGTTACTACGAGCTTTCGTCGACTATGGTTAAGCTAAATAAAAACACACAAAATGTCCTCGTCTATGGTACCGACGGAGAAAAGGCATTAGGTGATGGTTTTGGGAGACCTCTTCCATATGCCCAGCATTTGCTGTGTGACCTTCACATGAAAGACAATATCATGTCAAAGCTAAATGAATTTGGAATTCGGGGCAAAGCGAGCGAAATCATTCTAAGCGACATCTTCGGGAAAGATATTGGATCTACAAGGGTGCCAGGTCTTATAGACTACGAAAGCCCAACTGACTTCGATAAGAACCTGGATAGACTATCAAACGCGTGGCATTTGCTACACCCGCTAGGAGAGCGTTTTGGCGCCTACTTTCGTAAGTACAAGGCTGAAATCATGAAACAAACAATGACGGCTGATTTGCGTTCCATGGCTGGTCTCGGATGGCCTCCAGGCGTCTACGACCAGAATGGAAACGAGTGCATGAACTCTGTTCTGCAGCGAGAAAAACAACTGACAAGAAAAAGAAAACTCTCTATTCCAGAGTTCTCGAGACTTCTAGAAACAGTCGTAAAACGGCAAAGAACTGAGGAAGATCTTGCATTCATTGGCCTTGGAGAATTGAGATTGGATGAAAAGTATACAGAAATAGGAATGAAAGAGTCCGTGTTTTATAGGAAGACGAGGGCACAGCAAGAAGCCGCACTGAAAAAATTTCATAATCTCCCAGTTAAAACAGAGGACTTACTTCCCATTGACCTGGAAGAATCAAAATCAGAAAGTGCCGAGATAACGACGACGCCTTTAAGTGTGCCACTTGAGAATTGTGGCATTATTCGCGTTCCCTTTAGCATATTAGCAAGACAGTACAGTCGCGCTGCATCTATTTTAGCGGGCAAAGAACAAAACATTATTTCAGATCCTGGAAAAGGAGACAACTTGCCACGTTATGTGGCAAACGAATCTGTCAATGCTCCATCTTATGTAGTGTGTAAGAAACGTTCCGTACGACATGGAACGTACTATGTGTGCAGCGCTTCCTGTATTGATTTTAAGGCCTATGACTTATGTGCACATACTTTAGCTGTGGCGGAAATGGATAGTATTCAAATGTTACAAGGCAACTAATCAAGGGCCTCCTAAAGTAGACGCCTTAATAAACATTGACCTTCCTACTGGGCGTGGGTCAAAGAAAACAAAGTCAACCCAAAGAAGGAGGGGGGCGGTGAATTCAAATACAAGAAGAAAGGATGTTGTCGAATGTTACACGGACACATCAGAACCTTCATCTTCGACTTCAGGCATCGATAATAGTTTATTGGAGAACCGCGGAAACGCCGATGCTGAACCAAGAACCAAAACGAGAACATCTACCAGCTTAAAAGGATCTCAGGTACATATACCTATATTTAGTTGCAGAAATATCGTTCTATGTTTGATCTATATTGGAGAATCTGAAGAATTTTTAAAGGAATAACCGGTGGCATGGCAAGCCAATTCAATTCCAATAATTTTGTCTTTTGTTTGAAATGTTGTTATTACCTACATTAATATAAAAGAAATTTATGCTAGAGGGTTATCACTACTCTTCTGGTGATTCTCTTATTAAGTTTCCATTTCCCCCCACGTCCCAAACGGATCATACTCGGTGTGCAAACATCAGGTCCTATATCTTCTTTTGTTTGTGTTGTGTTTTTTTGTTTGTTTAATTTCAGGAAAAAAGGCCAAAAACATCGACGTCGGGGACAGTTCCAGAGGGCAGTTTCCAGCTGAACCGCCTCAAAAGATGTAGCCCTCTTGTCAGGAAATGTTACGGATGTCAGGGTGTTTTGAAGTTGAGGCGTGGGGAGGAATTTTTTATTCCCGACCCACCAGAGGACCTGGTCATTGTAACGTCAATGAGACGTACCTTCTGGCAGAATGGCGAACAAAAGACCGGAAGACTTGGAAATGTATACTTCCACGCTAAAGTCTCTTGCGTTAAAAGGGTACAACCGCAGTTTATTCCTTTTCTGGTGGTTATTCCACAGGAAGTTAAGCGCGAATTAGAACAAGTGCATCAAAACTATATCCAAACAGAACTAGGTCTTTAAGTTAGTAAAAGAAAATGCCAAATTGAGAAAAGCTCTCGATAGATGTGATAGCGCTGGGCACTTCTGCCATAGGTAAACTTAATTGATTTGCAGATCAGCAGGATTCTTAAGAAGGCAAACGATCCATTATTTTAGCAAATTATAAGCAGGAAGTTACATTGGCACAAGTCAATAAGCGACTTAGCGGACAAGAATCGAAAAAAGTTTCTCTTATGCTGATAATTTTTACATGTGTTGTGAGACCATTGCTTTCACATGGTTTATCATGTGTAATGATACAAGTGTGTAATTAGCACCTCTTTTCGATGAGTATTAAATTATATAACTCAATTGACAAAATTCGCCTACCCACCTACCCACCTACCCCTCCCTAGTTAAGAAAACTATCTACCCACCCCTGAAAAAAAACGTGCAAAATTTAGTCCAAGAAATGGTCCAAAGAATAGTCCAAAAAATAGTCCAAGGTCCAAGGGTCCAATGGTCCAGTCCATGTTTTACCCTATGCCCCGTAACCCCCGTTGTGGCTTTCGTGTCAATTTTGTTGGTGATCGGCTTCCTTTTGAATCGTCTAATCTTAAAAGTGTCCTTGACCAACCGGAAATTGCTCGAATGAAACTGCGCAAGGAATGCGATGCAGGCCGAATTGTGTGTCCTTTTAGAACTCCTCCTTTTGCGACTTTTCGTACCTCTCCTTTGGGCGTTGTGCCCAAGAAAGACACGTCTGAATTTCGTTTGATTCATCATTTATCCTATCCAAAAGGACATTCTATTAATGATGGTATTCCTGACTATTGTTCATCTGTCAAATACGCATCCGTTAGTGATGCGATCAAAGACATTAAAGCCATCGGGAAGGGTTGTTTTTCTTTAGCTAAAACGGACATTAAATCGGTTTTTCGTATTATACCAATTCATCATGAATAGTCCTGCAGACTAGGTATGAAGTTCGATAATTTGTATTCGCTCTGCCATCATCTAGGAGTACCTCTAGCCCCGGAAAAAACCGTCGGTCCTGATACAGTATTGCAATTTGCAGGCATTACCCTCTATTCGGTGAGAAGAGAAGTGCGACTACCAGACGAAAAGCTTCAAAAATGCCGCATGCTCTTGCACAATTTTTATAAGCGTCGCAAAGTCAAGCTAAAAGAACTTAAGTCTTTGATAGGCTTACTAAATTTTACTTGTACAGTTATTGTCCCGGGCCGTGCTTTTCTTCGCCGCCTGATCGATCTTACCAAGGGCGTCCGACAGCCACATCATCATATTTGTTTATGTAAAGGCTCGAAACAGGATCTCCTTTTGTGGCTGCGGTTTTTAGGCGAGTTCAGCGGCAAATCATTTTTCCTCGAGGATACATGGGACACGTCGCATACCCTTGAACTTTATACCGATGCAGCGGGCTCAATAGGCTTCGGGGCTGTCTTTGGTATGCACTGGTTCGGCGGCGAATGGCCGGTTAAGTGGAAAACTTAAAACATTGCAGTTTTAGAGTTATTTCCTATTGTCCTCGCGCTGCACATTTGGGGTCATTTAATGGCTGATAAGTGCGTAGTATTCTTTACTGATGACGCTGCTGTTGTTGACATTGTCAATAGGCAGACGTCCAAACATCAGAGCATATGGCGTTGATTAGGGATTTAGTGTCAAGTTGCCTCAGACACAATGTATTATTTCGCGTAAAACACATTCCCGGCTTTTACAATACTCGAGCCGATTACATTTCACGTTCTCAGGTAGCAAAGTTCAAGGAACTCTCACCGGATGTAGACGAGAATCCAACTACAATACCCGACAACCTACTGCCCAAGAGTTGGTCTCTAGCTTGCATTTGAGTGACTTGTTGAGCTCTGCTTTAACTGAAGGAACCCGGAGATCGTATCAACGCCGTGGGTTGTCTTTCGCCAATTTCATGCTCAATTTTACGGGTCCCCTAACCCCCTGTCTGTCTTCCCCTTTCATATCTTTCTTTTCGCAAATTGGCTTATTCTACGATAACGTTATATCTTTCTGCCATCTCTTACGCTCACAAACTCGAACGATTTTGTGATCCAACTAAATCGTTTTTAATACAGAAATTATTGACAGCATTAAGTCGTCAACGACACTCAGATATTCGTTTGCCCATTACAAGACCAGTGTTGCATGAGCTCGTCCGTTCCCTCGAATACACTAACTCTTCGGCTTTCCAACGTGCTCTATTTCAGCCATGTTTCTTACTGCTTTTTATGGACTTTTCCGAATTGGTGAGCTTTCGACCAAGAGCACCCGCTTTGCGTGTTCAGTTGTCCAATATCGTGATCCGCAAATTTTATCGCGTGAAGGCATCCCATGCACGGCTAAGATCACTATCACTATCCTAATTACCCGGGATGATTCTGCCCCCTTTTGCCCGGTTAAAACCCTTCTTGGGTACTGCAAAGTTCCGAAGTAATCGACCTGACCCTCTTTTTTGTAATTCTGATCAGTCACCTATAACTGTGCATCAATTTAATGCCGAACTACAGCGTTGCCTCCAATATTGCGGCTTAGACATTAGTCGATACAAAAACCACAGTTTTCGCATCGGGGGGAGCGTGTCACGCTGCCGACAAGGGCTTTTCTGATGCGCAAATTCGGGCTCTTGGTCGATGGAAATCCGGCGCCTTTAAGGTTTACCTTGGATCTGAAAGTATCAATGCGAATTGATTTAATTTTGATACTCTTTCTTTTTCTGTATTAAGTAAGTCATGACGGCTTCGTAGGTCAGCCAAGGGCTGCTATGTTGCTGTCCTTCATTGTATGGCCACTAAAGTAGGTCAGTCAGGGGCTGCTACTTTACGGCCTATTTTATTTTCAGTATCCAGCCACTTATAAAAGTATATCGAGATAAATAGGGGGCGGCTATGATATTACTTCACATTAGTAATATTCCGAACTGGGGAATTTCAGTACTGAAGTCGGTCAGACAGGAGCTGCGACTTCATTCTTGGTCTTAAATCCTTGTATCCCTTTTAAATATACATGTTTACTTCGTCCGAGCCTTTGGCTTTTGGTGAAGTCGGTCAGACAGAGGCTACGGCTTTACTAGCTCCCTTAGGTTCTTAGATGATCTAACTTCTACGATTTATCCTTCTTCAGCGTAATTAGTAAAAACGTGCTCTGTAGTTATTCATTGAAGCCAGTCAGACAAGGGCTGCGGTTTCACGCTTGCCTGTTAAGACCAAACAGGTCTGTTGCTACCGATAGTTGTATATCTTTAGGCTCAGCATAACGAGTATGTCTCATGTTATTCGACTTATTCTGCCACGCTAACTCTGCTTTTGTCTTTGTGGGGCTGTCACAACCGGTGGCATGTGGCGTCTTTTTCGCCCCACCTTTGCTGAACAATGGAAATCCTGTAGATGTGCTGCCACAGTTAAAAGTGTCTTTATATATCAAATAAAACACGCCACATGTGTGGCCAAATTTATCCAACACATGTGTTTAGTTTTATTGCGCATTCTTCAGCAAACTAGTGCGACTTTAAGCAGAGTTAGCGTTCCGTGGAGTCATGCATCGATATAAAACCAAACATTATGTTATTTATGTCGAGCCATGACGGTCACGCGATGGTCCGTAGATCTGGTTTGTGTCAGGTATCACTCCAGAAGAGAGAGGGGGCGTTCCCTCAAGGATAAAAGATATTTCTTTCAAGAAATTCGGCCTTCTTCCCTTGGCCCTCGTACCGTCGGTATCTCCCAAGGAAAAAAAATGTGGGCGCGTCTTTTTCGCCCCACCTTTGCTGAACAATGGAAATCCTGTAGATGTGCTGCTACGATTAAGTGTCTTAGATCAAATTAAACGCGCCAACTACGGTGTTCATGTCTTTATTATATTACAGAGGTATCCCTTGTTCATAAAACTTAAGAATGGAAAGCGTTTGTACAGAAATCAATATTGTTACGTCTATATTGTTCACAAAACGGCGTATTTGTGATCTTCGAAAACAAAAAGGTAATTCAGTTTGAGAACTTTAAATAAAGAACGTCGTGAACTTAAAATTTCAAAAAGGCAGCATTTGCATGTACGAGACACGATTATCGACTTCATCGGGTAGCGGTCAGTTATTATTGAGGTTTATCAATGTCTTGTTGGTTGTATTTTGCTTGGCTAGTTGTTCCCTTTTTCGGGGAAAATTTCACCATCTGAAAAACGTCAGCGATCTTCGCCAGCTGGGGCCAGTTCCTGAAAGGTGTAATAACTCTATTCCAGGGATAAATGTGCCTTATTCAATGGATAAATAACTAAATAAGGCACATTTATCCCTGGAATCTAGTTATCACACCTTTCAGGAACTGGCCCCTGCAGGTCAACATCTTTGAAGCATCTAGACCAATCACAGATGCACTGATTAGATCACGCCACTCTCACGCGACCACGCAGTAATCTACTTTCTTGGAAATGGAATTTTTCCCTTTATCCTGACAGCGCCCAAGCCGTGTTTTATTCAGGGGCTCATGACAAAGCTTGTATCAACAGAAGCGCATTTTCGTTACAGACAACAGTTAGTAGTGATGGAACTAAAGTTGAAGGAGATGTATGTTCTGTTCCTTGTCGGTAGGTGCGAGTTTTAGCATTTTATCCGTATTATGTCCAGTGTTCACATTTACTGAAAATTGCGTCGGAACGTTTGAGCATCTTAAATATCAAACGTGATTTTTATAAATGCTAGCTTTGTACTTAGCAGTAGTACTTAGTCAGTTCGACTATTCCTTATGTTTGGTCGTGTGTTCGACTATAGTTTGGTGGTTGGTCGTTGGTCGACTGTTTCTAAATGCTTGGTCGTGTGTTCGACCGTCGTTGGTCGACTTTTCCTTATGTTTGGTCTTGTGGTAGACCGTAGCATTGTTGGTCATAAGTCCAATTTGTCATAAGTTGCAGTTTTCGTCACCGCTCAAGGCTACCCTCCAGTGGAGGTGCAGTTCATTACTCAGAAGGACCAAAACTACAGCGGGAATACGTCGCTGGAGTACCACGCCTCCCTCTGTGGTGGCTGTTACTTTGATAACCTCACTGCCCGCTTTACAGTCAACTTGGCAAACAACCCTTGGAATATTGACTCAGGGGACTACATTACCGTCACCGCGAAAGATTCGGTCGGAAATGTTGTGGGCACAAATGTTGTTGGAAGTGCGCGCGAGACTGACTTCGATTTCACCTATTCTGCCAAGTAAGTGCTCTGAATTCTTTTTTATATAAATAAAGATGAGCATCATGACTACGGTAAAGTGTGATCATCATAATGAGTATATTACAGACGTTTTGACAACCTTGCTGGAGGTCATCCACAGAGTCAAGTGAGTTGTGCAACGTACCGTAAACGGGCTATTGTTTCAAAACAATATTGACTGAAGGAGGCCTTCATGAATCTGGCCCCTGATTGGTTAACGACATCGTTTCTAGCTCATGGATGACGTAGCCATGCCATGAGGTCTGAATTTCCCTCACTCACTCAGGGATCACTCACTCACTCACTCACTCGATTCTGATTAATTTATTAATTTAACTTTCTAAAGTTCCCTCCCCTGGTAAGTATTACTTTTGTCTCCATAGTCTTCTTGGTCCAACGTTTGCAAATTTCAGGGTGTACTACAAAGGCGGAGAATTTTGCTCTGCAGATGTTGTTTACGTGTTTTAAAATGTTCATGGCATCGGTTTTTCGTTTCGATTTTCCAACTCAACAAAGGTCTATTTTGTTTAAGGATCAGTGATCAGATAAAGTCAATAAGATGAAGAACACGAGCTGCGAGAATTGAACTTTGAAATCTTCATGATCAGAGCAGCGAAAATGAACTTCGAGATATATCGCAAAAGCAACTATAAAGCTTATCACTGTGCGGTACCTGGGGCAGTAGTAATCGAGACTTTTTTACCACAATACGATAGAAGAAGGAAGAATGAAAAAAATCGGCAAAAAAGGAAACAGGAGAAAGACTTTCTAGCCAAAAAACCGAATTCTGACAAGCAACGCATTTGATTTATGAGCAACATATGATCGATTTAAGCAGGTACGTAATGAAGTAGTTTTGAAGACGCTCTTTCCATGGTGAACGCGCGATCGCAAATATGATCTTGTTTAGGGCCTCTTCATATGAGCCCGGTTAACCGGGCTGACTCGGTTACCGAGATGAAATTTGTTTCTGTTCATATGGCGACTTTCAGCCCGCTTTCCGAGATGAAACATTTGAAAAATTGGTGACGCGACCATTCAGGCATGAAATCTAACGAACAAGCCTGGCGAGAATTTCTCGATTTTCTTTGTTTAAGCAGCCTCAAATTTCCTTTGACTTTACGTTAATTATCAAATGAAACTATTCCGAGTTTCATTTTCGAAGAAAAGAGAGGTAAAATCTCGGTAATATCATAAAATATCCGTTCTAGCACGAAAATGCATTGTATTACTTTCCTCTCGGTAACCGGGCTGAAGTGTTCATATGGCAAAAATGTTCGGCGCGGTTTCCGAGATCCCGGTTGGAAAAACCGATGAGATCTCGGCAACCGAGCCAGCCCGCCCTCTCATATGAACACATCGAAATTTTTACAAATGATTTAGCGGTGTGGCGAGATCTCGGAAACCGGGTCAGCCCGGTCAACCGGGCTCATATGAAGAGGCCCTTAGAAAGGCTATATCCCTTGACTTAAACGATCAATATAACACTTTGTCAAAATTGGCAAAAACACAAGGACCACAAGCATGCAAATATTTTTCTCTGTGAGGATATAATTTCGTCTGACAAGCAGCTATAACAGCTAATCTGTTCGAACAACAAAATATTTGGAAAGTCAAGTTAATTGTGGCACAAAGCATAAATAGATGGATTGAATATCTCACCTTACAAAGCAAAAGTTTTGTGCCGGATCCCGAATCGCTCAAAAACATTGTGACTGTAAAGCGTGACTTATTTCCCTCTGGACTTTCACAAAATATGTTGTTATCTGTATGTTGTCTCGCATTCAGAATAGTCGGAAATTTTATTACGACCAAAAACGTTTATAAAACTAACTTGAAATGAGCCGTCGACCAGTAAGAAACTTTAACTTGCCTGTTACACTTCTTAACAAAGCGATCACATTTGAATATTATTTTTATAGTCCGTGTACAAATTTGCATATTTGTGCTCCATCGCCGGTTCAAATTACTTACGTCTGTCAATTTCGTCTAATGTAATGCTTCTGGCGCCTGTCAATCAACTGCGTAATTTTACGGAAAATATTAAAGCGTAAACGGTTCTTTTACCAAGGTTGTCTGAAAAGGATGTGCTCCCACAAAACACAAACGAATGTACAGGTTTCTTGCACATATCTTTTTAGAAAATAAAGTTTTTGTAAATTCAAAGTATTGTTATGTTCCCATCCATGAGCTGGCTCATAGGAGCCTTTGATTATTGCTTGTCTGTTACTTTTTTGAAGCCGTAACGTTGTTGGTGTCGGCAAAGAAATGGTTGTCTGATAATTGATTGGCACGTTCTGAGCGTAAGTATTTGGGACCACTTCAAAGGCAAAAAATACTTTTTATTTTCGTTCGGGGTTTTTGGGTCGCTCATCGAGTACAATCAGACAATACTGAAGTCAGACTATCGCAAGGGGGATCTTTTTTGTCTTAGGTAGGGTTTGGGGCTGAGTTTGAAATCATCTTTGCTCTTTAAGGCCCAGTATATATTTTACGATAGCGCGACGTATAAACTAGGCCTAAGGCATCTTCTTCTGTCAGCTGGAGTGATCCTTGTGTGCTTTTCCTTTAGAAAATGCAAACAAAACAGCAAATGACTGCACAAAGAAATCCCAAATTAACGTCCCGGTTACTGTCAATCAGTGCATTCACGTAATCACACGTCTTTTTAACTTTGATCGGAAACCTTTTACTCTACATCAGTTATTTTGCTTACGTAGGTAGAGCTGTGGAAAATTAAACAAACAGCTAATTCCTGTAAGCTCACAGATAATAATTGAATGAGCAATTTTAAATGCGGCGGGTTTTTGCGGCGGGTTTTTCCTTGATAGATTGCAATCTGCAAGTTGACACAAAGTGTATTTTCTGCAGGCACAAAGATTTGTTTTTCCACGTCAAAACTGGCCCCGCTCCTGCTTTTATCTTCACTCTGTCTGTAACGTTTGTATACAAGGATACATGTACTTCACTGAAGCGTGCTGTGACATGTCAGCCTCGGTGGCAAGAAACCCACGAGGAACATGACCACCATCTAAACGTCAGCCACGGAGACGATTCTGGTATGTGACTAAAATGAAACTTTGATTCATTTTAATCTCGTTGACAAAATTAATTAAGGTGTATTGTTTAGCTTTTCTTAGTTCCACAACAATAGGAATGGACTATTCACTTAACGACAAATTTACTCAAATTTTCTTCGCTATAAAGAAACTTAACATATTGAAGTTACATTGGAAGACTCTTTGACAATGTGCTCCAACGTCACAAAAATTCTCTCAGGGCAATCACGTGACTGAAAAATAATAAAAATAACAATGATCGGAAGTCGGTAGCCACACTTTTCAAAAATGTTGAGGCAATTAGACCCAAAGGGCGGTTCCTTCTGCAGGTACCGGAGCACAAATGACGTAAAACAAAAGAAACAAAACACAGAACACAAAAGAACGACAAATAAAGAGTAATCCCAGGTGTACAAAATACAATGCTTTCCGGTACCTGCAGAAAGACCCCAAAGGGCTTCTGCGAGCTGCCTCGTAAATCGTATTAGTTCAATGATATGAATCATCCCTGCAAAAGAGAAAACAAACTTTACCAAGAAGCGGCCGTTTGCACCTTACATTAAAAGCTGGTTGAGTTGCTGGTAGATTCCTTGACTAATGCCACCAGGAAGGTAAGCAGCCATATTTCCTGTATCTGAACGGCTACGAATGCTAAATCATCATCGTCATCATCATCATTTATTTGCCTTTTTTCATTATATATCAACAGTTTATACCTAGTTCAATATATGGCGAGGTGATCTCTAGAAACCACGAGGCTTTTAGTTGAGGCCACTTTGTGCATAACAACATATGTTTACATAGATATTGCTACAAGTGTGCGGCTTTGCCAATTCAGTAATTATTTTACTAAAAAATGTCGAGTCTGGCAGTTTTTTCTTAAAGTTAGGAAAACTTAACAGAGAAGTGATTGTAACAGGAAGGGAATTCCAGATCTTTGGACTTTGGTAAAGAATTGTGGCTTTTTTCAGATTAGTTCGGCATTGATACACGCGATAATTGTTGGCTGTTTTGGTGCTATAGCTGTGAATTTGACTATTTGTAAGAAACAAGTTGACAAACAATGGAGGCAACGGGTTGTGGTGAAAACTGTACATAAATTTAGCTATTTGTTACGTATTTATTTGAACAATGTGTAACATTCCTAATTTGGAGAATGAAGGAGCAGAATGTGCTCTATAGTCTGAACTGGTAATAGTACACATATCAGTGAGGCTTCCCGCTCGAAAACCAGTAAACCTGAAACACGAAAGCACTGCAAGATGTTAAGCTTGATCTCGAAACTAACCTTATGCCAAGCAGGGTCATTTGCTTGCCTTTTGTGGGCTATGAGTATTACACAATGAAGGATCAACAATATCAATTGAAAATTTGAAGCATAGGACTCAGTGCAGGTATCCATAGTAGTCTTTTGGTTGCGACAAGAGAAAGGTTTCCAGCAATCTTGCTGTTGTATGTGGCTAAGATAAAATAGAATATTCAATAATTTTTACTTTTGAAATATCCACGGACATATAATCGAGAAAATGCAGCGCGATAATCCCACTGGTTCATTGACAGTATAACTACGTTAATTGTTTTGACAAAGATGTCCAGTCATACTATGTTATCTCAAAAATCGAACGTCTTGGCTTGTGATAAAACATTTTAAAATGAGCTATTTCGAAATTGCTCACCACCCACTCTTTGCCTCGATTGTCAATGTCATAAATAAGGTTCCAATTTACTAAGGAAACTAAGTCCCAAATAGAAACGTTCTCTATTTGTCTGTCTGTCTGCTCTTCTGGATTACTACATTTTTGTATATTCTTTTCTCTGTTCTGTCCTTATGTTGACATTTTCGTCCAGTTTACTACCTTTGTGTTTACACAGGGTAAAAGATGAGCCATCGGTGTCTAAAACGAACGCTCTTTATAACTTGATGTGTGTGCACAGCGGTTTCCCAATAGAATGTCATAGGTTCCATTCTTTCGGTTTAGTTGGTGAAAGCACACAAAGAACGGCAGTCCTGTATTTAAAACGTCACCTCATGACTGCTTGAAGTCCTTGTGTACATGAACCCAAAAGCCTGTTTGGAATAAATTAATTGGGTTTTATGACATGCATGAACAGGTGAGATTACTTACAATTACTGCATATTCCTTAGGTCATCTGGAACCAATTTTTAAAACAGCCTCTAAAAAGGTGGTAACGACCGGAGAGTTGCAATACTTTCGCCTGGACTACTGCTTTGGGGAGAACCATCACTACAACATAACCATTACAACAGTAGCCGATGATCAGAAGTCAGGCTTCGCAACTTACGCCTGCAAGAAAACCTACAATGGAGGGAACTGTGACACGTTCACCCCATACCGCGACATATCTGGTGGGCCAGTCAACTTCATAGAGATGAGCTTAGATGGACCACAGGATTACGGACCGGTGGTAGTGATCATCCGTGGTCACGGGCGATATGATCAACCCAACAGCTACATCTTGTCAGCTTCAGCCCCTTACTGATAATGACAATTGTGTCATTGCCTTCTCAAGAAAGATGATGTGCATTCTTGGGGGCTTATTTGAGAGGCCATTATTGCTGGGACCGTATGACCCATGAAAAATGTTTTAAGAAAATTTAATTGTAGAGATAGTCATTTCAAAGCTAGTATTTGTCACAATTTTACAAAACTCGTTAGGCACGTAGACCCTTAGTTTATGGAATGGGCAATTGGAAATCACTTCTGGCTTTTAAATTTAAGTTTCATACAGGATGAAAACAAGTGTGATAACCGTACATCAATTCACATGCCCTCTTGAGGCCTACAATTTTTATGTTGAGCATAGTTACCCAAAAAGAAGCACAGGTTAACTGTGTTCATGAATTGTTCATTAACTTAAACTTTGAGTAAGGTACACGAATTGATTAAAGTGTTAAAAGTTCCGTGCTTTTTGTTGTTGTCATGATTAGACCTGTCAAAGATTTGCTTGGTATGAATTTGGAAAAGAACGCAAAAGTCATATCCGTGGAAAAGAGAGTTTTAATAAAAAAGTTTTAAAAATATGTCAAGCACCCAGGATAACTAAATAAACAAATAGCATTTTCCTCTTTGCTTTCATTTGATATATTGTTGTGACCTTACCCTAACAGGGTTTGGAAAGAGGAGTGAATTGATATGGACGTGGGCTTGCTTTCCTATTCAGGAAATCGTTTTTCACGTATCCCTAAATAACACTGGGGTCCAGAAAGTGCCATGCCGGTACAGGACGAGAAATGATGGGCTATTTGTAGTAACTTTGAATTGATAAAATATGTAATTTTCTTTTCATTTGTCCACGGTTAAGTATTCTGTTCAGTGTTTAGCTATTGCGACCAATCATCGCCTCAGCCCTTTAACTTCCCGTTGCAATGAAACCAACACCACCTTATGAGACAGTTGTGAACGTTCACACGAAAAGAACTAGAAAACCGAGCGAGCGAGCGGAAAGGTATTTGTAAAACATTGTAAACAAAATTCTAAACGTGTATATCTGGGGAAGAAAATGATGTAAGCACCCTGTAAGAGTCCTATAGTAGAATAATCATTTGAATACCCATGATTCAAGCTCGAACTTGGCGCCATCTTGTAGAACGTTATAAGCAGCACTCCTGGCAACACCCTAGGAAGTACAGCTCATTGCCTGTCATGTATAAAATATACTCATTTGATTTCGAATCAATCGATTACACTCTCCTTACTAGCTCAGTTGTCTTTATTCAGGAGTCGGAACTCTCAGCAAAGAAACATCTGAATTATCTTGTTTACAAACTAATTATATTCCCCTAGTCTACATTAGAATCTGCTTTAATGTATCTGGTTCCTTTTCTACGGATAGGGAAGCAAAAACCCTTTATTATGTTATTTAGCCATTATCACCCTTTACTGAAATTGATACCCATGGTGGGATTACCCTGAAATAGATATTGGTAGGCTCTTCGGAACCTAGCCAGTGCCTAAAAAAATTCCTGTCCTGTGAAATTCTTGTCGATTACGATGTCAAAATTCCTGCTTTGTGGAATTTAATATGGAGTATTAAATTATTACCTTCGTGTGTAAGGGCCTTGATTAATCACGTTTCTCAACTTTATTTTTTTGCAGCACATCACCTTGACCCGAAAACTATCACAGAATAATGTGACCTCACTTTCGGTGCTAATTGATAAAGTCTCTTAATTATTTTTGCAAGCAAATGTCATGGTAAGCTATAGCCCGTTTTCGTGGCAAAGTGGAAGGACCAACTATTACCCAAGCTTTGTTAGGGACAGCGGTTCTTTAAAGAATTTTCCACAGGCCAGTTTTAGTTGTAGGACCACGCCGGGAACAATCTCTTTTTTAGGAATATGAAACAGCAATTGCCTGTTGCCGCTTTGCTCCCCGCATCATTTTCGCCATAATTTTCTATCATCTCCTTGTCCTTGCTCCATCTTTCTCTCACTGCATCTGCTTCCTGTACAAACGGCTCGCTTATTGTCGGGTCTAAGGTCTCGTTCTCGATTTGCTTGCTAAGCTGTACAATACGATCGACTTTGGACTGTTTCTCTTGAACTTGCGCATATTGCATCTAAAAATAAAGAAACGATGTGCTCGTGATTGTCGTCGTCGTCATCATCATCATCATCATCATCATCATCACTATCAATCTCACCGTCACCCAAACTATGATGTTACCACAAGCAAATATCTAACCACAATCTTATAAACGCAGGTTAGGTCACCGGGCGATGTCGGCCATTTTTTTAAAAAACGCCCCTTTATGTCCAGCTAACTAATGTCCAGGATTCACACTACAATATGGTTACCATCGCCATCACATCAGCGCTAGCCTTAGCAACCTGCAACCAACTAGGTGGTGGCCCTTGTTGTAATTGGCGAAGATTAAACAGAGGCTAAAATATTAAAGTAACAAACAACGGGCCGAATGCATTGTTGAGTTATATATAGATATAACTGAACAATGAACGCGTACGACGTAGGGCGCGTATTTATTAGAAATGTAATGAACTCGATTCGACCAATCATAACGCGCGTAACTCTTCCAACATTTTATAAAACATAATAACCGGTTGAACCTACTGGCACCTCTACGGGAGGTATATAATAATTCTAAATGATTTAATAACATCCGCATAATATTTGAAACGGGAAACAGCACGACCTCGTACAAATTGTGATTTAAAATAAGTACGATTTAGTTGAAAAAGGCTAGTGGATTTTGTGAACTTTCAAAATCTCTAGTAGTTAGACCATTACTCATGAATTGTTGGACAAAGTCGGGCGATTTTCTATTCATAGTACATTCAACAAATTACAAACTGCACAAGGTAGTGCGAGTTTTATTCATAAGAAAGTCAAAATTGCGCCAAAAACTCATCCGGGAGAATGGCGAATTCCAGTCAGTTTGTGCACCTTTTAGACAAAATTCACCTGTTAAAAAGTCCAAGCTTGCTCTCACGCCTTTGCCATGGAAACGTACTAGCGATTCAATAGACCTTTTCGCGGTAGAACGTGCCATTTTGAAAATGGGGCAAACAGCGCAAAATACAGTGTTTGTATGGCGATTGCGCTGTGATATCACTTTGTATTATTGAGTGTCTGTAGAAACTTTGAATGGAGAAGGTGATTTAGAGGGCCAAACATTACTCATTTTAAAGCTGAGGGATCCAGCTGAGCTAGGAAGCGAGTAATCGCGTTTTTAATTTCCCATATATTTGATTGCCTGTAAATTTTTGCCCGCCAGTCTTCGCTGAGATTACAAATTACCTCTAAAATTACCTTCACCGTTCAAAGTTTGCCAAGATTCCCAATATTACAAAGTTGTTTCACATCGCAATCCCCATACAAACACTGTATTTCGCGAGGTGTTTACCCCTTTTTTCGGCCCGAAAAGGTCTATACGAACCACAATTTGGAATTAATTACACTGTTCTCGACAATAATTAGGCGCAAATTAGCATGTAAATATGATCAAATGCGCCTTACAATAACAAGCTTTACAATTTGAAATCTTTACAAGACTAAATTCTTTACAATTCTCAAATCAAACTCAATCAATCAAATGTTGGTTTTTGGAGAGATGGGAAAACGGGAGTACCTGGAGAAAAACCTCTCGGGGCAGAGTAGAGAACCCTCAAACACATTGGGGGAAGGCAAGCGCTCTCACCACAGTGCGCCAACCCTGCTCCTATCAGAAATGGTAAATTTTGGTGAATGTGTTATGAAGCACTCTTAACACGTTATTTGAAAGTTGATGATTGGAGGTATCATGCTTACGTTAATTTTCTGCTGTATCTTTGTTGCTTTATGGGATTCCATACCCACGCTGAGGGAGCTGACAAGCTTCTCTGTCTCGTCCATCCACTCATTCATGGACTTGCTTTCTTGATTAAACTCCTTCATCTTCTTTTTCATGATGGACTAAAACAATTCCAGGAAGGAAAGTGTTAGGAAAGTTTCCCAAATTCACGGCAATATTTCATTCTTATACCTTAAACGACCCCGGAGATTTTCACCTTAACTTTAATGTCGAATATAAGATGTGATCCTCGTGCTGCCGTCTGATCAACGTGCGCAGCCAGGGAAAGGTACCTAGAAAAATCCGGCTGACCGCAAATACTTGCACAACGATCACTGATCACATCGCCAAACAGATAAAAATTTTAAACTGCTACTGGCTGCTTACTTCGTAAGTCTCTTTCTTCTTGAATAAACCTCGTTTTGGTTCGAAAAAGCCCTCATCAGACGGTGAATCGTCGGGAGCAGAATGAACAGCCACAACAGTAGACGCTACCATTGTCTCGTTAACAGTGTTAGCTTCTTCGGCCTTACGCAATGCAGTAGAAATCCTGAAAAACAAGTAAAACACCACGATTTTATGAGGACTAGCAGTGAATATACGAGGAAAACTTCGATAGTAGAATAGCAGCCTAAAGGTTTTATTTCTTTTTATTTCAATAGCTTTGTCAAACTAGCGAGGACACTCTTACGCCATTTATTGGGGACTCTTAATTTTATCAAATGAATATACCCTTTTCCTTGGGGAAAGATTGATAAATGTGTCCTGCTCTTTCCTGAATAGTGAGTAGGCTCTCTAATGCCTCCTACCATTGTTTGTATGTTAAGGTGTAGGCGATAAGGCAGTACAGTAGCTTTTCTAGTTGCGTGTCCAATGATGCAATCATCTGAACTGACGTACGCGTTGAGCAAACTGGAATTATTGTCTTTCTGTGTATTTCATTTTTCGCGATCTAGCCAGGGATTAAATGAAGTGACCCTCATCTCAGCAGTTTGTTGCTCTTCATAACTGAGCTGGCCACATTACAGTTTCAGTTCTTATGGAGGGAGCATTTCTACGCTTGATTGAGGAAATGAACCAGAATGAGTGTCAGATGATCTCAGATGAAATATGCTGCGCTACACATCTTGTCTATCAATTTTAACCCCGGTTTTGTTTTCGCAGACACCTAGTGAAAATAGAGATATATATATCAAACGGACTTCAGTAACCAGTGTCTCGGATCTCTCTCCAGTAGGTATTGGCTAAGATCGACTGAACGAAGCTCAAACCGAAACATGTCGTTTCGGGAAAGAATGAAAGTGAATTTGTGAGCTGGGCAAAAGGTTCGAATCTTCAAAAGTAAACCATTGAAACGTTAATCTGTTACAGAATATGCGATGGGTTAATTACTGTGTGTAATTGACAAAGAACCTTGAGAACAATCATTCTAACCTAACAAGTCGCCTAAAATTTAGCCTAATAAGCCCGCAATTAAACAGCAGATTTATTGATCATGACGTCAGAGGCTCAACTTTCAACTTAAATTCCTCTATTTTACTGAGTTTCCGTCGAAATGTCTAGCTTCTCCGAGGTCGAAATGTCCCATTATTCCAATGAAAGCAGTCAAAAACAATTTTCCGAAGCATTTTTGTGTTGATCCTCTGACGTCACTACCTGTAATTTGCAGCCAAGCCTACTGGTTAGATTTGGGACAGGGTGAGTGAGAAAGTCTTATTCTACAAGAAAGAATATAAAAAATTTTGACCACAGGGGCACGTTTAAAAGGAGCCTAGATTAATGCAGGGAATACTTGCAAGAAATTAAAAGCTATAAATTGCCCAAGGAAAACCACGAGCGAAAAGGTTTATGGAAAGTTTAGAGCCAGCTTCTTACTGCCTCAAATTTAACCCTGCAAAACACCTTTTCTTCTTGTCCTCTGCTTCACTTTTCAGTCGCTCAAGTCTATCCTCGAGAGCCTGTGTTTCATTTTCAATGGTTTTACCAGTTTCCTCAGTCACAAGATCTCTTCTATGAACTTCCCTTGCCACATCTACTGCTCCACTCACAGAGTCCTCATGCGAAATGATGTTATTCATGATTTCCTGAGCAGAAAAAAATATAAAATGATCTTCTGGGTATGGTAAAATCACCTACTCAGGCGGGGATGGATAGGGGGGAGGGGGGTGGTGAGTGTAATTGAAACAAGGCCCCTAGAAATCCCCAAACAATAAAAGAAGAACATTGTCCCTTCTTATAGGGATTCCTACACTTTTTCAGTGAATCGAATGGCACTTTGTTTTGCAATCGACACAGCAACAGTCCCATAAGTTCGGCACAATAGGTAAATAAGGGGAAATGGAGTGAGCCCTCATATCTGAATACTTGGCAAGACAAGACACCTGACAGCGATATCCAAGCATCTGTGATCAAAAGTCCGATCAAAGGACCGACAGTCCATGGTGCTAATCATTTTACATTGCGCTCCGTCTTCATAAAAGAAAGAAGGAAAGAAATCGGTGTACGATTTCTTATTATTAAAGTTGTCTGAATCGCTTGCATTCTCGCACTTTTGAAGTAGATTTATTAAAACCTAAACAACAAATGATGCGTTCGTCGCTTTCATCGAGTCCCGTGAATTACTCGAGGTTTTTATTGAATGTTGCCACAAATATAGGGTATGAGAGTCATATCTTTACATTATATAACCTCAGGTAGTAGTTTGTAGTTGTAGCGACGCAATTTTCTCTTGAATAAATTGATAGATCTTTAAGGGAGAGAGGTGAACTTCACAAAATGGCTGCGTTACAACAAACAATGAGTCGCGACGAGCGTTTACATCATGTATAACAAGCTATAACAGAACAGAACCGGCTTAAAACTGTCATATGTCTGAGCTGCTATTTTTTAAGTTATTTTAAATCATGATAAAATTTATACTTAGAGCTGGCTCTATCTTTCCGAAACCTGACTGAAAAAAGAGGTTTCTTAAACCTCTAACTAACAGTTGTACTAGAAATGGAAATGTTGGATGCATGCGTCACCTGATAGCTCGTAGATAATGACATAAAAACTTACAAGATGAACGACTTAAACCTCATATTCTATCGCTGTTCTGTGACCTGCATGAACAGTCATCATGGCAGTTAACTAATTTGGCCTTGTAAACAACTCCGTCTGCTTACCGTTGTCCGTTGATTCCATGACCTGCCGCACGCTCTCGTGTCCCGGTTGAAAACTTTAATTCCTAGCATGAATCTTCGTTACTAGTGTTTTGTTTTCATAAGATCTTTACGTACCTTATTCTTTGCCTCAACATGCTTTTCGATTTCGTTACGAATTATTTTTGGTAACTGATACTGGTGTGACTTGTCATGTGTCTGAGTTATGCGACGTGCCAAATTACGTGACTGGCATAACACGCTTTCGGATACTCAGAGCAGTCAGAGTACTTTGTTTAAATGCTCAATAGACATGGAACACTGTTGAAGAATTACAGAACGCAATATTGAGTGAACCAGGAAAACCCATCTGAGATTTAATCAGGATCGAAGTTGCCGATGTTTTGAACGTGTTAAAGAAGAAATGATAACGCTTCACTTTGCCTTGGACTTACAGCTGACTTATAGGGTGCTTACCATTAAGCCAAAAAATCCGGATGGAATAAACGTTGCATAAAGGTAAGCGATTTTCCGAATTCAATGACCAACCGGATGAGAATGGCGCTTACCTTTAACTACCCAGCATTCCATCCCACATATTTTACTCGATCTGGCAAATGGTAAGGGCATTTCCCAAATTCCGTTCCGAACGGAAAAAGTGGACTACCTCTGGAGGTTGTCCACAATTTCCGAAAAAATTCTCCGGAAAATTGCCTTTCCATTTGACCTCAAACCGAAATTTCCGGATTTTTTGGCTAAATGGTAAGCACCCATAGTAAAGAGGTATGTTCCATCCCCTGAAATGATCAACCGTTTTGCCAGACTCCTAAGACGTTGGTGCGGTGGGGTTTAAGAGGGGGAAGTTAAGTACAAAGTACCCAGTGCACCTTGTTTTTATTCATCATGTGTAATATATATATTTAGGCAGACCTAAAAGCGGAGCTCCACAGTTATTCCTTAATATTAGCATTTACAGATAAACTAATATGGCAATGCTACAGGACTTGAGCCATGACTCCAGTAAGGACTTCTCTATATTATGATTACATATATATATATATTTACTGTTTTGCTGCAGAGCCAAAGCCACCATTTAATCAAGTGTAAACGTAGATTGTCGAAATATCATCGGCCTTTGTGCCACAGGAACTATATGATATGATGAGCAAAAACGATCAACACACTTTTATTCATCACAGTCTAAGTGATAAAATCACTTAACTAGGTTAACAGTTCTAGTGTCTCACTATTAAACCAACTTCACAACCGACATGTATCGGTGACATTTTAATCTATCAAAACAAAATATGGTATGTTCAAGTTCACACTGCAACCAGGTGGACAATCAGACATGGTTTGATGCTACTCTGGTTTGAAAATTGATGAATGTAACTTAAAAAGTTACAATTCACGACCCAACGTTTCGACACTCCTGTCTAGCGTCTTCATCAGGGGTGATCTAGTGTTGCAAAAAGGACCCTTTTATACGCTTACTAATTAACGACCTTTTGTTTTGATGAAGTGTAAATAGGTGTCAGGTAAAAGGCCGCCATCGTCACGGTTTAAAGGAGCGTGGGCGGAGTTGATGTGCCAATCTTCCAAACAAAGCCGTTGATGGTACCGCCGGTTAGTGGTGATAATTTTGGAATTATCCCACGCTATTGTATGGTTGGTTTGGAAAGCATGCTCCGACAAAGCGGAGTTTTCCTTTTTGCAAAGAAAAACTGCTTTTTGATGCTCTTTTAAAGGCGTGCCAAGCTGACGCTTGGTCTGTCCGATGTACTCATAGAATAAACAGCGTCAGTTCGTTGTTCATTCAACACAGGATCCTTAGGTTTGGCAAAAATATGACTCAACGTCTGAAAAAAAATCTTTTCAGGCAATGAGTCATATTTTTGCCAAACCTAAGGATCCTGTGTTGAAAGAACAACGAACTGACGCTGTTTATTCTATTCCATGCAATGACTGTGATCATGAAAAAAAAAAAAGAAAAAAAAAGAACTGAGAAATAGTCAAGGTAGGCGGCGAATATTGTTTATACAAGACGGGGATCTTTTTATCCTGGCGAAA
>OX419338.1:16004214-16034214 GCA_948470475.1 Galaxea fascicularis
AATCCGGAGGTCGTGGGTTCGATTCCCACCGAGGTCATAGGAATTTTTTCTTTGCCTCGTGTGGTTCCCTGATACCCTTTACTAGGCTTAACGCCCAGTGGGTTTTTCATGGGTTTCTATTAGCACTTCAATTTACACTTCAGAGTTAATTCTCTGTTCCACCACTTGTAAGGATTTATGGGAGCCTATTATGCCGATCTGTGATTGGTTAATTTTAATTTGGTCGCAGGGACTTGTCCCACGAACAGTTCACACACAAAGGGTTTTGAGGGACAAGTCGCAGGGACCAAATTTTGGACCCTGCGACTAGATTTTTTGTCAAAAATGGCTAGTTCACACGATGGGACTTGTCCACGCAACCTGTTGCAGGGACTAGTCCCCTCGTTTGTGCTGGCCTTGATATTAATCAGCACACAATCTTTATCAACCAAAATAATGAAAGCGTAGCACATCCCAATATGGTGAGAAACATACCCCTCGACAATGCAACTCCAATCGAGTTTTAATGTGGTAATGGGATATAAATGGAATCTGAATCCAGTATGAAGTTATTAAACAAGCATTTACTGAAATTCAACTTTTAATGATTATTATTTACTAACCGATCCTTGTTTGTCTCATGAGCGCGCCACATTTCTTCCCATCTGGAATTCAAGTCATCAACCCTCCGCTGTAAACGACCACGACTTTCCTCTTTTATCAAAGGTTTCTTTTCACTTTCGTCAAACGTTTCCTTCACCAGGGAGAAGTTCTTGTCCTCTTTTGTCATATGTTCCTCCAAAACCTAAAAAAGTTCTAATACTTGAGTTCAGATGAAGGTGTATCCGTAGCCGGCTTAGGGCAGCTGATACAAGAATACAGAATTTATTAAAATAAGGCAAAGCAAAGCAAAACAAAACTTTGGGAGTAAAACAGTTGCTTCGGGCGTCGAGGCTTGGCATATAGTGTTTAGTAGTGGTTATGCCGAAAGGAACAAAATCAACTCTGGCTTTGTGGGACGTTACTTTTCTGAGAACTTCAAGTTATAAAAATCCTTGTTGTTGCACGAGTGGCTTTTACCTAAGCTATAGGTTTATTTTAACATTCCTCCCACCTGTATGTCGTCCAGCTGTTCTTTAACTTCATTGATTGTAGATCCAACGAAGGAAAAGTTTTGTAGCGATTCTTCATCCAGTTCAGTAAGAGCCTTTTCACAGGTATCCAAGGACGAGTTGAATGCTTTCAGAGATTCGTCGTGAACCCTGATAAAGCAAAACCGCAGTACAGAATTGTACATTGTACAAATGATTTAAAGGTGATAAAATTAAAACAAAGAAAAAAAATTTCGGAAGCTGTCAGCAGAATTTAGCAGAAGCAAATGATGCCAAAATAACGAAGGCATTTTCTTAGCACACCTTGTTTGATGAACGATTGCGTAACAACTAAACTATTAGCTCTTTCTATTGCAGATAGGATCATCATAACTAAAAGGAGCATGCAGAGATCCAGGTTGCCTATGAAGTTTAGTTTTATCTTCATCTTACAATGGTCGCACTTTTCTAATGTGTGCCGACAGCCTCTCAGCCAAGAAGTAGTAGAATTGTGCTACTAGAGATAACTATTACTGGTGAAAGACCTTCGGACTTGATTAAATTCACCTATCTTTTTCTGTTTCTGTGTAAGTTCGTGTGCCAGCTCGCTCCAGCATCTTCTTGACGGACTTCATTGAATCGTTTACTTGGGCTTCATTGTTGTTGGCTTCATCCTTCTCCTTGTGGAACGATGAGACTATTTTGGGTGGAGGCTAGATATCACAAAATAAAATGCATAGCATCAAGTTAAAAAAAGATAGGTAATCCTATAGTGTCTTTTCCAATTTCGTCCCCCAAAACCATACATTTGTATGGTTTGGGGGGACGCTCTCACAAAATTAGAGACATTTGCATGGATTTTGAGCTATGTTTCAAGGTCCATAACTTGGTCTCTGTTCAAACTAAAAGAATCAAACTTGGTCAAACGAACAATCTCAATGTTATCTTTCATGTGATGGTGTCAATTTATAGATTACTTCAAATTTGAAACTCGCCCCAGTTCCCTTTTGTTTTTCGGAACGGCCAATTATAGCGAATCATGTAACGAAGATTTGACAGTTGACTCAACTTTGAAACATTTTGTACACAGCAAGAAGGATTTCAAAGGGATTTTTGTTGAAAAATTTATTAAACCTTTCAATGTGTGGAGTTCTTGATACAATAACCAAGTCAAAAACCCACTATTGTGAGCGTAATTTGTCACCCATGATATTAAAAGGTAATCAAATGCTATACTCGTAAAATTACGGAATAATTTCACTTGCGTTTTGTCCAAATTTTATCAGTAATTTGGACAAAAAGCGCGTGAAATTATTCCCGAATTTAACTCGTCACCATTTTAGTACACATACTAATTGCTTGAAAAAAATGGCGCGATTTTTTCAAGTAATCCCATCGCTAGGAAGAGCAAATGAGTTTCTGTACACTCTATTCTATTCTGGCCTTTGCTTTCGGATTAGTAGTATCATACTTATGCAATAACTTCAAAGTACCTATTAAAGGATTTGCTTTTTCCGCACTGATTAATATGTCCCTTTTGATTGACTCTTACTTTTGCCTGTTTTCGGTTCTGACGTGCATTTCTCAAAACCCCGGAAAACACTCTAGCCCCTTTAACTGTTTCACGTGCACAATAGTTCATTGACTTACATTCACAAGTAGATTTATAAATGCATCGCGGGGCTACTTTGCTCTAAAACCTACCACCAATCGATGAGAAACGAACCCAGATAATATTTTTTGGGACCGAAACTCTAATACTTATCTAATAATAGAGGTACTTAAGAGCGTGTAACCAATTAAGTTTCAGATTCAGCCTTTTTTCTCACGAGTCCTGGTGCAAAGATTTTTCTTTTCATATGGTAATTAATTTATCTGCTTGTGAACAAAAACTTATTTCTACAAGAAAGGGCATTAACCACCTCTCGCTTCAGAAAGAGGTTCAAGGCACTGAGAAAAGATCTATGTACCTAATTTGGGGTTGGGAGCGTCGATGACATTGTTAAGCCAAAAATAGGCAAATTATCATGGACTTAAAAAACGTTGTCAAAAGTGCACGTACATCCTTACAGTTTGGTAGGACAATATCATGCATTCAGAAGTTGATGGATGTCATTACCTTGTGATTCGGCTTAATCAAGATCTCTGTGATAGGGGTTTCAATCTTCTTTTCGGGCTTCTTTTTAAGCTGATGTAAATTGCCTTTTAAGCTAAGGACAAGAAAGAGCAGCAGATGTCAGAGGCAAAAATACCAATATATATTCGTAAGCGCAGGAAAAAGTGTCCTTGTCGAGGTGGACTGATTCTACAATCTTGGACAAAACTGTCCAGAAAATTGAGCTCCAAAGCTTCTTTATGTGAAAACACTAACAACCGAGTTTCACCAGCCTCCCTCCCCTCCCCCCTCCGCCAATTCAATGTTGTTTGTGGCTCGTAAATGTTTCCTTAAGAATTGCGGCTTCTTAAATTCAACATTGAATGGAGGGGGTGGGGGGGGGGGGATTTATTGTGGTAATACTGTTGAGCCAGAGGTTTTTGTGAACGATTTTTTCTCAAGTAGTTTTGTCCAAGATAATAGGGTTGTACATGCTTAACAAAGGCAAATGAACAGCACTGACGGAAATCGTTGCTCGCCTGCTTGTATTAATTTCCGTACCGTTTTTCGGTACCACCATTCCGAGACGCCTGTAGCAACTCGCATGGCCTTATACAGTGTAACAAAGAGCACCTCGGGATCACCACATTCCAAGAATTTCGTTTCAGGTTCCAACACTTGCTTCTGCATTGAATTGTTCGAGATCAGGATGAGTTTAATACTACTGGTTCTTACTTGTTTTGGGTTTCCGCCAACTTTTCTTTGATTGTCGCATATCGACTGCTCAGTGAATCGTTTATTTTTTCAATCCTCTCCGCATCTCCTTTGTCTAGGCGACCGCTGTCCAGAAGAACTTCAGTTTCACTGTTTAGTTTTTGTAGTTGAAATTTTCGGTTTTGAGATTCCGTTATCTGTACCTGCATGATTACATAAATAAACAAATAAATAGATAGTTAAATAGATAGACAAATAAAAAATAAATCAATGAGTGAATTAATGAATTATAATGAATGGATAGAGGAATAAATGTCTCAGTCCCTGAATAGTCATGTGGAAATAAAATAAGAAACAAATTTAAATAGCAACAACATAAGAATGAGCAAGAAAACTCCTAAACAGTTTTTAAAGGAGTACTAGTGAAAGACAAATATTGCATTCAGATCAATCTATGTTGTGTAACATTCAGGGTCAATTTGACTTGAAAGACATTAAAAGATCACTTAACGAATCTATGTTTGCTACATGAAGCAATAAACAATAACAATCAATACCTGGATTGTCTTCAATTTTTCATTTATAGCAGGGATGGTGGCCTCAGGTTCACTCGATTCTTCGTTCAAGACGTTCTCGCTGGAATCAAGCCAATGGCGGAAGGTGTCACAACCTCCGTACCACTCATTCAGGTTTTTGTATTCGTGATCCACTTCAAGTCCCAAGGATTCCAAACTGAAAACGTCAAGTCGTCAAGCGTCACTATTAGTAAAGCACTCGGACACGGCAAGCTAAGAGATCTGTCTGTTTGTATGTAATTGACAGGTGTTATTACTACACCAAAATGTGTCGGCCGTAGACACTGCAGGGAGGGACGCATTGCGCTCCCGACACGAATAATTAAATTTCAGTTTTATTACTAAGGTGGCCAATTTAATTCATCGACTCAGTTGATGAAACCAAATTTTCTTGTAGTACTCCGCTAAAAAGCCTTTCTGGGTACTTCCAATGACAACTAAAATACTAGAATGAGGTCGTGACCGGCTTCTCAATACTTTTGCCTCAAGTAAGGGAGGCCATAGTTTTCCAGAATCTCCAAGTAGCACTTGGTAGGTAGTAAGCGTATGATCTTCCTCATAAAATGGCCCTTATTTTATAAACTACACTATCAAAACAACACACATAACTCCACCTGTTACTTCTGTTGATGACAGTTAAGTTGAGGGAATTCCAACGACTCGTCAACTGTTCTAGTTCTTTGAATAGCTCATCATTTAGATTGGAATCCCGCTCTTGGGATATTTTGTTCACCATGTTTGAGAGCTCTTCGGCGGAGTTAATCTGCTGCACAACATCTGTTATTAAAGCCTGTAAAAATTATAAGTTATTAAAAGTTATTAAATTGATTAGGATGCTGTTAGTCTCCATTAAGTCCTCTCATTTTGGTTTAAGCTGCAAGAGCCGAGCACCATCACAAATCGAATGCATAAGTGAGAGATCAACAATTACAGTGCATGATAAACTGACAGCAGTTCAAACAACACTTGAGAAACGACAAAGAAAACCAACAAAAAACTCTATCTTTGTATTCCTCTCTACATCGTGTCTATTCTGCGAAGCCATAACGTGAATGATGCAATTGCTGTTTTCATTATTATTTAAAGTTCTTGAAAGCTACTTGGGAATGAAAGGCGAACTTTGGAGCTTTACCTGACAGTCCTCTGTGTCGTTGATTAGTTGGGTCAGCTGGATGGACTTTCCACGTCCTTTCTTTTTGGTCCAAGAGGGAAGAACCTCCTTAACAGAGTCGATAAACGAGGTTGGCCGTTGTTTCCTGTGATTCTGAATCTCTTTCAGTTTGGCCAATGTTCTAAATGAGACAAAAAAAGATAAATTAAGTATTTACTTATCTTATTCACTGTACGTGAAATTTGCGTCACCCTGGTAGTTCCACATGGATTTTATAATGGCAATGTTCCTCAGAGATGGAGAATGGCCAAATATTCATAACAAAGATATAAGATATGATAGACACCCAATACCAGCCTTTTCCAGGAATTAAGACATTGCATTTCAGTAAGGGTGAAAACCAGCGCTATGTTACATATACAACACAGCAAATACAAAATATATTATGGTCATCACAATCATGGGAGTGCATCTCAAAGCTAAGGGCAAACATCTTTTGAAGGTGAGGGAATATTGTCAGTGTTTTCTGTGCTGTTTTTGAAGAATTATGAACGCATTTACTTAAACTAAAAAAATATATCCATGAAATTTTCTGATCTATAAGACGCTTTTGGGTGGGGCCCATCAAAAAGGATTCAAGTTACAGATAACAAACAAGGTGTGCACGTTCTGTTAGTTTACCGTACACCTAGAAAATTAAGAAAACAATACCAGTTGTTACAACATGAGAAGGCAACTTTGTGTCTGGCATTACTGCTCATAAAATTAAAAAAAAAACCGCGAGCCCTAAGCTGCAATGAAACGAGTAACCTTACCTTTACCTTCCTGGTTGTGAATCAGGCACTATACCTCTGAACGAAGTGTAGCCAGAGCCCCATAACCAATCAAAATTTATGCACAATGCAGCTTATTATATAGCCATATTGTCTTATGAAAGCTGCAGAACCGAGCTACAACCAGTTGCAAAATTGTTGCTAAGAAATCTGTGAGATACAACACATAGCCCTCCCTCTCCCCTCTTTAAAGTTATTCGTCCAAGTTTCGAGCATGGTGTTGCACTGCTAGCAACTTTGATAAAAGGAGGAGGGGAAGGGAAATCGGAAGATCATGGAAACATCTGTTAAAGCCTGGCCAAATGTCGTACAGAGTCTCAAGTATTTTTGCAACTTGTTGCAGATCAGGAAAAGTTGCTTTAGGGGTAAGTGGACGGTGTCCCTGCTTCACTTTGTGAGTCCGCTCGAACTGTGATAAATTGCAAAATATCATTTGATGAAGCCTTCCTTTTCGGCGAATTGAATTCCTCTCTTTTCTGTGAAATCTCATATATCGAAGCCAAGAACGTGTTTGAATATCGAGCGTAACTAGACATCAGACGTTGTTACCGGGTGTAACAACGTCTACGTTGGAGAAACATCAAGGAGCGCGTATACCAGAAGGAAAGAACACTCAAAATCACTCGGCAATAAGGAGGAACGATCGGCCTTATGGAAACATTGTAGAGAGAAACACAGTAGTGAGAAACAGCAGTTTCAAATGAATGTAACCGGTGTCTACTCTAACGACGCGATGCTTAGACAAATATCTGAGGGTGTCATGATTAACAATGTAGATAAGACTCATTGATGAACTCTAAAAACGAACTATTTCCAGATTCCGCATGTTGTAGTCACGCATGGACGCGTTGTTCTACCGAGATGAGATGTCTCGTGATGACGTACATGAAGTCTTAGAAAGCGTGGACCATTCCAATGTCTCTTACATGAACGATATAAGCATTTTTAAAATGGAGGACGACTGACGAGGATTGTAGATCGAAATATATATCGGATTCCCGCGAATTTTTACGGTTTTATTGAGTGATTTTTTAAGAACAACTATTTTACAGTTTTATTAATTTAACTAAGTGCGTCGAACGTGTACAGAAGACGTGATGTCTAGTTACTCTCGAATTCCTCTCGATTTCGCGTGATTGCAAGTTAGTCGCCTTGGTATTTCCCACCCGCATCAGCACATCAAAAATTACCTCGATAGCTTCCGTTTTCCATCATTCAAGTAAGGCTGCCAATCGAGAAGATATTTGTCGTCATCCCCCTTAGACAACACAGTGCCTGGAGTTTGTGTGCTCTTCAAGAAATAACACATCTGTTTAGTTTTCTACTACTGGATCAGATAAGGCGACTGGTCTCTGCAACATGGGACTTTCACGACAATGGTTTACGTTTGGTCCTAGATATTTATAGTTTTTTGCCCCTAATAAAAACCTGGATGGCTAAAGTGGTTTTCTTTAGTTCTTTTTTTTAATTGTGTCAGGTAAGATGATTTCAGCTTTGGCCGAGAACACCGGAAGAATTATAGGATGTTCTTTCAATGAAAGAAGTTAGTAGTCAAGTAATCATTTCCATTAGTTAAGACGGGCGTGCTCTAGCAATCACCGACAATTAATCAGCGAGAGAAAAACAATAACATTACACTGGAAAATCATTCAGTTAAGCCCTACTGTCCCATGTTGCGAAGAAAACTGGGAAACTAACATTTATTCTCAAACTTTTAACTAGACACCACATGTGTTTACGTGAGAAACACACGAACGAAAAAAAAAAGATCCAAAATGCGAAAACATGCGAGCTTAAATTATGTCATTTAATTAGCCTCCAACGGCTAATTAACGATCTCTTTTCTCCAAGTTGTCTCCATTATAAAGGGTACAATTGAACACGCCATAAGTGGAGTCTGTCTACACAGTTTTCGAGTGCTCCTGTCGCCCAATGGAGTAACTGAGAGACCCGATCAGCTCTTTAGCTTGCGTTTGACTATTTCGTGAGAATACCTTTTTAGTAATCCCACTTTTTCATTGCATGAAAGTTACGCACGTCGTGCATATATCTTCTCATGACTCTCACTTACCACCCATTTCAAAGACTCGCATCTCTTGGCCTTATCCTCCAGAGCTCTCAAGTTCCTATTAAATACTGCCGCCTTCTTCTTGAATTCTTCAGCCAGTTCCTCCGTGCTTGCGAAGAAAAGGACATAAAAAATTAACTATAAAGTTACGTTGATCTCTATTTACCCCACGACGACCGATCAAATTTGAAAAGAGATCAGGGATGTTCAAACGAAAAACTGGAGATGCTTGATTTTATGCGTTACTTTTCTATGCGGTCATTGCAGTGGCAGTTTCTCTTATAGAACTGAAAATACATGTGGCCAAAAGTGCTGATAGCAAGGAAGCAATGGTTAGAGGCGTTAATTTTCCTGAGAAAGCTGATTAAGGGGCTTGTCACTTGCACTGTTTGTTGTGGAAGTCAAAAGGAATGTCGGCTATTCTTTTCATTCCATTGAACGACGCTGGCTTGCAGACAAAGATTTTAACAATTTCTCGTTAAAATAGTGTTATGTAATTTGTATTTACTGTGCATTCCTTAGCCGCAATGCTGAAAAGAGAGCCGTCAAGTTAGTTGCTCAACACGTTATTTTAGGTTTACAGGCTTTCATTAGTTCTTTCATGCCAAAGATTTCAAAGTCCGCATGATTCAATTCACGGTTAACTGCGCTAATGACTTGTTTTATTTTAAAGCACACAATTACGCCCAATGTGAAATGATTCTTTTCCAGACATCTTTAAAACTGTCCTCTTCAAACGTGTTCTACCGGCCTCTAAGTCAAGATTAACGAGAACACGTACACAGACTTTAAAAAGGTTGTACGAATATTACATTCTCGAATGTACTTTAAAAAACAATTAAGTTTTCTAGAACTTATTTCAACTCAATTGTGAATTAGATGCTAAAAACACGGAGTACGATAGTCTGTTCGAAACTCTTTTGCAACATAGTTTCTGATATTACAAACGGAAATCAATAATTACACAAGCTTGGGTACTGCTAACCTTTTCTTTAATCATATCCGAAGAAGAATGTTTGTTGGCTTATATAAGCTCTCCACGGCCCTACTAAAATTAGCGACGTGTGCAATCAGTGGATCATAACCTACAAACATGGGAATCGCTTGTTTATTGTTAAAATGAGCGACTTTTCTTGAAGTAACGTTAAAACGGAGTTAACTGTCTCCACCAACATTTTAAACAAAACCAACACTTTAAAAACTGCCTTGCTTCAAACACCACATTCATACTTGCAATAAATAAATGAACAACGCCTTGCGGGGTTGTTTTGGTAGTTCACAATCTGTCATAAATCGTCATATTTTCCGGATACTATGAACAAGTAGTGAGTGTTTCCTTGTAATCAGTCGAACAACCCAATTATACACTGACGATGAGCAATTAATTGCAGTTGATCCAAGGATTAGCCCTCGTTTCGTTCCTTGTTGTTTAACAATTTCCACAGTTGTTTTGATTCATTCACACTGGATATTTCTAACGTAGTCGCTCAGTCGATAATAATATTTAAAGCACACTGAATCATGCATTAAAAGCTAGCAGCTTAATTCAAGGTACCAGAGTATAAAAGCTCACCTTCGAACTTTGTATTTTCGTGAAGTCATGGTTCAAGCCGACGTCTTTACCCTACTTTTTCTTCTCAAAACGAGGAGTGTAAAAGCAAGGTCGCAGAAATTTATCTACATGATTTGCATAAAGGAATACCGCACACGGACAAAGCAATGCATTCTTTGTAGTGAGTTTATTGTTTTTGAGTTGAAAGAATCTTCAGTTAAACAAAAAAACAAAAACAAAATGGATGAGTGATCCTCTAAGAATATTTACATGTATTTGATTATGGTTACTATTTGAATCCCGAAAAGGCATCAGAAGCGATCGCGAGTATAAGATATCAAAAGAATATCAGTCCAGTCATTAGAGTCGCAAGTAACAACGGCCCGACACCTTTACACAAAAACATATTAATAGATTTTTCTGATTTTTTATCACTGAGAAGACTGAAGACATACAAATGTCAACTCCACCGAGGCAGTTTCTGCGCCAAACGTTTGGAGCAAGTAGAAAGAGATTCCGGGAGCTAAAGGAACGCGAAATGTCACCCTGGAGTGAATCTCTTGATAGTTCTTGATTTATTTCTGTTCCAAGGTTTCTGGTATTCCTGTCTACAATAAAAAAATTATCCACTCTGGGGTTTGACATTAAACATGGTCCATTCCATTTTTTTCCACTTGTGCCGCGAGTAACCAACATGATCCTCTGTTTTATATATAGCTTTTATTTACGTAACATAGAAGCGTAGTCCAATAATGGTTGAGGTTAATATATCTCCAGAAAAAAAAAAACGACAATAAAATATATTCTCTTTGTGAAAGACGCCACAAATTGTCCCCTTTCACAAATGCTCACCTAATTCCAAGGAATTCTATTCTCTTTGTAACACAAAGAACCCAAATTTCCAGTTTACGTATTTCGGCCCTTGCAAGAGTCGGAATATAAGGCAAGATTTCCGCACTGCCCCACAAATTAATTATGCATACATATTCGGACTCGCACTCTATTCGTTTTGGAACAGGGTGATGAGTATGTCAGTGATACATGTATAATTAATTTGTGGAACCTAGCGGAAATTTTGTTTCTTCACTTGTTAACTCAGACACCCATAAAATTCAGATGTAAATTGTTGCCTTCTCCCCAATGTACAACCACATAGAGTAATCTTCGCCCTCAGTTGTCTTAAAAGTTCGGACAGCAACGTTTCCCTACTAAAGAGTTTATTCCCCGTCTATGGGAAATGAAGAGGTGGGGGTGGGGGAGGAGTGGGGAAAAGGTGAGGGTAGGGGGTAGGAGCGAGAGTTTAATGTCTGTATTCTTTGTTTACACTATATAAAGTAAAGAGGGGTTGTGTAATTGTAAATTCCAAAATAAGAATTTAGAAGATATATAGCATGCAACCACAATACTGTTTCGTTTGTATTATTTTCCTTCGTGAACCTTTGGGTGCACGCCGTAGTGATGTGCAGACTTTTTTGATTTTTTTTGCAGCATTTAGATAAAGGTAAAGGATTTGAAGGTTATGCCTTTTTATTCCGACTGTCACCGCAGAGCCGAAATTTTAGTCATTTGTGTTATCCGCGATCAATTTAAGGCAACATAATTGTAACCCTGATTATAGTTTGTCAACAGGGGGCTATTAGGGAGTTTAAGAAACGAGGACGACGACAGCAACTAAAACTCATTTAAAAATATAATTTCTCGTTTTTGTAACTCTTTCGCAATAATTCCAATTTGTTTAACTTGGGGAAAATACTGGCGAACTCTGCAGGAACCAACTTAGTATGAACGACGTCAAAGTAATGAAAAAGAAAGAGGATCTTACCGTCATACGCTCACGTTCTTGAGAAAAACCTAAAATTGGTCATTTCACGTTGTAGTTTTGCAGAGGACGGTAAAGAAATGTACCAAAATGCAAAACGCACGTGCAGAGCTATTGTTTTTTGTGGTGTTCTCGTTGTTGTCGCTGTCCTCGTTTCTTAAACTCCCTATTGACGTGAGCACCGGTTAAGGTAGACGTCTGGCGGCTTGATTAAATACTAAGATTAGGAAGTGCAAAAAAAACACCAAATCCTTGTGTTTACATGCATTCAAAAATTGGTCGGCTTATGTTCCGGCTAAATATCAAACCTGTCAAACAGATGGAAGTCTTGGTACGAGTTTGTAAATATAAAAGGTCATTTGGAAGTCTTACCTCTCACCTCAGTTAGTTCGTTTGCAATTAGATTTGGTTTGACCTTTTACATTCATTAAATCTCGTTTACGTAGCTATTTTATAACAGAAACAATGTGTCAATTTTAACTAGATGATTTTTGTAATCTGTCAAGGTAATAGAACTATTTTCCGTTAAAATGTCATGCGCATGTTAGGTCTGACTGAAACTTCATGTACATTTCCTTATCACTACTTAACACTTAATGACTGGTCCCCTGGGGAACAGTGAATTTTGTTTCCCGAGAATTTGAGTGTTGAGATTCGTAAGAGAAAAGGTTTGTGGAAAGTACTGTTTGCTTTGTGAATGATACTTATTCCGTATTTTGCAATATTGTGCAAGCCATACTAAAATATACCAATCCCAATCCCTAACGAGAGGGGTTTTTAACGAGAGTCGTAAAACCAAAACCAAAGCAATTACTCTGACCAATCACGACAGACGAAGACAGCTTATCAGAATTTAAAGTATACATGTAACCGGCGCCAAGCGCGGGAAAATACACGCGCGCAACTCGGGATTGGTTTTGGTTTTGCTTCTCATTGATTGAGAAAGTGGCGCGAGTTTTGTCAACCAATCACAGAGCAAAGTAGAGCAAAACCAAAGCAAGCGCGAACTACTCTCGAGATTGAATCAACAGCCGCTCTAATACTATTGCTAATATTAGAACTAATCTGATGATGGTGATGATGATGATGTTGATGTTGATGATGATGGTGGTGGTGATGATGACGATGTTGATGATGATGAAAATGATGGCAAAAACAGAACAAAGCTCTGAACGCAGTTACAAGAAAACAACGAGAGAAGTTCAAACCAAGAATTACTGTTATATAAGCAAAGACATGGAAATCTGAGAAGATTTACGAATTCCTTTATTTTATATCAACAGTTGTGAATAATTTCCTAAAACATAAGCAAGCAAATACTAACGTTAATAGCCAACGTTTCGGTGTCACAGTGATACCATTCTCAGGGCATTGTAATAATGTTTCAAAAAGTCATAAAAAGTTTACAAAATGTCTTTGGGTTGATGCAAATTAAGAAGACAATTATACTTACCAATAATGGTAATACATTTTGAAAGGGGTACAAATTGTTTAAAACACATTTGCTGGCTATCTCAGCTAAGAGAAAGTTACACCATTAAATATCTACACGGTCTCCTGTAAAACAAAGAAAGCTATTTCGGACCTTTCAGAGAAGCAACCTTTCTAGATAAATTGAGGCCAGAAATTTAAAAGCATATATTCGCTGTGAAATGCTGGTAAGTATTTCCTTATAAAAAATACTTAAGTTAAATTGTAGTATGTATTGAGAGCTTTACGTTTGCCATGCTAATGTCATTAATAAGGTAAACTACGTCATGGGCGTGCCATATTTCATTATTTCCAGTTTGATGTGAAAGCATTTCACCTTCAACCATACTCATCCCCTTGTTAAGAACTAAGCCAGACCAAGGAAGGACAAGGACCCATTAATTTAACAGTTTCCCTTGATTCTAGTGGATAACGCGAAGTGCAGATATCATAGAGATTTTCATTAGCAACCTCAATTTTTTTACTTGCTGGTTAAGAAAGATGTATTTTCCGTCAAGGGAGCTTGTTTGCACAAGATATGACACATCATCGCTCAGTGCCGACACCTATATAGCAAAACGTTATCAGGACGTAATTTTACTGACTGCATATCAAATGTTATTAGAAAAGTCTAAATGCCCCGGCGAAAACATATGTGGAGAAGACCTGCTCGACTGTTTGCCTGAAGCAAAGTTGGCACTGATTGTGAACGATAAAATTGTTGTTAACGCGAAATGCATTTTGTAGTTATTTTCGCTGCCATTTCAAGGCAGAACTTTTAGTTAAACCATTTTCATTTACCATTCAAGTTAAAGTAATCACTGAAAAACTCCAAACTTCCTTTTCATCAGTCGGACAATGCAGCAATCATTGTTTGGCTGAGGGTAGCCTTTATCGCTAAAATTCTCAAGCTGATTAGACACTTCACTCCAGCGTGCATTGAAGGGTTCGAGCTCATCTTGAATGGCATCATGGGAGGGCTCATCTATTTCACCTGCCAAGTCTTTTCCAAGGCTGTTGACGCGATCAACTTTACTAGCGTAACGGGAACGTTCTTCACATTTGATCTACAAAAAAAAAAAGAAAAAACGATTTACACTCTCAGTCAAAAACCTATGTTTTTGTCGGATTTCGTTGATGTCACTCTGGGAAAAGGCATGATTTTATGAAGATCTAAATAACGCACTCGCGCGATTTACGATTACGTTTTTCGTATCTGTTTGCTTTACATGAGCTCTTGTTCGTATTCCTGAAATTGGAAAAGTTGCCAGGAAACATAAACGTGATTGGCTGAAGGAAAATACTAGTCTTGGTCATTTGCTGAAGATAAGATTTTTTAAGATCTACCCAGCTGACAAGACAGTTTATAAAAAAAGTCTCATATTCTAGTTCTCAAGAGAAACACACCGATTTGCAAGAATTCGAAGGGACGATTAGAAGGAACGACTTTGTTCTACACCGTTCTATGGCGTATGCGGTATGCCACAATACGAACTGTTTGGTGTGAATGAACATGCTACGTATCTCGCACTACTATGTCAACCCCATGACAATCGTGGGCCTAGCTAATGCTGAATGGGAAGAGCTGTAGAGGATTTTTGTACCTGAAGAGCAGTGTGCATTACCGAAGTTTCGAAAATCGTTAGCAATGCATATAATCGCAGCCTCGGAATTCCACGGGTGTCAGAGATTTCCCCAAAATGATTACTTTGGCAAAATCAGTACTGAATTTCCATTGGTGCCTGATCAGGCTAAGGGGTTTGCTGATTGGCAAATGTTGTGTGATCATGGCTAAAATTGAACGATTCAAGAAAATTCAAGGAACAACTTAAAAGCTGAGGTAGAACATCATTGACCTCTGTCTTTTCTTGCAACCTGCTTGCCTCCTCTGGATCCATTCCCACGTCAAATGACTTAAGCAGCTTTTCAGTTTCATCCATCCATTCATTTGTGGCATCCATTTCCGTGTGAAACTCTTTAAGTTTACTCTGGGAGGTCTCGAGCTGTGTAAAGAAGTGAATTACTAATTTATAACCAGCCAGTCACTGAGGAAGGAAGGTAGATCAGTCAGCCCCTCCGTCTGTCTTTAATAGCAGTTTTACGCAGATGGGTTTTAACGTGTTTTTCCATCCCATCTCATATTTGTCAAACTCTTTACGAAAAGCACCGAAGACCTAATCTCAATCTAGGTATTGAAAGAGTGCCCTCCACAGAATCAAAAACTTGGCTTAAACCTTCTAAAGGCCTGACTGTTATTGCTTTCTCCACATACCTGTTGTATTCTATTGATAATTTGCTTGGCAATGTCATTCCAACAGTCATCGAAGTCCTTCAGTTGGGTATTTATCTCTTTAGCTGCTGGATCAGTTTCATCCACGTTCTTCAGTAATTCTTCCCCGGCACTGTGCAATGATTGCAGGCGTATTCCTTGCTCGTCTAATTCTTTTTCAACTACCTAGTTTTCAATTGAAATCACGGTAAAAAGCAAATGCTACTTAGACAAATTAGGAACAAATAAGACACAGATTTTCCGTGTTTGGTCTCACAGCACGATTAGAATGATCAATGTGGTTTAGATAGTGAAATACAATCGCATCACAGAAAGAAAGAATTAATTCGAATTCTGTCATGGTGTAGGTGTTGGAGGAGGTTAAGAAATACTCTCGGTAATGGATTCAAGCCAATGAAACCAGGTTAAACGCCGGAATTTGTTGATTACCGGGAGCTGTTGGAAAGCACTGCCTTTCCGCTTTCGTTGAGAAAACGGTCGCCCGTTTGTATCAAGATCTTGACTAACCTTTAGTTTTTCCAAGTGATCTTTCACTTCCTCTTCATCTGACAGATCTGTTCTGACCATGTCTTTAAGCGCCTTTTCTTTGCTTGATAACCAATTGAGCAATATTAGCTGCTCGTCACGGAATCTTTGCCAGTTACTCAAAACCTTGTAAGAGAAAGACAATACATTTTAAGAGGGATCCGAAGACACCTGCTAAGGCGAATCAAGGAAGCTCAAGGCAAATGAAACTAGTAAAAATTGCTGCTTGTGAAATGTTAAGTCCGAACAATACTTTTGGCTGATTGTCGAGATAATTTGTTTGAATAGCACGACTCTTAACTTGCCGCTGTGATCAGTGATTTCCTTCCTTCTCAGGTCATGTCCTGTACATCTCATCAGGTAGTGATAATTATAGTAAGGGAACCATTTACAACTGGAAGTTCTATACTTGGCGACAGTCGAAGTCTACGCATGTCATGACAACTCAATTCTATACAGCAATGCTAAGTCTGTTCTTGACAACGCATGGAGCAGAACCAGATGAAAACTTCAAGTTTTCTGGCGTCATACCTTTGTTGCGACTTTTAAGATCAAATGTTCGGAGTTTATGAACAACCAAGAACTCTTCGGGTTTCTTAATTAAGTGGATGAAGAACAAGTACCTTAAGAAGTTGCCCTTTTCGCTGTTCAGACCAGTTCCATACTTTGCTCCAGCGATCGCTGAGTGATTTCACTTGTTGGTTCGTGCTCTCGTTAATGGCAGGGTGAGTAACGTCTACTCCGAGAATCGTAGAAATCATGGAATGATCGCGGAGTTCCTCTTGGAAGGCCTTTAATTCAATTTTGGAATAAAAATTGCTATTGAACTACGATATTTCATTTAACAGAATTCACAAACGTTTTAATGTGTTAGGGCCTGTTTACAAGGAGGGCGGGTGTCCCGGCTAACTTCTTTACTCGGCTGAGCGGGCAACCCTGGGAGAGTCAACTTCTTATACGTTTCTTTGGAAAACGCATTGAAGCATTTACATGCTAGACAGGGTAACCCGCCTTCCGGGGCACCCTGTCTACTTGCCCGAGAGGCCCTTCTAGGAGGGCTATCTTTTTGCCATGGGAAACTCGGCTAGCCGAGGCGAGAAGACCGTTATATTCAACGTTATATTTCAACGTTAACTACCTCTAGTGGCTACGCTCAATTAATAAAATGCAAAATAATAGCCTTTGACACTGAAAAGCGGCCGTTTGTGGAACAAGTGATGGACAAATTGAAACTTGCCGCCAAAAAGTTTTTTTTGTCCGCCACCTTGTTTGTTATGCTTGGCGGCAGCTCAAAGCTCCCCCGCTGACTATTCCGCTTAGGTGAGTTGCATGTAAAGGCGGGCTATGTTTTTATGTTTTAGTCAGCCTCGCTTAACGTTTCAGAGCATAAGCTCTAGCTTGAGTCAATTGATGGGGCAGTCAAGTGTAACCCCAACATCATCAGCATCATAATAATAATAATAATGACGATGATGATGATGATGATAATAATAATAAAAATAATAATAAACCCCAACGTTGTCCTGTCGAATTGTTTACTCTTGGGCTGCAACGTGCTGATATATATCTTGGATGGATTGAAACGGAAAGAGTAACGCTGATTTTTTTCCGAAAGTGCGATCATTCAATTGACTACTGCAATGAATTGAGACTGGATTGAAACTTATCTGAATTTTGAGTCAGTAGATTATCAATTCTGACTGCTACAATTCGATTCAATAGGCCATTTCCGAATTACCTCAGGCCTCTTTTTTTAAGTCCTGGTGCTTATCTTTTCAGATAAATTTTCATTCACACGAAAATGAGTTAATTTGCCTGTGAATGAAAATTGGTTTGCATATGAAAGGATGAGCACCTCGACTTGCTTTGAAAAAGAGGCCTAAGGTAATTCCGAAATGGTCTATTAAAATAAATAAGTGAATAAATAAATAAATAAATGAATAAATGCTCAGCTGTACCTGATGATCTTCCAGTTGTTTCTTTACGTCATCGTAACCAGGACCAATCTCGCCCTGTGCCTTTATCCGGGACTCTGCCATATTAAGCCATACGTTCATTCTTTGCAAGTTTTGTTTCAATAACAAAATGTAGGTGTCAAGTAGTCTGGGGAAAAGACACAATAATCAGCCGCAAGAAAATGCCACCTGCGCAAGCAAAGGGAATGCTAATGCTACTGTAGCTGAAAAGGAAATATCGAATACAAACATGAAAGTGAGTTCGCATTCCCGTGGTGATGTAACAGGATATATGAAGGAATTATGACTGACCTTGTGAGGTGCACGACCACTCAGATCTACAATGTTTTCACGTTTAGCTACATGTTAGGTTTGACAAAGTGCCGTCCTAGTTATTGGTTTGTAGATAACTGATATCTTTGAACAAGTTTGATAACTCAATAAGGGCTTATCTTGCGTGGTTAAAAAATATGTGATGTATCAGTATTCTTCTCCGAGAGTACGGACTCATTTATCAGTAAGCAGTGATCAGGATAAAAGAAGCAAAATAGAAAATGTTACTTGATTTGTGATTCCTTTGCACTTTTGCAAACGAACGAATCATGGCGGGCTTGTCACATTGATAGACAAAGTGACGCCCGACTTTTCGACCCGCCCTATGTAGACATATCCAACTGGTGCAACAATTTCCGAATTATTTTCAGTTAATCGGGATGTCTGGAAAACGTATTATAACACAGGATGTTATAAGATAACTGAGATATTACGCGCGTTCCGATTGGTCAAAAACCTATGGTTTATGGTACCGGTAACTCATACAACTCGTGAAATTCGCTGTTACACCCGAAAGGCTTGTAAATTACTGGCCTCCTCGTGATTTACAAGCTTTATTCGTGTTCTCCCGACAACAAGCGTGGCTTTGTAACACCAGAAAACCAGTAGAAAATGCGTTCTATCGCTTAACATCTACATCTACATGTTTTTCAGCACTCGGCAAAGTCCCATTGACTTATGGCTGTTATGCGTGTGGCCTCATACACCATAAGCCTTTTTAGAGACATCAACGCCAAGCCGGCCACTTGCTGAATAGAACAGGTCAACACTAGGGGTGGTCACAGCCAGGGTTCGTTACGTCTCTAGTGGTTCTTTAACGTCCCACAGAATTAATTGTGAAGAGTTGTGAGACGGGACCTCCGGCTTATCGTCCTTATCCGAGAAGACTAGAAAGTCTAACCATTTGCAGATGTCATTGCAAAGGAAGCACTTTCTCCTCAGTTATTTAAAGACCCTGAGTGTTGGTCCGGCCGGGGCTTGAACCCACGACCTCCCGCACGGTAGTCCGGCACTCTACCAACTGAGCCAACCGGTCGGCGGTTATATATATACTACCTTCAACCAACCGGTCGGCGGTTATATATATACTACCTTCTTTCTTCCTTTTCAGCTTTGTCTTCGATTGCTTTATTCTGTTTGTCTATCATGTTAATTCTTCCTTGGAAGTGGTCTCTCTCGTGCTCCTTAAAAAAGTCCTCGTTTACCATATCACGTGATTCGACAAGAATTTCGTCAACTTTCTTTTGGGAGTTGTGAACATGTTCTTTTTTTATCTATATAAAGGAAACAGTCAAAAAATAGTCAACGCACAAAATTAACAGAACACTCGATCAGTTGGATTTTAATAAAGTGTTGTTTTTTAGTTTGTTCCCCGTACTGGTTGGCAGGGTCTTGGGTTCCAACCCCGTTGAAGTCCTGAATTTTTTTTTTCAGGCTTCTTGACGCAATTGCACACAATTGCGTTACAACTGCGAGGATCAGTCTTCATTTGAGTTTGTTCTTAATCACACCAGAATTAGTAATCGTTAAAGTTGGGCGTTTAAAGGAATACTAACGTTAATATTTCGTCTCAAAAGGTCGCTGTTGAAAGGAAAATGTCAGCATTATTACAATACTATAGTAAATCTGTTCGTAGTACGACTATAGTCCCACAGTATATCGTACCGATGGTTGGATCTGGAAAGTGTGCCAGGTGTTCCCGAACCTCCAAGTGAACTGGAACATTCCGTCTTCAGTTGGGATTAAAAACCTGGTTTTATAGTTCAGGCATCTAACGTTTTAGATTCGGGCGATTTCATTTGGCCAACAGTCTCTTATCTTTCCTTTGTTTTGTTACCACCCCAAAGCAAACATTGAGGACAACTGACCTGAAATGCATCCAACGCTTTCTTCGCGGCTTCAAGGTCCAGATAATCCCCGTCATCTCTGTTAATACTTGACTCTGCCTGTGTTAGGGTGATTTCTGCATCATCTAGCCTAGTCGTGATGTACCTTCCAAGGACACCGGACAATCTGAAGCAATAAAGTATTATTGGTATTGGTTTCACTAAGAATCTGAGAAAAATTGACTCCTCAAAACCATTTCCAGGTACAAGAGAGGAATCGAAATGAATTCTGTAGTCACAAATTCAAATTAACCAAACTATGCATTTTTCAAGGGGTGTGCATAGGTAGGTACAAGCCAGCCGCAAGAAAACAGGCGTTGGCTATCCATTAGCCTGAGTATCAGGCGTTTCTAGGGTGGGGAAGGCAAAAAGAGCGAGAAAGCGAAGGAAGAAACGCCTGACACAAACAGCTTCTCAGAAGCCTTCCACCCCCACAGAGCGCGTGTTATAATTGGCCAATCAAAATCACTTCCGGTAACTGTCATGTGTCATGAGAGTAAACTTCAATATAGCGTCTGTAACCCCTGCGCTGGAAGCTTGACTTCCGGTTGACTCACGTGACGTTTCTTATTGTCTTTTGACCAATTAGCGTAACGTCCAGAATCTGGATGTTGGACACAAGCGAATCAATGGCTTTGTGTCAGGCCCTTCTCCTCTTCCTTCCCCTCGTCCCCGCTTCCCCGATAGGGCCTGATACTCAGGCTAGCTATCCATGGGAGTACATGATACATGATACCGGTACGACTTACAATCCGGTAGGAGCTCATCCCGGTTACCTCTTCTGCCGATGTATTCATTTACATGGCACCGATGACATAAAATCGCATAAGAGTACTGACTAGTCATACCGGTGCAAATCCATCCCGATCTTCATTTTCGTTCCCGCACGAAAGTTCGTGCTAGTATCATTTTAACGATGAATGACAACCCGTTTCAGGGTGAAATGAGTCTCCCTGAAGACTGGAACTAGTAACACATGTATGTTTTTCATCATTACGCCATACTTGTTGTTTATACACTCGTGATTTTCTGACATGATCACTCACATGGAAACGCAGAGCAATAATCACCCGGCGTCATATCCGGGTATGCCGATTGGCCCCGGTAAGAGTAACTGTACCTTCTATCAGTGGAACGTTCGTGAAATGATTGTTCAGTATATACATATAGTCGCGAAGAGAACTCACTTTGTTCCATTGTCCATGGTCTTCAGTTGTAGTTTAGTCCATCTCTTCTCCAAAGTGTTAATCTCGTTTTCGTAACTATCAGCTCTCTCCGGATCCACAAGCCTTTCACTTAACAGCCGTTCGCTGATTGAAATTGCTTTCTTGAATGTTGGCTCGAATGATGCGATCTCTTCTTTCAATTCCTGTTTAAGACAAAGCCCTGTCAGAGGACTGTATGATATACCATGCTTCCGAATAATAAAAGTTAGTTTCCTGTTCAGAGAGACAGTTGAACGGCAGAAGAAAGGGTTTAATACATGCAGTGGTGACGGGTTTAGTGCGACTTCGTTCAGTCGGAACATGGTGTTTATTTCTCTGCCAAACCATGTGAAGAGATATATGTACCTGTGACAATGGTAACAAGCGGACAGATTAGATTAATTCCGTTTCCTGCCGAAGAAACCGCAATTAGTGCTGTTACCACTTTTCCGTGAATTGAGTGTCAATGCATCAGAGTCACTTTTCATATTATTAGGGATAATCTTGTGACTGCTCACCAACGCCTAAGACATTTAAATATCCTGGCGAGAGTCAGAAGTCAAGCGATGCGAGCAACCGGAGAAGTAAAGGACCTGCTAAGCTGATCAAGACAGCAGCCACTGGCAGCCAAAACAATGACAAACAAGGAGGATCAACGTCATTTTCTTCCAAAATAACACCGCGACAGAGGAATGGCTAGAACCTTCAACTGTAGGAGGACAAGCACATGCTTAGATCGTGATAGGCGCCCACGCAAGGGAATCAGTTATTTCAATTTGTAATGTGGTAGCCTATATTACACCTACCCTGTGTCGGCCATACTCTTCCTTCACAGAGCCGATGTGATCCTCATCGACTGTTATGGAGTCCGCTTGCTTCTCAGCGTCACTCAACCAATCGTAGATTTCCTCCATCAGCTCCTCATGGAGAACTATCATTGTTTGAGTAACCCTGTGAGAAAATTCAACATCCGATTCAACTTAACTCAAAGCTTTGCTATATTTTACCTAAGACCAAAATCTCCTTAAATCCGCTCCATAACCACAAAGTGCCATGCTTCATTTTCGAGGTGGATAGCTAAGAAGTCTCAACTTCTCCACATTTCATTTTCATGGAGCGATTTTTGAGGTCGTGATGCCGGCGGGAACAACACGCCGGCGCTGGTCAATTACAATGGATGCCAGCAATGTAACGAACAAATCACTGCGAGCATGCGACCAAGCCACGATTGGTTTTGGGTTTGCCTTTCATTGGTTGAGAAAGTGGCGCAAAATTTGTCAACTAATAACTGAGCGAATTAATGCAAAACCAAAATATACTACTTCCAACTGAAACGCTCTGAATTAAACTCCAAATTCAGTGATGTTCTTTCGTTAACGCTGCTTCTTCTGACAACTGTCAGGAGAGTAATTCTAATCAGTCCCAAGAATCTAACGCGCATTTGATCATTTTAATGGATACTTGCGCAATAGAAGCAATAAATCCTCATCATCATCATCATCATCATCATCATCATCATCATCATTATCATTAACACTCTTACCTTCTTTTGTTTTCGTTATGTACCATGTTCAGTTCATTCCTTTTATTCTCTAGCGCAGCTATCCTCCGCGCTACTCGCACCTGATCCTCCTCTCTCAGTATACCAGTTTCTTTGCCATCCTCAAATTGGTCTTTGATGTCACTAAATTTGGCTTCTTCCTTGACCATGTCACGCTCAAGTTCCTTCAAATTCAAAGTAAGAGGATGTAGAAAGTAAAACTTATACTACAGCTATACTCAAACCGTTTTCTTTCTTTGAACAAAGATGAAGTTCAAAGAAGAGGTCATGGCTGTAGATTGATTGCTATCTTACCTGCAGCTGCACAAGTTGTTTGCCAACTTCACTTATGTCAGACCCAACATCCGAGAAATTTGCTGCAGAATCCTCAAGTCTTTCAACCGCATGCTCACATTCAGCAAGTGAACGACCAAAATACTTTAGGGAGGCTTCCTTCATCCTAATTGAACCACAAAGAGAGAATAAGCGTTTCTCCACTTATGTTACGAAAAACATAAGCGGAGTTAGTTCCCATGATAAACGGATGAATGAGCGGGGAGTGGTATCCCTTGGATCTTCACGTAACTGGCTTACGAGGTAAGCTATCAATGCTTCGATGTGCGATGCCGTTTGCATATCCATTTGTGCAGTGGTTGACTATTGTAAACTTTCGGAAAAGCTATCTTCCTCCAAACCGGTTTTTCGCAAAGTTTTCTTACTGCAACAATCAGTCAAACTAAAGGCTTAACGACCAAAAAAAGGTTTGCGCCGTCGTTTAACATCGACTGCTTTCAAAGAATCGCGTTTCCTTTTCCTGGCCCATGGGATGCACTGTGCTGTTTGAATAAATACGAAAAGATTTGCTGCAATAGCACTAAAATTTAAAACTCATTGGCAACATGCCTCCGGGTATCAAGGTTGTGAAGCTATCGAAGTCCTCTAACCGGACAGGGAATTGCAAACTTCATACCAATTTGAATTTCTCATATGATCAGAACGACATACCTGTCTTTCTTTTCCCTGGTGCCTCTTTCTAATTCAGCCACTTGTCTGTTAAGAGCGTTCAATGTTTCATTGATCCGATCTCCTTCATCCGGTTGTAATTCTTTCTTTTCGACGATGTCACGGCCCGAGTCTGTGATTTCAATTAACTCTCTGCTCAAGTCTTCTTTCAGAGAACATTCAACTTGCTAAAAAGGGAGGAAAAGAAAGGAAAGGAAAATATTCGCGGTCTTACGTCGTGTTGGACCACTGCTAATACCTCCTTATTTTGATAAAGCCCGGCCTTTGCCATGACTCGACTAGGCGCTGTACAGTTTTACTAGATAAACGTACCCAGTTAAGCAGATCGAGCCAAGTGAACTTGAGAGCAGATCACGATTGCGAGTATACAATGTACTCCGGAAGGGGCCGGTAAATAGTTAAAACATGAATAACTCAAACAAATTATAGCCCGTTGTTCTACCTGCAGTTGAACAGCACTAGCTTGAATATCTTTGAAGTCTGATTCAGTCACATCTTCATTCACTTTCTTTGTAGCCTCGGTGACGAGCAGACCAAGAGCTATTGATTGTTCTCTCCACCGAGCTAGCCTCCCTTCTGTGTCCTTCTTTAAAATGTCCAACAGAGCTGATTCTAGTCTAGGAAAGAAAAGAACTCAAAATATCACTAAAAGTAAAGTTGGGAGATAAAAAGTTGTGTTACGAATCATATGGTTCTGGAAGTGCTCGACTTCCGCTCGACTTGAAATTTCGACTCCAGAACATGGGTCGCAATAAAATAGTCACTGATCTTTGATTTTCATTTTTTTATAGCCAAAGAACAACTGTGACACGCTCAGTTATAATCTGTGATCTATCTCTGAACAGACACACCAGAACATAAATTTAAGGCGGCAATTCATCGACAACTTTTAGATATTCTATTGTTTGAAGATGATTATGTTGACACGCTTACTATTGCCCCTAGGTTCAAACAGCTTTGAAGTCTGCGATATTTCCAATTTCGTTTAATATAAAATTATAATTTTCTTTTTTACCCTTAGCATATACTATATGTAAATAATTTAATTAATATTTTATCTGTACCTGACCCACCTCGACTAGTGTTGCGGCTACTTTGCGGGTCAGCACTATTGTACAAATATTTATGCCAAGTAAATAAATAAAGGTTGTATTAACATGGGATCTATTTGTATTTAGTGGTTCACCCTCTTTTATCTAGGCGAATTAAAACTACAGTTCAAGTCATGACATAAAACATAACGTATCGGATGCCACTTATGCAAACAGTCCCTACTTAATAACTTAAAATACGATTGCTAAGCCTCTGAAAACTGTACGTTTTCTAATAGAGATATCACTGTCATCCCAACATTATCCAGGGGCTCTTCAGACAAGTAACTACATAAACCTTTTTCGAATTTCATAATAACTATCACTCACTTTTGCTCTCTATCTTTGAGGTGATCATTAACCGCCTTCCATCTGGTGTTGAGTGCATTCTTAGTTTTATCAACTCCATCGATGTCTGTCTTATCGAGTTTGCTGCTCTCGACAAGATCTTGGCTATCCTTCAGCATAGCTTGGACTTTTGGTTCGTACTGTTTCACCTCGCCGAGAAACAGCTATGGAAAAATGGCCATAATTGTTTTAATATCTGGAGCCACCCCTGCACTGTTACAGACTATTTAAGGGAGGTCGCTTATCTTCTTATTCTTTTTTTAATGAAAGGTGTACCAGCGTATCGCTTATACCTGATGATTTTACTTTAAATTTCTCGCGTGCGGAACATCTGTATTATATCCCTCCATTTGGATGCTGCTAGCGTCAGGGAACTCTTCTTCTGAGTGTATTAATCAAGCAAAACATCTGAAGTAATTAGATTCCCAACGATGGCCGGTAATAGCAACCTTTCTTGTGTGGGAATGAGAGATTAGTAGCCTGCAATCAGGCTCTCCATTTGGCTATTCAGATATGTTTACTCTCAAATTTGGCGTATTTGTGAGGCGCGATCAAAAGTTAAGGGATCGGATCGGGTTCGAAATCCGTTCTCGTTTACTGGGACGCGCTTCTCGGGTTTATCTCTCTATAGGAAACTACTATCGCCTGTATGTTGGATAAAAGATAAGTTGCAGGTTTCCAACAGACACTTGAAAACAAAGAATGAAATTTCCTTCGGAAAAAGGGCACATGTGTCCAACACCTTGGACAAAGGAAAGAAGAATCGCAGCCATGCAACAGACTAAAACTGTCAAAGAACACAGATCTATTTGCGAATATTTCTTTAAATACGTTTTTCTTGTTCCACATAGTTCTTTACGCAGGCTGAACCACGAAAAACAAACACTTACCGACGGAGAAAATGTCAGGTTGCATCTAACTACACCAATCTCACGTCCAACAATCTCCAACCCCTCCCGCCCCTCCCCTTCATAAGCCCCTACCCCATTTATTATTCTAACTGGCTGGCACCAACCTGGTTGTCTTTCATCTGTTCTTGAATCTCATGAATGTCAGTTCCAATCTTGTCTTCGTTCTTAATGAGTTTTTCGGACTCTGTGAGCCACTGGTTCATGTTGTCACTTCTGTCACGCCACGTGTCAAACCTTTGGTATTCAATCTCGATGTCCTGAGCGAATCTCTCCAGCCTGAAAAGTGAACAGTTTCATTTAAGTCACAACAACCACACGCGGGGTGATTGTTTGCACTGAAGTTTCTACACAAAACGTTTCAAATGAAATGCTGATTGAATCGTGATGCAGCGGGAGGTTTTCAATAAATCCTTGCTTTGACGTAATAAAGAGATGAACAGTTGAGAAACCGCTTTATTCTAAACACTTTGGACACTTTGGTGTCATCTGTAATCTACAACTGATCTGATAAGCGGAAAATGGAATTCATTGGCCAACTTGTTAAGGGCATCCATTTTGTCTAGTTAAGTACAATCACGCCGTGCCTTCAATGCTAAACAGTGAAATGGAACGTATATTAATTGGTTGTCTCTGTAGATAAACGCTTAAAGAAGGCAGACAAGTTACAAGTTCAAAGCTATGCAACGTCATTGAAAGGAATGACACCTTCAAGTCTGCAGACGTCCAAAAAGGCTGGCACATTTAAATCACCAACACATAACGTGTATTCCGCCCTTGACAATTCGTCAGAAAAGGTTTTACAGGACATTTTACAGCCGATAACTATTTGGAAAATTTGGCAAGTCCTTTACAACTCATGCTCCACAGAGTAAGCATTATTTTTTTTTTTTTTGTATTTTATTAGTAAGCATTATTTTTCAATGGGACTTGCCTCTTTCTTCGAACAGTTACCAGGCGTTTCAATTAAAAATCCTTTAAAACTCTAAAGAATTCAGTTAACCTCAGTTGTTTTAAGTTGGGTCGTGTACTGTTTGATTTTGAATAACAAATTTCAAGCGTGACCATTCCAATTACAGTTGTTTCATATTTGCACCTTTGATATGACGCTGTTTTTTTTGTACGCGTGCAAAATGAGATTTAGGATTTGTTTGATAGTTTGAGGGTTTACCTTCTTGAAACTATATATGCCGAGAAGGACATTTTCGCAAACCTTAAATAACAGTTAACAGACGAAGCAGTGTCATTAACGCATTTGTCAAACTTGGTCATTGTAAGATGCATATTTACCTGTGCTGTATTAAATCAGCTGTTAAGGAGACACGGGCCAAGGATGCCTCTAAATCGTCGTCATCATCTTCCATTGCGGATAAACCCTTCGACGGGCTGTTACAATTGACGATTTTACGAGTTGGAAAGTGTTGACGACACGGGAATGCAAATTTGTAATGCTCCTAAAGACATCAGTCTTACGCAAATGTTAATTGACCGCGCACTCATAGAAATCACGACAAATATTTGACTGCTAACTGCAATGTTTACAGAGAGGCTAAGTCAGTTTACAAAGAAAACGTTCGTTATTATCTTTGTCATGGAATTTGAACATTCCACAAGTATCATGCCTGATGATAAACTGCTCAACCTCGGCAGGAAACAAACCATACAACAAATTGTGCAGTGATGTATAACAATTCTCTTGCTCTTTTGTCTTTTGTGAGTTTATTCTGATGCACCTTTATAGAGCTCTAAAATAGGCGCCAAGTTAAGAATTCCGTGAACGTAGCATAGTTATCAAGTAACCAGGTGGTTCACCTTGAGTTTAGATTCAGTGTTTTTTTTTTTTTCGAACATTTAGCACCCACTAAAGAATAAAAGGAGATTTATACGACGATTTACTTCCCTGAGTGTTCTGTGTTAGTGTGTTTGAATGGATTAAATTGATTGGTTAAATAACACTTTTAAAACATGAACAATAGAATTAACACTACAATGACTTGGGCCATTCGTTGCGTTAAAATAAAAATAAAAAATGTTTAAAACGTAGAAGTAATAACAAAATCTCTGAATCTGGATTTTTTGGCAGTTTCAACTGAGTTCCCCATAAAACCTCATGAAAACCTCATGAAACCTCAACAGAAAAAAGAAACCTTTATATTAGAATATCAAACCAACCTTTTTTCTCGCTCAATAACTTCAACGTTTAGTCCATTCCACCGCGTCCTCAACTCGGTCATTCGGTCATGTATATCGTTGTTTTGGTCAGTAGTTAGCACAGCACTATCCAGAGCGCTGACACCCAGGACAAATACTTCGTCAGCATCCTTCTGCTTCGTGGATGTATCGGTCATTATGTCCTGAAAACAAATACAAGTTTGCTAAGCAGAAATAATGAGCGTGTAAGAACTGCTTTTAGCTTTCGACGAGCAGTTGCCTTCAGAAGGAGTTCGTCTGTTTCCTGAGTCCCCAGGAAGGAAGTAGCTCTTGTCTGTATGCAAATTACACGAGAAAGAGTGAAACCTCTGTAAATCCAAGCCAATTGCTCTAACCCAAGAGTGTAACGAAAACTCTTTGAAAGCCGACTCAGAGCAAACAAATGATAAGAAAAATACAATTACAGCAAGTATTTTCTCTGAAATAGCAGAACAGTTTCTTGTCTCTCTTGCCTTATAAGAGACTTGAGGACGTGAGATAACCAACAACGAGAACTGGGTGATCCAATTTAATTGGAGGGTCCTTCAGGAGGAGTTCGCCTGTTTCCCGAGTACACAGGAAGGAAGTAGCTATTGTCTGTATGCAAATTCACGAGAAAGAGTTAAGCCTCTGTAAATCCAATTGCTCTAACTCCAGAGTGTAACAAAAACTCTTTGGAAGCCGACTCAGAGCAAACAAATGATAAAACAAATACAATTACAGCAATTATTTTCTCTGAAATAGTTTTTCTCGGAAATAGTTTCTTGTCCCTCGTGTCTTGCAAGAGGCTTGCCGGACGTTAGATAACCAGCAGGGTTGGCGCGGTGGTGAGAGCGCTCGCGGCCTTCCGCCAATTTGTCGCGGGTTCGATTCCTGGACTCGGCGTCATAAGTTGGCTGAGTTTGTTGGTTCTCTGTTCTGCTCCGAGAGGTTTTTCTCCGGATTTCTCCTCTCTCCAAAAACCAACATTAGTAAACAACTTCGAATTCTAAAGATTTGGAATTGTAAAGCTTATTATTGGAAGGCCCATTTAATCATATTCACCTGCTAATTTGCGCCTAATAAGTAATAAATTAATAATAAATTATCGTCATCATCATCATCATCATCATCATCATCATTATTATTATTATTATTACTATTATTATTATTATTATTATTATTATTATTATAACCAACAACGAGAACTGGGTAATCTAATTTAATTTGAGGTTCTGGAAGGATCACCTTGCAATCTAGCAAATCAAATTTTTACCCTGTTCAAGACTGCGCTGCGGACCTATTACGTCCCACATCATCTTCTGGGGTGGTCAATTCTTCACCTACCTCGTGGTCTTCCAAGAGATCCACAACTTTGTCCAGACTGACTCCAGATTTGGAGGCACCACGGAATCTGGTG